>CM032668.1:10196199-10222728 GCA_019095985.1 Streblospio benedicti
GGAATACGCTTGACACAAGAAAGAAATTAATAATAATAATAGAAATTTGTAGAGCGCATTATTCAAGACAAATGTTCTAATGCGCTTAAACATAATAGTTAGTAAAACAATTTGATTAAAGATACAGACATTATAAAATTATAATTAATATTTTAAAAAGTAAACATTAAGAACTACACAGTAAAACGTTGAATGTATCAGTCACAAGAACATACAGACATTATAAAAATTATAATTAATATTATATATTAAAAGGTAAGCATTACAAACTACACAGTAGAAAGTTGAATGTCTCTTTGGTCATCTTGTGGATGATGTTGAAATTGTTAAATAGTACGTAATCATTGCTAATATCAAAAAGCTGCATGTGCCACCTCACCTTGCAGATCTACGCCGACTGGATGACCAAGTTTGGGCAGCACCTCGGCAAGAAAGTCGTGTGTCTCACGGGGGAGACCGCCACCGAGCTCAAACTGCTCGCGAAAGGCAACATCGTGAGTCTTTTCCACCAATTCATATTCCCAAAAATTTGAAATATTAAAAAATTAGACGAATTTAAAGTTTATTATCTAATATTTTCGTGTTTTGATCAAATCCATTAGGTTCTTTGATAAGGAGTATATGTACTCGAAATTTAAATAAAATAATTTTCTTTTGATAGTTTGTGTTTGGATATAATAGCAATAATTAGAAACAAGAAGAAATGAAACCATATGCTACAGAACCTTGAGTTTGTGCTCCTTTGCCCCAGGTGCTGAGCACGCCTGAGAAGTGGGACGTGTTGTCACGGCGATGGAAGCAGCGCAAGAACGTGCAGAATGTGGCCCTCTTCATCGTGGACGAGCTCCACCTCATCGGCGGAGAGGACGGGGTGAGGACACTTCGCAGCTTTTCACAAGACTTCACTCTGAGTATCAGATGTCAAGCAAATTAACCTCTGAAATGTTTCGCCTGAGAGTGGATTAACATTTATCACTTTATGTGAGCTGTTTAAATACTGCAACCTGATTGGTTGAACCCGCCACACCCATCTGATACTCAGCTGTGATTGGTCACTTGACCTCATTTATATTCATCACCGGCCAGTGATGATCATAGATTAACAGCCTGAGACTGGTCAGAATTTTTAATGAGAATAGTTATGTGTCAGAGGTCTCTTCAGGACATCTGATACTCAGAGTGCATGACTTGAGAGGTCAGTGAATTCTGATCATGGAAAAAAAGGAAATTAGTAGAAATTGCTGAAAAAACAGAGAAATATTGGTGAAAAAGTGTGATTTTAAATATTTGTTTTTTATCATCTGTATTTTCAGTATTTTGGACCCTACTTTGTGTAAGAAAATTGGCCTGTGAATAAAACAATGTGGTCATGGAATTTTATTTTCTCGATCATGTGTTAACTAAAATATCGATTTCTTGTTGGAGATAATGTCATGACGTCGTAGATGAACATTTTGCAAGCAAAAAAATGCCTTTTACCTAATATCAATCTAATAGTAGCTGCAATTGTTCAGAGTAGTTTTCATTTGTATGATTCACTGTTATTAAAGAGATGGAAGAAGTTACTCTACACGTTTTAATTAATATTGTAAAAGTTTTTATGTTCATGTGAGACTGTTAAACTTTATTATAATCTCTTGTATCGGTTTTATTTATTTATTACGTAACAACCTGTGATATGGCCTCTATGTCTGAAATAAAGAGTAATAATTTTATACTATATTCTCTTTTTCGCTGCTTTATTCATCAAACAAATCAAATTAATAAAATATTCTACTAGTTTCGAGATCTTCAGACTGAAGATCTCGAAACTAGTAGAATATTTTATTAATTTGATTTGTTTGATGAATAAAGCAGCGAAAAAGAGAATATAGTATAAAATGAGACCTTATGCTGCATACCAGGTACATTCAATTTTAAAGAACACTAAGGGTAGGAACCATTGTGCCTGGCAGCTGATTATGACTCATAAAACTGTTGCCATTAGTCACACATGAGCTGGCCCAATCTGTAGCCACTTGTCTCCGTTATCTCCAAGCTTGACCACCCTGCAGTGGTGATGGATCAGCACATTTTTCCTCGTGACGCTAAACCGAACTTTGGGACTTCAAACTGTCACTAATGTTAATCTCCGCCCCTTTCAGCCCGTGCTGGAGGTGATCTGCTCCCGCATGCGCTACATCTCGTCCCAGATCGAGCGCAACATCCGCCTGGTCGCTCTCAGCTCCTCGCTGTCCAACGCCAAGGACGTGTCCCAGTGGCTCGGCTCAACACCCACCGGATTCTTCAACTTCCACCCCAACGTCAGACCCGTGCCGCTGGAGCTACACATACAGGTGGGGCAGCCAGGATATTGATCAAACAAGCAAGCAATCAATCAGTCAAGCAATCAGTCAATCTATTGATCAATCAAGCAATCAGTCAAGCAATTAATCAAGCAAGCAGTCAATCTATTAATCAATCAAGCAATCAATCAGTCAATCTATTTATCAATCAGTCAACTCCACATCTTTCAGACCTGTGCTGCTAGAACTGCATTTACATTGTATGGGTCCTCTTGCTCACTCACTCACTCGCTCATTTCTAAGTTATAATGCAAATAGTAGCTTCCTCACAACCTCCTCCGATTGTTTGAAGTTTAAAGAATAAGTTCCCCTCAAAACCAATCACACAGCTCTTAACCACTATCTCCATCATTCACACACGGACCCCGTAAGGAGATTCAGCTTCCTGACAATGTCCGTCCTGTTAAAGCTGCACAGGTAGATAGAGTAATCATCATACGTTCTCTCGCGTTCATTCTCTCGAGTATACCATCCCTACTGGATTTGTACACGTCGTCTATCCCAGTGTTAGGCTGATGCTGCTAGAATTACATGATCAGGTTATTGGATAGAATCTAATAGACGGTTGTCACTCCATCAATCACTCGCTTCACTTAACCACAATCCATCACCAATTCTTCAACGTCTCTCCTACAACGACCATAATGCCCTCTGCCTTCCCACCTGCAGGGTTTCAACATCACCCACAATGCGTCTCGCATCGTTGCCATGGCGAAGCCCACATACCACGCCATCGTGAAACACGCGCCCAAGAAACCGGTCGTGGTGTACGTGCCATCTCGCAAACAGACGCGGTAAGAACCACGCATTAGATTGGATTTATTTCGTTTATCACAGGCTTATTGATATTACAAGTTAAATGAAAGATTACAGGTAGGTAAAAAATGTAAATAGAAGTGAACTTGAATTGAGATATATAAATATCATAAAAATAATAAACCTTGTGACAAACAAGGAGCACTAAAAAGATATCCATTTAAAATGGAGTCTTATTTCCATAGTGGACCTCGATGAAACATGGAAAACAACAGACTAGATACATATGTATTAGGAGTTTACGTTTTTAGGGTTGCATAGCTGTTATTAAATCCCCTCTAAATCCGTGAAAAATCTCTGTCATGGCGGAAATCTTTTGTTTACATATTTTACTTAGGATTTACAGAGGCTTTTCAGGTGCTGGTTAATGCCAAATTAATCACTTCTTTTAACTGTGCATTCTTAAATTTATAAATAATAGATTATGATAAACAAAGTTATTTAAGCCTTTTTATCGCCGAGTTTTACTATATACTGTATAGAAAAATCATGCGCAATACACAACTTAATGCCCCTTGACCTCTGACCTCGTGACGTCACGCGCAATTTACGAAATCACTTATACCAAGATAAGTAACTTTGGCCGGGTTTCGCAGGCTGACTGCGATCGAGATCCTGACATTCTGCGCGGCCGATCTGCAGCACAACCGCTTCCTGCGCTGTGCCGAGGATGACCTGAAACCGTACCTCGCCAAGATGTCCGACAAGGTAAACACAGCCAATCAAAGTGAAGCAGGTGTAATAAACAATATCTTTTTAGCACTGTACATTAATTTTGACTGAAGCTTGTTCATTTTTAGGTCTCTTTTAACTACTTTTGTACAGCTTCTCTCATCTACATGTGTATTTTTTGTTTTTTGATATTGAAGATTTCTAGTACACTAATATTACAAGAATGCTTTGTGTTTTGAAACAATGCTCGTTACAAAACAAAAACTAATGTCAAGCCAACCCCCCCTGTGCCTGCAGACCCTGAAGGAGACAGTGTCTAACGGCGTCGCGTACCTCCATGAGGGTCTCTCCGACCTCGAGCGCAAACTGATTGAGCAGCTGTTTGAGACGGGCGCCATCCAGGTGGTCGTTGTGTCGCGCAACCTCGCCTGGGGACTCAACGTGCAAGCGCATCTCGTCGTCGTCATGGACACGCAGTTCTACAACGGAAAGGTGAATACTCAGTACAGTCAGCCAAAGTCGGGAAGGAAAATTGGTGTCTATTGAAAGTCAGAATTTATTTTTTCTCAAAAGTCTGGAAACACCCTGATAACTTTACTGAAGTTTGCATGGAGTATTTTGTTTGACTCATTTTTTAGGTTCTTACTTCAAAAATTTCGTTTTGAATTGTATAGGTCGAAATCTTAAAATCATTTTGTACGGTCATATATTGAAAGTCAGAGAATTTGATAATTCTATAGTTTACTAAATTCATTTAAACAACTACAATAAATTAGAAATGAGAATATTACAAAGTTTCTAGTGATTCTAACTTTGCTTAAATTAATTTATTATAGAATTATATGATTTACACTACAAATGAACTTTTATAATGGGAGAATTTAATTTTCCTCAAAAGTCTGGAAACACCCTGATAATCTTACTGAAGTTTGCATGGAGTATACTTCGTTTGACTCATTTTTAGGTTCTTACTTCAAAAATTTCGTTGTGAATTGTATAGGTCGAAATCTTAAAATCATTTTGTACAGTCATATATTGAAAGTCAGTGAATTTGATAATTCTGTAGTTTACTACATTCATTTAAACAACTACAATAACTTAGAAATGAGAATATTACTTACAAATTTTCTATTGATTCTAATTTATTGTAGTTGCTTAAATGATTTTATTATAGAATTATATGATTTACACTACAAAAGCAACTTTTATAATGGGAGAACTTATTATTCCTCAAAAGTTATGGAAACACCCTGATAATCTTACTGAAGTTTGCATGGAGTATATTTTGTTTGACTCATTTTTTAGGTTCTTACTTTAAAAATTTCATTATGAATTGTGTAGGTGGAAATCTTACAATCATTTTGTACATTCGTATATTGAAAGTCAGAGAATTTAATAATTCTGTAGTAAATTCATTTAAACAACTACAATAAATTAGAAATGAGAATATTACTTACAAATTTTCTATTAATTCTAATTTATTGCAGTTGCTTAAATGAATTTATTATAGAATCATATGATTTACACTACAAAAGCAACTTTTATAATGGGAGAATTTATTATTCCTCAAAAGTCTGGAAACACCCTGATAATCTTACTGAAGTTTGCATGGAGTATATTTTAGCATATTTTGTTTGACTCATTTTTTAGCATCGTTAGTTTTCACGGCTTGATCACTCACACTGCCTTAAAGTCCTTGCTCATACCAACCCGTGGGCCCAGTTATAGCTTTTATGTGGAAAAATTATTTTCAGTTAGACTTACGTCAAAGACAAAATCAAAACTCGGTTTCATCTTACTTATATAGCGAGATCGTACGTTTGGCATTTGAATTCCCCGCTGGACATTTTGGCAGTGGGCCTTCTGATTGGTCGGTTTCTGAGCGTAAGTTCCACAGATTTGGACATGGTGATATCACGGCTATATAGTCGTGAGATATGACGATGATTTTTTAGCTTCTTACTTTAAAAATTTCATTGTGAATTGTATAGGTCGAAATCTTAAAATCATTTTTGTACGATCATGTTTTCAGGACTTTAGACTGATATATTTGAACGGCAGTTTTGTTTTCGCTATGTTAATGGTGGTGACTTTCAGATCCACGCCTACGAAGACTACCCGGTCACGGACGTTCTCCAGATGATTGGTCGAGCCAACCGACCCCTGAGGGACGACGTGGGTGAGTAGACACGGGCAAACGGAACTTCAAATATCTAACTATTCATTGTTTTACAGACGCGCAAACCGAATTGAAATATTTCCCGTTGTATAGAAAAGGTCCCTTACATGGAGAAAAATTTTAACGTAGCATTGGTTTGATTTAATCGAGATGCAAGTGGTTTTATTTTAGACATTACAGATGGTCTCATTTTGAAATCTTTTAATCTTATTCTGTATTGTTTTGGAGACTAATAGTGAATAATTTAGAAATTTGAAATTTGCTTGTTTTATTTAAAATGATATCATTTGCTACGTTTCGACACTAAAAAAGTGTCCTCATCTTCGGGGAAATATCAAATACAACTACAAAATAATGAAATATAAACGAAGATTTTGAAAATTTGAAGAAAGAAATGAGAACATGAAGTTCATTTCCTTATAAATTGTGATCTGTATAAGGACCCCCGTACTGTACTGTTTCCAAAAACAATAGATCAATGTAAAAATGTTAATAGTTTAAATGATCAAGAAAAGTTTATACATTTTATGACAAATTGTCAATATTATGTAGCTAAATACATAGAAAATGTCCTGAATATGAGAAAAGACAAAATGTATAACTAACAATTGTATTTTTTTTATTATTATTATTGCACACTTATTATTAGATATGATTTAAACCGACTTATAAGCCATAATTGGCTGGGTGATATCATTAATGTATTTAAATATAATCAGAATATGTATATCACAGGTCAGTATGATAAATGATTGATTGATTGCCTTTTCTCTGTTGCCAGGCAAGGCTGTGATCCTGTGCCAGTCGTCCAAGAAGGACTTCTTCAAGAAGTTCCTGTATGAGCCTCTGCCCGTGGAGTCGCACCTCGATCACTGTCTGCACGATCACTTCAACGCCGAGATTGTGACCAAGACGATTGAGAACAAGCAGGACGCGGTGGACTATCTCACCTGGACCTTCATCTACCGCCGCATGACGCAGAACCCCAACTACTACAACCTGCAGGGTAACGCGCTTAGCTCTCTTGGGTCTTGGTATTGACCATTTTAACTATTCAGAAAGAATCTAGGAAATTTTAGATGTAGACCAATTAAGAGTGCCGACAATGTTTTTATTTCTCACATTTTTCAAAGCAAATATTTCAAGCTTTATTCTAGTGTAATGTGGAGAAAATATTTGTTTCAATATGCTATCTTCATTATTCTTTTTTTACAGTCTAAATTCCCTATATTTTATGTGATTCTATGTACTTTTAGTACGAAATAAAACAAACATAACAAATGCATAAGCTGGTGGTGAATGAACAGACAATTGTGTATCGAGGCCGCATCTAAATAAAGCACAAAATAAGAGATTTATGTTCATAAAAACGAACTACCAATGAATCCATATTGTATATTTATAGTAATAATACCCCATAATGAATAATTGCACGCTAATAAAAACAACATTCACTTACTATCTCACTTTTTAAACCTATTAAATAAGAATTAAAGCACCTCAAACACCACTTGAATCGTAGAAAAAAGTTAAAAACTTGAGCAACATCAAAATGCTGCTTGTCTCATTTGCGACTAGAGAAAACAGCTTTCCAGTAATGGAAGCGAGGTTGCATCGGGTTGTTTTTAATATCGTAGATATTGAGGTCTAGCGACGAGATATATAATATGTATTCATTGATAGGTATTTTTATATACTAAAGCTATGATTAACCTGCATGTTTCTGCTGCCAGGCGTGTCCCACCGCCACCTGTCGGACCACCTGTCGGAGCTGGTAGAGAACACACTCAGTGACCTGGAGCAGTCCAAGTGCATCAGCATCGAGGATGAGGTCGACGCAGCGCCACTCAACCTCGGCATGATCGCAGCCTACTACTACATCAACTATACCACCATCGGTATGCCAACTCTCATCTAATCCTTGATGTATTTATGCACTCACATTGCTTCTGTGGGGTTTGTGGTCACTTATAAAAAGGAAATAATCAACAGCTTACTTCAATATTAATAACAATGTTCCATTTTTCTTTGAAAAAAGAGGCATTCGTCAAGGGTGCCCATTATCAGCTTTACTGTTTATAATTTGTACTGAATATATGTTACTTGATATCTAGCAGTAAATTAGAAACAAAGAAATTATCTAACTGGTTACTGTTTTGTGTCATGTCAGAGCTGTTCAGCATGTCGCTCAACAACAAGACGAAGATCAAGGGTCTGATGGAGATCATCTCGAACGCGGCCGAGTACGAGAACATCCCGATCCGCCACAACGAGGACGCCCTTCTCAAACAGCTGGCCCAGCGCCTGCCCAACAAGCTGCACGGCCCACGCTTCAACGACCCCCACGTCAAGACCAACCTCCTGCTGCAGGTAAACTCTAGTCAAACAGGGGACAGCGTGAGATTGTATTATGGCCCAACAAACTGCACAGCCTGCAGGTCGCCGGCGCTAAACTCTAGTACAACACAACAAATTATCAAGTCCAAGAGGTAGTAGATTTTATTGAAATCACAAATTTTCGCATCATCATTTTTTCACTTGATAAAGCATTGAAGATGCGAAAATTTGTGATTTCAATAAAATTTACTACCTCTTGGACTTGATAATTTGCTCTGTTTTAATATATTAGGGTACGAGCAGCTCCAAGAACTTTTTATGCTCGGTAAACTCTGCTCCTAGTTAATCATGCTGTTTGACAGGACAGCGTAAGATTTTGTTATGGCCCAACAAACTGCACAGCCTTTTGTAAGCGCTTTTCTTTACAAAGATAAATTCAAATATACACATATCCCGGACGAGCCCCCAGAATAGGTTCTTGACAATGATTAGATGAGATTAACCTTTTAACATTATTTATCGCATGGATTGTGTACAATTATAGATTTGCACATTGCTCTATAAGAATGCAAGCAGATTTTCGAATAGCTTATTTATGTTTTCTAGATAAAGAATATATTATTAAGTAGTTGCTGTTGTTTTCTCCCACCAATAAGGCCACCTATCACTTACGCTCAATTCTATCTAGCCATCATCAGTGATGCATTTAGGCCTTTAAGCCATCCACGCGTTTTGACAGCTAATGGCGCAGCGTATCAACTTCAGTGCGCCATAATCTGCGCAAAACAAGAATGCTATGCGCATTTTTCGTAACCTGCTGCGCCATAAGTAATAAAAGATTGTGGTTATATGTCTTTTCAAACAAAATATACTGTCTCATGGGCATCCAATTGCCAAGAAATCTATTTGATAACGGCTAAAATGTGCATCATCCTTTATCGTTGAGCGCCATTACGAATTCCACACAGCGCTGCGCAGTGTGCAAGGCTATTTCTGGGAATCACAGCAGGCACCTGCTCCCCTTTAATTTATGCAGGAAGGTAGGTGTGGGACATTTCATAATCTTTGCAAGGAAATAATATATTATTCCTCTCAGGTAAATCATCAGATCTTAAATGGCATCGGATTACGGATAGGCAATTTAAATTGAACAACATGCCGTGATGTTTGAAGGAGTTTATGGAACGAAATTTTGTGAGAAAAAATTTATTATTATGAATTAAGGATGGTTCATGTTGTGTTTCTTGAGTAACTTTGATTAAACGTTGCTACGATTAGTATAAGTTATGATACTACGCAGTTTAAAGTCGGTCAATGTCAAATGAGCAGTGAAGTTGTTTAAATAATTTTTTTAACATAAAGATGAAGTTATATGACCACCCAATGGTGAAAATAACAAAGTACAGGCAATTTTGTACCCGGAGACCAATGGGCATGTTGAAATTCCTTATATTTTGGCCCCTGGAATAATCTTTGTACAACCCGAGCTATAGTAAAAACAGCAAAGATCAAAGACGTTTTTATTGCTCGAAATAATTTTCCGACCCCGGCACACAGAATAAAATACCAGTCCCGGGGTACCAGTGAAGTGATTTCTTGATTGCGCAATCTCATTCCAAATATGCCCCGAAATAGCCTAATTTTGCTTACTTTTCCAAAAAATTTCCGGGGGAGCATGCCCCTGAACCCCCCAAGTTAAGCGTCGTCCCTTCGGCGATCACGTTCAGCCCTCACTCTGACAATTATGCTCAGAGGTTTTTTGAGTCAACTTCTATAACAATGACACCATTTTTGACCCCCCCAGGCGCACCTGTCGCGGATGCAGCTGCCAGCGGAGCTGCAGTCGGACACGGAGGCCATCCTGGGCCGGGCGGTGCGCCTCGTCCAGGCCTGCGTGGACGTGCTGTCCTCCAACGGCTGGCTGTCGCCCGCCCTGGCCGCCATGGAGCTGGCCCAGATGGTGACCCAGGCCATGTGGGGGCGCGACTCCTACCTCAAGCAGCTGCCCCACTTCACGCCCGACATCATCAAGCGCTGTCAGGACAAGGTACTGCCATCTTATTGTCTATAGTCTCAAGGTGGTATGGGCTACTGGAGCGATTCTATCCATCCAGATTCCATCTGTGTGGTTTAGTCGTAGTTCAAAATCAAAGAATTGGATTCTTTCATCGAGATGACAATGAGAACAAAAATCATGGCTTTCAAAATGTCTACGTGATTTTTAGTTGGTTCGTTATTTGATGTTATAAGGTACAGGCGAAAGGCTTTCGTATGATGTCAAATGAATCAATGAACAAAGTGACACACCATTCCAAAGAGATATTTTACAGCGAATGTAAATTGCACCTGTCCCGATGTCCTCAGCGACGTCAATCGGAAGCCTAATGACGACGACGTAGCGGTGACCGATGGTTGAATTTTGCCTCTTCGCTGTAGGAAATCGAGACGATCTTCGACATCATGGAGATGGAGGACGACGCTCGGAACTCCCTGCTGCAGCTGACCGAGGCCGAGATGGCAGACGTGGCGCGTTTCTGTAACCGCTACCCCAACATCGAGATGAGCTACGAGATCGTGGAC
This sequence comes from Streblospio benedicti, assembly GCA_019095985.1. Taxonomy (NCBI): domain Eukaryota; kingdom Metazoa; phylum Annelida; class Polychaeta; order Spionida; family Spionidae; genus Streblospio; species Streblospio benedicti. The sequence goes on from CM032668.1 coordinate 10,207,129, forward strand.
AAGGACGACGTGGCGTCGGGCGGAGCCGTCAACGTCTCCGTCACGCTGGAGAGAGAGGACGAGGTGACGGGGCCCGTCATCGCACCCTTCTTCCCACAGGTAGTCTGACACACCTCTCGTTTCTTACAGCGCCGCCGCCGCGCCGCACTGTTTTAACACTTTCAAAAGGCTTTTGATTCTTTGGTGGGGTGGAATTTTATCCATAAATGTTTAAAAAAGATGGGGATTTGGTAATGACTTTTGTCATTGGATAAAAATTATGTGTAACGAACCTTCTGGTTACATTCATTGTCTAAATCGGCCTTTGTTAGCGTTGCTATGGTAATGAGTTTTGTATCCTTATAAGATGATCACTTTCATAGCGGCGACCACTATTTGCAGAAACGTGAGGAGGGCTGGTGGGTGGTGATCGGAGACCCCAAGTCCAACAGCCTCATCTCCATCAAGAGGCTCACGCTGCAGCAGAGAGCAAAGGTATGACTTTCATGCCGCTATATTTACACCCTTTGTGAGTTTTTGAGCTTAGAATTTCATCTTCCTGCAGTAGCTGTCAATTTGCTAATGTTAGTGGCCGAGCTGATGTTTGTGTGTTCCGTGTGTTCCAGGTGAAGCTGGACTTTGTGGCCCCGGCCCCGGCCGCCACCACTACCACCCTCTACTACATGAGCGACGCCTACATGGGCTGTGACCAGGTCAGTGACAAACACAACACAACCCAGCCTTTTCGCCTTTCTCTCCTCCAACTCTGAAAACTAATTTATGCTGCACAGTAGGCAGAGCAAATACCCCTTCCACCTCAAACTTTCGCCGGACAGTTGGCATTTTTTGTTCCTTTCCTTTAAGTTAAAGGCAGTAACGGGGCCTACTCTACATAATGGGGTAGCAGGTTGCAAATTTATAATGATCAGCTTACAGCATTTTTTGGCTGCTTAAAATATAACAAAGCATATACTAACTATAATGCTTCGTTGAAGTTGGAAAACATATATTTTGTGGAATAGAAAGGTTAATGAATAAAATGCAGTTTTCACGAAATATAATGTCAATCAAATGATTTGTGGTTGGCATATCAATCCTTGTGGAAATTTGATAGTTATTGTTTTTTGTCTACTTTCAGGAATACAAGTTCAGCATTGATGTGAAAGATGCAGAGAGTGAGAGTGGAAGTGACTCCGACTAGAGTGAAACTATTTAAAAGACTGCATTTTGTTTTGTGTGAGACAACAAAACATTTTTGTATTAAAACTGCCTATTGGATTGGAGGTTGATAAAATTTAATGATGTCATTGCAATATTTTTGCCAACAATGAAAGAATATCAAAGCGAATGTATAGTATGAGACAGTGACAATATAATTATCATGATTTCAAACTTCAGTTGATTTATTTTTATTTGTATGGAAAGATTGTGTGTATTTGCAAATTAAAGGATAATCTTATTCATCGTTATACTTTATAATTAATATTATGTGCCCTTTTTGTTAAGAAGAGCATTGTGTTGTGTGTATAATTATCGGCTAATTTCGTTAGTTAAAACTAAATGGCACATTATGGATTACCAGCAAAATGTTAAACAAGGTATGCAAAATATAATTGACATGAAGACAAACGCGTTAGCAATCACATTTTTGTGCAAGTTGGAAAATGAAAAAAAGAAGCTGGCAAAATTGATTGCAATGATAGATGTTTTGTAGCAGAGAGTTTGTTTTCCTGAAATTTTTATCAGCATCTTTTTCAGTGAAAGATATTTTTGAATATAATTGAATTCATAGCAACACTTTCTACTAGTAATGTTTTAATGAATTTTAAAAGTGTGAGTAGAAATTGTGAGGTGTTATGTTAATGACGATTATTTTATCAATAAAATATTAAAACTCCAAGCTTTTGTTATGAATTTCTAATTTTCTTTAAATGTAACTACACTATAAAAGTACAAAAATAGTAAATATTGCCATTCAAGTATAGAAATTATGAAAGGGAACCACTAGAAGTGCATGATGATGGATATACTGCTTGTACTTTTAGTTACACTAGACGAAAGTCCATTTCCTGCCAAACATAGTGCAGCAGCACATCTGCTGAATTTACTATTTCCATTCTGCGTAAACGCCGCTATTATGGGCATGAACATACAGCAATATCAACGTCGTATGTGACAGAATCATATAGTTTAATACACAATGGGGATTTGCTATATCATCACAAAAATAGTTGCTTGTCCTTTATTACATAGGCATTCAATACAAAAGATCTGGAGTGCATTGTGTTGCTACTGGACTCTATAGCCTTTTGCTGCCCTGGTCTCTCCCATTGATTTTGATTGAATCTACGACTATACACAGCCTTACTATCTCCATCAAAGGGCTATCTCCATAAGCTTCCACCCCCCTAAACCGCATGTTCTTAACTAAACGTTTATCTTTTCAAGATTAGGTAATTTCATTATCATTCCTAATAAAACAACTGAAATACAAACTCCCTTCAACTTATATTGAGCTTGATTTTTAAAGTATAAAAAAATCTGAAAACATATTAGTCACAATTCCAACATAGACATATACATCTATACATCCATTACTTCACTGAATTAGTACTATTTTCCATACAATGTGCACATCAAGTATCTGGAAATCCATTCTTAGGAAAAAATGATGATAGAAAATCAACATGTCAAGTCATTAACATTTGAACATGAACCTGTCGTGGACTGCGTCGTGGACCCCCGCGAGCAATGATGAGATCCAGACCAACCTTTGCATAGCAATGCTCTGAGAGCTATTGCTTCGAAATTTAAATTAAAATTAATATATTTATGTACTTTTTAACTTTTGGATTTTTCAAGCAGTAAACAAATATATACAAACAATGATTCCATATACTGCATACCTGACATTGACATTGACATTCTGACAAGTATTTAATGATGTAACCAAACCTCATTGCTCACGCAATCTGTCTCATTGCTCAAGAGATCTGAAAGAATAGCAACTTTCACTGGCCCGTTCTGTGCTAGAGTACGCTTGCCAAGTATGGGACCCTCACACCAAGAAGAACATTGCAAAACTAGAGCAAGTCCAACATAGAGCAGCACGATTTGCAATGAGCGACTACTCTACCTACAGCAGTGTTACCGCCATGTTTAGACAGTTACAATGGGAGTCACTATCCACCCGCCGGAAAAATCACCGTCTAGCACTTATGTATCAAATAGTGAACAAGAAAGTGGCCATCCCTGCTGATGACATCCTCCTACCAGCTGACCAGCGTACACGATCATCACATCATCACAAATTTAGACATTTAACAGCAAATACAGACACATTCAGACACACTGCCTTGCAGTTCGGACAATTCCAGAATGGAACAGCATTGACTCAGACACTGCCAACTGCAGTTCTGTATGACATTCCGTTGCTATTACAAAGTTATTTTGCACAGGAGTCGACTGATTCTATTCCTCCCATCCATCTGCCCATATGCTTGATAAAGCCCTGGTGATTATCTTACAGATACAGATACAGATACCTCCATTAATAGAACATCAGACCAACGTTGGTTGATAGCAACAATTTCATGAACGCATATTTTATTGATGGTTTATCTCATGAATCAAAGGTCATGCCATTCCTATGGCAATCAGGAGATACATTTACACATGGTGGTGTGCATTTTTTGCTGATTCCTGTATTTTGTTGAGTGGAGTTCAACTATAACATTTAAATGTGCAAGGTCAACACAAGGCAGGAAAGCCATCTATGTTCTTTAATTGGATAAGGATAATTAACTCTTTTGCCTTGTTGTTTACATTAGCGAGGATCATATAAAAATATATCTCACTACCTCTAACACATGTCGCCCGTACAGCTTTATCAGGAGTTGGGGGTACAAGAATTACTACAATTAGAGAGTCTATACTGATAGCACAGCTAACATTGAATATAGAATATCAGATAAAAAAAAAATGTAATTAAGAGAATGGTCATACTATTTTTTATATATTTAAATGATTTCAGAATAAAATAAGTTGGTCTACAATGCTTAGAATATGTATGATACACAGAAGGCACACAACTGTAGACGATAATTGACATGTACTGCTTACTGAAATCCATGGGGTTCTTTACACAGATTTGTGTTTTGATACATATAATGTATAATTCTCTAGATATTAAAATCTTTACTACAATGTATATTTGCAGATTGGCTGCTTATGAAAAGAATGAATGCTGGATTCAGTGACCCTCTAGTCATTGTTCCCAAAACAACACTGCCAGAGTGGCCCCTCATCAGGATTTGAGCAGATCACTAATGACCATCAAGATGTCATGCCTCCAATTACAGAGGAACTTTTGCAAGAGTATTTTGTAGAGCGTCAACTTAAAGACACTTCCTTCCTAGCTCCAATGTGAAAGGACTGAGTTGGGGCGGGACCTTTTAAAGAGCAAAAAAGGGTGCAAGCAATAAGTGTTTGTGAAAAGTTAGACTGTGTCTAGTTTTTACTGGTATGGTGGCAGCTGCCATGAAGAAAAACTAAGTTATAGTTTTTAAATTGATAATTTAAGTAAAAGTGGGACAATCATGAATTCTGACTGTGAGTGTCAGCAGGAAAAGGTCCATCTTCAATTATGTAAAGCATATCGCCTGTATTGCTCTGCTTCTAGTTGAATTCAAAGCAAATGGGAATAACTTATCTGAAAAAAAACTTGCACAGAAGTTTTACAAAAATTTGATAATGAAGATTGAAGATTGTGGCTATGAACCAGTTAATTATTTTTTATCAAGATCGTTAGATCTACTGGTTAAAGCCTGGATATGGGTCCGTTATTATTTGGTTTGTGTTTTGTTGTGGATTTGCTTTCATAACCACTTATATGGTTACTTTTGGGGAATCCCAATGACTAGTAAATATTATTAGTCCTAGCCATTTTGTTATCCTTATTTTTTCGCAATTGATTGGTTTTGTACCGTGTTAGTGGATGCATACATTGTATTTACAATAGGAGGTTTGTGTTGAAACCATGGGCCCGGTCGAGGAATTAGAGAGAAGATTAGGGGTAAGCTGTTTGATTTCAAGTTTCTGATCAGTGACAGTGAATCTGGTCATTCTCCTATCTATTTAAACCGAAAATGCAAGCTAATCACCTTTCAAGTCCTTGGATGAGTTAATCTTATTGGTTATATACTAAGATCGACATTATTCATGCAACAAACTATAGCTACCCTAATGTTATTAGTCCTTCCATTGACATTGCATCTTATTACATTAATTAACTAGGCGATTTAGGGTGAGTGGTGGTGGTGGTGGGAGGGGGGGGGGGCTGAAATCAAATTGAACATTAACAGAATGTTTGACAATCATGATTCTATTAACAAAAAAATGTGCTTATTCATATAGAGCTAATACCGAAACAGGGTACCTACTTAACGAAGTGTCACAGCATAATTTTATATGGATGTCTTACACACATTCGTTGTCGTAATGTTTAAACATATATATTTTGGAATAATTGATTAATTTTGTAATTAGGGAATGTTCATTATTAGATACAGCAGCTAAAAGAAGTGTGTCTGTTTTGTTATCAAATAAAAGTGAAAGCAGATTACAAACAAAAATTAAAATGGATATTGCATATACAATGAATAGTTTTTATTTCCACCATTGCAGGATGCTAACTACCCTTCTCACAATCGCCGCTCTTTGGCTCTTGTCTTCTACAATGACGAATTTGATGATGGTGAGATGATGCCACTACGGCATACAGCAAATGATGTGGACAAGTACAAAAATGTGCTGAACCAACTTGGGTTTGATGTCAGACTCTGTAGAAATAAGAACCGTCAGGTTAGATCTCTTAAAATCTGGTGATCTTGAATTGCTGATTTTGTTTCATTTGAAAAGAAAGTCAATTTACAGTTTGTCTTCAAAGACTACAGTAGTGATCTTGGTCATTTATCACTTGATTTGTTGATTGTGCTTTTCCAGTCTCAGTCCTAAAATATTGAAAATGCAACATGTCATTTTTTGTTTGCTTTTGTTTGCTTCATACTTGGAATTGTGCAAACCTATTTTAAAACATTACTATTGTTTTTACTGATGGTCCAAATTATTTCAGGCCATACTAAATGAACTGGATAATGTGAAGAACAATAGATCTCAACATTGTCGTGATTTGAAATATTATGATACTTTCCTCCTGCATTTTATCACACATGGCTCAAATGGCAGCATCCTGTGCTATGACAGGTATATAAATATGTTATCAAAAGGTACTTTTTTATGTTAAACATGTTATCATTAGTTACTACTCAATAGTCGTTAGGTGTTGTAATTTTCTGATTTCTGTGCATATTCCTACCACCACACATTGTGACAGCAGAAAACATAAATCCCTCCAGGTCATGGATCACCCCATTGAAAAAAATGGGTCAAAATAGATAAAACAGACACTTACAGCCTTCTGATACCCCTAAATGTAATAAAGAATGAAGGATGAAGAATGCATAGAAGGTGTATTTCAAAACTTTACTGAACTGCTTGTACATTTTTAGTTCTTTCACTTTCATCATGTACTGTGCATGTGTTGTATATTACAGGCAAGCAATCAATCTCAAGCGTGAGGTGTTCTCTCGCTTCTCAAACAAAAACTGGAATGAGTTCAAGGGAAAGCCCAAGATCATCTTCATAGAAGCCTGTAGAGGCAGTAAGTTGCGGTTTGTTTGCAAATATTTATGGCCATGCGAAATCTAGTTTTATTATTATAGAAGCCTTTCCAGTTTTCCTTCTCTTATTAGTTTTACCACTGAGTCAACTGTTTTAATTCAGTCTTATTGTTTGGACCACTGAGTCAACTGTTTTAATTCAGTCTTATTGTTTGGAATCTAATTAATCTTATTGCCATAAGCAGTGTCAGTGTCCACTAGTTTCAGACTAGTATCAGACAAGACATAAGTCTGAATAATAACTTGCTTATGCTCCAGACGACCATCTTTTTTCATTAATGAATGTCTGTGTTTGAAAAATTGTGAATATATTTGACGACAAACAAATAGATCTCTGGGTCTTGGACAAATACCTTGACTTTTTTGGGTTTATAGAAAGTGTATGATACATGAACAACAAGTAACATTTTCAAAGGACTCAGTGTTGGATCTAGGGCGGGCACAGAGGCATGTTTCCTCACCAAAATATTTAACTTTCATGTTTTTGTGTATATCTGCCTCCAACCGCATGTACAAAACCCATGAGCTCTGTTAAGTGTGCGCAACCTTTTCCAAAAATCTGGATCTATGGCAGTGACTAATAACTTTTTGTCAGTTCCAGTAAGCTTCATCTGTATTCTGAGGCACTGACACAGTTATTAGGGAATCTAAGTTTCGTTTTAATGGTTTATTATCATATACAATTTGTGTGTCTGGGTGTTCAATATTTTACTACCTCATAGCATTAATTTATTAGTATAATTTATTTGCAAATCCTGACCGCGCAAGTATAGAGTATGATAGTCTGTTATTAATGCAATACTAATTGTTCAGTACCCAAGCATTAGTTTACTTATACATATATCTGCATTCCAGAAAATGATGACCGCGGTGTGCCACTGTCTGGACCCTCTGAGCGCTCAACACCACTGAGCGAGGTGGAATACTCGCAGATGCTCGCATCATACTCTGATATGCTCATCGTCTACGCCTCAGAAAGAGGTACATATTCACATAGTCACTCGATCTCGCTCACGAAAATACATTCACTAACAAACACTGACTTTGTATTTGATTACCAGTATACTAATTTTATGATCATAGAACATTTGAATATGAATGTAGTTGATTGCTAAGTGGCAATTAATTCAACGATTTTTCTACTTGTTTCAGTAAAAAAGAAAACAAAACATTTGCTGGTTGAAAATTCTGGGTACCTATTAAAATACTGATTAATGAAATGACATGATTTTTAATTTTGGAAGACAATGTTGAATAAATAGATGTATTCTTTAAATAAAAATTACAATTTGAACATTTCTGTAATAGTTTAAAAAAAAGGATTTTTGCTCACCTTTTTTGCTGCCTATCATCCTAGTTTGTGGCCAAGAAATTTCAAAGCTTCCCGCAGGGCCTCAAAGCTCATTTCTGTAAAGATAACTAACATTTAATCTATAGACTTTATATTTAATTATGTAAATATTTGTCTCAAAATGTATAATCCTTTTTTATGAATGGAAATCTGAAAAAGTTTAAGCTAGCTCCTTAAGACTGAATGAATGGTTTTCTTCAGGATACCGTGCGTATGAGAGTAAATTCATCCGAGCTGTGACTGACGTTTTCCAAGTGAAGGGAGATACTGAGGACGTTATGTCAATGCTCACAATGGTAAGTCCCGATTTCTCCCATGTTTGAGTAAAATACATTGTGCTCTCTTCTGATTTTCTGAGAGGTGGAGCAGATAAATTGATTTCTTACACTCAATTCTACTCTCACTTTTCTGTCAAAAAAGCTCCTGCCACTATATTGACATAGCTGAAGAGACATCTTCCATTTTTACTATATCAAGTGGCCCTTAATTTTGAACCACAACCCCAAGGTTGTGAGACCAGAATGATACCATCATCCCAAAACAGCGGGCTGTTAAAAAGGTTACCGGATGAACCGATGTCTCTGTAACCCCCAGCTTACATACTTGGTCAATTATCATCTCAACCCAGAGGCTTGGGATGATGGAAATATTCTGGTCTCACAACCTTAATGAGTTCGAGTCCCGTCCAGGGCCACTTGATATAGTAAAAAATTGGAAGATGTCTCTTCAGCTATGTCAATACAGTGGCAGGAGCTTGCTTGACAGAAAATTGAGAGTAGAATTGAATTCACAAGCAAGACTTGGGAAAAAATATATACAATTATTCATATATTTCTTACACTATAAGCTTTAAACCTGAAAATGATAAATAAACATGGTAGATAAAGGCTATTTTACAAGTGACCTTGTTCTGTCAAACAAATATATTTTCTGATCTTGATCTTTGAACATTGCCCAGCTGATCACCAACTGTATAAAGGCAGATAACCAACCAATGCCCACCGGTAATCGGTGAAACATTTTTTCCACATAAATATTTGTTCGGTGACATTACCTGTTCGATAGCTGCCAGTACACCAGCTGATTCGTATTACAATTAGTGAAAAGGGTAGGACTGCAATGCGGTAGCTCAGTAAGAGCCCTGCAAATTTTAACTTCCACATTAAATTCTCTCCAAGCTGCCATCGATGCAGTGCTAAGCGAGGGGCACATTCCACCTTGCGGCGGTGGTCACCGCAAGGCGTGTTGAGGTCTACAAATCTTTGTATATACAGCATAATAGCAGAAATTAATTTTGGTTTTACAAGGGACCTGGATATCACAATAGTAGACGGGTGAATAAAATGTGCATAATACAGCAAGTCATATTTTACAGAGAACTTCAAGGATGTCTTTAAGTTGTGACAGACAAATTAAACCTGTGTGGTCTAATGATTATTTTTACTGCAGGTGAACAAACTGGTGAATGATGAGGAGATTCGTATCCAAAGGGACAAGTGTGTGAAGATCTCTCCGGTGATTCGCAGCACGCTCTGCAAGAAGGTCTTCTTTGTATGTCATGTTATATATTTGATTCGAAAAGATTCAATGGATATCAATGAATATGATTTAATGTACCATATACATGTACATGTAAATACACATCCGTTGTAAAGATAAACTAAAAGACAATATTCATATGGGTATTTGGGATTTGAACAAAGAGGGTAGATAATAGGATAATTGGTTTGAATTGCCATCTGATATCTCATATGCCATATATACTGCTCAAAATAATATTTGATATTTTAGGACCATACCAAAATGTAGGCCATTGAAATTCCAATGTAAAACCACATTCAAGTAAAAGGTCACTCACAATTGCCAATGATTAAATCTGAAATGTTTGAAGCACATCTATCAAAACTCATGATCGAATTGCTAACATATATATGTACATACATGGTTGTTCATGAACAACCATGGAACAGGTTAATCTAGGTTATGTACATACATGCATATACAAAAACAGATCTTAAATTCAATAAATATATTTTTAGCGATCAATCAACAGTTATAACAACTATATTTTGATCTTTTTGATGTTTCACTAATTCAATATGAAACAAAGAATTATATCATTGACATCATGTAGTTTATCTCACAAATTCATCTAAATTTTTCCTTTGTCAGACGCCCTCTCGCAGTAGTGAACAACCACAATTAGATGAGTTAGAGAGCGTCACTCATCCATCACTCGGAACTAACCGTAAGTACATGTATAATGATAGAAAAGGATCATTTGTATGGATCAAATTAATTATACATGTACATATTTGTTGAGTTCACTTTTCAAAAAGGCATCTGAGGCCTTTTCACTATGAAAAACGCAAACATTAAGAAATTAATCACTACAGAGGATCCTTAAAAATATGTGCATTAGTACACAGTAGAAATGTTTTATCTAGAATCTGTAGGGAGAGGAGTAAAATGCTTGAGATAGCCAATATTCAAGATAAACAACTATAATCATGTTTGTAATTTGTTTCTTTCTGTCAATAATTTTACATAGTTTTATTATCATTGTTTTATCTATGGATATTTGTATCTATCTTTTTACATGTTAATTAATATCTGAAATAAATAAATAAATAAATAAAAATTTGAAGGGAAATAAAACTAATTTCGACAGAACAGGAAATTCAGGAAATTATCGAGATAATGAGGTACTACTGTACATTGAACAGTTCTCTATTAAGGTTGAACTCCTGGTCTAAAAAGTGATGGTTTATGTTCAGCTGGACTAAGGGGGGTACTAAGGCAGCTTTCATCTATCAGACAGAAATTATCAAAAGCAAAACTAAAAATGAGAATAATCATATGGGTATTTTGGGTTTGAATTGTCACCTGATATCTCATATGATAGTCATTCCAGAAGTTCAACATAAATAGTTGGCAAACTGTTATCAGTGAAGAAGCGGTGCACTTCCGCTATTAAACTGATAAGAATTCAACAAATAACACTCGAGTAGTAAGTAAGAACAAAGACGTTATAGTTTAACAGCAGACAGTACTGGCCCGGGAGGAAGGGTGGGGGTGGGGGCACATAGAGGTTAAAATGGTGGGGATCCTCAGCCTGCGCCTCATTTCGACAGGTAAAAGTGCTGATCATTCCCATAAAATTACTCAAGAGGGTTTAAAGAGCTGATCAGATGATTTTTGTTGGGTCAAAAGCGCTGATTTAGAAAAAAAGAAAGCCACTAGCTCATAAGCTTTATATTCAGTTCCAATTTTTTAAAAGGCTGGCAACAAACTGTATATAGCCTAGTCAATTAACCAATCACTAATTAAAACCAGTTTTAATATACATGTATTATATGAGGTGTGGTGCTTATGTTTTATGTACATTTACTTTATATATTGTGCTCTGTCTTTTTTATTTTTACTTTTATATTAATAGATCTTAGATTTCTATTTCTTTTTATATGAACTCTATATATATAATGCACATATTGATAACATAAATGTATTCTATGTCTGATTTAAATAACTAAGATAAAAAATTAGTAAATGGAAAATAATGTGATGCAATTTCTTATACCTAGAGTCTAAGGAGTCAGTCATATTTACGGCCCCATATTTGATCATATCGCTCACCAGTTTCTTGTGTAAACTGATTAATGAATTCCAATGATTTGTTAATTGCATGCTCTTGCTGTTATATAGAAGTGCTGATAAGGATATATAAAGCCGTTATAAGATTATAATTCTCACTTAAAAATTTAAGGTTTGCCGGGAAAACACAAACGTGGGCAAAAGGGGGGCCAAGGTTGTGGCTATTATACAACTTAGTAATCAATCCAATATTGATATTACCTACAAAAATTTACAAAGCATGCAAATAATACTAAGAATTCAATTCCTGGTCAAGAATATGCTGTTGGGGGAGTTACCTACAATGGGTTAAAATAGCCTCCTTTGGGAGAATGTCACATTTTTCACAATGTTAATGCATAAAAAATCATAAAAATAAGTATCGTCATTAAGCATGCTATATACCTACATAATGGCAAACATCTTCCCTTTCAAAACTGCTAGTCGCAATCATGTATTTATCATTTATAATGAATTGCTATCACTTTCTGACTCATAGTTTTATATATTATGTCAAAAAAGACCCCTGGTTTTAAGCTACTTTATCATGCATTGGGTACTCAGTACAGCACGAACACTTTGTGTGGATGTCAGACAAATGTTTTTCTTAAACCCATGTAAATGTCAATACCTACACAAACTTGGTTTCTTAATAACAGCTCAGGCAATCAACACGTGTGTTTGTTTGTGAAACGCACTATGCTTATATTTCAAGCCTTTTCTTACGTCAGACGTATGTTCTCGTAATATAAAGGTCCATTACAATAAAATGTAGGGTGCAAACTTGACAACTTTCAAAGACATGAGGTATCATGTGTTTCATATGCACAAAAGCTCAAGGAGATGTACTCTTTACATGTAGTACACACCACAGAGTTAACAAACTCATTACAGTTGTAGATATCAAGGCTTAAGGCATTCAATCAGAAGTTTCACTGTAAAAGTGCTGTGGTGCTGGGTTTCAAGGTCAAAAGTGCAGCTTTATCCACAAATGCAAGTCAAAAGTGCTGTCTTGAGGCTCTGTAGAGAAAGTTTGGCATGTCAAACTTCCTCTACGGTGTCCATACTGCGTCTAAAAATATACTTTGACCCCATTTTCGGCGCACTGAACACACACTGATCCTGTCGGCCTCTTTTAGTTTTTAGAGACACTACTACTCACTAGAGAAGCAGTTGTGCCCTAGGCTTACAGAGCTGTAGTTTTTATTATTGGGAGGGGGGCGGTCGGATTTCTGTCATTAGCTTGCACTGAGATTTCACCCCCCCCACCCTTGGAAGTTGTGCACTCAAAATTTACCACCACCCTCTCATATTTTGTGCATTGAAATCCTCCCCCCCCCCCTTCATTTCAGATTGAATGCAACTTACATAATTAAAGCACTAATATTGAATTTGATTAAAGACTACATAAAAAATATAAACCATATCACAACTTGAATGTTCACATACAAATGTCTCATTAGTACATGTACTGGTATAACCATTTGAATTTCACCATCATATCATTCATATCATGTCAGGTTGTCAGCATTTTGTTTTTTTACGTAGCATATGTCCTGATCTTAATTTAGATTGAACAGTAATATGGTCATCATCACTATCAACAGTTTCATATGAACAATTATATGATTCATCACTGACATCACTTGTTTCACTATCTTTCTTCATCAGTATCATCATCATTGGGAATAACCTGAACAACAATTTCTTCATCACTTAATTCATGCATTCGCATCACACATCAGTAGTGTTGAAATTATCAAACTGTATCAAATATATTTGGTTTTATAGGTTTTTCCTGCTATTTGTTTGCAAGTAATGTTAAAATCATATTTGAAAGTGTGATCTATAGATATTTGTGATAACTGCGTAAAGCGTGAAAAAAAAATCCACCTTGTTTGAAATTTTTGCTTAAAACATGATATGCACTGAAAATTTTTTACAGTTCTTGTTGTTGTTTTTTCTTTTTCTGCTGCCTTATAAAAAATATAATTTGGTCCTATTCTAAATTTTATTTGTACATGTTTCGGCATCTTCAGTGCTTTATAAGGTTTTATAAGGTTGAGAAGGGCACTGAAGATGCCGAAACATGTACAAATAAAATTTAGAATAGGACTTTATTATTTTTCGGATATAAGGCAGCAGAAAAAGAAAAAACAACAACAAGAACTGTAAAAAATGCGACCACATGCTGCATACCATATATCACAAATCTTATATATGCACTGAAATTTGACCCCATCCCCCACCCCTCTATTCCCTTGTATTCAAATGTGATCCCATCAAGTCTTTGCACTGAAATTCTTCACCACCCCCCAATCTTATAAATAATGACAGGTCCATTAAGTGGTTGGAAAGCACAATCCATGTACACTAGAGGATTCTTTCTCTGCATAATTTAACCACCATATTTCTGCTATCCAATGAATAATATTGTAATGTAAAATTTAACTGACATAAAGCTTGGTTATGCAGGCTCTTCTCCAAGTCCTCAACAGCAGCATGGAGACGTGGAGGGTGGAAACTCAGAGGATGCTGCTGCTGCCAGCAGGAGTGAACAAGTATGGCAAGCATAGTTTTCTTTTCATCAACAAATGACTATATATTCAAGGGGTTACAGGATTGGCTAGGAACCCGATACATAGATCCATTTCCTCAATGTGTCATTGTTGACAAATAGACCAGACTATTTTATAAAATCTAACTTATAAAGTTTCAATTTATTAAACTGTTATTGAGAGAAAGCTATTTTGATCCTGATCCAAAATATGTATATTTTTACTCTCTGCTCTGTTCAGAAAATAATTAAATGATAAATCAAAGAACATCAACATCTGTTTATTTTGATCATTGACATACCCCTCACATATATGTATTTTTTGTATAACAATTTACGTACGTTTTACGTGTGAGGACGTGTCTGCAATGTACCTACGTTCTATATCCATGGAAGAGATCGCCAAATGTAAATAAATAACACAAAAGTGAAACTGGAGCTTCAAATAAAATTTGACCGCATTTGATGCCTAAATATGCTGAATTAATGTTATTTTAGAAGATACATTTGTTATTTGTTATGACAAAAACTTTGATTTCATTTGACTTGTGGTAAGTACACTATTGTTTATGTACAAACAAATTTAATAATAATTAAGATGAGATGCAATATTAAAATTTTCAATAATTTAAAATTTTTTTCGGCATGTACTGCCTTCATCAAGTTATAAATGAAAACAAATACAAAACAACGTTCTACGTAGAACGTAACACGTACACACGTAAAAAATACGTAAAAAATACGTAAAAATTATGTAAAAATATGTACGTGAAACGTCAGACGTATTGTGTATACGTTTAACTTAAACCCATAGTTAACAAGATAGATTATCATTATAATACAATAGTATTATAATTAAAACTCAATAAGATGATAAAATACTGCTACATATCAACCAATAATAAGACAACATGATGAAAATAAATTACATATCTGGGGTAACAAAAACAGAATTATAATCCGTATTCATTCCTCTGCCTAAAAACATCCTAATCTACCAATCATTTTTTGTTCTTTTAACTTTCTACTTATTAAACCTCTCTCTAATAATAACCCACAAACCTCCATATCTTCCAACCCCCTATGTCTATCAGAATTGAAATGTCTAGCTACCTCCTTATCAGCCTTATCCCTTACATCTTTCAAGTGTTCTCTAAATCTATCACCCAGTCTACGTCCTGAAAGTTCCCCACATTTCACAAATAATACAATATACTAACCTTTTGCACATGTAAACATGATCTAGGGCAAAAAATGCCTTTGGGCCCACCCCCACCCCCCTTAAAAGACAAAATTTTGTTTTCTAAAAAATTTTTTTTGGCCCCCCTTTTTTTTTTTTA
>CM032668.1:10231472-10250685 GCA_019095985.1 Streblospio benedicti
AACAAGACCTAACGATGTCTGGACCTGCGTCGCGCGTAATAGGAATTCCTATGAATGCACATCTACATATGAAGTTCTTGTTACAAACCAAGTTTCATTGCTCTATATTGAGTAGCATAAGAGGAGTAGCAGAGACAAGCTATTAGTATAGGAGGCAAAAAAATTCCTCAGTTCAAAGTCTGACTAAAGAGGCATAACTGCTACAAAAATTGTAGAATATAATATCCCTGCTAATAAGAAGCACAAAATTTCTAAATTCAAAGAGACATAACTACCAGAGATAGATAAATGCATATGTTAGCTACTCACTGCTATTATATTGAAATTAGAATTTATACATAATGTTCTCGTGTTCAACAGGACAGTCATTCAGGAAGCACATTTAGTGTTTAAAATATAAGAAGACCACCTCTCTTTAGTTGATAGCAGCATCATAGGCAGGAGGACATTATGACCAAATTTTTTAATTATTTCTTAATGTTATTATGGGGACGGTAGCCCCCTAAACCCGCGTTTTTAATTTCATAAGGCTGAGGGGTTACCCACCGGATGTTCCCTGGGCACCCTCAACTAAACCCAACTCTGGCAGCCTCTCTTTAGTTGATAGCAGTATCATAGGCAGGAGGACGTTATGACCAAATTTTTTAATTATTTCTCAATGTTATTATGGGGAAGGTAAACCCCCAAACCCTGCGTTTTTTATTTCGAAAGGCTGAGGGGCTACCCACTGGACGCTCCCCGGGCACCCTCAACTAAACCCAACTCAGGGGGGGCAAAGCCCCCCAAACACCCCACCGGGAGTTACATGTTTATGTTGGGTCGCCCACGTTAGTAGTAGCAGAGACAAGCTTTTGTACAAGGTATTAATATAAGATGCACACAATTTCTAATTTCAAAGAGGCGTAACTCCCATAAAAATTTGAGAATCAAAATTCCCTGTCAATATACGGAAGGACGGATGGAGCCGGACGGGCCAGCCAGTGGTGGGCGGTTCTAGACACTGCTGCTCTGCGTTGGCGGCAGGTAATAATTATTTTTAATAGTATTTATTACTTCAAGATTCCTAGGTGATATGTAATTGGAAAGACAATTCTGTCTTCTTTTTCCTTTGTCCTAACATTTTGAACCAGTAAAGATTCACGTGAAACACTATCAGCCCTAGTTTTAGCCCTATCCAGTATGTTTTTAGGATAACCCTGAGCTCTAAAGTAATTAATCATTTCTCTGCATTTAATATTGTAATCATTAATATTTGAACATATCTTTTTTATATGAAGTAACTGACTATATGGAATATCATCCTTACAACTCCTAGGATGAGAAGAATTATACCTAAGGTATGCATGTTTATAATCAATGGATGCGGCACAGCAATTACTACATTTATTTTATAGTTTATGTGTTTGGATGTTTAGATTTCACCCTTTAATATATAATTGGGACAATGGCTCCATGTTGCTTGATTCTTCAAAGTGTAGGAAAAATTAAGGATTTTAAATCAACGTTTTCAGTATTTTAGACACGTCCAAAAGGTATTACAATTGCAATACAATCTTTAGGACACTCTGGTTGATAAATAAAGAACGCAGTTTTCTACCCATATATAATATGTATCGGACTCATCTGCAGTGCGCATCAGACTCTCCTAACGGCTCGTCTGATAAGTCACTGCAGATTCCTCCGATGCACAACAGCTATATGTTGAGGGAACCACATTCTCTATGTATATATAATAACAATATCATAAACTAATAAAAAATAATTTGTATTGTATTGTATCAGTTTATTTCGCATAAAATGCATAGTAAAATATCAAAGTTCATGTCAAAGTTTAGTTAAAAATTAGTTGTAAAATATATTTTTAAAAAAGATTTTTTCGTCAATTTACATCTCTAGTGACTAGAATGACACTGAAAATAATTGGTAGTTTGAAAAAAATGTTCAAAGTGAATATGGGTAATGAGCTTCACTGAGTACCTATCTAGCAAAGAAACTAAATTCTGTATGATATCTCTCGTCTAGTTACAAAATAAGAAATTCAGTGTTCGGGCTGACGCCGTCCCAACCAATGATTAAGGGACACCATAAATTCACAGTGGGACGCATTATCTCTACCATGCTGCAATGTAACATGCACTGGTGCTTTATCTAGCTGTGACTTGCCTGTGAGTCAGCAATTCTTTGTAGGTCATATTTATCTATTTACTCAATATATTAAGTTATGAGCATTTAAGTGGATGGTGTCAATCCACTAATTTTTTGAAAAGAGGTGAGTCTTGTATTCATCATTGCACATGTTGGTCTAGATAAGTTGGTAAGCTTTCATAGACACCTATAGTATGTTTAACCATATTACCATACAATGTATATATAGGTTATGCATATGTGCAAGAGATAATTCAATTAAAAATGTTTCTTTGATGCTAAGCATTATTAGAAAGTTTATTGAACTGATTTATTGGAGTCTTGGATCACTGGACCACTAGGAGGAATATACGACACTGTTGATTTTTATTTTAGTAGTCTTCTGGTTTTAATGACAATAGCTTTACTCATATATAAGTATCACAATAGTTTTTAATCAAGGATAACACACAGTTCACACACTAAGCTTTCAATGGCATCCGCCATCTTGATCACAGTGGTTGACGTCATTCGTCGTCACTGGGACCTCGGGAGATTCCCGGGTTGCGCGCCCCCCTCCCCCTCTCGGGTGAGGACATTGTTCCAGATGGAAGGAAGCTGGTACCTGCCCCCATCTCTATTTAGTGAGGGCTTGAGTTTCCTGATATTAATGGCCTCCTTCATGCCACGTTCAAAATATTTAGGTTCTACACATAAAATGTTGGTCCCTTCGAGCGAGACACTGTGTCCTTTACTGTCTGTGTGCAGGTGGCGAGACACCTCTGATCCAGCTGAACTGGGTCTGCGGTGTTCTAGGAACCTAGCTTTTAATGCGCGTTCAGTCTCTCCCACGTATGAGGCCTCACAATCCTGGCACTTAATCTGGTAGACAGGTCCAATTACACGTTCTTTCTCCAGGGGGTCCTTGGGTCTCACCAGTAGTTGTCTAAGAGTGTTCACAGGTTTAAAGAACACCTGCACACTGTATTGGTGCATCACCCTTCTCATGTGTTCAGACACTCCTTCCATCTGGAACAATGTCCTCACCCGAGAGGGGGAGGGGGGCGCGCAACCCGGGAATCTCCCGAGGTCCCAGTGACGACGAATGACGTCAACCACTGTGATCAAGATGGCGGATGCCATTGAAAGCTTAGTGTGTGAACTGTGTGTTATCCTTGATTAAAAACTATTGTGATACTTATATATGTTATATCCAGGATAAATGAATTTCCATAAAAAAAATAGCTTTACTCAGTATGATCAATGGTCTCAAAGAATCATTTAATGTATTTTTCCAATTTCAATAACACAATTGTGTGGGACTCCAAAATCTTTGAGTGGGACTCCAAATTTTCAAGTGATGGAGTCCCAAGGGACTACGTCAGCCAACTTCCTAGTGCGAACACTGGAAATGTTAACTAAAGAGGCCGCAGTTATTAGGATACATGCTCATTATATTAATTATAAATAGACTGTCTCGTTTATTCTTAAGGTTTGGAAATTATGATGGTATATTTGTAACCTTCGTTTTTTTTTAAATTTTAGTATTCATACTGTATGTCACTTAAAGGTCTACCGGTATATCTAGATTTTTTAAAAAGGGGATATAGCATAACCGGTGGATTTCATGTCTTTCGTATGCACAAAAGCTCAAGGAGATTCTAAAAATACCATGAACAGAAGATGATTGGCATGAAAATGTATAAACATATAACCTCACAACGTAAATTTTACTTGCAACATACATGTAAAGTTCACTCAATTTCAGGAGGCTCTAGATGAGCCACAAGTGACTGTGTCTGAGCCACACGTGGTTGCTACAGTTGAAAGTGTTGTTGAGCTGCCGGTGGAAATACACCATGGCCGACCTGAAGCACAGGTGAGAAAGCTTACAATTGCAAAAGCTTCTTGCCAGGTATATTGCAATTTAGATGGCAACTCAAGGCTGCTCACTTTTTCAATTTGTTTGTAAGGAGACTAAATTTTTTAAATCGGTTAATATAAAGAGGCACAAAATTTTTATAATACATGAAAATCAAATGAAAAAACAAACACAAAAACACCTACTTGTGCAGTTAATGATGATACATGTATATACATATATGTACATGTGTAGGTTCCTAGAAGTAGCAAATGTGCCATTTTAAAAACTCCAAGAATGTACGTATTACTTTGAAAGTAGAAGAGTGCTATTACTTACGGTGTTTATTGACAGGTGACATGGTTTCACAACAACCAGCGTCTACGTGACGACGACCTGAGACTCGGTCCCGACGACACTCTAGTCATTCATTCTGCGAAATTTGAGGATGCAGGGATGTACAAGGTGGTTGCTAAGAGCGTTGCTGGGGAAGCTGATGGCAGTGTCGAGCTCACCATTGAAGGTAGATGACTTGATATGGCTTTACATGTATATATGAAAGTGGACCAATATAGGTTAGAAATATGTGAATAATATTTCTTTACTAATATCTGTCTATAAATACTTTAAGTGATTTAAAATTTATTTATTATTATTGTTTGCTAACATTTTCTAAGTATAGATGAGCCTCTCCAAATGCTCTGACATGTCGATTTTTCTGCTAAAACTGATAGCGCGTAATAAAAGCTACCTATTATGTTTCATCACATGAATGTAGAGAAGTCTAATATCAAAGATGGTGTTAAACCAATCAGTAAAGCGCCAAATCTTATTCTCTGCAATATCAAATATATCACAAATTGTTTATTTATCTTTATGCATACAACATGGCTTTTTTGCTGTATCTCAGGGATTGATGAATAAAATAGCGTCAAGGATAAAAATGATTTTGTGCAAATGTAAAGTAATCTGAAATATATTGCGAATTATTGACTATAGATTTAATGCACACATTAAATTAAAGGTGAATGACTTTGTAAATATCTAACCACTTCATACAACATAGGTGCACCTACACTAAAAAGGCCAGAGAGAGAAAATGTACGTCTGCAAAAGGGTGATGACTACACCTTAAGTGTTGACTTCTCGGGATGCCCCAATCCACAGGTGTGTACATTCTGTATTTATTTCAATTTCAATCTTACTTTAGACAATATTTTCCACCAACTTATTACAAGATTAAAATGTAAAATTCTTGAACTGCAAATGTTTTTTTCTTGCTTTTTCAATTTTCACATGTTTTTAACATAATCTCATATAATATAATACAGCCTTCTCTCTCCTTCCCCAAGTCTATTTTTTAGTATGTTTTCTGCCTTTTTAATTTTTACATTAATCAACATGATCTAATGATACAATAAAGCCTTCTCCCTCCTTTTCCATCTTTTCACTCGCCACCCCCCAAAAAAAAAAAAAAAAAAATAAATAAATAAAAGAAACAAAAAAAAATAAAATAAACGAGAACTGTCTTCTGTTCATTTATATCAAATGACCCTAATGGGAAACACATTTCTGTAAAAAAATAGATGTTATTTACGTAAATAAGTCTTATTAAATTTCAATCATCAATCATCTTTTCTTGCAGATTGAGTGGAAGTTTCCAGAGTCTGTGGACGAGCATGATTTCTCTCCCAAACAATTTACATCACGCTGCATTTGTACTTTACGTAAAGTGAGAATTGAAGATGTGGGTGAATATACAGTAACCCTTAGCAATAAATATGGAGAGGTTTCAAAATCATTTAGTGTGAACGTACTGTTGTAGCAAATTTTCTAGTGCCTCTATACTTTACAATTCGCTTCAATTAAGCAATGATTAAATGTAAAACTTCTGTTATGTTAGTTCTGCAATATACATGTACCGGGTATGATTTTGATTTTTATGTGCATAGTTCTGTTTTATTTTATGTGTAATGTAAAATGTCCTTTATGTATGCTGTGATAGACCTCTCTTGTTGACATGTACGTTTCATACAAGCTTAACACCATTCCTAAAGTGTCTGGACATGTAAATGACATTTGGTATCAACTATCGTGGTTTCAAACATCGTGTATACATAGTGTATATTATGTGATTATCTGAAGATTTTCTTATTGTAATATATTGTGTGTCAAAAGTGAAATGAAGAAATCATTGAATGACAATGATCTAATTTATGTGATATTCCACGTTAAAATTAATAACATCAGATCTCTTAAAACAGTTTTACTAATGTACATACTGTACATCTTAAACATGTCTGTCCATTATTTGTATAGCACTTTTTCTATTGAAATTATGATTCTGAAGTATTGTACAACATAACATTGGGTTCATACAATACAAGTTGCGAATTAGTGTACCCCATTCGCAGTTTTGAGATTTATTCGCAATTGACATATTGATTTGCAATCTACTTTACATGTTTGCGGGTGATTGCATATCATTCGTGTGATTGCATAACTTATGCAAATTGATAATTCACAAAGATTTGCGAAGTAACATTGCACCGGTTCATGATCCTCCGCAAGAATTTGCTTAGTTCTTGGAAAATATTGAATTTGCAAATGACCGCATTTAGTGGTGTGAAACTGCAAATTTTTGCAGTTCAATTCGCAGTTTAGGGGTACACTAATTCGCAATTTGTACTGTATTTAATACAGTAGCATTTAATGAAAAAAACATCAAAATGTTGACCAATCAAATTATGACAGGTATTTGAAAGTATATGGTCTAAATTGACAATTTTTTCAACCTAAAATCCCATAGGCATTTGTATGGTTATTATCTCATATACAGTCAAATGTGCAATTCGTACCTTTTTCTAAATATCATTTATGGTTAAAACTTAACTTCTGAATAGATTTCTGTATTTATAAAATTTTTGATTTGTGGTTATTTTCAAGTATGACCAACGATTACTGCATTTGACTTAATAGTGCTAACCTGCAATATCTGATAAATTACATGTATTTGTGATTATTTAAAATATAATCATGCAATTAAATGACAAATTCCTCTTAAAAGATTTGTTTTCATGCTACAAAAAATACCATAGTGGACTAATTTTATTTTTTCAATTCATAATAAAATTACAGTTTGATCAGTAAATAATTAAATTGTAAAACGATTCATTGTTTTTATTTTTTTCTACAGAAGTTTACATTATAACAGATTCTACAATAAACAGACCTGTCTCAAATTACTGTATGTAATAATGAGATGGAGCCGTGAGATATGATCATGAAAATATTTGACATTAGATAATTTATTTCGCATAACAAAACTACTTAATATATATTCTCATTCTACTTTTTTTCCATTTCATGAAAACCATAAGATTTACTACATCAAATTTAAACTGATTTTACAGTTATAGATCCTTTATTTTCGTTCAAGAATTACAACTAGACTTAAACCTCGCATAATATTAATATTAAAATTATCTTGAAATTTGAAAAAGGTCCTTAATTTTACATACAAAACTGTCAAACAGATAAAGAACAGTCAAATATATTAGCTTTCAAATTATCTATAATATATGCAAACTAGCATTATTTTAAAAGTTAATTACATTCAATTATTAGTAATCTTTGGAACAAATACAGAAGAAAAACATTTTAAAACAGTATTATACCACAAGACACCTTAACATGCACACATGTAGATCATTTGTTCACTCATTCCTTGTACATGTATTCAACTTTCACAGTAATAGCAACCATAACCCAATAAATAAAATTAACAGAGATTTGCATTCACTGATCAGCAGTCATTAGGACTATAGGCATACATATCCAAGTACAAACCTGATATTGCTTACAATGAAGAGTAACTTAAAAAGATAAATCAAAATAAACTGTTTCTGATGAATGACATTTTCTGCTAATTTTTGCAATAAAAAATAGTTTTTAGCAAATGTATATTATAATTATATTTGATATAAATAATATTACATGAAAGTATTAAATATTCTATATATTTGGCCTACAGCACTAGACCTCATTATCTAGTGTATAGTTTTATTTTTCAGCTGTATTCTTGTTAAAATGAATTTTTGTTTTTTAAAAACTTGAAGTTTGACCGTTTTCAACCTCCTAAAGGCTCCTTTTCAAATTGAAACACCAAAAGAAATGAAATACAAGCACCGGTAAACTTCAGAGCTCAAAAACATTTAAATTAATGAAGTCAAAATTAAGTTTTTAAAACAAAATTTCTTTTTCACAAGAATAAAGATGAAAAATAAAACTATAAACTATATGTAATTTTATGAAAGGTTCTACAAAACCAGAACTAGATCAATCTTTACAAAATAAATTCAGACAAGTAAATCTTATTCTTCAAACATACTGTCATTATTTTTCAAGACGTAATCACTGCATTTTATCTGCTATTGTCTTTAGTCACATTTACTAGATTATGTATTTTTTAAATAACATAACTTCAAACAGTCAGTACACTTTCATCACATGCAACATACAATCATCCTATAAAATTGGAGAGAGGTTGACAATGTGCCAACGCCAAAGAACATTGTCCTTGAAATAGTCTTTAGAATCTGAATCTAGAATAATATATGCCTACAAAAGTATTATAAATATTTTGCTTTCAAAGAAATCACATTGGAATGAGCAAGCATTTCATAGAATTATTCTAGTGCTCACAACATAAATATCACAGAAAAGAGCTCAAAACTTGTACGATCGAGCCCAGGCCCTGCACCAGTAAGTCAATGGAACGAACATGTCATAATGAACAGCTCGTCAATGTGCAGCTCATACTATGGCCAACCACTTCTTTCAACCATGTTGCTGCTGCTGACCCTATTCTGTAGGGTTGGCTGCCTTCACATGACACACCTTCCACCCCACAACTGTTGACTCATCCAGCTACCCCCCACCCCCCACTAAGCTTTGGCACTACTGCTAATCCTCTTTTGTTGCTGGCCTATCAAGTGCCGGGTTGGATTATTGCAACCTACTCCTCCACCTTTCGTCTTCACCACTGTTGGCTCATCCACACACTCCTCACCCCCCTTCCCTACATCTTGGCTGCGCCGCTGCTGCCGGCTCTCTTGGCAGCCTTTTTCTCCGTTTCATCCATCACCCGGGCAATGTAGGCTTCTTGCTGTAGCCGAATGTGCATCTCGTTCAGCTGCAACAAACACAGCTCATTATTACATGCGCAAAAAAAATCATGAACAGTTTATTCATAATTTTTTAACATACTGGGTATGGATGCCACATTTGAAAGGCTCACCCTTTTGTAAAGCCTAATACTTTTCCCGGCCCTAAATTTGGATGTGTAATGTCAAAATCTACCACCACCACCTCCCTACCCATACACAGGTTTTGTTTGGATGGTCATATACTGTAAATGAAACATGACATACTGTACAAGAAATTTACATTCATCAAAAAAAAAAAAAAAAGAAAAAAATGTGGCACACTAGATGTGACTCATAATCATACATAGTATGACAGAAAAGAAATACTACTTCCAATCACACCATTAAAAAGAAAATAATCTATCACATATGTGTATTTATATATGTAAATATGCTTCACAATTACATTTTTTGTGTACTGCCAATGTTTTACAAGCAGTTCAAAATACAGCTGTAGACAATTCTGTCTGATCTTGTAGCAAGCTGACTCCTAATGTTACCTGTGACCAGGAATCACATGTATTCCTTCTGCGACTTATAATTTTACCAGCCCATTTTATTTGTATCCAAATGTCCATCTACTGAAGAATGTGCAATGTGTTGAGAATTAACTTTCAATGGTGATAAAATTTACCTGCCCTATGTTTCAGCAGGCATCATTCAAATATTAACTACTGTCTACCCTGGTTATATATGGTCAAGTGTATGTGTTACACAACATTAGCCTACTGTAGAATTAGAAACGTAGGTGCACAATTTAAATTGCGAATTTCTTTGTTAGGTGCCAAAACAGTACGTAAACTTAAATCTATGTAAAGTAGGTCCAAGATGGACCAAAATCGCAAAATTAAATACCCCGTAGTCACTTTATGGATGAAAATTGCAAATTTGCAGTTTATTGTTTTTGAAAAACAAATGCCGAATCAAATATGATCTTGGAATAAGTTAAGAAGAAATATAGATTGCATGCCCTAATAATGTAACAAAAAGGATGAAGGTGGTAGCGCTTGCACAATTATCAAAGATATGGCACGCAAGTTCATGTAGCATGCAATAAAACTTCCCTGTGTTTTCTGACAGTGTTATTTTGACATTTGTGAGTTAAATACGGCACACTTTTCCATTACAATTACCTGCATACTGTAGGCATCCTCAGTCGACTTCAATTTCTTGGAAAGTTTCTGGATCTGCTCATCCTTTGTCACTAAATGTTCTGATTGCTCTTCACACTGGGATGAGATAACTAGACAATATTGACAAAAAAAGTGACTAAATGAGCTAAAAACATGCACTTTTTTAAAATTCAAACCTATGGCCCTATATGAAAACAGTAGTTGCATAACCATTTAAAAATGTTTTAACTAAAATATATATAACACAACAAACAAAAAACGAATAACCTCTACGTTGAGAAATTAGGAATGTTTTGTTAAAGTCAAACTTACATGACTACACCTTACTTAACAAAAAGCAAGAATCTTCTGAAAATTATTGCCATACATTTGACTTATCTTTGATCCTTTAATTCTTTCATTGTAAGTATTCGTAAATATTAATTTGTCATGCTTACCATGACACTTGTTCTCTAAATTCACAGACTTCACAGTTTCCTTCAGAGCCTTTGTTTTCAGCATCCCAAACCTGCAAGAGAGTAGTTTTTTAATTATCTTCTTTTCGTAACTTGATAATAAAATTACCAAGGTATAAGAACACTGCATCATTCATTAGGGATTTTTAACTGAATTTCTCATCATTTGAAACAACATACACAGGGTCAGGATTAGCCACTCATCCGCTCGTATTGACTAGTAAAAACTAGTGGAGGACGAGTGCTACTTTTTAGAAACTCGTCCTTTTGATGAGGAGCAATTCTGAATAATTTGTCATACAGATAGTTTGTATAAGGAAGACGAGCATATTTTTTGCATGACGAGTGGATATTTGAGGGTTACTAGTCCTGCTGAGGAGCAACACTTTTCCACCTAATCCTGACCCTGCATACATGTGCACACAAAAAAAGGTATACAGATATGGACGTACGTGGTTTCAAACTGTTTTTTCTCACGCTCGATCTGGCCTTTGAGCACGTCGATTTCTCCAAGAGCAAAGTCCAGTTTTTCCTCACAGGTCAGTAGCTTTGATGTTGTGGCTGCATGAGCAATCTGTTCATCCTGAAACATGCGCAGTCAAGGGGTCTTCACATTGTAGTTATAATCAAAATTCAGGAATTATTTGCTAATTAAAGAATAAAATAGAATGAATACCATTGAATTGGTTATTTCTTCACAAAGAAGAGAAACTGGAAAATTACCAAAACAGTAACGCAGAACCAGTTTTGGTTGAAGTTTTTGTGAATTTTCATAAAATACCTTAACACAGCTACTCAAGAAACACTGCAGTTTTTTTTTTAATGAAAACACCTCCAAATAATATGAAATTGTAAAATGCCATACACTGTATATCATAAATCAATACATTTGCAATTTTAAACAACACAGATTATCTCATTGTTGGTTTTCACTTCTTTTTCTGTGTGTTTGGATACAAAATTATGAATTTAAAATTTGTCGGAATAGTTGATAAATTATCTGAAATTACTCTTCTATTTTGAAATAAGAAAATAAAGAAATTTTAAATTCATAATTTTGTCTACAAACACACAGAAAAAGAAGTGAAAATCAACAACATACATGTAAATCAATAATATACATGTAATATTTATTTACAGTACGAAAATGTAGCACTTTTTTTTTTAAAATACATTAGACTTAGTTCTTAATATACCGTATACAAGACTATAGATGTGTACTAAATATATATACCTCAAGCTTGCGCAAAATTATGTTGTGCTCACTTAACGATACTGCAGATTCTCGTTCATCAAGCTGAAACAAAAAATTACTGAAAAATGAAGCATAATATCTTAAGTAATTGTTTTTTGCTTACTTATTTCACCAAAAATTCAAAATACAATGTCTCAACTTGTGAGCAAAGTCCAAAAATAACATGGGGCATGCAAGGTGGATGTAACAATAAAAAAAAATACTTACTAACTTATGATGACAAGATTATAAGTCAAATACCTCACAATATTTCATTTATGATAAGTTGAATACAAGGGTCCCATGCCAAGTATTTTTCCATATTATTTTTTGCCACTAACTTTTTTCGTTTACTCATAGCTGGTATTCTACTATAAGTGTTAACGTTATTTAGTTTTGTAATTGAGGACCTTTTACACAGACGTTTGCTTATTGTACTGTAAAATTGCATCCAGTTTTGGTGTTTGACAACATTTTACAGTTTTGAACTACACACATTTAGATATATATACATTTTGAGTGTTTTTCATTAATATCATCTTCGTATTTTGTACATGATGGTTTTAGACAGATTGGTTTGCACATTTACTTATTAACTAATCAAAAGATATGAGCCACTCCATATCCTAGTTTGTTATCAATTACACCAATCTTTATAAATGACCACCAAAATTATGAGTGTTCAATACCTTTGTAGATATCGTACTTTGGCGTATCTTATATTGACCACCTCAAGTCATGATCCTTAGGCGTTAAATACATGTACTAAAAGTAAAGACACTATCTGACTGTTAATGTTCTTGTTTTTTTTTCTGATGGCTACTTTCTTGTTAAATAGTCCTGATCATAACCACCTGTGGTAATCTTAGCAATATATAAAAAATGGAGTCCTGAAAATGATCAGGAGTTTTGGGATACTTTCTTTATCTTATCAATTTGCAGAAATATTTTAGTAAAGAACATTTGGTTGCTTTCTTTAGGTGGTCTTAGACAACTATCCAGCATCTCTCATAAAGAAGTTAAAAAGAACAATTCATTGATTGAATCTTTATTCTTAATTTTTTCACAATTTGCTATCTATTGATATTACAAATAATAATTAATATATTCATTTTAATGTTTAATTCTATGCTCAAAAATGTTACTTAAAGTTAAATTCTCAAGTTCTGTGAAATCAACAAATAAATCATTCATCACGGACCTTTCAAAAAACATTACATAATTGAAATAGTAATTGATTTATAGCTGTTAATTAACAAGTTGACCCGCTGCAGTAATGCTCATAAGCATTTATAGTTAGTCATAGTTTAAGTTAAAACACTTGAACGCCATTCTTCTTATAATTTAAATGTAAGAAGCAGACTATGAGTTTTTGGTTTTAAGGTACATACACATCTAGATAATCTTTGTAATATTAAGTTTAAAATAATAACCATGATCACAAATTTTAAAATAGGTTTGATATATGTATTGCGAACAGACAGTCAAACACCCTTTAAGGGTAAAATGGGGATTTACAACTCACGATGAATATGATTAGAACTCTTAAATAACCGACAAGTAGTATAAAACATTATTTAAGAGCTACGCAATTTAGATGTAACTGAAACTGCATACATGTACAATAAACCAGGTCATTAACATCCAATTAGATGGTATTACAATATGCTTATTATTATGTACACAATAAGAATACATTTAATTCTACTGATGTCTATTCCCTGAACATGAGGATTCAACTTCCAAGACAATATTTTACGCTTAGCATTCATAGATGAAATAAAACTACACTAAACTATTTTGAGGAAAAGCCGATGTTGTACTTCTAACCCGGGACTTTAACTGTTCAAATCCATGGTCTTTTTACTTCCATGATGCCACTTTAACTTTAGTAGTTTACTCCATGAATATTGGAGTACATCCGAGTACATGAAATGACATTAAAGTCTCATTACTTGAGCTTGTGGAGAATCTTCTCACTAGTTACTTATCACAAATCAATAGACTCAACATCAACACAAATGTAGTCATCGCACAACATGCTTGGGTGATCGTGCATGGGGACATCGTGGTTCACCTGCAGGCGATGCTCGCGCAGAGACTTCATATCCGAGAATTGTGTGCCGCACTCGCCACAAACAAACTCTTTCCGATTTGCATGACACATTAAGTGCTCTTTTAAATCATTAAGTGAGTGCACGCCTCTATCACAGAAGTGACAGCGGTGTTTGAAGATGCGGTTGTGAACTCGGCGGATGTGCCTCTGCAGTGTGTCGCGGGTTCCCATTGTCTTGAAGCACTGAGGACATGTCCAGCGTTCCTGCAATGGGTTATGCACGGTGTCGATGTGACGCTTCAACGAACCTTTCGAAGTGAAAGACTGAGTGCAGGTTGGGCATTCAACCATCCTTGAGGAAGGGTCACTTAGCTCATAGCTTGTTTCAGTCTTAGATCCACTCAGCTGTTTTCTACTGCGTGACTTCGTCTTAGTCTTAGAGGTACTACTCAACTGTTTTTTACTGGTAGTAGTAGCAGTACTACTGCTACTTTGTTTTTGTGACGTTTTCACACGTTGGGACATGTTTCACGCATAGGTCTAGAATGAATATAAAGAAGGATCAATTAGTACACCATCCACTTACAGACTGTTGCAGTCTATCTATTATTGTTTGCTGTTGTTGTATTATATCCTGCAGTTCTTTAATTTGGTCATTTTCTTCAAAACTATCAGAATCCATTTCAAGTCGCAACCTAGCGCGGTTGGTTTAGTCTCGATGAATTAGTCCTCTATAGATTATCCACGTGCTCCTGACACATAAAGCCTGGTTGAATAAGGCTGCAACATTATTGAGACCAAAGTTCAACACACTCTGCATGTAATTCCATTTTATTCGCACATCTTTGTATTATGCAAAGAGTGTTAAAAGAGCATCCTCTATCAGCTAGCGTTCTTGTGTTAACATACACCTAGGTGGAATAGAACTGAGACTTCAACTTTAAATGTCAAGGACTTTCAAGATGGAAGCAAGTGTGCAAAAATTTACATAATTTTGTCCATTTTTCTTTAATTTTATCTCTTTCCATTCAATATTCACTTGACTTGCTTTACAGGAGCGTCTAGTATATCAATTTTTCTGTGTTCGCAGGTAATATGTATTGAAAATTGTCATGCTGGTTGTGATGATTTGACAAAATGCCTATATTATTAAGTTGAAAAGTTGCATGTCTTCAACGACTTCCGTCATTTCTGATATCTCTGTCACGACTGTTTGACATTGGCGTGTGAAAGGCTCTGATTTAATTGTAAGTTAGTCGTCAGACATTCATAGAGGACTCTATATGTGGACGACATGTGGGTTAGCGAACAGTGACTGATTCAAAGTGGACTAATTAGTACTGTAGTAGCATAGCCACAAAAACTGTAGTATTGTATATATATACCTTAAGCTATATATCATAAATATATAGATCGCGACAAGATTGGGGCTAGTAGTAGCAGTACTATAGTATATCCAAATTTGGCTACTTTATTTAGGCTAAATTACCACTTGACATTTTAAAATAGCAGGCTTAGTCTTATAGTGGCGACAATGACCTACATTGTATTTATTACAATAGAAATAATAGATGCATGAAATATGTAGGATCTAAGTAGCAATGTTTAATTTTAATTTTATTTTTTTGAATAGATTGACAATGAGTGGGGATGGCATTGCTGGTGTTTATGATCTAAAAGATGAAGCTCAAGCAAAAGAATACCTTGACAACTTAGGAATTGAGTACCGCTTTCAATGTTATAAAGAGAACCTCCCAGATGGCTGCCACCGACTGGCAGACTTCTTAGAAGCATTTAAAAAGAAGTTTGAAAAAGCACGTACTATTTTTATATCAAACTGTGTGGACAATAAATACGGACACAGTTGTTTCAAAGCTGGAAATTACCACCTGCTCGGTAAAGGTGGAGAGCAAAGTGAATCTAAAGCACTGGAATTCTACATCAAAGGCTGCGATTATAAATATGATTCCTCCTGTCATAATGCTGCACTGCTTTTGAGTGCTGGAAAAATCGGTGGCAAGAAAGACTTTGTTAAAGCGTCTGAGTTTTTAAAGAAAGGCTGTGATCAAGGTAATGGTGGAAGCTGCCAGGAACTCAGCTCATATTACCTCCTACCGAGGCCAGGGTTTGACAAAGATATGAAAAAAGCATTTGACTTTGCAAAGAAAGGATGTGATTTAGGTCATATGTATGCATGCGGAAATTTGAGTATCATGTACAAAAAAGGGGATGGTTGTGAAAAAAATTTAGAGCTTTCAAAGAAAATGGAAATAAGAGCTAAGAATATGTTCCGAGAAGTTACGGAAAATAAACCGGGAATAGAGTTTGGAAAAAATCATTAAATTTGGTATGGAATAACTGTCTTCTTTATGTGGTATTATTATGATAAATATAAATATATCATTGTAGGAATTTGTTTGCTTATTTTATATAAATAATGAAACTCCATGCATGAATTCATATTCTCTGGGGACATTTTACAAATTTTGTGGTGCATGATGTGAAAATTATTTAGTGATGCTTGTATAATTGTTGTAGTGTAATTTTAGCTTTTGTTGTTGCTTATTTTATTACTTTTCTTACAAGTGTCAAGTCCTGTGTTGTAGCTGTTGCATGTGTGCGTGTAGTTTCAAACATTCATTTTCAAGTGTAAACAGTTACTGTCATAATAATGGAGATAGTTCCATGGACCTATAATAACCCGCGAGTTGACAGACAGAAGTTGAAACAGCAACAGTTCATTTTCAATGGCTATTTGCTCAAAATCTTGCAAGATACTGACAAAGAAATTGATGTTAATAAAAATACAGCATTCAAACTGTGGGATGGCGCATATCTGCTAGCTCGGTTCCTTGAAAGCAAATCGCAGTTCCCTGCAGGTTTCTGGAAGGGCAAGAAGTGCATTGAGATTGGGGCAGGGTGTGGGCTCGTAGGCCAGGTGGCTTGGCTGCTCGGTGCTACAGTCACTCTAACAGACCTGAATGAGGCTATAGGGCACACCCAGAAATGTCTAGACACTAATGCAGAACATGTTTCTGTTACAAACAGGCAGAGGAATAGGAATAGCTCAAGCAAAGATGGGTGTGCTCCAGATAAGTGTCGTAGCTACCAGACTGAATGTGACTCCCATTCATTGGAACGCAGTAACATTGATGTGCGTACATATGCCTGGGGTGCAGGTGTGTCAAGCCTCGAACCTCCATACGACTTTGTGTTTGGCTCAGACATCATCTACCAACCAAGGCTGGCCAAGGACATCACGAAAGCTTTGACTGAGTTGTCAGGACCACACACAAAGGTATTTTTTTTCTCACTTTTGAAGCATCTTGGAGAAATAGCCAGACATTATAATTTCATTATAATTTTTTAGTTTGATATTAGAAGTTGGTCACATTAATTAGTAATGTCATAGGACACGAAAATATTGATTATTGTTAGTATTTTCACTATTAATGAAAAATATGGTCTAGTACCTACAACGTATCAATTTTTATATACTCTAAAGATATCTAAGTTTATCTGAAGAATAATGTTCCAAAGTTCAGAGTAGTCTGACTTTTAGTATGATGCTACAAACGTAAATACAAAAACCATTTTTATTTCCTGAAGTCTGTAAATAAAATGTTTTTGCAATTTTTAATACAAAATGGATACTTTTATACATGTTTGTGTTGTTGCAGATCCTTGTGTCCTACAAGGCTCGTGGACTCGGAGAACACGTGACCTTTGACCTGCTGAGGAAACGGGGTTTTGTGATTGACAACGTCGACAAAGCAGACCACCCACAAGACTTCCAGCACTCAGACTACGATATACTCACCATTTACCCGCAGTGATTTGATAATGAATGTTTGAATGGTATTAGAGATGGCCCATATTGATGAGAACTCCTAAATGTTGCCTAGCTTTTAAAAGAAAAACATTCATAGTTTAGCATTTCTTTGTCCACTTGAATGACGAAAAAAAGAGCAGTCCATCTTGCATGGTTTATCAACAAAGCAATTTTTTTTTTTTTTGATTCTTACATAAATTATTTCTTCAAAACAATTTGTCACTGCACTTTAGTACTTGCTGTCTATGATACGGTTTTGTCTAGAAGACTAAATGTAAAAATTGAATGTAATGAACTTGAATTGTAATCAATTAACTTTAATTCTTTTCAACTATTCCAAAGACCAAAACTATTACATGTTGGATAATGATAAAAATAAGTTGTAACAAGTTGTTCAGAAAATATGGTATGTATAGGTCTTCATCAAATACTGGTACTCAGAAAAAAATCAAAGTTTTTATTTTAATTTTTGAATGTTAGAAGACAATAATGTACTTTGAATATGAACGCATTTACGGTAAATGATTGACAGCTAAGTTGCAAGGTTTTTATATTTCTTTACTTCATTGTTATATTACGAGTTTGTTTTAAACATTGATTCAATCATTGACATAAAGAGATTTTTGAAAATATGTCTCATTTACGTGACAATGTTAACTGTTTGCGAAGCTAATAAAAAGGTAATATCTACAAGCATATATCCTGCTATGGATTAATTAAACAATGTTTTAAGCTTCTCTCTCACACACATCTAAGCAAGCATATTTCTACCACGAATATATATTCTACCAGAAATATGCTTGCTAAAACGATGTGGGAGAGAGAATACATGTAGCTTGAAAATGTATCAGCAAGCATTGAGCAACATAATATGGATTAGATAATGCAACAAAAAAGTATTTTCATTTACAAAATCTGGTTTATAGTCAAATATTGTGTCTTAAATTATTTTTGAGGAATGTAAAAAATCACTAAAATTTTGCAATATGCAAATAACTTATTATTTCGGATACTATTTGTACTTCTTTCATGCTGCTTCATTCCAATCACATTGAAAATTCTCTTACTTTATAAATTAGTATTTACCAGGTACATGTATTTGGTAATAATAAGAATTTATGATCAGGAAATTATATTTTTGAATTGGCTGTTGTGTCTTGTCTTATGGTCGTACAGTATTTTTAAAGTTGAGCTTTTAACTGTTACCATGTGATTTGTGTAGCTTTAACATGGCATTATTGAAGTTTGCATGTTAGAAAATTTCTGTGTGTCATTTTGCCAGCATGATGTGTTTCAATGCATTGAATTAAA
>CM032668.1:10250785-10377822 GCA_019095985.1 Streblospio benedicti
TGAATTGGCTGTTGTGTCTTGTCTTATGGTCGTACAGTATTTTTAAAGTTGAGCTTTTAACTGTTACCATGTGATTTGTGTAGCTTTAACATGGCATTATTGAAGTTTGCATGTTTGAAAATTTCTGTGTGTCATTTTGCTAGCTTGGTGTGTTTCAATGCATTGAATTAAATATTTCTGATCATGTCCATCTGTTCCTAAGTTTTCCAAGACTTGTATTAAAGAAATTTTATTTTTTTTTTTTGTTTGTTGTCATTCAGTTATGCTTATTCTTACCAGTTAATTTTTTCATTTTTATCTCCGCACTGCTACATATCTATCATGAATGAAATTCTGGCATGTTTTTTTTTTAAATTGATTAATGTAATATTGTAAAATGCATACCAACTGAAAACTTCAATTTTGTAATAAAATTTACCTATTTTGTAAATTAGAAAATGAGTTGCATACGTATTCACCTCGAGTTTTGTAGTATTCAATTTACAACTTCCCGATTTTATTTCCATTTATCAATTTTCCTCTCTATATCTTGTCCTTTGTTATTAGGATATTACATATTTTAACGCATTGTTTGAACTGCTTATGAAGAACTATATTACAAGGTTAATAATTTCACAACAATTTAATTTGAAAATCATATTGAGGATACAATAGTAAAACATTTACTCCATAATATGCAGCTGTCTGCATCTTTCTTGAGTGGTGTAGATTATTTTTTTGGTACGCTGAACTATATTCATTAATTGATGAGTGACTACTAGTATTCTTAAGACAATTATGAACTGATATATAGAGCGACAGTTATATTGACTCTTCAAACAAATCTGGAAAAATTGTGAAATAAAATCTGAATGTTGATTAACATAAAAACAAGTTATTATGTGAACAATACACTTTGAAGAACAATTTAAGTGGCTTATTTCATTTGAATACTTGTTAAAACTATTGTGGACTGTAGAAACTGTCAAATACAGCAAATTAGTGCATTTATATTGGGCATACATGTAACTACCAATTCAGAAAGGATTACCCAGTCATTATTAAGTTTTGGATTATTCATAGAATATTCAAGATTAGTTGCATAGTGGCCAGTGATCTCCAGCAACCATGGATACACTAAGGAGCTGGATGCAGGTGAGATGTGTAGGTTTTCATCATGCATATTTTTGTATGCACCTATTGTTATACCTAAACACAGAGTTTTGAACAGAGGTGGATATCTTTTTTCTCAGAGATTTTTAGAAACATGATCGATTTTCAGAAAACTACTATTTTCAACTAGCATGTTCACGAGAAATATTGAATAAATTTGGGTGCAATTTAACATCCTAATGGAAACCTACATGTAATCTCTCATATCCACATTCTCAAAGAATATATAAGTTCATTAGCTACACGTACTCTCATATCCAACACTTAAGTGTCTGACTGTCAAACCAAACTTTTTGAAAGAATGCTGTTCATAATTGAGCTACTGCTAAAATTAATTCTACTCTCACTGTTCTGCCAAGCAGAGGATAAATAATAAATACAGCTAAAATTAATTGCGAACTACATGTACATCATTACAGCTCTAAAGTAGGCAATTGTTAATGTGTTCATGTGTGTGCATACCTGATGGATAGGCAGATCCATGATGTAGGGGGAAGGGCTGCATAAACCCCTTTTTCACCCTAATAATGTTATTTTCATGTTTGTTTGCATCTCCATGAGCTTTCGATTGTACAAAACCCATGAAATCCTGCGGGTGCCCATCCCTCTTCCGAAATCTTGGATCAGCCAGTGTGATTGCCCGCAGTATGGTTTGCAGGTGGGGCTGGAGATGGCTCTGCTGGAGGAGGATGAGGCCACCATCGTGGACGTCCTCACCCGCTTCCTCTACATCGACCCACTCACCAAAGGTCAGTCAACGCCCTTCTCTTCATAGAGGGGGTCATGTGGCAAAAATGTGGTTGTTGATCTGCCCTAAATCTTGAGCGTGAATTGTGAATTGCCTGCATTTAAATGTGTGAAATGTGATGAAAATGTGATGCAACCTATTCAGTTACAATTCCTAGGGATTGGTGAACGACAATGAAATTTATTGGTGACAGGTAATTTAGGAAAGATGTTGCTGAATGGATTTTCATCAAGGCTATACATATATACTCCTCTCTTCATAGAGAGGTAATAGAGTAAACATGATGAATTAATTAATTAAAATGTTGGTTCAAAGGTACACTGTATAATATCCAATATGTTTGTTGTAGGATTATAGATTTCAGGCAAAACATCAAGAATTACAGAGAGTGTAAAGTATGTACAATAAGTGGCAACTAAGGAAGTAGAATATGGAAAACAAAGACTAAAAAAATTATGTGACAAGGTGAAATGGGACAAGAAGGATCTGGGAAATAAGAAAGTGAGGGATGTGGAATCATATACATGTACAGTGACATTTTTGAACAGTATATTTTTACATATATGCGCTGTTTGTTGAAGTTGGGGATGACGTGCCTCTGGTGGAGTGGACCATCGAGCACGGCAAGTACCAGATCCTCAACATCCTGCTTGACAATGTCGACGGTGAGTGCATGCTTGTTGTTTGAGGTCCCATCTGGGCTGTGACTCAATAACTTGTCATGCAATGCTTGGTTTGTTACAAGAAATGCGTCTTAACTCCTCCTCTTACCAGCAAACAGTTTTATGATGTTGAGAGATACAATTATAAACAAATGATAATGAGCTACTTACTCATATAAAATTGTTTCGGTTGTCTGTAGTGACTGCTATTGAATCACAAATCTCATATTAGCCAGAACCTGAATTTCTTAAATACATTTAATTTGTATTGAAACATAATACAATGTACAGTAGTTTTTATTTTGTATTGAAGGGCAGGGTGGGAGTCAGGTGCTGAGGTTAATAAAGTCATGAATATGTCTCCAATGAATATTCAATAGTCTAGAATCCTGTGTAAGGAAATTCAAATGTAATCCTGTATACGATGTTGTCCTGCTGCTGCTGCTGTTGCTGCTGCTGCTGCAGACGAGGACGTGATGCTGTCCGTCCTGCACCTGGCCTGTGTCCACGTGGACCTGCTCGCTGTCATGGTCATCTGCGGCACGCCACCGGCGCCCAGGTACTGTACACACTACCCCCCCCCCTAGAACACAACCTCTAAAGTAAGACCATTTCTCACAGTTTTGAACTCGAGGGTGTGGCCTCAAGTGACTTAATAGAGAGGTTCTGCTTCAGTTAGAATTGGAGCTAAAAAAAAACAATTCCAAACATTGATAGATCTGGTTAATTTCTCAATTATATTACTTTCATCACTAACTTGTTTCCTAAAATATGTTTAAAAAGAGCAGCAATCACTTAACAGTTCAATTCAATACTTTTATACTTGCATGATTTATCGCCCAGGTTGGGTTGGTCATGTGGAAAAGAGAAAATTATTAATTACATGTACACCCCACCACCACCACCAAA
Organism: Streblospio benedicti; assembly: GCA_019095985.1. Taxonomy (NCBI): domain Eukaryota; kingdom Metazoa; phylum Annelida; class Polychaeta; order Spionida; family Spionidae; genus Streblospio; species Streblospio benedicti. Next base: position 10,254,257 of record CM032668.1, read on the forward strand.
TCACTGTCCTCCTTTCATAGTTAACTATGCATGCTTCCTTAAATCGATGACAGCCTGGGAATGTATTTTCTTTACCACCAGACGGCCAGAATGGCACCCGTCTAGACAGAACCTGGTGCCAGCCAGCAGTGCGCCAAAGTCTAAGCAGCCAGAAGTAGCAGCTAGCAGCTGTTCACAGTCTGATCAGCATGGGGCAACTGCTACCTGCAGGAATCCAACGGCCAAAGTGAAAAAAGTGGAAGAAACTACAGATGACCAGAAAAGTCAGACACAAAAGCCAACCGCACGACAGAGGATACGCTCATCTTCTGAGACAGTTCAGAAGTTTCTGCTGTCTAATGAGGAGAACAATTCCTCTGAAACTAGAGAAGAGAGCATTGAGAGACAGATCGTCATTTCTGAAGAGGAAGCACAACGACGACGAGGTATCGATTTGCTGTGTGTCTTAGTTAGATGGCCTTGAAATGAATACCAATCAGATTATTAACTAGCAGATGTATGATCATGTATCAACCTACAATGTACAATATAAACAAATTGCTTTTACCTACCTACATTGAATGTTAGACAAGCAGATAGTTTTTCATGAAATGATCTTGGGCATTATAAGTGCTGTAGGTAACATAATGGGTTTAACAAAATTTCTCTACACTTGGATGGTAATATAGTATAGAGATTGTAATTTATGACATGAGCAAACAATGGTGAAATCCAATACATCAATATCGTACACCTACCTAGGCATGTATACATGTAGTACAAGTGCTCATGAACACAATAATGTGATGCATCAGAGGTTAGCCATGTAATGCATGCGTTGCTGCAGGCCTGCTGTTCGGCGAGTCCTCGACATCTGCTCTGTCTGAGCTGGTGGTGGAGGCGCTGGCAGCCTCCTACTCGTGGCGAACCCCGGCGGAGGCCTCCTCCTCCTCCACCTCGGTGGCCCCGGACCAGCGTGACCCCCTCGCCTGCCTCGCCGCACTCATTGCAGCCGGCCTCAATGTCAACGCTGTCAGTCACAGCTTTTACACTTTTGTAGTGCTGTCGTTTAGCTCTTTTGATTTTCATTTATTTCTAGTTATATGTTTGTACTGTATTCTTTTAAAGATGCTTTTGATACCGGAAATCCAAATTAAGAATAGAAACTCTTTGTTTAACTTTCGGGACAACAATCCCATTTTAAAAAATCACTGTGTAGTAGATACAAAGAATTTTACTAAAGTGCAAAGATTATCGTACACAACCATCCGAACTACTTTGGGCTTTGAGGTTGAAAATGTGTCAAATTTAGGGTATGGGCTTTTATATGAATATTTATTTACATTGGAATTTCAATGGTTCAGTTTGAGATCTGATCTTGATTACGCAGTTAGATGTCATTTGTGAAATCAGAATGTCTCATCTTTATCTATTTGTTCTTCATATCTTGCTGCTCATATACATTCAAAGAATATGCTTAAACAATACTGAATTAAAACATTGTTACGCGTTTCGATCTCTGCTATCTTAAGATGTATATGAACAGCAAAGTAAGGAGAATGAATTAAAAAAATAGATATTGGGCTCAGTATTGGAGTTATGCACTTGAATGCCTTGTATCCGATATATGGTGTACAAGAAAATTTAGCTATCCAGAAACCAAATCATTTCACAATTAAACTTGATAATACTATATTCTTAGAAATACATATGAAATACATATCTTAGCTTTTGCTTATTGGATTGATTTGCTAACTAATGGAGGACATCCTATTCATGAGTGGAGCCAGATTAAGTAGAGCGATACTGTTTAATACTCAACACTTATCACTATAATGACCAAATGCAGCACGACGCGTCTGAGCAGACCCTGCTGCACCTGGCCATCCAGCACCAGAACCTGCCCATGCTGCGTCTGCTGCTCGCCTCCGGCAGTGACCCCGACGGCCGCCCCAGCAACCCCCTTGGCGACGTCGCCTGCTCGGTGTACACGGTGTCGTACGTGACCCCTCTCATGGCCGTTGTGGAGGCAGACAGGTCAGTGGCAGATCGACACGGCCCAGAACAACAGGTCTAGTCATTTTAGGGATGCCGATTGGTTGAACGTTGTCACATGATGGCAGTAATTGATATGTGTGTACGTGCCACCAGTAAAGTGGAAAATTCTGCAGCAAGGTGTCAGTTGAAATATATCACTATACATGCATATTACTTTTCTATTTTATATTTTATTTGTGTATTTTCTTATTTATTTGACATCTTAATATGTAACTTGGGATAAACAAATTTTTTAGAAAATGCTCCAAAATGTGGATAACAATAATTATTCGGCCTGAAGAAGCTCTTGCGATAAGAGCGAAAGTCTCGCCAAAATGCGAGCCCCAATGGTTTCTATCGATATCTTAAAATTCTAATATATATCATGAATGAAGAAACCCAAGATGAGAGAAGTGTTCATTCTTTGAACAATAATAATATTTTCATGCTGTGACTTTTCAAAATAATGCAAGACAGTTCCAAATTAATAATTTCCCGCTGTTTTCAGAGTAGCATGCGCGAGCAAGAAGAATGGTCTCGGTGGCAGAACCAGCATTCCCATGCGGAAGATGATGATGATAACACATCCTCCCCATACGACGATGATGATGACGATGACATATGCCACCATACAGAGGACCTTGATGATGAAGATATCTATGATGAATATGGACTGAAATATCCCAAATGGGATAATGGGTCAAATACAGCAGACAATAGAAATGGAGATGGTGGTATTGCTATAGGAAGGGAAAGACCGGTCGTTTCATCTCAAGGTGTAGACCATGCTGAGGATGATGATTACAACACATCATCTCCTTATGATGATGATGATGATGATGACGACGATGAGCTTTTACACGACCTTGATAACGAATTTGTTGATGAAGATGGGCTGAATATTCTACATGATGATAGACCAGATAAAGGTTACCAGGATGAAAGTAAAAATGATGCCACACACACTAATGATGTGTCGAATGCATTATGCTGTGTAGATTTGGAAAATTCAAATTCAATAGAAAATGAAAGATCTAGTGTTTCATCCTATCATGGCCTAGAACTTGTCTGTGGAGTAAGTAACAACATGGCAGAAGCAGAATTGTGTGCAAAAACTGTGAGCTTGTGTGTTGATAATGATGGAAGCTCTGACCCTCAGTTAGAAGTTGCTGGCGGAACACTAAACAACAAAGGAGAAGTAAGTGGTACATTTGATAATGAAAATATCTGTATTGATAACATAGGGTATCCAAGCGCTGATGCAGTTGATGCAAAAGTATCAACTACAGAGTTGACGCTTTGCATGAAAGAAGTTCTCAGCCCTGAGCCCCCAAGCCTCCAGCATGGAGTGGGGGTTGACATGGATGTTGACCACCTGTTACCCGCTAACACTCACACAACTGCAACGTTACAACTGAAATCAATTACACCAGAAGACTTCAGTACGAGTGACTTATCAAAGCAAACAGATGTACCAGGAGGAGCTAGATTGCTTCCTGCTGACGTTGACAAAGAAAACCCCACAGTCAAAGTGGAATTACAAGCCACATCTTCAGTTGGCTCACATGATGAAGATACGTCGAAACACATCCACACGCCGGAGCATCACCCAATGGGTACATTTACGGATCCAGTCGAGCTAAGTGATGACGTGTTCCCGGCGTTGAGTCCTGCTGGACTCGGGGGAGAGACGTGCCCGTTCGCTGTGTCCCCAGTGCGCCGCTCCGTCAACAATGCCAGTGGATTCTGCCAAATGCTGTGCATGAGGTGAGTACGGGAAAATGTGCTGGTTTACAGTCACTTTTGACACAGCAATCGCACCATCCTCTTTCAGATGCAGCTTGGAGGTCGGATTTATTCATAAACAAGGCCATATTAGTAATTAAAGGCACACACACACCTAGACAGTCTTTACGTCTTTGTCATGAAAATTGCTATAGGTTTAATATTTTTTCCAATGGAACTTGAGCTTTAACTGTTATGAAGGTGTGATGTCTAAAAAGAATTGTAAAACCATACAGTGATAGCATGCATTTAGAGAATTGTCCTTCTGCATTTCAAAATGGAATCAGTTCTATAGTATTGTATGTAGCAAAAAATTCCCTAATGAACTCTTTTCAGAGTGAGTGATAGTGTTGATGAAGCATACTCACCTAGTCCACCATCACGAGTAGCATTAGACAGTGGCCAATCAGCGACACCCTCACGACACAGCCAATCAACTGACCTCACACCAAAAGAGCAATCAGAAAGTCCAAAACAAGTCTCAGCAATATATTGCAGGTAATAATGTTACTTTTTTATTACAATACGCAGGTGGTTGGTGCGATCTCGGGAGACTTCATTGAGATCGGTGGACACAGGACAATATAAACAACATAAGCATTTGGTCCCATAGTCATTTTTGGTAGTTTGGATGGGGATGTGCCTTCTATATGCTAGTAAGCAACATATCCTAAATACTAAGTAATCACTAAAAGCTGATATTTAAGCAGATTATCAAATCAGCCTCTACCAAATAGACACTTTCAAAAATGGGGATGTGTATGAGCAATGGTGCTGCTACATACAATACAAACTTACATTTTGGCAGTGTATTATACCATCCTCTAGCACGGGCACCTCCCATACTGAACCGTCACTTTGCAGGAAACCCACAGACGTGTACATGGCCGTAGAGCAGGAGCGTGCCAGTTTCAGCGAGATTTTCCGTACCCTGGTGCGGGCTGGAGCCGACGTAAACCTGTGCTACGCTCACGGCTCCGTACTGCACTGCGCTGTGGAGGCCTTGGGGTGAGAGCGGCTTTGTTTTTTACCCTTTAGGGATGGTGCAATATTTACCAGGCAGGGGGGACCAGTGCATATTGAAAAACTTGTCTGAAAAAAGGTCATGTCCCATGCTGATGTGATGAAAAAAAAACCTGATGTCCCATGATCTCCATTCATAAAAAAAGTCTGTGTCCCCTCCCATGAATATAAATTTTGTTTTGACCTGCGAGATAAAATTGAATTAAGGTTGAGAATCTGCAAAAGGAATTTAAATGGAGTCGTTATAAAAGCAGTAGTAATCTAGAGGTGGTAGACAATTTAGGCCAATACAACATATTTTCATTTACATGTGGGATCTATTTACGGATTTCTGTTCAGTAGTTTAACCATGTTAATTGTCTACATAAATGACAAACAAAATGTACATATACTGGCTATTGACTCTTGCTGTTTTCGTCTATATAATATAGCTGAGTTTTTGCGGTGGCAGGTTCAGCGAGCGGCGGGGGCCGTGCTTCCAGCCGCTGCCTGCCTACATCCTGCGCTGCCCCAGGCTCGACCCGGACACGGTGGACTCGCGCGGCCGCAGCCCGCTGCACCTGGCGCTCATGAGCGTTCTTGCGCGTGACGGCCGCGCGCCAGCTGCTGAGGCTCGGCGCAGACGTCAACATACAGGTAGCAACCACAGCAGAACACAGGACCAGTGGTAGTTGGTCTCAATACTAGAGATATGGTCTCTATATAGAGGTTTATTTTGGTAGCTTTATGAAAGTGTGGGACCGTGAATTAGAAATTAATCAAATTAGAAATTAATCTTAATCTGTGGGAACCATCGGCAGTGCTGGCCTCTTGTTTTTCTCAGGTCTGCAGTGTTTATGTATTTTGTTTGTTTGTGTACTGCACACTTATTTCCTGACGTACTTTCTCTATGCTTTCTACTTACAAAAAAGCAATTAATTTTCATCAGGGAAAATGGTCTTAAATCAGGGAAAAATCAGGGAATTTTGTTCCTGACTTTTTATGGCAACCCTGATTATGATTGTATGCTTTTAGGATGATGACGGGTTCACGGCCACCCACCACGCTGTGTTCTCCGTCCCACCTCACGAGCACTTCTCCGCGGAACTGCTCCTCGCCATCATACAACAGGTACAGCACTCTCAACTTGGTAATCAGTGGAGCAAATAAAGACCAATATACTATATAATTATGCAAAAGGTATTAAGGTTCTTTGATATGTATTCTTCAATTTGACCAGATTGGCCTTGGCTATCTTTCGATTTGACTGCAAAAAGCTAAAATGGCTGCCATTTCTGCAATTGTTTAGTCATGATTGATTGTGCAATGACTACAGAAAAAAAAGGAATTTCAACATTTTCCAATGTGTTTTTCTTTTTACACTAGGGGGCGCAGTTGAACCTGGGGGCGCTTTCACCGCCAGTGATGGTTGCCATGGAGATGGGTCACATGTGCCACGTGGAGACGCTGATCAAACATGGCGCGGACGTAAACATGACACAGAAACGGTGAGATTGAGGCTGCTCAGGAAAACATTAATATACGACGTCTTTTTTCCGCTCAAAAATGTAATTTTCATTGGTTTTTTTGCATTTGCACTAGTTTAATCATGAACAAGCGCATCAATTTCACTGGTAGCAACCTTTCTTCAGAAAACCTAGATTGCAAAGTGATTTAGACTGCACCCATAAATAAACCACATTTACAAGAAGTCCATCATTTGAAAGGGCCATACCGTCGTTTACAGACCAATACAAACCTCTGTAAAGAGACCACCTCCTTATTATATATCGATCCCATGAAACCAGATGTAAGGTGGTCTTACAATAGATGTAATACTGAAATCATCAATTTTCAATCCCGGTGACTTAAGCAGTGCTGAAAGTTATATCTAACACCAAGCTAATGATTTTTTTAGAACACAATTGTTATTTTTGTTTCCAGACAATTCTATGCCACAAGTTCTACAGACGACCCAGAGCTGGCACAGCTGCAGCAGCAGCTGCGCCTGCTGTACCACTGCTGCCCTAGAAACATGACACTGCCCGAGTATGCCGCACTCATCGGAAACTTCCAGCTGGTAAGTTAGACTCACCCGAGTCACCCCACATGCGAAACCCTTGAGATCCCCCTTTTCCAAAAATCTAGATCTGCCAGTGAACTGTGCAGTTTTCATCAATGAGGGTGGCCTTTAGGTGTATTTCAAAACAAGGGTGAAAAGTTAGAAAAATGGTAATTGGTAAGCATCTATGTTTCCTGCTGGCGGGTACTGTGGAGAACTGAAGGTTAAGGTTGCTGGTTACTTTGTTAGGGTTAGTGCTGTAATGGAATAATTTATTTTATGATTTAGTTAAAGATTATTTCGTTTCAACACAAAAGTGTCCGAACTCTTCAAGGAAATACAGTTGTTTTTATTTGTATTATTTTTAAGTGATTTGACTACATGTAGATACCCCAGTTTCTAAGGCATTTCCAAGACTCATGGCTCATCTTTAGAAACCTTTCGTGAGATGTAGATCATAATTTTTGGAATATCCTTTGGGCTTTTAGATTGAAAAGTGATCAATTTATGGAGCAATTCTTTTGTGGAAAAATAAGTACAGGTTCGTCCTGTTTTTCCATAATGTAACAGGTGCTAGTGTTCTCATTCATTGAAAAGCCTATGGGTGTTTTGTGTTACAAAAGATGATCAACGTTCATAGAAAACCCCATTATCCATAGACTTTTTAGATGATACATGTAAGGATAAAGGGGGAGATTTGTCTACCATGGCTACCTACCATGTCTTTCATAATGATTGCAAGTTGTATTAGGTTACTGCCAAGTAATCTTCTTGAGATCACATTGGGATCACAAGCACATCTTAAATCTCTACTAATAAGGCATTGTAAAGAATTATCTTTTTGTGAATCCATATTCTTTTTCATTTATACTTTTCGTATATATCCATGCATATTCTATTTCATAAAAAGAATATTTATAACATTTGTAAATAGATTCATTGGATTTTTTATATAGATTGATTGATTTTGTGAAAATCCATTTTAGCTTTTAATATTGTCTTAATATAATGTCACACCTAGTGACAATCAATACATCATACAATGTACTTGAAACTTCCCTGGGCTCAGTGACTGCGCTCTGGTCACTACGAGTTGGGCTTGATCCAGAGTTTCTGTCATATTGAGACCAGACCTTGTCTTCCAAACGTGTGTTGGTCGGCATTTTTTTCAATATTTTTCTTTTTATTGAAAATCCTGCTTATGTTAATTTTTATATACTTTGTAAAATGATTACAATATTCTTATTTCAAAAGTAAGAACATGTAATGTTCGCTCTGTGAATATCCAAAGTAGAATGTGAAAAATCTATAATTCAATCCGGCAATATATAGGCTGTACCTGAACCTAAAATAAGTTTTGACAAGCAATATAACTAAGATGCTTGTTACAATAAGTTTGACAATCAAAACTAACATGCACATTTACTTCAGCAATAAGAAACCATAAAATAAGAGTAAGATACTGCAAGGCAGCCTACCATAACAGTTTTCATTTTAAACCGTCTTGGTATCATAGTTGACAATACATTATCTTGGAAATATCAAATAGATCATGTCTGTAATAAAATTAGTAAAAGTTTTTATCTAATAGCAAAATCTAGGAAGGTAATGGACACAAACTCTTTAATTCAATTGTATTATTCATTTGTATATTCTTATATTCAGTATGGTAATGTAGTCTGGGGAACTGCTAATGCTAATATCTTAAACAAAGTGATTGTACTGCAGAAGAAAATAATAAGAATGATTTGTGGAATAATAAGGAGAGAACATACATCTCCATTATTCAAGAAGCATAAAATCCTAGAATTAAAAGATATTTATGAATTCAAGATCTGTTCTACTGTATTTAAAATAACAATAGGTAATTTGCCAAATCTATCTTGGACAAACCTATATAAAGGTACTGATGTTCATTCTTATAATACACAAAACAAAAGTGATTTCAGAGTTACATGTAAAATTAAAACTAATTATTCTAAAATACTTTTCAATATGCTAGTGCTAATTTATGGAAAACATTACCTACTGATGTTAAAATAGCTCAAACTTATATCACTTATAAAAAACTATTTAAGGATTACTGTATAGGAAAATGTAATTTATAATTAATCAAAATGTCAATTTCTTCAGTTTGTATTTGACACAAGTCATAGGCCTACTGTGACTTGTTGATTCTATCACTGTTTAAATCATTTTGTGAAGCAAATGCTATTATAATTTTATAGTCATAAAAGTATTATACACATGGGGAGGAACTTGATAAGTAATCCACTTCTTTCCTCCCCAGCCATTTATATTACTACTTATATATGTGATTTTAAAAGTTGTTGTTTTTATGATTATTGTAAATTACCTGAATTTTATATTATTATTAATATCTTTTGTACATATGGCAAATAAATAAATAAAAATAAATGAAATATATGTTTTTGCTAAGTCAGGTTTAGATACAACAGTTGAGTGGATAGATTAGATACAACAGGTTTGACAAACATATTAGAAAAATTACAAGGCAGTTTTATGTAAAAGAAGTGGGGTTAAGTTGGTGGGAACATTTTGCTGCTTGCTGCTTGGCTGCTACATGTACATTTGAAATGCGTTTCCAGCCATAAAAAAACATTAAAAAAAATTAAATAAAGCACAATTGACTGCACCTGGAAGTAGAGAACTATGGACTTGAGTTGATTAGCATATTACATGTAATCTATTTTAGGCCTCACAGCTCCCTTGGCCTGCGATAGTCACATTTTGATATTATATTAAGTACAAGCATTTTATCTTACATTTACTTTTTACAATCACTTTACAATAAAAATCAGCATGTACAATGTCGGGCAATATTTAGCTATATCTATAACATTGACAAAAACGTGAACCAAATGTTTTATTTTTGAAAGAGGAGCCTTAAAGATGGGAACTATTTACTTTGTCTATTTGCCTGTCTTGTTCATATGCAGGTATCTAATGGTTGTATCAACTACTGTATCTGAGCAGCAATATACAAAGTTAGAAAAAATATGATATATTGTTTTAAAATCAAATACCAAAATTGGTAATATTCTACTAAATGCATTATCCTCAAAATGATTTGAGCATAAAAAAAGTTCTTTTATTATATATATGGCAGTAAAATGTTAATCACAAAAATAAACCATGTCCAGATTGATAGATTACAGAACATCTATTAAATGAAACAACATATTTTGTTCCCCTGTATATATCTTAGTAGGAATTCTTTCAATCATCCTTTTTCTTTCTTTTTTTTTTTAATGGTATAATTTTAATGCATTACTCTGGTGTAAAATGTTAAGTCATAAAAACAAGACTTGAATCACACAATGACAACTAAAAACCATCACATTTAGTTGCCTTTTTGGAGTCCATTATGATCCATTTTTTAAAAAGTTACTACATTGATTCCGCTCAAGACGGTGCATTCCTTGCATCCACAGTACATTTAAAAATGTATCAATTGTCAAAGCATGCATTATATTAACAATATATTTATGTAATGACACAGCATACAATTTTTACAAATAATAAAAGTACGCAATTGTTTATGGAAAAAACTATTAGTAAGTTAAATTAGCAATTCACATTGAAAACATTTTGATGAATTAAATTATCAAGCATTATTTGAGGTACATCTTATAAAAGATGTATTATAAACATATAAATGAACAGTAGAAGTAACAAAGATCAGATGTTAGTTGACTTGTCCCCTTCAGAAGGTTTCACCCAATAGCCGCCCACACATCTGGGTTCCTGCATATTTTTTTTTTTTAATTTTCTTATTATTACATTTATTTATTTAGATATAAAAGCTTTTAGATGCTTATTTACAGAATGTACATTGCACTACGGAAATCTCACATTGACAAAAGTTCAACATAATTGTCATACAAATTTTTTTGCCAATGGCTAATTCGTTTAAGATATTCTAACACTTGTTTGTAAAATAAAATATTTTTCAAAACAATTCTTTTCATATTAGAGTTTTTATAGTCAGTTTTTTTTTTCAAATTTGGACTCAAGAGTTTTCTTTAAAAATAGCATACATTGTTATGGTTAAAATATAGTTAATAAAGATTACTTTTTCTGTAACATTTTTTAATATAAATCCACATACTAAAGTTTTCCAGGAAATATTTACCTTAATAACATTAGATAACTGTGTCCATATAGCATTTATTCTAGAACACTCATATAGCATATGCTTTATAGTTTCCACCTCTTTGCAATATTCACAAAACTCATTTACATTAATGTTCCATTTTGAAATAATATACAATTGTATCCACATGGCAAGATATCATTAATTATTTTATCATTGAATTCTGCCAGTTTATTATCACCAAGATAATTTATTTTTTGTAAGTAAATAATTTTCCAGATTCTAGCTTCATAACCCCCATTCTATTCAGGCCGCCTACGGCATAGTACGTCGGCGGAACGTGTTTTTGTAAATATTTTGTTACTAAAAATAGCATTTTTTGAATATTCTTGAATATTTTTGTTTAACACCGCCAACGAGCAAGACCGGCACGAAGAAGTCATTCCACTAGTGCTGCCCTGGGGCCGCCGGTACAAAGGGGACACCACGGTACATCGTTGGTGCCAAAAAGCCACGCCGCGGCCACTTTTCTGGAGACTTCTCCTAAGAAGTCGCAGGATACCGTCGAGGACCTCACTGTCCGCGGGGTTGGGGGTTCTATTGATTTCCTTTGATCTCACTGACACCGCTAGACATCGCCGGCGGCCTAACACCGTAGGCAGGGTTCAAAGCACCGCCAGCGGCCTAAATGCACTGTTCGTCGGCGGCTTCAAAGAACCGTGGGCGGGGTCCGTCGGCGACTTCAAATACACCGTGGGCGACATCAGCACGGTATGACCCCCGCACAGGTTGAAATTTAGCTAAAAAACAAAGACAAACAAGACGATATAGCCAGCGGTGTCCCATGCCAGCGGCATCAATAGAATGGGGGGGGGGGGTTTAGGGAAATTAAACTCTTTTGCCCATTTTTCTTCCCATACTGACTTGCAACAACTTAATCTGTTTAATATTCTATAATAAAATCTTGACTTTTGGATACTTATAAAATATCTATTCTTTCTATCAAAAAAGAAAGGTATACTTGATATCTTAATTTTATCTGACACAGATATATCAAACTTTCTGCACAGTTTTGAAAAAACATTTTTTTTACGTATTATTGTCCTATTTTAGATTCCCTATTTGGCAAGAGAATAGGTGTCTATCATGATTTATCAAATCTCTCACATAAGATATTCCAGCTTTAAGCCAAGATTGAATATTCATTACCAAAGACTGGCTGCTCCAGAAACTCGTGTTCAGAGATTAGGTCAAAAAGTTTTAAATGTTTCATGTTATCATAAGCTAAAAAAAAGTTTCTATAGAAAGAGGGAATTTTCATTAAATTTGCAAAATTGGCATCTTTAAAATTCATGGTTATCAAGTAGTTGATAGAAATATTTTGTTTTCTAAGACTTTCTACGATAATACTTTTCCAGTTACCTTTACTAGACACTAACCTTGTGATCCATGATAGTTGAAAAGCTTGTAAATAGTTTTCAATATCTACCATACTTACCATATTTATTCCACCTTCTAAAATGGGCTTTGATAAATGTGATCGTTTCATTATATCTGTTTTGCCCCAGATAAAATCATAGCAGATCTTTTTAATTTCATTTTTAATGTTTTGAGGAATATTTAGTACAGAAGCTGGGTATACTATTTTGGATAAAATTTGTGTTTTTAATACGAAGACTACCAAAAAGTGTTAGTTGTGGAGCCCTGAATTTCCATTGTGCTAATAACCCATTCATTATATCTAGTTTATTATCTATATTTAATTTTCTCCATAAAGCAGTATTATGACCTAAATAAATTCCTAGGCACTTGACAGGTTTCCCTGTCCAAGAAATGTCACCATAGTTCCTTCTTTCAATCACCTTTGATTCTTTTTTAATTTATATTACTTAATATTGTCACTTCAAATATTGCTATGGTTACAAACAAACTTTTCAAAAGATTTATGATCTCAATAACTTGCCTTTCAGTTCACATTCCTCAAGTAAATACAAAAGGCTTTGATAACTTAGGTGAGCTAATTTCAAGCAAGCTCTTCTCTTTGATAGACCATTACTGATGGTTTTCAAGCTATTGGTCATTTCTATATTAAGCCATCAAAGAAATCACCCAGAGTTGGAAGTTTCTATTCAAGTGAAAACCAATCAACTCTTTCCATTTACAAATCAGCCAATCAGATTCACTACTCAAAGTTCACTGAGTGTACTGCTATTCAGAAATATTGAAGTCACTTCATTCAGTGACTTCTACTCATGAAGTGTGGACAGTGCATTATTTTGCTCTTACAATCTATTGCATATCTAACCATAACCTGCTATTTTCTATTAAGTTGCAATAGCAATACCAATAATCAACCAAGTAGCTGTGTAATCTGAAGTGTTCATCATGAATCCATTTGATAGCCAGGATACCTCAGGATTTCAACTGCCATCTTCAAAATACACAATGCAGCCTCAGATAAGTGACCATGGATTTGGGGGCAATGCATCATATTTTAGTGCTCTGGATGCTAATCCACATTATCATCGTGGATCTCTATCTTTTGGTAGGGCATCTCAAGCTCATGGTGCTGAATCTGCATCTTATGGTCCTGGCTTTTATGCTTATAGCCAGGGATCTCCAGCTTATTGTCTCAAATCATATGCTGATGTAGGACACACACCTGGCACCTCTGGATATATTGGATACTCCCAACGATCACACCACTTTGACAATAATGGTGGAAAAATGCCTGCATCACAACAATCAAAAGTCAAAGTAAGATTTTATTCATTTTTGCTTATATCTTACTTTTACTCTCAGAAATGCTCTAATCGAGATATAGAAATTCAGATGATGGTACATTCATTTTGGTAAAATTGTCCATGTAATCATTTTTAACAATAGTCTAAAATGTTAACTCTTAAAAACACTTGCCATATTGAGTTAATTGACTAAAAAGTCACCATCTGCAGAGACGTGCAAGTGGCTATGCATGTAATTCATATAATTCTATGTAGATTGTAATAATCATACTCTTTTTACTTTTTCAGACTACCAAGTTTAATGGTTCACAAAACCGTTTATGTTACAGTCCTTACCTAAAGAATCATCAATCTAATAACAACGTTCTCCCTCAAAATACATGTAACGGTACCAATCACCTGCTAAATAACCGAGCAATTGTTCCAGATGCAGGTATCATGCAGGCCAACAGTGTAAACCAGTCCAGTGTACTGAATCAGAATCAGGGTCCTTCAAACCATGATGCTTTTAAGCTTGTCCACTTCATCATGATGTTCAAGTCTCAACTATTGGAACACGATAATAAGATTAAGAGTGATGAGATAGGAAAGATGTACGATTGGTACAGCATGCACATAGAATCAAAATGTCTTGCAGAAATAACAAATTTTCCTGAAAACCTCTACAATATCAAGAATAAGTATGATGAGCTGCATAATTTTCTGATTGAGTCAATGAAGGACATGCTTCAAGATGACACATGGACATTTGGGCAAGATGTGTTCATCTGGAACACCCTACAGGAAAGATGCTTGTCCAAAGAAGTGAAAGATGTAGTGGTAAAAATACCTCAGTATCGACCATTCAGTGTAGGAAGTCAAATACCTCGACAAAGTTTTAGTCATGGAAGATACCAAACACCTCCAGGATACCAAATGTTTGCTAAAAATGTACATGTAGCTTCTCCTAAAGATAACATGCTTAACCAAAGTGCAATTGATACAATGCTTCATGTTAATTCTGATGGAAATGAAAATGGCGATCAGGCTGCAACAATTAAAAGCAATAAAAATGGAACCCTATATCATAGCAATGATGAAATGAAGATGTCACCTACTCTCTTGAAGCATGATAAAAAGGAAAATCAACAAGATAGACCTAATATCATCACTGAGGAAGATGCAGATAAAATAGCAGAATTTCTCGACGTGCTATCTGCTCCAGTGATGTCAAACGAAATTAAAGATAATAATCAAAAAGCAAGTAATGCTGGTGGCAGCACTAACAATACAGCTGGAAACCTAAAACCTAACAACCAAAGTCTTCCCAAAAGTGCCAAAGCTCTGATGCTTCGTTGGTATGAAGACCACAAAGATTGGCCATATCCAAAGGCAGACGATCTGGTTCAAATGGCTTTTGATACTGGACTTAAAGTGAAACAAGTTAAAAAATGGTTCAATAACAGGCGTCAGCGAAAATTCATTAAGCCAGATAGAAGGGTGAAAGGAAAGAAACTGCAATATAATGATGTTGAGAAAATAGCTAAACTTGAAATGGAACGCAGCAAATCTTTACCCAATACATAAAGCTCAAAAGCATTGGGTTTGGGTGGTCATTATTAAAAACGATGTATCATTACGTTGTCTCTTGCATACATGTAGCTTCCTGGGCCTTTCTAGTTACAAATTAGACAAAACTATATGGAAATGTACAATGAAGAAACCTGTGTCTCAGAATATAGTCTAATATGTTCAATATGAGTTCAACAATCTCATATAAAAGTTGTTAACCTAAATAAATTTGCAAATGATAAAACAAAGCTACAGTATTCCTATCAAAACTGATATAGATTGAAAACATTCTGTATCCATGTACAAGAAGTTCATGTTGATTTGATGGACAATTCCATTGAAAAATTGCATGTTGAAAGAAGTGTAATATACAATGATCATCATTTTGTACAGTTATCTTGAATGTGTAATGAAAACACTCAACAGCAAAATTCTCAATATAGCCATTATACGAGATTAGGAGTGAAATGTGTTTATTGTGTGTTTTTAGGAATATGAAACTGACCTTTAGATAAAAGAAAATATGAGATGGCTAATATCCATATACATGTACATGTATAAAGGTTGAACTGTATTTGATTCAATAGACCTATTTTGGGAGAAGACTCTTAGAGAAATTGACTTTTGATGTTAATGCTCATCAGATTCATTCAGAACAAACAGCTTCCTCTGAGCTGATTGATATAGATATTGCTACGTGTATATGTATGCTGTTGCATTCATTATGCATTGGTAAGGCGAGACAAAGTTTTGCCTGAGTAACTTATCCGTTATGACCATCTTGTTTTAAAAATGCCTACTAATTTCACAAGTGAAAGTTATTTACATATTGAGAATGAAATTTAGAAAATTGTTAAAACAGATATTGGTTGTAACTCTGAATTTGAAATGTTTTATTTATGAGTGAATGTTTTTCTTTTGCAATAAATGAATAGACAATAGATGTTTGTTTATTTTTTTCTGCTATCAACATGTTTTAGTACAGTTTATACTGTGAACAATTATGTAACTTTGCATTGATTAATGCTCTACATTCGAAAATGAAAGAAATTTGAATAGAAATAATAATTATGAAATACCGGTACATTATGCAGTAAATATACATTAAACTTTTTCCATGCCAACTATTAGTGTCTCACACATTGGGAGAGCTCATCAAACTCCCCTCACCTAAGTCCCCTCTCCAACTGTGGGACCAGCCAGTTACATGTATAGGTGTCAGCTGTAGACAGTTGAACCAAGCTGTTTAGCTCAAACTGATAAGTGGAATTCATGGATGGGGTAATACACATTTGCAATTTATTTGATATTGGATATCACAGATGGTCTCATTGTTGTGGTTATTTTTGTCTTACTTTGTGTCTGGAGACTAACTTTTGTATTTGAAATTTGAACTGTCTGGAAAAGTCATTGAAATTCACATTTTTTCAATATCCTGGAAAGGTCATTGAATTTTGTAAGGAGTCATTGAAAAAAGTACATTTTGTAAAAAGTCATCAACAAATCATTAAAATTTTGGTAAAAGTGGTTATTTAATTGCTGTTCATCATTGAATTTAAATGTGCAAAATCTATGGAAACCCTATTTATATTGTGGTTAAAATTTCAGCTGCTGATGTGAGTTGTTCGGTTTGAGTTACATGTATGGCTGTTCTATTACTGAGTTAGGGTTAAGGCTGTACGTATTGGGTTGTGGTTACAGTTACTGTATTGCTTGGTTAGTGGTAGGACTAGGGCTGGTGACATAATTAGTATGTTATGATTGCTAATTGTCTCCTGACATGTTGATTTTTCATATACTGTTCACTATGACTATTCTGTTTCCTTTTCTATTTTCAATCTAAAATCTTCAAAGTCTGTGTTCATTTGCAGGCTGCAAAAGGTTGATAAATATTCTGTTTTCTTTTGTGTCAATCTAAAACTGTTCGACTCTTTGTTTGTTCGTAGGTTGACCTGATGATAAAGGCTGGCTTTCGGTCGTCACTGCTGCACTCCATCCAGAGTTTTCTCAACAGACGCGACTTCTACTATCGTGTTCCCAGAGGCACGTTGGAGGAGAGAATCTACAGGTATCAGAAACACCCCATATTGAGTAGAAAGTATTCTACATTTTAGTCCGCTATACAGATCATCTCTATAAGGAACCATATGTTAAATAAGGCTATTTTTATGCATTCCCCAATACTAGAGACCATCATGAACATCCATCTCAATGTACAAGTTGTATACGACTTTATGAGATGAGATCACTCAATTTACAAACACGATTCTGACCCTATATATACTCGAAGATTTTATATTCTATAGAATGTAAAACCCTTATGCTTGCTACATGTATACTCGACTGTTCATATATTCTATATAATGTTAAACCTTTTCTAAACCTGCCTGTCGATGTTGTTTACAGACTGCAGACGCTGCATGACATGTGCCAGCCGCTGCGGCTGCGTCTGTCTGACGTTTGCCGTGTTGCCATCCGCAGACACCTCGGCACAGTCCGTCTCTCCCAGAAAATAGACCGTCTTGAAGGACTGCCTAAACCTCTCAAGAATTTCCTTAAACTCGAAGTGCTTTGATAGGTGGAATTTTCATTGTACTGGTGATATAATATTAAAAAGATAACATAAACCAATAAGGCAGTGTGATGTTATGTAACAAGCAGTAGAATTCAAGATATTTTATCATTTTGCAGATGGCACTGTAGACCATCATTGATTAAGATAAGTGTGCATTGATTAATATGACGATATAATAGGAGAGTTAGTCTTTTGCATTGTAAGAGATTTCTAAGTGATGATTATTGATGTATAACGCCATGTCCAAGGTCACTATATTTTTACTTTGGTAGTCACGACATGAATATAATGCATATTTAACCATGTAACGTAAACATCCTCTTCGGATCCACAAAGAGGTCCACAAACAACAAGATCAATCTGGTAAACTAATCTAGTAAATTATTTGTAATGTATGATATGATGTACAAGGCTATTTGATATTATCTCATGTCCTCTAATATCTGTATCTGTTAACTATTTAAATTACTGAATGTATGTTTAGTTCATCCTGGGTTTCTTTATTCATAATTCAAAGAATTTGATGGATACCAATAGAAACCATTATCATTACCATTTTAGCGAGACTTTCATTGTTTTCGCAACAACTTCTTCAGGCGGAATGAAAATCTCAGAGTCACATGACCACCATGGTGGCGGCTTCACAAGAGGACCGAACTGAAGACCACACAGATATTACAGCTTTTGGAGTTTTATCTGAATACTACTTATTTTGTGTATGACGGCCAGTTTTTCAAACAAACTCATGGAGCGGCAATGGGTTCCCCAGTGTCACCGATAGTGGCGAATCTCTGTATGGAAGATTTTGAGTCTCAGGCCCTGAGAACAGCACCCAATCCACCACACCTATGGTATAGGTATGTTGGTGACACTTTTATTCTCATCCATGAATACTTCATCTCCGAATTTACCACACATATCAACAGCATAGACCCGAACATCAAATTCACCACTGAACCCAAGGTGGATTTCACATTACCATTCTTGGACACATGCATAAAGATTAGTGAGGTTGCATCAACAACTGTGCAAGTGTACTGTAAGGCGACCCACACGGACCAATATTTGAACTTTCAATCCAACCATCATCTGGAACACAAACGTTCAGTGGTTCGTACCTTGTTCCACCGCGCCAACAACTTAGTCACCTCCTGAAGACTGAGCCAAAGAAACTGAACATGTGAAAGCAGTGCTCAAAAACAATGGTTACAAACCGTGGATATTTGAATTACCTAAGCCCAAGTCCAAGGAGAAGCCAGAGGACACCACCAGTGGGGCGAAGGCCAGTTTTCCGGTTTGCTTGCCATACCTAAGAGGTCTGTCTGAAAAACTCAGCACATTTTTAGACAACACGGAGTGAGCACGTACCATAAACCTTTCAACACCATCAAAGCTCGGTTACCGTCTCCGAAGGACAAGTCACCGGATGGCTCCAAGTGTGGGGTCATCTACCAGGTTCAGTGTCTCCACTGCCAGTACTGGTAGAACCTTGGCCACACACATCAAGGAACACTTGAACCCCAAACGGACCCCAACCGCCATCGGGGAACACATGAGACACAGGACACACAATTAGTGATAAGGACTTTAAGGTTGTGGCAAGGGAGCTTGGGGAGTTCCGCAGGAAAGTAAGGGAGGCCATCAAAATCCGCACGCGCCGACCCGAGCTGAACCGTGACACCGGCTACGACTTGCCCCCCGTATACTCGACTCTGCTGTCACATGACTGCCGCCAGCATGGTGGTCATGTGACTCTCTGAGATTTTCATTCGGCCCGAAGAAGTTGTTGCGAAAACAACGAAAGTCTCGCCAAAATGGTAATGATAATGGTTTCTATTGGTATCCATCAAATTCTTTGAACTATTTAAATGTTTGAATGGAAATTCTTTCTGATTCTATTCTATTGCTATTGTTACTCATTTGTCATAATTATGTTCTTCTTGTACATAGATACAGAATATTATTATTGTATGTTTGAGTGTGGATATGTTTGTCTGTGCGTACGGACGCGGCTCACATCGCATTTATGTCTCCAAGTCGGATTTCATTATTTAAGTAAAAATTGATGATGATGAAAATGTGTAAGGGAACGACCCCTCCCCCCACCCGTATCATTATTTATGATCGTTCCCTAAAGTGAGGTCACTATAAACAGCAAGTAAGCGCACATTTGATATCAGGACCGTAGCTACATATGAGGCAGGGGAGGCAACTGCCTCCTCTGTTTTTGGAGAACACTTTCAAAAAGGGTCTGAATTCAAAACTTTTCTTGGTAGGGAGGGGGAGGGAGGGCATGCCCTCGAACCCCCCTAGCCTACAGAGCTTGTCTGCACCCTCGACCAATATATTGCCTCCTCTGTTTTGGAATCCTGGCTACGGCCCTGGATATGCACTTGTTAGATAGACTTCATAATATTGTGAGTATGTGATTGTGATAATAAAATTGTGATGATAAAAACTATTAAACATTTTTTTTACTATTTATTAATCGTTTAATATCTGGAAGCACGCACAGCTTGTTTACACTGTCCTGATGTAAGAAAATATAGACATTTGAGCACTTCTGGACAATCAACCTACACAACGTCCTCCATTCAAAAGGAAAAAAAACTCACAAATACACGTCTGTATGACAAATAAAAACTACATCACCGGCATTCAATACATAAATTTCACCATGAGCAAACCTTTTTATATAATTACCATATTCAGACTATAAATGATAAAATGTTATTGAATGGCGAAAAAAATGAAATCCATTTATTCAATGTTAAGTGAAAAGTAGATTAAAACAATTAACTATCACACGTTAACTTTACATAAGGCCATTGGCTCTTTGCTAATTGCAAAATGCGTCGCCTGATTAATATACATGAAGTTTTGAATGACATGTATACCCAAGAGTGCACTAATATACTTCTTACACAAGACAAGACAATCGTGTGACACGAGAAATATTTGTGAGCAGGCTATTATAGTACACTGATTACAGGTGTAATTATCAATGATAAATGAAAATATGTGTTACACGAATGTTCATCACAATGTCATGTTGAATGCTGGTCCTTTATCGTAAATGTGAAACAAAAATAAGCACATATTTGACCACTCTGTCATGCATATAACTATATTGTACAGGATCAACTTGGGTGTGAAGATTTATGCACCAATGTCTATAGACGTACATCAAGTAGTCACTATTGGCCACCGTGGTCGTGAAGCAATTTTCGATCCATGGCAGTCACCAAGTTATACGGACCTATTGCCCCACAGACTCTATGGCAGAAGATCTAGCATCAGTAATGTTTAAAAAATTACGTTGAAATTCCATCTAAACGTAATTTAGAAATATATTAAATGAACATAGTGTAACACACGCATACATAGAGTCTAGCTTTAAAAGAATATAATCAAACATATTAGAACTATACATGTGAGATGAACACAACGCCCTCCCCCTCCTCGTGGTCAGGTGCGCTATGCCCGCGGTTTGTTGCCTGGATCCTTCACACTAAAAAGACGTCTGACGAAAAACGTTTGCATGGCACTGGAGCACATGATCACGCTCACCATGACGATGGACCAGAACTGGATGAGAGAATGGTTGTTCTGGATCTGGTACCTGGAACAAAGATTTGCAATAGTTGGTCGAGATCATAGATGTGGTAATGATATTTCCTATCTAGTACAGGCCCAAGTATATGAGAAAGATTGTTGTGGATAAGCTACCTGAATAAGGGTTTTAGGTCAAACAAAAAATAGTCTAACACAAGTTTGATTTTCTATAGGATTTAGCACAGAATTCTCAGATGCTACACAGTAAAGCCCGTCCATATAAACACGTCCCTTTTAAGCACACATGTCTCATGTGGACACTTTTTACTCCTTCCCAAAGTATCCATATAAGACAGGTTCGACGATGCATGTAGGCTACTGTGCAGTAGAACCTCTCTATTAGGGCCACCTTTGGGACCCACGCTAGGTGGTCTCAATGGAGATGTGGTCTCTATACAGAGGTTAATTTTGGTAGCTTTATGAAAGTTTCGTGCCGTGAAAAATGGTCTTATTATAGAGGTGGTCTCAATAGAGAGGTGGTCTCAATTGGAGGTTCTACTGTACTTGTATGACTGCACAAATGTGTGGTTACAGCAGGCGGTACGTACCAGTCCTTGGCGGCGTTCTGCCGCGCCAGCACTTGGTGACGCCGCGCCTCACGGATCCGCTTCTCCACCGCCGTCAGCGACGTCTACAGAGACAATAACAAGTACATATGCATGTCACTAGAAACCCCACACTCCGGGGGTTATGGGTTTGTGATGTCACTGGCAGAGCCTAGTTTTCATAACCAGGGCGGATTTACATGTATGAAGCATTGTGAGACTCTTTTTCACCGTTGAAACAGAGCCCTTTAAAAAGCTCTTCTTGTTGGATTACTAATAGTAGGTACATGTACTTTTTCTTCTTGCATACCATAAAGGGCCATGGGGTAAGATCATATTGACAGTTTCAGCCACTGTCTGTGCCCTTCCGTAGGCATAATAACATTACAGCATTCACCATATTTCTGCAGTGTGTCAATGTTCGAACACAGTAGAGTGGAACGTGTCCATGTGGACACACACTTTCAAGGACACGCATTTATTTACGTGGACACTTTCCACTTCTCCAGAAGGAATTCATACACAAGACAGGTTCCACTGTTATGACTGTACTCACGGACCTATTGAATTCCTTTCAAATGAACTTTTACAATGATATACACTAGAACCTCTCTATCAGGACCACCGTTGAAACCAGTGTTTAAGTGGTCTCACAAGAGGCTGTGGTCTCTATACAGACGTTCATTTTAAGCATCTCAATGAAGGTTTGGGAGCATGGAAAGTGGTCGTATCACAGCTAGAGGTGGTCTCAATAGAGAGAGGTCGTCTGTACTTATGGACGTATGGAGCGGACCTGCGTGCTCTCGGAGAAGTTGCCCACGGCCTCGCCGAGCTGCTCCATGTCGTCCTTGTAGCGGGCCCAGTCCTCGAGCACGTGCGAGCCGAGGAAGAGGAAGACGAGCTTGGACGAGATGCGCGACGCCGTGTTGTCGATACACACCGCGTACACGCCTGGAGGACAGCAGCGGGTACCGTAAATAACTGTCTGATAACTTATGAGCCACTCAATGAGTGGTCATCGACATTGTGTGTGTACGTGTCTACTCTTTGAGGGGTATATACATGTACCCCCCTTGATCTCAAAATTTCAATGAATTAATGTTACAAATCTCAATACAAAAGCCCTTTTGTCAAATCTCAATCAATTATCTCATTGAATTGAAAGGGCAAATCTCAATTCTCATTGAATTAAAAACCCAAATCTCAACTCTCACAAAATTGTATTTACCGCCCTCGTCACGTTAATACTGTATATATGTTTTTATTTGTTATATGGACATGTTTTATGTCTGATTTAATAAATGATTTGATTTGATTTGATATTGACATCCATCAAAATGCTTCAACACATGTACTCAAACATATATCGATGCCAAAAACGAGATTATGTAACCTTTTTTTTCTTCAAAAATTGGGAAGTGACCATCATTCCATCCCACATCGGTATACTGTGTAGTCCCATCGATGGCATTATCGGTGAAATTATTCCAGCCTGTGCTGTAAGTTTGCGCTTAGGTATTGGGGACATTGCCTATAAAATCCATTAATCTCTATACAAATCACCCTTGTTCCGCCCCCTCTCCCATCCCGCCCCGCCTCACCCTCCCCAGCCTCACCCTCGGCGTCCACCGTGGCGTCCGTCTCGCCCGAGGTGGTCCACTTGTGCCGCTGTAGCAGATGACCGTCCGGTTTGGTGATCACAACGTCCACGTGCCGGTCAGACCCGCGCAGCACCTGGCGGCAGAGTGGGGAACCAATGAGGCAGGGAGATTTACAAAACTACATTCGTGTTCAGTGGGAAAGGAACTAATGTTTAAGTGCAAAGTGGGAAATTAAGTAGAATTTTATGTGTGAAGTGGGAACAGAACCACAACCTATCTAAAGCGCCGCATGGAAGACTAAATTATCTACCCCCTACCACCCCTGCCTACAACTCAACAAAAATGAATAAATTATTGAAAAAAAAACACTAAAAGCTAACCCATACTAAACAAAAGTAAACATAAAATAAAACACAATAAATCGTGGGCACATATTTTCTGTTTTGTGTATGTATGGTTTCATTCGATTTGTAATACTTTTATGCTTGAATAATACGGTACACATATAGTATCATACAAGAGTTCTCCAATACCTATGAATCCAACCAAAACTATATATGAGGCAGTGATGAATGTTGCTACGCGTATAGCAACACTGGAGTGACTATTACAGATACAACGCCATATGTTTTAAATCACATCTCTCTTGCATACATGATGTGTTATTGGAAACCAATCAGCCAATGTTGACTTCATATTGATCTGGGCAAAGGCAGAAATGAGTTATAGCCAGGACTATGTAGGCGCGTGCATGAAATGAGCATATAATAAATTTGTAGCCATGTTTAGAATTTAAAAAAAACTCTTCAAAGCGTAAGTCCAATTCCAATCTGATTCTGCCTCTAATGATGACAATAGTTTTCATAACGTGTGCAACATGGTGATGATTGTAAAATTCATGCTTTACATGAATACAATGCAACTATACATGTACTGTACATCGCTATTATTCTGTTCTAAACTTGAAAAAATTCAAGCGCTTGATAAGCCTATGCACATGTATTAGATCACAAAGAGATACAGAAGAACCACCAATTAAAGACCAGCTCAATAAGACACCTCCTGCATTAATAATAGACCTGTTAATCAAAGTCTTTATTTATCCCTAAATTATAAGGAACAACAGTTTCTACACAAAGACGTATCTCTCTATTGAGACCACCTGGCCCACGGTCGGTTACAATGGAGAGGCTCTTCTGTATGCAGCTACATGTACGTACTACACAGTAGTGCGGCCGTGCAGCGCCTGAGGGCGACATGTCATTGTGTCAGCTACTGCAGGACTGCAGGTAGATATTGTAATAAACGCACGCTGTCAATCAGTACTCTAGTCAAAACAATTCAAATTCATGTCCTATGACTAAGTTGGAGGTTTCATGGTTTGTCTAATGAAACTCGTCTATAAAATCAGTTGTGGGACAGGCCTGAAGTGGTCTCAATAGAGAGGCCATCTCAATATAGCGAGAAGCTTGAATTTACGTATGTGTTTTGAAACTCGTTGTGGTCCTGATGCCAGACAAACCTCAATGGTCTCTTTTGAAGAATCAATATTCATGTCAAAGTATTGAACTACACTGATTAAAAGAACATCAAAGAAAAAAATAGATATTAGCTCCTTTAAACGAGTATGCGAACCCCAACTTGAATATGATTTGTAGCATGGCCCACTCGGTAACAACTAGAGATATCAATTTCCCCCAACTTTTTATATTCGAAACTTAGGGCCGAAGCTTCGAAGCTTCAGCATAGAAAAGAGGGAGGAACTTGTCGAACTTATTAATGCAGGCACGAGGTAAGAGACAAGACGATATTGTGAGAAAGACAAACTAGCAACTCACCTCAAACGACACGTGCAAGAGGGCGCCTTGCCGCAGGTACTGGTAGTAGCAGTCCCGGCTGGCGGCGCCCACCTCCACCTTGAACTCGTGCTGCACGCCGGGCACGCCGTCGTGGTCGAACTCCAGCTCGTTGGGTGGCACGAGGCCAACGGGACGGCCCGCCGCGTCCACCACGGCTGAGGGCTGCAACATGGACGGAGGGATAGATGGAGGCAGGTTGGCAACAGACAGAGGGACACGAGGCCGAGGTTTGTGGCCTGATTTGTAGACAATTGAGGGGGAAGGGGGCTGTATGCTTCTGTGGCCGAATGGTTAGGGAGTTGGACTCGTGACCAGAAGGTCGTGGGTTCGATTCCCGGTCGGGTCTGATGGTAAATGTTGAGCAAACTTACCCTAACAGGTTGGACACTGCTCCGTGGTACCTACACGTTAAATAGGTACAGGTCATTGGGTTGGAAGAGTGTGTGAGTGAGTATGTGAGTGATTAGCATTGTGCGCTGAATGTGCTGCCGATGCAAGTATGCGAGAACTGATCAAATGGTGATCAATACGTGTGCCAATGACCTGGTGTAAATTGTAAAGTCATGAGAGCCACACTGGGATCAGGACTATAAACCACCACATTTACATTTATTCTTATTTTATTAGTAGATGGTCTCATTGACTTATGCGGCGGAGAGACAGGCAGAGAAACAAGTAGGGAGACAGGTAGAGACTGGCAGACAGACTGGTAGAAAGACAGACAGAAAGAGAGTTAGAGAGACAGGTAGAGAAACAGGCAGAAAGACAGACAGATAGACGAGCAGAGAGATAAACAGATAGACAGATTTTTAATCCCTGTGAACTAAATTTTGCTTTGCAGTATGCTGTTGTATGCACGATGTTAACATATGTGTAGCTCAATAAGGCCATTAATTTCTTATCAGTTTCGCGATTGAAGTCTCCAAGCGATTAATCTATGTCCTAAGTTGCTTGTACATAAATAAACGTCGATCAATATTGCACATGCCATATTTTAGTTGACATGTGAATGAAATGAAGTGGACTCAGATGTGTACTTATTTCAAAGGATGAAACAAGTCTATGAGTACATGTTTCAGCGATGCCCCAAGGTAGCCTATCTCAAGGCCTTTAAATGGTCTTATATCTATTAGAGCTAGAGGCTGTCACAATTGCACTTGCTCTTTATCTTTGCATTTAATATATGGTTGACACGAAAGGTTTATGTAATAATAGAAATAAAACACTATTAGATATAAGGTCTTTTGAAAGACTACCCCAAGGCTATTTAATTAGAAGCAAGTTATATATTATCTAATCATAGTTTTGTGGATCTACGATTGGCTCTAAAGGCCTGTATAATTTAGTATTAGCCAAGTTATGATCTCATATTCATGCACAAAAAATTATCCACACCGTAAAGTAGGATGTTACCCAAATAAAAAAGGTTAAAAATAAGCAAAACTATCTATCAAAGTATTAAAAATCAACACTTAAAGTAGACACTGGTAGATCAATCATAAAACAGTAAAAAAAAAACAACAGATACCATGAATTCATGAAGCCGATGGTGTTGGGGAGGTACTTGTCCCGGTCTGGGGTCATAGGGAGGCATTTGACCCATCCTAGGGTCATGTGGAGGCAACTGGCCCATCCTAGGGTCATGTGGAGGCAACTGGCCCATTCTAGGGTCATGTGGAGGCAACTGGCCCATCCTAGGGTCATGTGGAGGCAACTGACCCATTCTAGGGTCATGAGGAGGCATCTGGCCCATCCGTTGGTCCATCATCCTCGCATCTGGATGGTATTGTTGCTGCTGGTACTGTTGTTGCTGGTACTTTGCGGTTGCGGCTGCTGCTGCTGCTGCTGCTGCTGTGTTGTTGTTGTTGCTGCTGCTGCTGCTGCTGCTGCTGCTGCTGCTGCTGCTGCTGCTGCTGCTGCAGACGTGGGTCATGAAGCTGATCGCGCGTGATCTCGCTATTCCCCTGGGGGTTCTGTCCAGTGAATTGTTGGGTGGGAGGCACCTGTCAGGCGGAGTGGGAATAATCAGTGTAACCAGCCACCATTAAATTATTGACTTCAAAGTGAGGTTCAATTGTAAAAAAAGCAAGTAAATCCAACATTAACTGAAGATTTCAGACAAATTAAAATGAAAAAGTAAAATAGGTTCAAATCAAGGAAAATACAGTTTGAAATGTTACACACCCAAATCACAAAAAATAAAAACCACTATACTTCTATTCTATTGGATCATTAAATATGGCTCTAAATACATGTATGTTGATTTTAATGTAGTTTTTATAAGTCTGTTTTTTATTAGGTGATTATGTACAACTGTATTGCATTTTCGGTGCTCATAAAATTTTGGAAGTATACATTGCCAGTCAACTGACAATATATCTGAAACCTGCGCAAGTTTGGACGAGCATTTCTATTCCTCAAATTTCCTATATAATTGTAATTACTCAACTGTTGACTGATTTGTGAGTTACAGTGTACAAATGTAGACGTTAACGTCAATACTTTACCATAATGAATAATGGAAGATTATATAATGAATACTTATTCAATATTTTGAAAAGTTTAACATGGCAAGTATGCTGACAAAATCTCACACACATGGTGTTTAATTCTTCTCCGTATTATTACTGTGTTGTGAAAGCTACAGGATTTTAGGTTATTGTGACATCATCTATTGTATACTCATCTGATGAGGTCACAATGTTGGTACAGTCACTTAGGGTACAGATAATCTACTGTAGTGCCTAAAGCCCTGTCTACACCGCTAAGAGTTCCTTCAAACGGTATCCGACAAGACGTCTTAAGCAGTTTGATAAAAAAAAAATAATAAAAAAAAAAAAAATAATAATAATGCTTATACGGAGCCTGTCTACACCGCTGAAACCTTACGACCTTTAGTCGTGCACTTTCTAATTCTAGCAACAAGACGCATGGTTAACGTATCACGCGTGGAACAAATGTTGCTCTATGATTGGTTAAATTATGTAACTACGACCCGTCTTGTCGCTAAACCTGTCTACACCAACACGACTGCATCAAACTACTTCAAACTACATCAAACTTCATACGACCAAGACTTGACAAGTCAAATACTCACGACGGCTTGAGACGAGACGGGAAATCGTGGGAAATTGGTTTTAAGCATGTCTACACCGCAAAGACGCTGTCCGACAAGACGTCTCGTCGGACGCCGTTTGATGGAAGTCTTAGCAGTGTAGACTGGGCTTTAATCGACACAGGGAAAGTCAGTAGCACAGCTAGCCGGCTAGGGTGCCAAGTGTAAGCCATCTTGCCGTATAGTAGCAATTAGGTAACATCTATAGAATATTATAGAGAAGAACCCCTGAATTGGTGAAGATGGGTGTAAGCGCTTTCCACGTAAGGGTGCGGACGTTGTCTACCTGTTGATGAGCCTGGGTGAGGTGGTTCAGGGCCAGCAGTAGTCCCACAAGCGTGGTCAGTATATCCAGTGGAGACATCAGGTCTGTTTTGAGGTTGAGCAATATGAGCCAGAGTTAACAAAAATCTGCAGTCGGTGGTAACAGTTAAAACGCGTTAATTAGTATGCCATTACGTATCCATCTGGCTAGTTAGCGGTGTTTGTTCACCATACTAGTGTCTGACGAGTTGACGTGTATGCTGCAGTTAGGAAATAATATAAACTAGTTAGTTGCAAATACAATTAAATGCATAGAAATTATATTGATGATACATTGAATAATATATATGTATGTCATATCATTCACAGCAATAATGTTGTGTGATAGTGTAGATAAGATTCTAATGACCATAGGACTGTGATGAGTTAACAGTCAACAGTATTCATTGTATTAGACAGGTGTAAATGATCTACTTGTAAAAATATATCACTTCACAAAAGTAGAACTGAGAAAATCTTTTCCACACTGCGCGTATGGCTTTTCAAGATCTTAAATGTGTGTTGTAATCTTTGAGAATGGAAGCAGCTACGTCAGTGTGTTGTTTTGTCTGATAAATTCATCTCAAATGATTGTTAGCTATAACCATTTGTATGTAGTAGATGTTTTGAATATAATTTAGGGCCATGTGATGTGTCTGCGGCATTCACACAACAAATACTTTAATAAGTTAATCAAATTCATTCCAACATATTAGGCACACTCGATCTACACTGTTTACAATTTTTACTTTGGGTTGCAGGTATATAAACGAAATTGTGACATTGTGCAAAATTGTCAATATAATATCATTATTACATGGCAAAACATATATTAACAACAAATTCACAATGATGTTCACAATAACTACATTTCAATTGAATTTCAAGTTGCCTATGTTATCCATTTCACATCCAATTTTGAAAAACTGCAACTATCCACAAAAAGCAGTCACTACCGTATCCACTAACATTACACATTATATGGACAGAAACATAGTCAGTATACAATCTACACTATAATAACTACAACCATATATGCGAGTACAATGCAAGCTGTCGCAGTGTTTACAGTCAAACACGTGGACTGAGCATCAGACATTATAGCACCTGTTCAAATGCCCACGTTCAGTACAATAAATTACACACAGTAACAAGCTTTTTAATGGATCGTGGCATTTTAAAACTATAATAATAATTTATGCAGCCTGTTTTGCCTCTGGTGGAATGTAATTGCCTTATATAGTGGTTTGGTGAGAATGTTCATTTTACCCGCCGTGTTAAGACACGTGGCTCACTATCAGCCTGCGGACAATTATCTCTCATTCAATACTGCACCGCGATACCAGCATATTAGTTAAAAGTGCTGTAACAGCTCAAATTCATATAGTATGTGTTTTTATTAAATTCCACTTTGGATGCCTTTTACCATAGTAGTGAGTTGTTGCACACTTTTAAATAGCTCCAAACGTACGGTAGTTTAAGACAGCCTGACATGTAAACTACTTAGGGAGCTGTCATTATTTGGGAAGGGGAGGGGACGGTCAAAATGGGGGGGGTTGAAGAATCTCAGTGCAAGGAGTTTGAGGGGCGGTACAATGTAGGGTGTTTGTATCAAATTTCAGTGCATCATGTTTAAACCAAAATATTCAAGCAAGATGATTTTTTTTCGCGCTCCACGCAGGCATCACACATATTACATCTAAAACTTTCATATATGATTTTAGCATAACTTGTAAACAAATAAAAAAAAAAACAAAAAAACAAACAACAACAACAACAACAGCAAACAAACCAACTAAACTAAAGTGATGAAAAAAAGTGTTGTTTGGCTTGTTCCCAATGATGATGACAGGCCTACTGATAAAGAAAAAAGAATCAGATTATAGTTCAGATGAAACTGATAATGTTGATAGTGATGATGACCACATCACTGTCCAACCTACCATATATTAACCCCAAGATCAAGATGTATTACGTAAAATACAAAATGTTGAAGTGATGTGCAATTGGTAAAATTCAAAAATGTTGTATTTAAGAAACATTTGTATGTGAACATTAAAGTTGTGATACAATTTATATTTTTCATGTACATGTAGTCTTTTATCAAATTCAATATATTGCTATTGCTATGTTGCATTCACTCTGAAATAAAGGGGGGGGGATGGGGATTTCAATGCACAAAATGTGAGGGTGGGGGTCAATTTTGAGTGCACAGCTTATAAGGGGTGTGTGTAAAATATCAGCGTAAGCTAATAACACTAATCCGACCTCCCCCTCTCCCTCATAAATAATGACACCTACCTTAGTTCAACAAGGAATGAGTTTATAGCATGCTTCACATATTACGTATTGCTGTCAATCACAATAACATCCAACCTGTTAGCACTGACACATCCAGAGTTTTTGGAAACGGTAGGTGTGCACTCACGTGATTTTATGAATTTGCTGAACAACATACCAGAAACATTAAAAAAATGATAATAAATGAAATTTTGGTGTTACTTTTTGTGGTGGAAAGTGTGTGTGTGTGTGGGTTGGGGGTGGGTGGGGGGTGGGGTGGGGGGCGCACGTTTGTGCCCTCTGGATTTATCGATGATGGAATACCAAGAACTGAAAATGTAGTTGGATCAAAAGTGCTCAGAGAGCACAGCATCGCTCGGACAATGTTGTCTCACGGCAAATTAGCAATGCTTAGAAAGCACCTAGCTACCACCCAAAGTCACAGTTTAATACAGTCTCAGCTTTGCAAGACTGCTAAAAGATGGTTCCTTTATCTAGCCCACTCCTCAAACGCATTTTCCAGAAATACCCCAGTGAACCATTATGGTCTTGAAGACGTCCAGAAGAGGTGTTATATTTTTAGGACGTTCATAAAACGCCTGTAGGGACCAAAATCACACGTGATCGTCCAGAAAACGCGTGGAACTCCTAACCACATACACTGTCATTTTTTTTATTCCTAACAAACATTTTATTTAGTAACATTGGACATAATATGTGATAGCCACTAAGTATGTGAGCATTGTTTCTGATTTGGTGGTCATGGTTCAAGCCGCATTGAAACTATTGAAGAAATTTTCAAAACATGACCTAAAATGGTCATCTGTGGAAATCACACTTAAATTGGCAAAGTGCCAACATTGACCACATGATTGTGATAATCAGTAATATGTCATCGTCATATCTCACGGTTGTATAAGCAGTATATGGATGAACATGCACTTGCAAAGGCAGTGTGAATGATTAATCAGTATAAGTCGTGAAACCGACGCTAGTAGTATGTACGTATATGCTTTAGTTCAAGCAATTTCAATGATATTGCAGATAATGCCAAATAATAGGCCATTGAATCATGGCCCTATGGAAATCGCAATTAAATTGGCAAAGTGTCCGAAATTGAAAACCTTTGGTAGGCCTATCGCCTATATTATGTCTAATAGTTGTGTATTAGGTGAGCGAAATCAGTTCATCAGTAAACGCTGCAACTTGTCCTGAGACCCGCTAACATACATGTACACCGCCGTACTCGCATTCACTATTTCTAACCGGCGCGGAATTTATTTATGCACCAGGCACAAACTCATTCGCTTCGGGCTTATCATTCACGATCACTGCGTCGCAATGTTTATACAGAGATGAGCTTCCACACCGAGCCCTCATATTCATGATATGGGCCCATAAACGCAATATGCACATTGGGACTCAGTGGTCGTGATGTAAAAGAGACCGGTTTTCTTGGGAAGATGTAGCCTTCAGCAATTCAAGACATAGAGATAATATACTAGCTGGGTTTGAAAAGGTCAAGCATAAGATTTTACGTTGGCTAAATAAGGTAAAAAACGTTCTAATTAAAGAAATATCCTGATCGAAAGAAACAACTTAACTCACTACAGTGTAAAACAGATTCCCGGCTATGCAGCTGGCAGATTTTGCGCATCATAGCAAATCGTTTGGTGAACGCCGTGCATGTGTATAACTGACTGGCCAGATCAATGATGATGGCACTGGTGTTTTTTTAGTTAAAACGGAATTGTATAGGTGCAGATGGCTGACTGTTACTGTATATCAACTGTCACAGATTGCTGTGTCTGTAGGTCTGACGCTCGGTGTATTCAGGGCCCGGGGGGGTTGGGATTTCGGGGGGGGGGGGGGGGGGGGGGGGGCGACTTAATTTTGCGAACGCGGAGGTGCCACCGGAATGGGTCACAATTTCACCCTTAAAAATCAGCACATCATGACCCAAGTAGCTAAAATCAGCACTTGATAGGTTTAATTTAGCTCTTGATCAGCACACTAAAATAATCACACTTGTATATGTACCACACAGATAATAAACTCGTATATCCTATTAATTGTGATATGACGCAGGGGTATACCATAGTCAATTTTTTCCTTTGGCACTGAATTTTAGAAGGTTTCCCCAAATAATCTCAATAGCCAAAAATAAGTAAATAGAAATATATTATTCAATTTATCTTCTTTGAGTGTCACTTTATGCACAATGCATAGACGTATATGAATAGGCAGATATGAACACAATACATACTGACTCATTGTAATAAGACACGTTCTCTTCAGATGGGAAAATCAGCACTTTAATTAAGCCTTATATGGTTTGCAAAATTTTAGCACATTTCATTCAAGATATCAAATGTCCGGTGGAGCCCCCCCCCCCCTTACTAGGTTAGTGTCCACACTCAAGAGTGTAAACACTCTGGAATTTGAAAGAATAGTTGACCACTGACCGAAGAGATTTTGTGGTTCACGGAGATATATTAGTAGGCCTAGACTGTGGGCTCAGGAGGCTCCGCTCCCATTAATATTTTTACTCATCACAAAAAATGTAATTATCATAAGTTTTCAAGGCGCTTAATTTGTGGCTTCCAATCTCGAGCTTCCAATGGAATAACAATCGCAGGTCCAGATTTTTGGAAAAGGGTGGGAGGGGCAGGGATTTCATGGGTTTTGTACGTGCGATCGATGGCAGACATGCCAAAAACGCTACGAAACTGAAGTATTTTGGTGGGAAAAGAAGGGGCGCGCGCTCCCTGTGCCCCCCCCCCTGGATCTGCCTATGTGAATATAAAGTTTTCGAAAATACCTGGATCTGCTGACACCAAGACAAACAACGCCACAGAATAGTTATTTTATATTGGGGGCGTTATGATAAAAAATCGAAATTAGTAAACTCTATCTAGTTTATTTGATACATCTATACAATTGCTAATTCTCTAAAACAATCATATGTAAATTTAAGTTGGTATCATTTTTTGGTCATGTATTTTCAAGATAATGTAATTTGATAATATTACAGAGCTTAAAAAGAACAAAATTTACTAAAGTATTTTAATCATAATTTGAACGACATCGAATGAATACCGATAAAATCCCGTTAATAAAAACTTTGTTCGTTGTCGTTAACATCTAACATGATTGTAGTGTAGAGTGATCTATTTGCGGGGTACGGATATTTTGAAATAACATGTGCAATCGGATTAGATTTATTATTGAATGCATAAGATGATATTTTCAAGAAAGTGCTTCCCATTTCTGTGAAGTGTTTTAGGGGGAATGTTTTCAGTGTTGTCCATTTTTTATTTTGACTAATTTTTGAAAAATTAAAAATGCCGAAAACATGTGCTGCTATAAGATGCAAAAATCATAACATGAAGACGACAGACATATCGTACCATAGATTCCCAAAAGATGAAGCATTGCGTTATATGTGGATTTCTGCCATGAAAAGGCAGAATCCAGACGGGAGCAGGTGGCTGCCATCTAAATGTTCGGTCATATGCAGCGAGCACTTCGTAGGTGGTAAGTCAACTTAATAACACACGGATAGATCTACCTATTTATTTCTAGAGAAAGTTATTCATTGAAGTGCATTATGCCACGGTCGTGTTGTGTCTGGGGGTGTACAGCGAGAGGAGGATCCTTAAGTGAGACTAAATTTTATGGGTTTCCAAATTCTAAAAAGAATTTTGCAAGGAGAGAAAAATGGATAGCTGCAGTGAGGAGCTCTAGGATGGTGTTGTCATCTAATAAGTGCCTTCCGGATGGTGTTGCCACGGGATTGGGAAAGATATGGGAGCCAAAGAAGTGGGATTGTGTGTGTCAGCGTCACTTTGTGACAGGTAGGTCTATGTATATTGGTTAGATCTAAATTTACTTATAGTTTACTCTTAGTCCATGTAACTAGACTAACTAGACTACCACAGATTGTAGAAACAAAATGAAATATAAGATTAAGTTTACATATAAATTTCTATGCTGCTTGATCATGGTCTATGCACACAATTATTGCTTTTCTTGTCTTTATATACGACTTGTACATGTAAAATTGTATATGTTCCCTCGTGAGCTAATTTTTTTTTACTGTTGTAAATATATACGTAAGTGCAGAATATGTGTATATACATGGAATTTGTGTAAGTTTCCACTTCAAAATGCAGGTGAACCAAACAACGATCTTGATCATCCTGACTATGTGCCTTCATTGCACATGACGGGAACCCCAACCAAGACACCAAAGATTGACAGATGCAATCGAATCAAGAGAAGATCTAACTTCTCGTTGTTGCCTTCAACGTCGTCCTCCACATCCAAGCTCCAAGATGACCAGCTCACTTCATCTCCTTTCTCAACGCCACCTCCAGAAGAAGAACTTACTTGTAATAACAGTTCATGTGTACGGAAAATAGCTTCTTTAGAGGAAAACATTAAATATCTAAAACAGCATTGTGAGAGACTTGAGATGGAGAACAGTTTGGTGCGAACAGAAAGAGATAATTTAAAAAGTAAACTTTCGAAATTTTCTATGATACTATGATAGTATTCTACAGTTTTGCTGACATACTTACCTTTTTATACTCTTAGTTGAATGGAGGAAACTAAATTTACTTCCACCTTCTCCTGTGTGTATTCACGTTATGTTTACTTACAACCTGCACTTCCGCATTACAACGTCCGCCCTAAATTTCTGTGTTGATATTTATGTGACGTCATGTTGATTCGTAGTATAGTGGACGTAAAATTAGTGAACAGGTGCGAGCAGGTGCGACCTTGAGGATGGTTTACATGCGAGAAGTGACTACGTATTTATAGGTGAAAGAAATGAAGATGACTAAAAAAACTTATTACATGACTTTATACAATACATTAAAAATAAAAATAGTACACATATGTATAAACAATAAACACCTGAGTAGTTTCTTGTTTTCATGAAATAAATAATATTGTCTTGATAGAAACCTCAGCAAGATAACATTTATTGTAGGCCTAGACTAATCTTCTTGTCAAATCCATTTCGATATAATGCACATTTTTATCTTCAAAGTTAAGTAATAAAATATGCTACTAAATTTTTATAATTGATAGGGTTGGAAACACATCCATCTGTAGATTGTGTATATTTTAATAAAATGTTTCTAGCCATGGCATGTGCTGAAATACTAAGCAAAATGTTCAGACACTTTTTCTTCCCTAATTGTGTTTTTTCACAGTATAGCTGTCATTGTCAAACGCGGGTTCAGTAATAATTATGTCAGAATCTCATCCATACTTGTCCCAAAAATATTTTATTAATATATATAAGGGGACTGTAATTATATTCTTTGTTTGACAGATGCGCCGATGAATCAGCATAACCCCCGATACAAAAATGAAACTGACACATGTTTTTTTATTAAATTCACACCGATGAAGCAACAAATAACGTTTTTTCATCACGGTATCGGCTGGTGAACCTGGTTCCACAAGGTGCAAAAATGATAACATGTTAGCTCGTCAACATGGTATTCTTGGCTTAAATCGCAGTAAAACCAAATGTGATAGACAGTAGCATGCAGTGGTGAACCTCGTTTTGGAAAGCACCGTTATGAATCTGTCACAATGCTTGCCCGTAAAGACTGCGCACGTGATTTTGACCAATCAAATGTCGTGTTGTTTATTTTTTGCATCTGGTAAGGCACCTGTCATGGCGATGTCGAAGTTGTTATATTTTCTTTGGAAAACTTAAATTATTCATCTCCCGTGCCTCATCTAATTATATCTTTTATTCCGGGTTACAACATAGGCGATTGGGAAACTACTGATCAAATGTGGACGTTGAATAGTTAGTGTTTCTAATGAAACGATATGCATACTCAGCACAGATGAAACTTTGAAAGATAGTTGGTTTAATTTTTTAATTTTTTTATTTTTTGTCTTACTATCGTATTAACAAAAAACTGCCATATTTTTTTTATTTTGTATGCCGACTAACCGTTATGAGACGATGACCTTTTCTTTAATTTTTTCCGACCATATGGAAAAAATTTCAGGAAAAAAAATTGTCAAACAAAGAATATAATTACGGTCCCCTAATCTGCAGAAGTGTGCGTTTCTAACCATACCAATTCTTAAAAAATGGCAGGACATTCCATTATCAAACTTTGCTAGTCAAAATGGTCAACGCAATCATAGTGGATTTGACAACATATATAGGAGCATTACGACGAGTGAAACTTATGTGATGGAGTCAATGGACATTTATTTCCAAAAGGAGAAATATTAGCTGAAGTGTGAAAATAAGAATTTGCATTGAATTTTAGATATCCTATGTGACTGTGATAATTTTTGACTTGCCAGTAAACCTCTGCAAATTACAAGCATACAAGTGACCATTTGACAAATGCGTATTCCGATGGCGTTTTGAAAAATCAATCAGTTTCATTTCAATTTGTGAGTTTATAGTACCTTGTAAATTAATGATACATATACGATCACATCAAGGAAGTCTTTCTGTGTTGATTGATAGTTTATATGTGGCATATAACCCAATATCTATGCGATAATATGGAATCTGCGGAGGTCGTCAAAAGAGACTGATGTCAACTCATATCACTGGCAGTAGCAGTTGACCAAAAAACATCACCACATGGTTGTCGTATTAATATATGATTTTTATGGAAATAATCTGCAGTCATATATATAAATATAGGTAATTGTTTTTACTAAATAGTTTATTTTGAACATCAATCATATGCATCGTCATATATTTGACAGTCACTGTTCGAGGGAATACACTTGACTATGGATAAACAACATGGTTTGTAAATGTTTGTGTACAGTTTTTTCGGGGATGTCAGCTCCCAGAAATGGTCTACATGTTGGAGATCATAGTATAATGAATGCCTTCTCATTCATTGCTATTTACAAGACAGCGTTTGTTGACCACCCCCAAGCTCGCACCTGCTCGCACCGGCTGGGACCGCAGATATGGACGTGTTGCGTATCTCGTTAAACAATCTCTGACTATTGGGTCTAAGTCAACATTGGAGACTTTCAAGAACCACCTAGACCAGCGCAGTCATCCTTCTAAATCTTTGCTTTCAGCTTTGTTTTTAACCTGCACTACTAACAACGGCTGTTATTTTTGTTTTCACCTTATTACCGTCAGGCCCCTTCCTACCCTTATGCTAACACTATTTTTTTTTCCTCTTGCGCACACAGCCTCCATAGGCGATAATCATAAATTTGATGTTTTTGCTGGCTATTCAACTCAGATTCAGAGATAGCTAGTACATGGCATCAAAGAGCATTACCTGATGGTGTCTGAACTTTTGTCATGTTTAAGACAAAACTGAGCGCTATAGATATCGATCCGTAATTCAATGCAATATATATTTTTGTCCATTTTGGTCTGTGCAGAGACACAACAGGTAGGCCTAAGACATTGACCAAATAATCATCAGCCGGTCTTGGAAGAACTTAAATACATGTAGGGGTGTTTGGGTCCATGTGAAAAAGGCTCCCTCCAATTGGTTTGCATGTGAAAAACGGAAAAAAATACAGACCTGATAAAAACACAAAAAACCTGATGACTGTAAAACTAGAAATGTTTGTGCACGATTTAATTTCAAAATTTCGTGTGTAGTTGCAAAAACGCAAACTTAGATAGTCAGCAAACATTAATAGCCTATATAAAGTAGGTATAGGATGGACCAAAATCGCAAAATTAAATAGTCACAAAATAATTTCTAGATGAAAATTGCAAAATTTAATAGCCACAAAATATTCTAGTTTTACAGTATATAGATAGTACATTTACATTTATTTAATTTCTATTTGTGATTTTTATAAATTGTGCTATCTCTCATGAATCATTGATATTTTTCAATAATTATGGAAACTCATTTAATGATATGACAATATGTAGATGTTTTAATGCCACGCATTATAAACAAAAATGAAAGTACTAGAAATGTTTTGAAAAAACAAAAAATAGGAAATGGAATCCCTAGTTAGTGTGATGTGAGAAAAAAAGCACACAAATCAGGAGCATACTATGCATATTGCATTACATACATTTATCAGTCTACTGAATAACATTGAGCCTGTATTGTTTTTTGCAGGAAAACCCAATCGTGATCCAACTCATCCAGCCTACGTACCGACCATTTTTATCCATAGTCCTGATGACGGGAAATCTGCAGAAAAATTGGCTAGGTATGCTGTGAAGAAAAAAGAGAAAAAAGCAGTGTTTGATGAACAACTTTCAGCAATGCAAAAGAAAGCCAAAGCAGCTGAAACAAAAGAAGAGGAAGTCAAAGTGAAAGAAGAGAAAGTAGAAGAGGAAGTTTCCAAAGTCCAAGAGGACAAAACTGGACTACGTTTTCTTGCTAGCATTTCATCTAAAGAGAGAGCACAATATCTGTTAGAAATAGATAGTTTAAAATGTGAACTTCAATCTAGTAAAGCAACGATATCAAAGCTTGAGGAAAAATTAAAAGTTACACTACAAGCAAGTAAAGCAAGGATATCAAAACTAGAAGAAAAATTAAATGATACATTGCATACTAGCAAAATAAAGTCATCGAAACTTGAGGACAAAATAAGAGATTTACGTCTAAGTTCTGCAGCAGTCATGGATGGCGACGAGAAATCTAACTCATGTAGTGAGCCCACATGGCAAGTTGTTCTTCACATTTTTGAATGTTTTCAGTTTCCGGGTTTCAGTTACTTTTACCAGATCTGATAATACTCCAAACCTGCACAAGCAATAAATCCTCCTCAGTTAAAATTTTTTATAGTCTTACTGCTTGCTTTTAAATATTTTAAAATTTATCGACCAACCCAAACATACATTTACTGAATAAAACAACATAATTGATGTGATAAAACTTTTGGGCTACATTATTTTTAGTACAAAATTAGAGACATATATATACATATATTTCAATTAACACGGTCTTGTAAACTTTTAACTGAACTAAA
Source organism: Streblospio benedicti (assembly GCA_019095985.1). Taxonomy (NCBI): domain Eukaryota; kingdom Metazoa; phylum Annelida; class Polychaeta; order Spionida; family Spionidae; genus Streblospio; species Streblospio benedicti. The sequence continues at coordinate 10,294,406 of CM032668.1, forward strand.
TGATTATTGTCAAATAAAGCTGCGGATATTTTGATAAATCTAAGTATATTTTATTAACTCATTCCAGGAAAATGAGAAAGAAATGTTTGACGAAACCAATTGAGTCTACAATCCTACCCACGTCCAACAAAATGGCCTCCAGGGAAGAATTGGATATGGTGACTGAAGGATTAAGTTGTCTAGCACAGACTGATTCAGACTATATCAGTTTGTTATTAGAGGGGCCCTCTAATCAACCTGTCACAGACTTAGGTTTTTCTGATCCACCAGTCGCTGACACAGGCATACGCTCTAATGACCCACCAGGGTCTGTTACAAACTTCAATTCCACCGATCGACCGAGCATACACTCAGGTTCAACTGACAATGATAAAGGACCAATCAAATCTGTTTACCGTAAAGAATTTTACAGCATGAAACAGAATCCTTGCCAGTCTTTCACCGAATATGTTACTACATTACGCAGGAAAGCATCTCAGTGTAGTTTTAATGTGTGTTGTTCAAATGCTAAGTGTGGGCAAATGGTGTCGTACGCAGACGAAATGGTATCAGATCTACTTATGGGATGTAAATTTCCTGGTATTCAAAAACAAGTAGTGGAAAAAGATATGGATGTGGGAACGTTTCAAAAGAAATATGATTATAGGCAAACACTTAAAAAACGTAAGGCAGTCAAAAGACAATTAGGTCATGAACATAGCACTGTAGTTCAAGATACTCAAACGTCTGGTGAGCCAGAAAGAAAGAAGAGTTTACTAAAAAAAATGCCCATTTCAACTCCTGGTGAAATATATGTTGTAAGGTCTGATCAGGGATGTACAGACCCCAGAACAGAAACAAAAGAAGCATTTACAGTAAAGGGACATCAATCTCATTTTGTCTATGTTGTCAAGGAGCCGTCAAATTAAACACAAGTTTATGGTGAGGAGCCAATGGACTTCCTTAACATGGGCCGAGGACTCGCGTGTAAATGGAGATCAGCCTTTAAATTGTATTCCATGGTAACCAGGAGCAGAGTTAAATGCAACCACTGGAGAGGATGTATACTGGAGAGGATGCAAGACCACAAAGTGAAAATAGAAATGATTGTATAATATGGTAAAGTCATGCGAGACAGCAAAAATGAGCACGTATATAAGAACGCTCTCTGGTAGGGAGCCCTAAAAATGTAGTGAGTATGGGAAAAGAGTTATGTTTTGACCATACATAAGATTCTACACTAATAAGAAAGCAGACACGTTTGATGAATGCAAAAATTGTCAAATTTGTTCACATGAAAACTCACACTGGGTCTCGTGCAGTTGCAGTAGAACCTTGACCAGCGACATGAGATCGCTCACTGGGGGATTACTATGCATACCTATGTGGAGTACACATTAGTGACGGGAAACATTAGTGACGCATAATCCGATTCCATCTGACCAAACATGAGAGAACTCACACTGGTGAAAAACCACATCAATGTTCACTGTGAGAAAAATCATTCATTGGATTATCTGACTAAACACGTGCTCATATACAGCTATATACACTGGGGAGAAGCCATAATAGTGTGATAAGTGTGGATAAGCGCTCTGTTTCAAGAGTCACAAATCCATTCTGTTTGAACTTTGAAGAGAGACAAAAGGCTTGTCATGTATGATAAATTGGCAGCTCATACGTTCTGTGAATCAGTCTGTGTTTATTAACGAATGAGTTTGGTTGTAGTAGATTTTTATTATTAACTAAATTAGTTTTTACATGTGTTAAATGATTGAATCTACCGGACTGCAAATATTTTCTTTTCGATGTTTTGAATTGTATTAATCTATTTTGTATTATATTCATAATTCATTAGACTAAGTTTTGTGTTGGAAAATGATAAATAAAACAAGTCAATACATCACGTTAATTGTCAACAGACTTATTTGCGTGTTTTATTGTTTTCAGGTAATGTAGAGAATTGGAATTAAGGGTCATCTACAAAAATTATAGATATATTTGAATGAGAAAAGAGTGTGATGGACCCTTATGTAATACTGTAAAACTAGAAATGTTTGCACATGATTTAATTTACGAATTTCGTGGGTATGTGCAAAAACGCAAACTTTAAGTCTGCAAACATTAATAGCCTATGTAAAGTAAATCACAAAATTAAATAGTCACAAAATTATATATAGATGAAAATCGCTAACTTAATTAAATGGCCTACTCTATTTCCGTGTAAACACAGCAAGACGCATTATCACAACGCACTCACTCGGAAAATGTGGCCATTATATTATGATCATGATTATTGCTGGCAGTCCACCATGGGTTGCCGGGGTGAATTTGGATCATGCATGCATGACTAGTGTGCCAAACTGACTCAAAACATGGATAAGAGACAGTAGGACATCTCTATTAAGGTCAACACTGAGGCGTATCTCAGTGATCATTCTAGAGACGTGAGGTGATCACTGGTATAAGAGGTTAGTGTCCGTGTTTTTATTGTGAAGGTTTGGGACCGTGAGAAGTGCCTATAGGCCTACTTCTACTTTGGTATATAACATTTCCCTAAAATTTTCTATAAAATTCAAATACTGTATCTCTAGCTACAATATTATATTTAATAGAGACGGACAGTCATTTTGTCTCCAAACATTGGCACAATGACAAAATCACCGAGTATTTTTTTTTTATATACTGGTGATAAGACGGGAACGTGATCAGATCTTTATGCACTTCGGCACAGCAGAAGAAAACACTGCACTATTTCTTGACACGGTAATGGACATGGGTGGACAGACAAAAGCCAAATTTCTAAAATTGGAGCCAGAATAACAAAAGATGTGATGACCATTACACCAAATGGAGGCAGTCTTTGCCATCACCACAATGGCCCGTAATCACGGCAATCTCCGCCTCGTCTACAGACTATTTCCGCTGCTGGGGGCAAGAGCATGACAGTCACAAGGTATCGCCCGCGTGTCACGTACACCAGGTCCGTAGCCAGGATTGAAAAAAGATGATGGTAGACACACTTAATTGAGCAATGATGCAGGCAAACTTCATATAGACGCACAGCTTTTCTAAACGGGCTTGGGGGCATGTCCCACCCCCACCCCACATCCCCCCACCCCCTCCCCAAATTGAATTTAGACCCCTTTCAATGCCAGAAAAAAGTAGCCTTAAAGCAATATGTGATAAAGCTTAGTTTCATTCAGGTTTTGACCTAATATATAAATATTATAACAACAATCCCCACAAAAGCACAGCAGGGATCCCTGACGTATGACGTATGGGAAGCAACTCGAGTTGCTTCCCATACGTCATATATATGTAGACTAGCTACGTACGGCCCTTGAGTCGACCAACTCAGTTATTTTATTGGTGTTAGCTTAATCAAGGGCTATTAATGAGATGACCATTGAGAGAATTCAAAACAAACAACTTAACATATTCTACATACTAAAGTTGGGGCAGCAGCAACAAACAAACACATACAAAGCAGAACAAAACAACCACCTAGTTTACACGCCCAGCCAAAGTTGACAATGCCTCGATAAGTGACGTGCTGTGGGGGGGTTGAGCAGCTGACCGCCAGCAGCTCCTGGTCGCCACTGGTCCGGCCAGCGATGTCCGTCGCTACAGAGACTACGACCAATAGATACAGGTATTCAGGTAATTATGCTCTAGTCGCCCATGTGCACACCGGAAATGTTACGGTACTGTAGGAGATGCTGCATTTTTATGCACGACAAGACAAATTTGTTGAATACCTTTTCAAAATACGTTTGTGATAAAGCAGTAGTCAGTAACTACAGTTATTTTACAAGTGGGCTTTTAATCAAATGAAATTCACACTCATTATGTCTATCATTGCAGTCAATGCAGTGTAACACTAACAGCACAGGACTTTCCCAAACCTTGACGAGGTGGATGGGTGATTGCAAATTTACTATTTTTACTATGGCTATTTGTTATACCGGTAAGTGTGTGATCATAACCAAGGCAAGTGCATGATAAGAATAAATCCACAAGCAGTGGCGATAACTTACTTGCTGAGAAACAGAGAAGGAAGTTTCCTTTACAATTTAAAGTGAAATTCACGCTTTTTCTCAATGCAAAAAAAAAAATGTAATCAAGCCTCTTTGTGAAGCCATCAGCAAAAGTGCGCAGAAAAAAACAATAACACACCACTCATGAATATTTATGGGGCTATTTTCTTGCCACCAAAATTGGAGATTTGTGCAAATTATCGCTCGCGGATTGCTGGCCGCCATTTTGTTGTTATTGTCCTGGAAACGGCACAAAACGCGCAGCTTCCGGCGCCGGTGTGAAGCCATAATGGGGTCTGTGTGATTTGGAAGACACGTCGAGATCATTGGCATTATTATTTTCTCCCTGTGTTTCTCTACAAAATTATGTGAAAGAGTGGTATTTTGGCGTGTCGCGCGCAGCAGATCTGTGTGAGTCTCTTTTTGTACACAAACGTGCACTCCATTTAACCCTGCGCAGTACATTAACCAAAACATACTAATCAGTATTACAGATATCCATTTGGACCCTAATTATAGCATGTCATCCTCATTCAAATTCATACTCTTTTGTGTTAAAAATTCAATCATAAATAATAATAATCAAGTCTGTGTGTGTGTGATAATATTAAATGTAAAAATTAATACATCCGTATAAAATTATTTTAATGGGTCAAATTATTAAAGAAGCTAGCCCGTTTTTTTCTGTACTTGGCTTGTCCTGGAGTCCATGGGGCTAATGGAATGCTAAGTCAGTGTAGCCTACAATGTGCATGGCCACCGGTATCACGGGTATGAAATCATGTCAAAATATGCCACAATGTAAATGGGTAAGTTCTGCAGTTTGCTTCATATATGCGCAGGCAGCCTTACATGCAGCCTTTCTTTGACTTTGTATCCCCCCTTTTTTGCAAACAAGTTCACCTATTACTAAATCCAGAGGTGAGTGATTCGCAGACAGGAACTTGGGGGTTTCGCTGGTGAAAAGGCAGTTTGCAGCCACGCTGGCGAATCACTCTCATACCCACCGACCACCTGTTCTGGTCGGGACTGACAACCCTCTGGGTCGTGCCCAATTCCATATTCACTTGGGAATGGAAGCACTATATTTTGTGTAGAGACTTGAATAATACGCCTAGTCGCCTACAGATCTCCTACATGTGCCTGTCGGTGCGCATGTTTTCTCTTCAAGCGGACTTAGCGCTTCTTGCACCACGGAGCATCCTTTTCTCAGTAACAGTAATTAAAAAGGAGATGTAGAGACGTTTTGTAATAAGAAAACAATATTTTATGTATTTCATTCATGATATCATTTAGAAATGGTTTCCTACTATCTGGATTCTAAGTGGCAAAGTGGGTCTGTTGCTTGCTGCTGCTGCTGCTGCTGCTGCTGCTGCTGCTGCTGCTGCTGCTGCTGCTGCTGCTGCTGCGTTTTTTGCGAGCACCTCGCTTCCTGATTTGCAAACTCATTGACGAGTTTGACTTCTGTTTACTATTTACAACCTATTCATACATATGCCTATTGTTGACGCATACCTATTATCATAAACCACATGAGTTCTAGTATCAGAAATTCAAATAACCAACGGACGACTAAAAACAAACACCATTTGAATGGATAGACCATGCCTCCACTCATGTGTCAAGGTTACTCTCGAGTTACCCCCACCGTTTTACATACCCCGGTGACGGTAGATAGAATTGCCAACCACGTATAACAAAATCATTGTAATGGTTAAGCGCGGTTCTGCTCGTGTTAAAGCCTGGGTAGTAACACAGTCATCCATCTCAGAACGAGGCGGGGGCCAGTGTCCGCCATCGGCCATTACTGCCGCCGCCGCCGCCTGCCATGCGTCACGCGGACACTGGCCATACACCATGATTACGGCTAATGGAAGGAGGCCACTCTGTGTTGCTGCTTCATCTGTCATCCTCTATAGAAGGCTTGCACTTGGCACTAGAATGGCGTGTTTTTCTTTTACCAATTTACACGAAGGGAGTGTTTTAGTCTGAGTGTCAGATGACAGATGAATAGATCTGTTAGCACGCTGCGTTTGCAGAACACAACCGAACAGACTTATGTTGGATACTCGTCTGCTCAAGTTTGTAAACGTATATACACGTTTTCAACCGACTTTTGAGCTCAAAAGTCGGTTGAAAACGTGTATATACGAATAGACTGATGAGTTGTTTTAGACATTGTGCTTTGATTGTGCAAGTGTAAACAATACATCCAGTCATTGGGCTTTTTCAGCATTAATTTACACCAGATCTATAATTGTGGCACCCTTATGTTATTTCTCGGCTTATCCTAAAGGTGCTTTTATTTGGAGCAATGCGAAACAATGTGTAGTGAAACGTGAACATAGAAAGAAAGAACACGAACTGTATTGCATTGATTTGGTTTCATAGTTTATTATTTTCTCACACAAAATATAATCTTAACATTCATAACATTAAACATTGATATAACGAAGTACAACTCATAAAATATACACGTTTTCAAAATGCAAACTTTAATATAAAGCATTTATACCCACTGGGAGATCAACGATTTAAATAGCGCGCGCGCGTGTGTGGGTTACCCAAATAGTTTCATAGTTTTCATGCACGCGAAGGCTCGGGGAGATAAAAATAATAATGAAGTGAAATGGAACCAGCTGACTCAATTTTAATAATTTTTAATATAACAAGATGAAATTACAAATTTCAATATGAAATCACGTGAATAACAATATAAAACGCATGAAAAATATGCGTTATGAGCAAGTATGAGCAAATGGCAAATTGTTTAAGCTGTTAGCAAAAATACACTAATTACATTTGTTTTGAATATATAAACTTTGCAGACACCTATTCAAAAATGCGAGAACGTTTATAATTCTCAATCACTACCAAAACATTAAGCCCCGGTCTCACAATAGCGAATGTTAAGTCCCGTTTTTATCGTTTTAGGTAGATATGAGGGATATATGGAGAAAATCACAATTCTAACAATTAACCCTTTACAAGCTGGATAGCAAGTTATGCCTACTACTGTAGACTACTGCAATAAAGACTCAAGCTAACGCTTATTCAGATAGTGTCAGATTCACCATATAGCATAACAAAGGCAGTAGTGCAAAAACATCCCATGTGCTTTATACATGTATCAACCTTTTTGGGGCCGTTATCAAATGCTGCAATAGTAGACTACCAGTATTTACTTCCCTCGCCATACATAAGTCTGTAACAAGAAGATAATCCACAACACCACACCTGGTTAGACTTCAACATTCGGCACTGTCTGAGCATAGGTTTACAAAAATTCCTGAGAACCAACTCTTATACATGGGTGGCCGGACAGTCTATGATAATTGCCCTGTCATTGTCGCCTCGCTGCAGGAGGGGACTATCCACCCCTCCCTTGTAGTTCTGGTGACTGCCTCGGCCGCTCATCAAACACTCTTTCTCACCAGTATTCTCAACATCCTCTCTCAGGCTCTCAGTAGAGTGAGTCTCAGATGAGTGTTGAGCTTTTTCCTCACTACCAACACCTAATCCAGCCTGGCAAGAGTTCGTCCTATCCCCATTCAACTGACCATCGTCTGGATCAGTTGGTCCATCTTTGTTGCCCTGATCCACAGAGTGAGCACGGACACTCTGCACACAGACGGCTCCCACTTCAGGAATCACAACCTGGATCAATCCAGAAGCGGTGTTGGAGCCGTCGTCCTTGCCCATTGCCCTATGGTCCGGATCCGACATGAGATATTTCCGCCTATTTTGAGCATTGGTATTTGAACATACAGTAGCTGCTTGCTTCTTCAAGGAGGATCGAGTAGTCACAATCTCCTCAGAACCCTCAGGATCTAGCCTCACAAAATCTGGATCAATTTTAATACAATCTTCATGAGCCTTTTCTGCTTCTTGATCCAGGACAGAATTTGTCGCAACACTCATTTCATCTGTGTCTACCTGATGAACTTGACAAATCATATCATCCGTAATATTCACATAATCATTGTTATTGTTCATGCCTGTAGAATCACTGCACTGCACAGCCAGATTATCTCTGAACTGATAATCCTCAACCGGAGACTGCAAATCAGACTTCTTTGCAAGATTGCAGCAATTCAGCGTGATATGCGTCTGCGGCGGGATCACTCTCGGACTCACTTGGAGACCATCCTCTAGAATGACAGACGGTCGTCTAGCACCCCCGGGGCTAGCCACTAGGGCCACCAGAGAGAGAGGATCCTTGCAGACTCCGTTGCTCACCAGTAGCTCGACACCTTTAGCCACCCCTGGCCGCGGCGGCTCCCCACCAGGCCTCCTCCCCTTCCCCTTCGCCTCCTTGCTGCCCCGTGGCGGACCTTTCTGCACCATCACCGTGCACCTGCTGGCACCGACACCGCGGCTCGGGTCTTTTTTCCAAGTCACCACGTTGTTGGTGGTGGCGCTGGGCGGGACGGGCTTCTTCACACCCGTGTATGTGTGGATGGACGAGGCAAGGTCACTGCTCAGTACAGACCTGGATGAAGGCAGAATACATTAGTATGTAGACATCATTTTCTAGAATAAGCCGCATCAGTAATGTGTAGGTGCTTTCAAATCCAGAGGCATAGATTAATATTATAGCTCAATGGTGTTATATTTCTATCAAATCAACTTTTGATGAGTGATCTGAATCTGGGCCCCAACATGCCCACCACCCACCCCCCTCCACCTCCTCACCAAACACACATAGCGAGCCCCTGACCCTGGACATGTGTCATTTCGGGGTACTTGTCCCACATGGCCAACACATTATTTTCCACAAAGTGACTAGTCAAAAACTTTTTCTAAATACATGTGACATTTTTCTTCAAACTCAATACAGGCACGTTATACCTTAAAATATTCCATAACTCATGGCATAAAGTGATTGCACAACATGCTGCATTGGATTAACAGCTGTAAACAAATACAAGGCACCAGCTAACCCCCCCCGCAGCAGCCCGCCAGCAGCCTTACCTGATGGAGGCCCGGCTGTCCTGCTTCCTGAGCAGGGCGTGCACCAGGGACAGTGAGGAGCTCGTGCTGTTGAGTGGGACGCGACCTCGGCCGCTACCGCCGCCTGGCCCCAGGTCCCCGCCGCCCACGCCGTGCACGCTGCGCAGACTCGCTCCCGACCACGACAGGCGCGGGCCCGAGCTGCCCCCCGCCGCCCCGCCGGCCAGGGCTGCCGAGGTCCGGCGCGAGGTGGCCCATGTCAGCTGCAAGGCCAAGTTAGAGGGGTGGGTTTGCGAATGAGGTGGACGCTGCGGTTTAGTTGGATCTTTGGATTGTTTCTGCTTGTGTTTGTGATCGTCATTGAAATTTCATCAGTAAATGTGATCGCTATGCTTAAATTGAAATCACTGCGCAATTGTAATAGTAACCAAGTTTCAAAATCACCACTGCCCATAAGACCTTAAGTGTGCCCTGAGGATATGTGTTTATAACACCGTTAAATATCATGTTGATTTAATCAACGGCAACCCGTAACCTTAGGATTTTATGGATTTGTACGCGTAAAAGCTCACGATCATGCCACAAATTCCATGACATTTACATTTGTGAGGTTAAAAAGGGAGTACGGGAGCGTGGGCCCCGGCATAGCCAAAGACCCGCCTATGGCGATCCCTATATTTGACTGTATAGTGACCGTACACGTGTTGGTGCTGCTCTCACCGTGACATTGTTGAGTAGCTTGGCGTTGAGCCTTGAGCCGCCGCCTCCGCCGCCCCCGAAGGACGACCGGTTGAACGTGGCCGACTCCTCTAGCCGCTTGCAGATCAGAGCGCAGTCCTGGAACAGACAGGGTCAGACAGTGCCCGATATATGAAGCCGGATCTGCAGTGGTATTGAAGTCAGTGTCAAATTCTAAATTTATCATTAGTTGTTGTAGAAATTCTTTCTGTAAGTCCCGCAGTGTATACGTGTAATGCTACTACAGGTTAATTTGAAAAAGTATTTGTAAAGTGAAATGTTAAAAGGTGAATGTAAAGATGGCAGAGAAAAGGGGTTGTAACCTTTTTGAACTGCTTGGTAAAGATGGCGTAGAGGAAGGGGTTGGCGCATGAGTTGAGCGGCAGCACAAAAATGGTGAACACCTTGGCGTCGTTCAGTGAGATCAGCTGTAACGTAGACGTACAAATGCGGTAATCTGTGTACATTTACTTTGTAGAAATCGATGTCCCGTCTACCCTTTGTCAGGAATGTACCATAGTATGTGCACATTACAAGGTACAACATGTACAATGCCAGATACGACATGAATTATAAATACTGGTGTACTAAATGGATATACTCACCTGCATCTTTGTCATCAATATCTTCATGATCATTCTCATAATCTGTATAATTTCTTACAACATGGTTGACAGTGAGAAGAGGATACGGGCGCCAAGCTGTCGAAGTCAGAGGAGATGAAAATTGAACCAGACCCATGCAGCCTATCATGCACACTCACACATGGCAAACAAATACAGACACACAGACACAAACACTTTAATTTGAAAGATCTGGTTAGCGTGAAATGCGTGCAAAGGTACACCACACTACACCCAATCACCCATTGGGACACAGACACATAAACTCAACAAAGCACAACACATTGAGATATATAAGATCAAGGTTTTTGGAAAAGGAGGTGCATATCAGGGATCTCATGGGTTTTGTTTGAACAATCTACAGCGGACATACCAAAATACCAATGAAAATGAAGTATTTTGTTGGGATAAGGTGGATGGGGTGCTCGCTCTAGTTGCGCTCCTGGATCTGCCTAAACAAACAAACAAACAAACAAACAAACAAACAACTGCACCATCGCACACACTCACCTTGAGCCCAAAAGCGGCGGTGAGTGAGAAGAACGATATTGGCGCCCAGCAGAAGAAGTCTGTGAACACGAGGAGCGCCATGCGCTTGGCGACACGCGAGTCGTTGGAGTTCCAGGCAGACGAGCCGCGCACCGAGCAGTACATCTTGGTGTAGCACGTCACAATGATCACGAAGGCAATAACGTTGAGCAGCAGCAGGCTCACCACGTAACCTGGGCAATGGAGCGATGGTGGTTATGGAGGGGACTTAATAGAAGTCAAAGGTCATAGTGGTTAATTTCAATAGACAGGTGACAGTGTCTAAAAGAGTAAAAACACAGCATCATATATTAGTCTAAAATATAAACTCTGCCAATATACAAATATGCTACTTTTCTTGGCCAGTTTGTAATAAACCTGTATATATGTTACATGCACTCGGGATAATACCCACTGGGTTAGGATCTGCACAAATGTCATACAAGGATCGCGATAATTACCCAGTGACACTGGGTCGTCATAATTACCTAGCAACACAGGGTTGTCATGGTTACCTGGGGACACTGGTCGTCACAGTTACCTAGCAACACTGTGTCGTCATGGTTACCTAGTGACAGTGGGTCCTCTATCTCAAACGGCAGGCAGACGGCAAACTTGCGGTAGTCGCTGACGCCGAGGAGGGGCATGGTGGCGAGGAGGATGGCGAGGAGCCAGCCGCACGCCTGGATGTACGCTGCAATACATTGGACACCAGATAATTGGTGAGAAAATTTATGGCTCAAAACAACTTCAATCGACACCCACCTAGATAAAAGCGATATATTGAGGGTCACGCTCTTTGGTTATGTTGTAATAGGAGGTAAAATTATTGTTGTTAATCTTTAGTGATTATCGGACAGTCTGTCCGGCCTATACATAAATAGATAATAATAATGATAAAAACGAATGGTGTAAAGTTATAGTTAGTGCATGAAGCCATCATTGCTTTCAGTGCTTGGCTATGGCACCCAACCATAAGATGGTAGGCACTACACCTTGTTTTGTTACTATTTTAATAATTTATATAGTCCTACTTGCTGGGGTGGGCTATATAGCCGTATAGCAATTTCATTTTCGCCTCATGTTAGTTCATTTTTGATTAGTTTGAGCTATGGTGGGAAGAAAGGAGTGGGGATGTGAATAATACATGCTCAGTGGTCAGCTTGATCAAACGCCAAATGGTACTAACGAGAAGGGGTCATAGCCTCACCTCACCCCCACTAACGATGCATGTCATGATGGTGTGAAGGCTCCCACGCCAGGGAGCTAGCACACCTATAGACACAGTACGCAGTACGAACATTGAATTACCTATATGTACTTTTCAGGTTAAGATTGGGGGGGGGGGGGGCGAGTGTGCCTACAAGTTACTGGTAAAGTGTACAAATAATCAAATTGAAAAATCGTCAATTACTGGGAAATGTCTAAGAATATTCCTAATCCTCGTTTTAATTATCTACAAAATTGTATCAACAATTTAATAATGATAAAACTGAATAGGAAATTACATGATATTTAAGTAATATGCAAATGCAATCAAACAGTTGAACGGTCGCAAACATCGCAAAGCGCTGCCGTTGCAATGTCGCACGGCGCAATATTGTGCGTACCATTTTTTGTGGTTCAGGTCAGCCCAAGTTCCGGCCACATGTACTGTCCATGTACCTACCGGCGTGTCTGAGGGACAGCCGCTTGTTGAGGTGCATGGCGTGCGTGATGGCGTAGAAGCGCTCGAGCGTGATCACCGTGAGCGTGAAGACGGACAGCTCGGAGGAGAGCACGGCGAGAAAGCCGGCCGCGCGGCACCCCCACGACGTCTGCCACGCGATGGCGTGCTTCTTGAACGTGCCTGTGAGAGGGGAAGGGGGGGGAGTGAAAACAAGGGTTTATGAGATATGTTCCTACTGGGGGTTATAGGGGTATGCTTTGTTTGTATGCAGCGGTAGATTTTTGTACTTTTTGAAGTGCCTGGGTGGGGAGGGAAAGCACAGGAGCTCACTGACTTTTGTGAAATGGCAAGGGGGGGTTCATGGGTTTAGTACGTGTCCCTGCCCCCCCCAATGGATCTTCCGATGCGAACTTATAAGACTTACATTCCCACTAAGGTTTAGACTTTAGACAATTCCTGAGTGTCTAGTGGCTTCTAGAGTCGAGTTGTTTAATATAAAAATAACTGGGAGTTGACATAAATTACCTCTAAATGTAATTTTGTTTTGTTTTCTTATTTTTTTCATTACGCGTCATTGTCCAAACTGGTACCCAACCTAACCTAACCAAATTACACTGTAAAATCAATTTCTAATTGTCTAACAATCAGCAATCAAAGTGTTTTTTCAGTACTGACCGAGAGTGACCACGTCGACGACGGCGAGGAAGCCGAGGTACAGCCCCATGGCGAAGTCCGCCGCCGCCAGGTTACAGATCAGGAACCTACAAACACAGGGGGTCACTTGCAACAGGGTCACTAGGTCAGGCAGTCGCAAAAATAGAGGCCAAATATATGTAGCCATTCTTGGTTGGCACGTTGTTTTGTCAGAGACGTGTTTAAAAAAGTAGCATCAAATGTACAAAGTTCAAGTATTTGTCATTTTCAATTGGACCGTATAAGGATGTGTAAGAACACATGCTGTTATATTTATTTTCACTCTCTTTCGTCTATGAAGTATGCAAGCTGTCCAATGGATAAGATGAAAGGTTCATTGACCGAACAACTGACCACTGACCTGGACATGTCCACCTCACTGACCAGGCTGACCACTAATACTGACCACTGACACTGACCGGGGCACGTTCACCTTGCTGACCAGGCTGACCACTGACCTGGGCACGTCCACCTTGCTGGCGGGGCTGAGCGCCGACACGAGCAGCACGGCGCCGTTGCCGAGCAGTGCCAGCAGGAAGACGAGCCAGACGCCGCAGCGCAGCGACCACCAAGACAGCAGGTCGGCGCACGGCATGAACGGGCCTGGAGAATGGACATACACTGCTGTGTGAAATGCATCAGTCAAGTATTCCATTACACAGTGTAGAGTGTATCATAAGCAGAACCAGGGTGGTGCAGGGGATGGAACCCCCCCCAAGGCCTCCCCTCCGCCCGCCCTCCACGCCCGCTTTTCACTCCACAAAGTTTGCTTTTGTGTGTAAGAAACCCATGAAATCTTAGCTATTGTCCATGCTTCCTTCAATTTCCAAAAAATCTGTATCTGCTAGTGGCAGTGCTGGGGTTAAGGTCGCTCGTACGGTTGCACTCCGTAGCAGTACACACCTTTGATACTGCATTCATTGTAGACATCTCGTTATTTCAGTGTCCATATATGAGTATCAATATATGTGACAAAATACAGTGTCACTTGGACCGTTGTTCAGTTGTTGCACTAAAACAGGGTTTTCAAGATTCCCTGTACACATGGCTTTGTAAAAAGACATCATATTTAACTGTGATATTGTTCACAACATGGACATGCATACATAGCATCAGTGTATTTCCAAAAAAATCTATCTCGTCTCCAACAAAACAAAGTTCCTATCACCATATAGACATAGTGCTGGCCATTCTTCCATATTTGAGTCAAGCATCAATGACAAGATTCAACCCTAAAAGCCCCTCGGTTGCATTGTAAGACCAACACTGATAACGTCAATCTGGTACCCCCCTCCCCCACCCACCCACCCTCCCACACTCTCCTTCTCAACCCCGCCCGCACCTGGCCGCGGCTTGCAGTCGACGGGCGGCTTGGCGATGACAAAGTCCTCGGCGTCGTCCCGGGCGCGGTATTCCTCCGCCAAGTAGTGTGCCACGGACGGCGCCAGGTTGTCCGGGTACTGGAACTCGTAGCTGCTCGAGCCGAAGCCCTCGTAGATGTCCTCAGCAAACGCTTGGAAGTTGGTCGACAGGTTCACTGCAATTTAAGATACATTGTCACAGGGTATTGTGCAGAGAGGTCACCTGGAATTACGTTGGTAGGAACAAGACCTTTTAAGCTATATTTACAAAAGGCATTATCACAACCAAAGTATTGACCTTGTTACATGTATGTTACCCGACTGTAAGTCTTGAATATAAGAGCTATAAAGAGTCAGATGGATCACGTGATCTTCAGCTATAAACGTAAAACAAATCACTGACATGAGTATTGCTGATTTCAAGTATATAGATTAAAATATATAACGTCTTGTGAAATATTAGACAAGTTTACGAATAGCCCGAGACAGAACAACTGGGAGTACAAGTATGACACTCGGGCCGAACGAAGGAACACACATCGTCTGCTTTAAATGAGCTACAGAACATGACTCCTCGTTGTTTAGTTTCGGGTTAACGCCAACGCACATGCACTCAAAAAACAACACCGACTGTGGCATTGCTACAATGTACGTGAATGATGAGGAAATCCGCCATTACTTATAAAGAGAGTCTCTTTTGTGAACTTGTCATGAAGCATCTACATTGTCCTGTACACTACCGTATACGCAGCCAACACTGAAGCCTCCCATTACAATGTGTGTTGGCTGTTCAGAAATTGAAGCCATACAAAATGCTCTGTGATCATCGTGTGACACACGCTGTTTTCTTACAGTGTGCTGTTCTGTATATAATTTAGCTCCATATAGGACGCCCACAAACACACCAATGTTAGTAGTGAGCTGTTAGCAACAATCCTAGTTTACGCATTGGGCTCATACTATTGACCGACACGTGATCGGCAAACCGTTGGTCCCACACAGGAACGTCTTGGAATGTGTGCGAAAGTATCGTCTGTGCGACACACCAACCTGTTGGTTGAGACATCGTGTACGTCCACCAACAAATTAAACACCATGCATATAATTCACGAGATATTTTAAGGGTCGAAAAGGCGGGCGCCTTCTAAGAGTAGAGCAAAAGTTTTAATTATACATTGTATTACGGTATACAAGGTTCTGCAAAAGGTGTAAATCGCGAGTTCTTCAAGCACCGTATGCTGAGAGGAGACTAATGTGACTGTATTCTGTGGGACCAACCAATAACATTGCGGTAACTGTAAGTGGGAAAACCCACAGCGATATACGCATGGCTCATGTTAAGGTAAACCGCGCCTTGGCGCATTTCAATGAAATACAGGGGGGGGGGGGTTCTACAACAATATATGGCACTATCAATACATAGATACTTTCATTTAACAAGTTTAGCGGTGTCCAGATGTTACTGGATTTTCTCCCCAGCTCCCCTACCTATCTGAACCCAGACATTACTGATGACCCCCCCCACACACACACACACCTATACATGTATTTGAGTCGTGTTATCACTGCGTGTTGCCCCCCCCCCCCACCTTCCCACGTATCGGTGCTCAGACTGGTTTAGCATCAGCCCCCCCTACTATACCTAGCGGCGCCCAGATGTTGGTGAGGTTTTTCCACAGGTTCATGTCGTAGTCGGCGGGGTTGACGATCATCACCTCCTCCTCGAACCGGGCCGTGTGGGATTCCGTCTCCTGCAGGCAGACGATGAACGGTTGTGAGAAAGACCGGCTGATTGCATTATAGACAGAGTCTGAGGAAAGAGATGCCTTTGGCTCATAGAGTAAAAACCAATTCAGTAAACGCTATAATCAAGACCGCCTCTGTAAAGAGACCACTTGTTTTAAAAGACTATTTTTCACGGTGCCAGGCTTTCATACAGAGACCACCGTGAAACGTCATAAAGATACTCGCCATCGATCTATTGGTCTGAATAGAGAGGTTCTACTACATTGCTATGCTGAAAACACAATCACATTTTCTAGCTTTTTTCGTATAAATAAAGGAGCACGAAGTTTAATTGTGTAATTCGTCCGTCATATCGTCTACTCGCCGGCAAATGTGATGGATGTGCTGCAGCAGAACCTCCAATCAAAAAACCCTCTCTATCGAGACCACCTCCATTTAGAAAGGAGAGGATCTACCATAAGTTAACGTGGCCGGTACCATTTTTGTATTTGGAACACTCAACGTGATAGTCGTCAGGTTTTATTTTCAAGTCAGTAAGTGATTTCACCCATTGTTATCTGTCAAGGACGTCGGATATTATTTGCTCTACGTATGTTCTATTACTCTAAGCAGATGATAGAAATGCTTTGAACAATAATAACAGGAGACTTGATTTACATCAGCATAGCAAAACCTTATACCAGCTAGCACATACTTACCCCAATCAGCACATATTTACAACAGCAGAGCAAAGTGTTACACCAACCAGCACATGTTTATACTAGATCTAAGCAAACAGATATTTACATTTGCTAACAACTAGTTGTGAGTGTCTAAACTGGGTGCAAACTGGTGCGGTCTACACCAGTATCTACAGCTAAACAAAGCAGCAGTAAAGGCACAACAAAAAGTACTTCGCTGATAGAAAGTCACGGGTACAATTTAGATCAAAATAAAAAATGAAAAAACAGACAGATGACATTTAAATCCTATCGTTTTGACCCATTTTAGCATCAGCAGCTTTGTTATGACCTAGTTGACATTTGCCTTTTACTGGAGCAAAACATAAGCCGTGTTTGACTTTTCACGATATTTCTACACTATGAAGTATAATTTAAGCAACAAAAACAACCACACGACAATCACCTTTATCAACACTCAATCAAATACTAAAAATAAGTGCATTAACATTTAGCCAATAACTACAAACTAATTCATAAATATAATGCACAGGTGACGGGTGTCCAATGGTTCTAATAAATATGTTTGACTTTTCACGATATATCTGGGGATTATCTGCACTATGAAGTATAATTTAAGCAACAAAAACAACCACACGACAATCACCTTTATCAACACTCAATATAATAAATAAAAGAGGTGGACTCATTACGGAGGGTTGCAGTGGTCTCACTGGTCTGTCACTTAAAGATTGGATATTTTCCAACCGCAAAATACACATGTATGTCCTCAATACAGAGATGGTCTTTTAGATAGATATGACGTTAATTACAGGTTCCACTGTACACATAAAATACTATTGAGTTTGTTTGTTTGCAGAACCAGATGTGCAAACCAATTTGCTCTTAATGAGATGGCTAATTGGGTGATGGCCAGGACCAAACGAGGCTAAATATCACACGGCACACAGATCAATACAGCCGGCGTCAGACATCTCGATTGTTGAAGTCGAATCAATCGGTGATCTTGCAGCTATTCCTGCTATTCGGCTAGATGTGCACCTGGTTGTTTCTAATTATTGTGAATTATACAGTCAAATGCCCCTTACACCAAGGCGCAGTCTTATTTGTATTGTAAATTCTGCATGTAGCATCCTACACACAGTGTAATGTGGCATCCATCCTACATGTAAATTCGTGTTACATTCGTGAATGAACATTCGTGACTGACTGTTAGCAATGCTATGCATTATTTTAGGACATCCAGGTCTAATTCAGAAAGTAGCGAATGTGACTGGATGTTTAATCAAACAAATAGTCTACTCACGTACAATTTTTGCTGAGGTCATAATATGAGTCGCAGCAGCTCATCTAATATAATATAATAACCACTTCTCTATTAACGTAATCCAAATATCAGATATAAGGTTTTTCTGGGGAAGAAATGTTATGCCGAACCGAACCGTAGTGTGCACATGCCATATTTGGGTGACATTTTGATCAGCAATTATAGATACGTGGTGCTATACAATATTAAGTCGGTATATTGAACACGTACATGTACATGTATAGTCTGATCTAATTGTGTGTGGCGTGCAAGACGTAGTGAACTCAATGATCAAACGCGCCACCTATCTGCACTATACTAATGCACTAGCTCATAACTGTGACCATGACCTGATGTCAATTATAGAATGACGAGGTGCGGGGCACGTCACTTTTCCAACACACACATGTCAGCTACAGAAAATGAAGAAGGAAATTAGAAGTAAGGAACTGGTGTGTATAGATCTACATGTAGGTGGAAATTACGTAGAATCAAAACGGGCGATAACTAAGTGTGTTGATGTTGTTTACCACAGTCAAACAGCCAGACGAAAATGGACAAAGAACTGAACAGCAGACAATCATACAGCCAGCCCTACACCACATACAGCAGATCATCTCTATTAAGACCACCTTTGGGACCAGTTTTTGGTGGTCTCAATAGAGAGGTGGTCTATATACAGAGGTTCGTTTTGGTAGCTCTATGAAGGTTTGGGACCGTGAAAAGTTGCCTTATTATAGAGATGGTCTCAATAGAGAAGTGGTCTTAATTTGAGGTTCTACTATAGTTAGCCACAGTCAGGCACTTAGAAGGTCGGACAGAGACATGCAGTACCTGGTCTTGTTCTCCCTCTGGCGGCAGGAACTGGCAGCAGTGGTAGGCGTAGGAGAGGGTGAGCAGGTGGATGCGCGGGAACGCCTCGGCCGGGGGGAAGTCCTGCGGGGTGAAAAACGACCAGTGAGGTGACGCCGTGCATGTGACGCTTCGCTCTACTATGACGCCCAGTCACGGGGTGGGGGTTAACCGGGTTAACTCTTGCAGCATGGTACATACAGAAGATTGAAAAGTGGGACTCTGAATTTGACTTTGTGGTGATGAACAGAATGATGATGTCCAATCGCGTACATTGCCTGCTCGTGCACTCACAAAAGCTCATTTGTACTACAATTCTTATTTTTCTGATATTTTTGTGACTTTTATCGATGAAACTGACAAGTGGACAGTTTTCCCACATTATAACTAACACCTGCAGATTTGTGGGATGTCTAAAAGGATGATTGGACAATGCACGCTTATATATATAATGTACACAGTCATTTGCATCATTTCACGTGTTATTTAGACCCAGGATAGTATTGGGTGTGGTGTTCACCACTGGAGCTAAAATAACTTCTGAATTTCATAAAAGAACATGATCATGCTTGGCGCTAGAGAACAATGAGGTATCTGATCACTCTCGTTATGAATAGATTATGCCAGGAGAAGACATTCTCGATATTATAATGGCCTCCGATTCAGCCGTGGCATAATACACTTATCATTGTATGGATTATGAGTTACTACATTGTCTGTACAATAGTCTATATAGACGTATTATGTAGAGGAGAGTCGTGTCTACCCCAAACATTTCTAATTTTCTACTGAACTGAAAAAAAACAGAGGTTAACGTTTGTGAGTGTCAGACTGGGGCGTGATGTTGTAACTATACGTGCCAATTACTTGGTGTTACACATGCACATACGAGGTTGCAACTCGACTAAAAGGAAGTTCTACATTTACAGGGATGATATTTCACTAGTTTAATATAGTTTGCGTTATACCTTCACGACCACGTACTAGTATGTAATTACAACCATCAACAGCTAGCAGCAGACAGCAGTATTGTTAACATCTTGTATGAAATGGTGTGTACGTGAAAGATGAAAGGACACGTGTCTATTTGAGCAGTGAGGATGTGCAGGTATTTCTAGCACCCTGGTCAGGGGAGGGTTCCTGGGGATTTACATTTCAAACTGAAACATCCTTTACTAAATGTTTCAAAAGCTTGACAGTAGGAGTTAGTAGCTCTAAATACAGCCCCAGCGCGCAGAACCTTCCATTTAGATCACTTCTATAAAGAGGGCAGCACCTCTTTATCAAATGCACGTAACGAGCGGTCTTAATGGAGGTTCTACTGTATCTGATTCGCCAGAATAGAGAACCGACCTGGAGGTTCTTGTTGTGAAACGTCTTCAGATTGCGCAGTTTCTCCAGGCCTTTAGTGGGCAGGTGTGAGAAGTAGTTTTCTCCCACGTTCCTGCAATAAAAGGGGGTCAGAGATCAGTCTCTAGCTGGTCTATATTGCCCTATCGTTATCGCACGTGCTTGTGCTGTGAATTGAGTGTGCACAGAATTCTTTTAAAAAAGGAAAAAAGATAAATGTGTTTCAATTGCAGCACTTAAACAATATCCATCAATTAGCCGCCTTCACACAATGAAGGACGATATCACTGGCAAATACTTTCAGATCTAAAGACACGTAGGCCTGACCAAAGTTAATGACACAAGGCCCTTCAGGTGAAGGGGGAAATAGCCCATCAACCGGTGTAATGAGTCTGTAGCACGGGGCCCACATAGGCGGCGTTGCGGAAGGAAGCCGCTCGGAGTAACGACCTGTCGGCGTGCGGAGCCACGGCCTATTGCAAGTGCCTGTGCTTATTTGTTCTTTGTCAGCGGGGTTTGTGTTTATTGGCAGGCAACACACTGGGAGAAATGCACTAGCGTTTTTTTTCTCTATAGCTCTGCGTGTTTTTGTTTCTCAGTTAATTATCGCTTGTTCATCCCAGACTTAACTAACAATAGGCCTTGACAAAGGCCACGACAGGCTTGTTCAGCTGCATTATTCAGCAGTAGCTAACCCGACTCTAACTTTAAGCTCAAGTCAGACAGTCCCAAATATTGAAGCCGAATTGCTCGTGGTATATTCTAGCTGTCTAATCACACACATGTATTCAACAACCACAATTTTTCATGTTGATAACAAGTAGAACATTGCCCCCCAACCATGTATTTCTACAAGACAGTAACTAGTCGGCTGTGCACACTAGTAACTGTGGGACCCTGGCCTCGGTGCATTGTACTTACAGGTCGTCCAGGCTGGTGAGGGGCACGAAAGCGTCAGGGTGGATCTCCCGGATCACGTTATGCTGCAGATCACTGCAACAGACACATGCAGCGGAGGTTCGATCATGGGGTACTAAATTCAGTATAGTTTCAGGTTTTCCAAAGAAGGGGTGTTGAGCTGCGTTTTGCAACCTGTTGTATATATTTCACGTTGATGCGTTTTGCAACTCCCAATGCGTTTTGCAACTAAAAGGGGGTCTGGAGCTGCAAAATGCAACCTTAACGAGTTTTGCGACTGTCAATGCAAAAAGTAACTTGCAGATATTTCTTTGTTATTTTGCACATTACTCACAATCATATATAGGCATTTAAAGGATGTTGCCCATGTAGCGTTCTATGGCAATGTATCTGCAATTTGCAAGTATTAAACGTTGTTTAAGACCGAACTAACATCTTAAGCCTTCATTTAAGTTTGTAATAAGATTATCATCCTCACTAATTAAGTCTGTACATTGGCTTTGTCCATCCCTTTGCGTGTGTGGTACTCAATAGATGCGTGTATGCCATTGCACACTCATAGCAGGTCCAGGGGAGCGGAGGCCTCCCCTCCGCCTTTTTTCACCCCCATCCCCAATTTAATCTTCTAACCATGTCAAGGTCACACTGAGGGTGGAGCATTATCGTTTGCAGGCTAGAGACTTCCAACATTTAAAGTGCAATGTACGTGTACCGGGCATGTCTGATTAAATACGTTCTGTTCTGTGTCTACGTTTAGAAGACAATTACACCATTTTGAAAAGGTCATTTTCAATTTCAATTGCACTGAAAATAAATTGTAATTGAGGACTATTACACCAATGACATTCATAACTGACCCAAATTCTGGTACTCATATTACTGTATCTGGTGGTATCATGTGGTTCTCATAGATACTGTATCAGGCATTACTCATATTTACTTTTCAGGGTACTAGAAGATACTGCATCAGACGGTACTCACATGTACTGAGCATGTTTTCAAAGATACTGTATTAGGGGTTACTTAAAGGTGATGTAGTAGGTAGTATTCACAAAAACTGTATCTTGTGGTACTCACATATACAGTATCGGGTGGTTCTTACAGGTACTTTATCAGGTGGTACTCAGAAATTCTGTATCAGGCAGTACTCACAGGTACTGCAGCTGGCTGAGGCCGGTCCAGGCGTCGGCCGGTACATACTCGATGTAGTTGTGCGCGAGCGTGAGGTCGCGCAGGCGGGAAAGGCCGAGGAACGGCCGCCCCGACACTGTAACCAGCGCGTTGTTGCCAAGGTTACTGAAAACAATAGTGATCTCAAGAGCGGTCCTTTATCGTGCGCGCTTGAGTTAACGATCCTCTGTCAATGTCCTCACCAAAGCCTGCATACATTGGGTGATAAATAAAGAACGCAGTTCTCTCTTCATTAGCTGTTGTGTATCGCAGTCGTCTGCAGTGCGCATCGGGCTCGCCTGAAACGTCACAGCAGATTCATCTAGCTGATACACAACAGCTATATGGGAGGGAGTCATGTTTTCTCTATCTATATAGTCAGATAATTGGTCATTGTTGATCTGGGACACAGATGTTGTGATATTAACTGAATTATACATCTACATCTCCAAACTCATTAACTTGCCCAGGTCATTCAAGTTTGACGTATGCAGGTGCAACTGTAATGACGTAAGCACTTATATCAAGTTAAATGTATTTGTACATGTAGTTAGACAATTGTCCCGATAGTTAGCACGAACACTACGTGTAGAGTGTTCTATAAAAACGCACTGTTCGTGCGAATATGGCGTCATTGTGATTGTGGAGTGAGTGTCTCTTGAACCTGTTGACACCTGTTAATAAGGTAATGATGGACCAAGTGACCCGAGTGACGCAAACCGGTGTACGCATTCTGACTAAACATGGCAAGTAAACTGGGCTTAGAGTGTTGGTGATGGTGCACCACCATATGCAGGTTACAAGTCGGTTACGTCCTAGTACACTATATTTTACTTTCTCAACACCCCAGGGGAATATACATCATTATAAGGCAATGTAACCGTAGTGCGCGATGATTATCAGTCATACTAGGGTTTTGAACCTGGCCAGAAACAATGTGCCTTGCAACTCAGTGGTGTGGTCCTCAATAGCTCAGTCGGTAGAGCGCACGACCTGAAAACGTGGTTTGCCTGCGTTGCAAGTTCGAGGCCCGGTCTGCCACTGAGTAGCCGATCTCCACACAGCACGTCGCCACAGTACAGTGTAACTACTAGACGGTGGCGACGCCAAGCGGGAGGTTCGGAAGCCTCGTTAAAAGGCGTGTCCCGTGTAGAGGAGAGCCACCCCTCTGCACGTAAAAGAACTCGCCTAGTTTGAAAACAATAGCTAGCGTGATCCCCCACCCCCGATGCTCAGTTGGCTACCTAGCCTGCCTCGGAGGTCCATATATCAACACCACGTGGCCTCCCTCTGCTATAATCATCAGCAAGTGATTGTTGAAGAGTATCGGCAACAAGCAAACAAACAAAAACAAAATTCGGTGTGTGGCATATTGAGGATAAGTTTGATCAACACCCTCTTCAGAAGTTGTCTGGTGTTCGAGGCCACAACCTGCAAATTACAATCCCTACCCACTGGACGAGAGAAGCACTTCCGTGATCTAGTTCTTAATCTGGATTGATTTATGAATAAATATTAGTTATCTAGTAACAAATGCAGCAATATCTTGTTAATACCTTACACAATATTGCTGGATTTGTCACTAAAACTAATATTTACAAGCAGTCCAAGTTTATGTATAAGACACTAAAATTATACAGCAAAACGAGAATATGGAAAGAACAGAGGTGCTATGTCGCTAGAGGGACATTTTGATAATGTCTTTCATATCACACTCTAGTGCACCTTATACATGTATATGTCAGCTTATATTCAAATATGATCACATTGATCACGTATAAAAGCATAAAAATGAAACCAGAATAATATTGTTTTCTACTGTCCTGTATATTGTATAGTGCGTTGCAAAAAGGCTGTGTGTGTTGGTGGGCTTCCCCATAAAAGTTGTTACAGAGTTTGACAGTCCCAACAAAGGATAAAGACCTCCCTGGCTGTAGGCTTTCATTTCCCTTGATTTCTTTTCTTACACTTAATTGGGACACTTTCTCTTGTAATAGACTTTGCAGGAAGATGTTCTACTCAATGCACAGGATGCATGGTATTTCTTTATTCGCGTGTGCTTTTTAGAAGTCCTCGTGTAATAATCGCATGCATATGTAAATTTATGATGCCAAGCAGACCTGCAAATTTCTGAGATTTGACACGCAATTCAATTTACATAACAGTGCTATCATTAAAAATTACGTGACCCTTTCCCATCATGCATTTTTTTTTTCTAATCGTAGTTCCTGTCTAAAAACCAGCCGGTGGCTACAAACAATTTTTGCATTCTGAGAAAAAAATAGACAAACAGTATCAGTCTTTATCATTTCTTTCTGCCATGCCGTAGCATCACAGAGCTTTGATTGATTGAGACTGCACCACGTGGGTAAAAATTGCTGTAACTATTTGAGACACCTTTATACGATCGTACCTAAATATTTCATATGAGACAGCGAAAAAGCTTCATGCATATGTTAAACAGCCACGTGCTTCGTTTGTTTGTCTATTTATTCCCCATGATTCTTAGTTATACGAAAACTGGGATATTCATTATAAAAGCCACGTGGCATTGGTGGTCACGTGGTTTAACAAGTCCTTACTTACAGAATGCGCAGCTCTCGGCAGTGTTCAAAAGACGGTAGCTCGGTGAGGGCGTTGGAGTGAACATCTCTACAACACACCGACAGGGGCAGCGTGAACACACCAATTTCTCACATGTTTGCTGAAAACACTCGATTTTGATTGGCTGAGAGACGGGGCGTACAAAAATGACCTCATGCACTACAAAGTTTGAATCCAAAAATGATATATAACCAAATTGATATAACCATGGGGGAAAGGGTAATTATACTAGTAGGGTGAGAGATAAGAAAATCTCAAACATCAAAAAGATCATCTAGAAATACAGTATAACAACGTAATCAGGCGATACCGCCCCCCCCCTCTTTTTTTGAACTTGTAATTATGTATAGAAGGGTCACTCATAAAAAGACCTTACATATCCTTCAATAGATTCGCTACGGTCTATATGCTATGTAAATATCTATCTTCCTTCTGATTACATGAATACAATGTACTCACAGACTCTTGAGGCGTGGCAGCTGGAGACACAGGTCGGCAGGCAGGTACTTGATGTCGGCGCGGTCCAGGGCGAGCTGCTCGAGGCTGGCGAGCGAGGACAGGTCGGGCAGCGCCTGCTGGTCCGCGGCCTCCGACACCACCCTGTGGGGGAGACACGCACGCTGTCGGGGCATTGGTCCGAGGGGTACGCTCCCCCTCTTTTTTCCCCACCAAAATATTTCATTTCCGTGGTTTTTGGCATGTTTGCATTCGAATGCGGGTACGAAAACTATGAGATTGCTTAAGTGCACCTTCCGCCCTTTTTCCAAAAACCTGGATCTGGCAGTGGTTTTGACAATGATTTTTATATGAGGATTCTTGTTCGTGAACTTTGAGGCACAGCACCACGTCCTGATGTGATGCATATTGAAGCATACTTACAATATGTTATCAGTTTTACATATGATATATTGATTTATTTTATAATTGGCTTGCATTCCATTACCAAATCAAATCAAATGTCACATAAAAATGCTATTGTTCCTTGTGGGCTTAGCTGGCAAGTACCATGCACATTGTAGCCAATCGCAATGTTCTATTTTTGTTCTTCGTAATCTACCATCAAGACATTAAGACCTCATAATCTTATTTCTGAGCTGGAGGCTTCTCACCACCAATCCGCTGCTCATTTTTCCCGCATGAGGGAGCCACCTACTGACGGTCCGAGGCCTGGACCTTTATGGGCCGCTAATTTCATAGTATGAGAGAAGGGGTGGGGGTGTCTGTGTGTTTTTGTGTGTGTGTGTGTGGGGGGGGGTTAATGTGTTAGACAGTTTTAATTGATGAAAAA
The DNA here is from genome assembly GCA_019095985.1 of Streblospio benedicti. NCBI lineage: Eukaryota > Metazoa > Annelida > Polychaeta > Spionida > Spionidae > Streblospio > Streblospio benedicti. Next base: position 10,320,904 of record CM032668.1, read on the forward strand.
CGTGTTTGGAGACTAATGAAACAATGTGTTTTAAATACGAAAAACAAATGTTCGTCTCTTAGATTACCAAACAAAAGTCGGATTCCAGGTGAAACCCAATGCCTCCCACCCCCCTATATTTCTAATGACTGGTCCCTAAGTATCATCTTTCTATGCAGACTTTTAGTATGATGGATCCTATTAGGGATATGCTTGTCAGTTATAGTGCTTCTTGCAATCGTACAAAGGAACGAGGGCCTGGTTCATTAAAATGTTATACACAATAGCTGCATTAGTGCATCTACCTGGAAAGGTAGGTGGGTTATGGGTGTGACCCAGTTTACCATAATTTCTATGACAGCCGGACGGGTTGTATTGTTGTATTTAGCACTGGGGCCATTAAGAAGTTGTGTTGTATAAACCACTCATTTTACGCGTAACACGACTGTTGAAAGTCAATGCACTCTCCAAGTGGCCATGACGATTATAATGAAGAAATGGAACATTTCCTGTTAACGACGTGCACATGTTTTATCTGTTAAAGAGTTAACGCAAGGTAGCCTTGGAACATCGGATGTTAGAAAAATTCTCGTGCGCTTAGGTTAAATGGAGTGATATGATATGATTTCTCAAGGACTCCAAAATAGCGCAATTATTTCCAAATGGTATCATTACCTGTTATTTTTTCCCCAGCGGACGTTTTCATATCATGTTTTCTTGCCCAGGCTGTAACTTACAGCCATTTCAACCATTCGCTATCAACAATTGAAATAAGAGATATTGAATTCGTGCTTATATATCAGCAATAGGTCATCTTTAGTATGCACGCAGATCCTTTTAAGCGCACAATTGAGATGTCAACCAATGGAACGTCAGACCGCCGGACCCGCCGGCCAAATTAATGGACCCTCAGACAAGGTGATTCTGAGCTGCATCATAACGTTTTTTCCAGTAGATAAATTTTTTTCATTTTTGGTGCATAAGAAGAATATCATATGACCATGAAAATTAATGAAAAAAAATGACATCGCCCATGATATTTTTTTTCAAAATGGCCGCCAATATGGCGAAATTTAAGAAAATTCTCTTTCTAAGTTTTAGTTGTGGGCACATAGCATATTGAACCAATTGAAATAAAAAATCTGCTTAACTTAAGTCTCTAATCACTGTTTTACAAAATTAATATACATTTGACAGCAATTTTTTATTTTTCATTGCATGAAATCAATACTTTGCTGTGCCCCCGAGTCCAAAACGTGGAAGGAAATTGAAACAAAATGGCTGTTACTTTTTTTCAGCAGATGAATTTTTTTCATTTTTGTTGCATATAAAGAATATCATATGGCCATGAAAATTAACGAAAAAAAATGACCTCGCCCATGATATTTTTTTTCAAAATGGCCGCCAATATGGCGAAATTTAAGAAAATTTCCTTCATAAGTATTAGTTATGGGCACATAGCAATTGAAATAACAATTGAAATAACAAGTCTGCATAACTTCAGGCATTTATTACTGTTTAACAAAATTAATATGCATTTTGACAGTGTATTATCACCCCAAAACAGTAACACATTCCATGCAGCCAATGAGAATGATACCTGTATTTTTTTCAGAACGCAGTTTTATATTAGTTCCACACCCTCTTCATGTTGTGGAAATTTTTAACTCAGAAAGCGGGCGCCGATCGTGTTAATGACCGATGGGTCTAGCGTTCGAGGTTAGAGTCTTAATCCATATATGGACCATCCGACCCTTGGAGCATCAGACCCATGAATCGTCACACCTATGGAACATCACATTAATGGCCGTTCGTGTCAATGGCGCATCACACCATTAGACCTATGGCTGTCAGACCGCTCTTGTCGTGACATCCCAAACGTCAGATGGTCACTTTGCGTGAGAGGCCATTGACAACAGCATAAATTATATAAACTTAATGCATGGTAGACGGCGGCACATAGTCCGTACTGGCGACAAACTGAGCAGTACTGCCTCAGTACTGCCTTCTATAGCTACATGTTATGGTTGACCCTGCATGGCAAAAATAGCCAGGCCTGACAAAAACATACTACAAATATGTAAGCAATGGAAGTTGTGACCATAGTTTTACAGTTGACACTCTATGCAGGAAATGCCGTAGATACCCACCCGTAGACATCAAAAATACGTACTGCCAAAATGTACGCACTTTTGGTTGTGCCCTAGGCTTGAATTTTATGGATTTGCCAATACTCAATTAGTAAACTCCCACACTAGAACAATCTCATGATCTCTGGGTATAATAACAATGAAAAACACATTAGAATTACAATGAGTGTACAATGAGAAATTGCAGGGTCTAATGTTGGAGGTTTAGACAACTATAGATAAGATCTTCTAACCTTCTTAATATTACTGCAAATTTAATAATCCATGATTTGCACCACTGTATACAATGTAACCTCAATGCACACTGTCTTGTAATGTATAGTAGCACCAGGAACCTTTTAAACGTTAGGTCAGCTGTGTTCAAATGCGGTGGTTAAGTCGCAAATACAGGAAATACTTAAATATGATACGACTTTGGAATAGGATTCAAAAGATGAAAAATTACAGATTAACTAAACGATTATTTTTTATGGATTTCAATAGACAAAAGCGAAATTGGTCCGAACAAATGAAAAATATTTTTGACTTTTTAGATATGTCTTACATTTTTAAAGAACGGAAACAATGTGCTTTGATATTATGCAATGAAAAACTTAATGATATATTTGAAAAGGATTGTATGAGAAATGTTGAAACCAAACCTAAACTTCGAACATTTAAACTTTTTAAAACTGATTGTAAAACAAGTGATTACGTCAAAGGCTGTTTAAATAAATGTCAACGCTCATTATAAGCTAAATTTAGATGTGGAATTTTACAGCTAAAAATTGAGACAGGTCGTTTAAAAAATATTGAATTAGAACAACGTCTGTGTATCTTCTGTGAAAGAAATGAAATTGAAAACGAAGTTCATTTCCTTATAAATTGTGATTTGTATAAGGACCCCCGTACTGTACTGTTTTCAAAAACATTAGATAAATGTAAACATGTTAATAGTTTTAATGATCAAGAAAAGTTTATATATCTTATGACAAATTGTCAATATTATGTAGCTAAATACATAGAAAATGCATGGAATATGAGAAAAGACAAACTGTATAACTAACAATTCTAAATTTTATTTTTTATTGCACACTTATTATAAGATATGATTTAAACTGACTTATAAGCCATTATTGGCTGGGTGATATTACTAATGTATTTAAATATAAGCAGAATATGTATATCACATGTCAGTATAATAAATGATTATTTGACTTGACTTGACTTGACTTGCGTTCCCTCGGTAACCGTTACAAACATGATAATGTTTATATGTTATGATAAATACAGGTCTATCTTTAATGTTAATAGAATTTCGTAATGAAAAAAATATACTACACAATATTACCCGTGCAATTCATTTTGCCAAAAGCAAGCGAACTTTGCGTAATAACTGGGAAAATGTCATCGGTTCATTCCTAAAAAGCCGTGTCAAATAAAAGTACAGTCTTTGATTGGCGGCGCATGGTCATGGTGTCCTTTTACATAATACTTTCCGAGTTAACAATAATAACTACACGAATATTGTGTCCAGTAAGTTAAACCTGCGTTCTGAAAATGTACAGGTATTAATTTAGGATAGACTGTATACCATTGCTAGATCTGTAGGCAATGCTCTTGTTCAATGTTTTCTATTACAAGTAATTATTATAATGGTGGTAGTATTTCGTGGTATTACGAAGGATTCTCCATGTGCATCAATAGCCTGAATAGGATTGATGCACACCCTTTGGTATGACTAGAACTCGCGTGCGTGTTTAGCCTTCACATGGTTCGTTAAAATAGTATATTGTGCATGTAAACAAAGAGGATTCTGATGTTGGTATGGATGAACACCAATTCATTGAAGGTGGCATGCCAACTTTGTTTATTTACATCGTCAATTTATTTTGTAGGAGACAGTATTGTTATCACAGACACGGAAGGTCTCTGGAGAGCGTGTGCACTGTGTGAACATGTATTAAATTTTGAAATCATTGTCCAATTACATTTAATACTCACATACAGTCTATCTTTTTTGCACATGAAGTAAGAAACATCACAAGCAGCGGCCTGAAAACTTGTTTTCGTTAATTAATGATGTTTAGTTCAAGAATAGTACTACTTCTATGATGATGGCATATAGAGAAAATTATAGATAATGAGTTGGCAGTAATAAGTGTAAAGCTGCTATCTGGTAACAGCTCACTATTCGCTGGAAGTAATTGGTAATTGGTGTAATTGCTAATGGCAATATGATTCCGTAATGATCCCGATTTCAACCCACCTGCCTATTCACTTCATTATTTCGGGGGGCTTATGACTATAGTGAGCCTGCGGCAGCCTGTGAAGCACTAGTCTGAATAGAGCCTCGGTATCGGTAACATTGGAGTTATATCTATACACACATGCATCAACTCTAGTTGATTATGTCACTCTTGAGTCTGTGGGTGGGCGGGTGGGTGGGTGGGGGTTGTTCAAGAAGCAGCCATGTGCGCATTGAGCCTGGTGAATATATAACGATGACGTGAGGTTTCGGGGAGCGGCAATGTGCCCTACATCTATATGATTTAGGTGCGGTGTTAAAATGCTGTTCAGAATCACATTTCCCTCCAGTTTACTTAAAATAATCATTACATTTATAAAGACAGCCAAATGTGCGCTGTTAGTACAATATATGTGATCTATATTGAAACCCTTGATTTGTCAGATGAGGGACGGTTTGTGTGTGTGTGTGTGTGTGTGTGTGTGTGTGTGTGTGTGTGTGTGTGTGTGTGTGTGTGTGTGTGTGTGTGTGTGTGTGTGTGTGTGTGTGTGTGTGTGTGTGTGTGTGTGTGTGTGTGTGTGTGTGTGTGTGTGTGTGTGTGTGTGTGTGTGTGTGTGTGTGTGTGTGTGTGTGTGTGTGTGTGTGTGTGTGTGTGTGTGTGTGTGTGTGTGTGTGTGTGTGTGTGTGTGTGTGGGTTTGATGTCATTGAATGACAGGCAGGGTGTGTGTGTAGGTTTGTGCGCAAACGGCACTGGTGGTTGTGTGTTGGGGGTTTGAAAATACAGGTCTTAAAATACACTACAATGAAATGCAGTGCAAATGAAAAATAATTCGTAACGGCGTGAAGAACAATTATATGAAATTACATATAATGTAATTAAGTGGAATGCAGCACTACGTAATGAAATGTTATGTAAATCTTTGAAATGTAATGCCATTTCATAAGGTACTTACAGTGCCTCAAGCTTGTGCAGGTTTGCAAAAGCATAACGTCCCACGGACATGATGGCGTTATGTTTCAGCCGGAGGACTACCAGGTTATAATTGTTGACGAAGCTGTGGTCAGGCAGATACTCTAGCCTGTTGCTAGTGAGCCCGCTAGAAAGGATGAAAGGCTATTGTAGTTGTCACAGATTACACAGAAACACAATTGAAAATGCAGACTGTAATAATAAGTAGTATATAGAAATTTGTGGGAACATATTCGTATTAGTTTTCTAAAAGTAGAACCTATACATTATATATATTGACGAGATACACAATAGAAATATATTCATACGGATAATAGTTACATTGTACAAACATGATATATTTCAATAGCAATTGGTAAGTCTAAAAATCAGTTCTTATTCAAGTGTGACAATGCGGGACAGGCAAGACGTTTATATTGACTTGTTGTGGCCTATCAAATAGTGACACCATGTCAAAAACTTGTGTGACACATTGCCCACCAATGCATGTAAACGTGAACATCACAACATCACACGTATATACTCCTACAGATGAAGCTTTCATTTAAAACACAAAACCAGCACACTTTAAGTTTGCAATTTGGAGATCAGCTAGAGATCCAAACTCACCAAACCCGGTCGTTGAAACATTTGATTGGTCAATGTTAACAAATCCTTCGAACCAGCAACTGCTCCAATAAATGTACATTTGTCTCCTGAATATATGTTAAAATTAATTTACTGCAATTGTAAGGACATTTCAAAGACAGGCTTGTAAAGTTATTGGAAAGTCGTGGAATCGAACTCACGATCTCCTAGCTGTCCACTGGAGACAGGTCATATATGTATGGGCACACGCGTTACCATTACGCTCACTCTCTCTACTGCTTATAGATTAGTTCAGAATTGGCCAGTATCACAATTGTGCAACGCCTTTTCCCCCCTTGATACTATTTTCAGCCTCACACAGCCTTGATCATGTTAGATCATCTCTGAACCTTTACCAAGTCGTCAGACGGACGTGCTACCCTCGATAGGAGGTCACCGTGTACTTGTCCACTTTGTTTACACAATCATGAAAGTGATAAAAAATTCAAATGAAATTTGTCAAACAATACGTAGATGTAGATCAGCTATCTTCTTCTTGTCATGTGAACGTTTTTGTGGTTCTATTGACAGCGATGACTGTGAAAACTAGACTGATGAAGATCAATGATCAAGTGAACAACATACAGAAAACAATATTTGATATGTAATAAAGATGTAATGAAAATGAAAGTTGATGTATTGAAATAGAATGGGTGTATATGATGCATTAAATTGATACTATATTCCTTGCAACATGATATATTGTATAATGGTCCATAGAGTAACAGGAGTATTGTCTATATTGAGCATTTTATTGTAATAAAACATCAAAATAAAATGTTATGTATCGAAATTGAATATGTATATATGATTAAATGGATTCTCAGAAACCACAATGTCCTTAGGTATTTTATATATGTTGGAAAATTTGAAAACTATCATCTTATCATCACAATTAATGGAAACGTAGCTCAATCAGAAAATATCTGATTATAATATAAATAGTGTATTTGTTTTAAAAGTCTAGTAAAAGTTGGCAACGTTATACGCTATTTGGAATTTTACAAAGCTGGAAATTTTCATTCAAATATTATAATTCATCAAAATGAAGCCAAACTACAAATAATGTGATTAAATAAAATCATTTTAGAAGTAGCCTAGTAAAAGTCGGCCATATTGGATGCCATATGGAATTACAGAATTTGCTTAACTGTGCTACCGCAGCACCTTCCGGAATCTACTGACTCCAAACTTTGAAATAATACCATAATAAAATCGCATTATTTTATTAACTTCTACTACTCTTCTGCAACATTACACAAAACATAAAACATAAACCTCTATACGAAAATTCAAAGTTCAAAACAGTTTTCAAGAACTATAGTCTCCTTTTCAATGTTGATTCAGATGAAAAGGCGACTATAGTTCTCGAAAACTGTTTTGAACTTTGAATTTTTGTATAGAGGTTATTTATGTTTTTTGTTTTGTGTAATGCTGCAGAAGAGTAGTAGAAGTTAATGAAATAATGAGACCATACGCTGCATACCAAGTTCGCTCAGTTCTAAAATGATAAGAACTATATGTTTAACTACAAGGTAGGTTCCCCTCAAAATCGAAAGAAATTTTACCGCCTATAAAAAAAGATATCGAATGTCTTGATGCAGTTGCCTTGGTATGTCGTTCATACCTTATACTGACGTCATCATGCACTACTTCGTTAAGGACGATGCAGAGCAAATTGTAGCCTGCTCAATCTTTGAAACAATTAACGTACGAGAATGGTTTCCGGGTCTGATTGCATGTTCTTACCATTTCTTCGGAAGTAATAACATAGGCGTTGGAGAACGGGTGTTTCCAATACAGCAAGCGTTATTTGAAACCAAAACGTGCGTGTTGAATCTAAGTTTAGAGTTGTATTGGAGTAAACGCATTCATGTTTTAATGCCACACGTAATTCGTGTCTTAATGCACATTTGTAATAGCAGATTGTTATGTATGGTTCTATCATCATCACAAACTACGGTTACATGTATAAAGTAGCACCAGCTCCCTCAAGCAGGGGCATGGTGTGCACAAACCCACATCAGCCTTGTGTAAGTGCTGATAAGTGGACACAATAAGGAAATGCGCGTCTTTTATCATTAGGGCTTGGCAGGGTGTGAAACTGTGTCTTCCCAGCAAAATATAAAGCCAGCTTTATTAGCGGTGAGATTGAAATATAGAGCAAGACTCTGCTATTACCGTGCGGAGGCAGGTAAGGTGGTATTGTGGTCGCCACATGGAAATATGATCTCTGGATGTGTTATTACATGTAATATGGTATTATTGCGTGTATTTGTTTTATTGGGCCCTCGATTTTACGTTGGAAATTCATCTGCTCGAGTTTGACATGATTGCCAAAGGTTTATACTCTACTTTCGAGCAAAATCTTATGAAAGTACATGTACATGTACCTTGATAGCTTTCAACCTTTCACAAGGTTTTCTTCAGCTACGCTGCCAATCAAGATCCTTGTTTTTAAATCTTGCGTTGCTACATAATGTGTTGGTATGGGTCTGGGGCAGTGTCAAGTGAAGTAATGTAATATATATGCAATGTAATGTAATGTAGAAATGCCATGTGATGTATGGTTTACAGCTTTAGCCATTCAACATCCATATCCTTAATATTTCAAGGCGATTGGCATCTTAGCAAGAACATGATAATGTATTTGGCTTGGTAAATATATTTGCTCTACATGGTGTGCTGCACGTGGATACACTAGTGCATTTGTGTAGAGGCGTGAGTGCACGTGTGGTGCGTGCGTGCGTGTGTGCGTGCGGTACGTGTACTCACAGCTCGGCGAGTGAGCTGAGCGAGGCGAGCGCGGCCGGCACGTGCTCCAGACGGTTGCGGTCAAGGTCGCTGCGGGAGCAAAACAGAGGTCATCGTCTTGGGTGTAGTCATGGGGCCCGGCATCATGGGAGGGGGGAAGGAGCGTCCATACTACTATGATTTGCAAACAACACACCATACATATTATTGCTACTAGTACTAGTACTACTAGTAGTAATAATATCAATAGTTATGTGTATGGTATAGTTTTTGTAATTCATAGTAGTTCTGTACGTAAACCCCTTCCCCCTCCCATGATGCTGGGGCCCATGGGTGTAATCAGCTTTGTGACAGACACCAAGTCAGGATATAGTCCTTACCTGACTTGAAGCCATGTCATTCATACAGTTAGTGACAAAACATTAAATGATGCATAACCAAGTGTAAAGATTCAGCAGACATCCAAAAGGTTCAATTAGTACTAGTAGGGCCTATTAGTTTGATATGTTTATTACCACAAGGATCTACAACACGTATATATTTCAACATGTGCATTGTATGCCACCGTCCATTCTGCTACAATGGGTCGATATGAACGTTTTATCTAGTCTAATATATCCTACGACTGAAATGCAGGATCACGTCATTATTGGTAGCATAGGCAGATCCAGGGGGGTCACGGCGCCCCCCCCCCCCTTTCCCACCAAAATACTTCATTTTCGTAGGGTTTTTGATGAAATCCTTAAGTGCGCCCCGCCCCCCTTTTCCTTAAGTACGCCCCCCCCCTTCCAAAAACCTGGATCTGCCTATGGGTAGTGTTTGCTGACCTGAACAATAGCCCCTGCCATGTGATTTTACTACGAGCCCCCATGAGAACTTACAGCATTTTGAGCTTACTGAGCCCGTAGAACGCCTGGTCCGCCACCACGGAGATCTCGTTCTCGTACAGCAGTCTGCAAGTAGTGAGGGGCAGACAGTTCAATCAGTCGTGATGCGAACTATTTGCTTATTGGCCCACTGTGTCTTAACTGATATGTGTAGACCCAAGGGGTGCCGTTGGCGCAGTTGGCGCTTTATGCTCCCAACATGATCGTTTTACATACGCAACATAAAGAGATCTGCGCAACACATAAAGACAGTAGAAACACCCTGGTTAGACAGAAATAAGATTTAAACTTGCTTATATGACTTAAAAGTCTGACAAGTTACTTTCAAACCACTACGCGCAATGTAGAACTTACAAGACTTCTAGGTTTGACATGTTTTGAAAGGCGTAGTCTCTGATGGCCGAGATGGAGTTCCCCGCAAGGAGCAGCGCCTCCAGAGAGGGAATCCCCGCCAAAGCGAGGCTGGGGATTTCCCGGAGACGGTTTCCGGACAGACTCAGTTGCTTGAGGTTGGAGAGCGCCAGCAGGGCGTCACTGGGGATCGAGGCTATGTGGTTGTGGGCCAAATGGCTGGGGGAAAAAAGAGAGGAGGATGTGTTAGGGTAGTTAGAGATTGTAGTAGATAAGTTAGTAGATTCAACATGCGATCCACCAGCGCAGGAAAATCCTGGATCTGCCACTTCATAGATACGGACAATGTAAATGGTAATTGTTTCTAGTGTTGAAGAGGGTTGATAGGTGAATATTGTATCTATGTAATAATCCATCACAATTAACGTTAACTCCTTTCAGATTCTGTAGCATTAACAATGTGTAAGATGCAGTCTCAATTTAACAATTACAATTCACCCCAATCTAATTTCAGAGCCACACTAAAGTTACCCCTACAGTAGGCTATGCCATTCAATCACCAAATCCAGGTACCGGTATGCCAGGTACCTGGATAATGTAGCTCACCTACATAGGAAGCCTATATGCACAGATATGTCCTATACACAGCGGATATGATTACAATCAAACCGTGTAACCATTGTCCATCAGAAGTAGACCTAGCAGTGATTCACGAGTGCATTATGAATGACACTAATAGCACGTGTGTTGACGCGGCCCACTATGAGATTTAAACATAGCATTTACTGTGCTGAGGTTTAAATTGAATCATAAACAAAGAAATTTAAGTAGTAGTCAAGAAGAAGTAATAGCAAAATAACAAACATGGTTTTTAACATAGCCTTAACTTGATATTGTATTGAAAACCATAGATACATTTTACAGATAAGTAACTACATGTAGGCCTAATATCAAAACGTATGCAGTATGTACATATATTACATAAACCTGTCTTACATATAACCTAAATATATGGATAAAGGAAAGATAGAAAGAAAAGAATTGTTAGAACTAACTAGATCATGCAACATGCGTATTGGGGCTGTTGGGGTAAAAATGATTACCAAATAAAATTTTGTTGGGGAAATAACAGTTTCCTGTTATCCCCCGCCCAAGGCCTTCCTTGCACTGAAAGAAATAACTAAACTATCCTAGCTGCATATACCGCTAAATAACTGAAATCTATGTCCATAGAGAGGGAAGTCATTCCATACTAAAAGAAAACAAAAAAAAAACAAAAGGCACACTACAAACCGAGCCAAATTTCTGTGAACTGGAAAAACAAAAACAAACGACAACACATTATCATGACATGAGGTGGTGGGGATGGTGGTGGTTTTAGAAAAGCTTGCATACATGTGTACTCGTTGAGGTCTAAATCACAAGTGGATACGTTTCCCACCAGCTGGTACTAGCTGCTGAAACAAGGAGGTCTCTTCGTGCGGCAGGTTATGGGAGATTGGTTACAGGGTTAAAGGTCGAATGGGTGTGAGGGGTCTGGGTTAGAGATCAGCCATGCCCTGTCAAATAAACTTATGTTTTGAAAAACAACATTTTATTTGCCTAATCATGACTTAGTGCATTTTAAAAATAAAAATCACAAAATAAAGTATCAAAACGTTTATTAATATTTAAACATAGCATTTACTGTGCTGAGGTTTAAATTGAATCATAAACAAAGAAATTTAAGTAGTAGTCAAGAAGAAGTAATAGCAAAATAACAAACATGGGATTTAACATAGCCTTAACTTGATATTGTATTGAAAACCATAGATACATTTTACAGATAAGTAACTACATGTAGGCCTAATATCAAAACGTATGCAGTATGTACATATATTACATAAACCTGTCTTACATATAACCTAAAATATGGATAAAGGAAAGATAGAAAGAAAAGAATTGTTAGAACTAACTAGATCATGCAACATGCGTATTGGGGCTGTTGGGGTAAAAATGATTACCAAATAAAATTTTGTTGGGGAAATAACAGTTTCCTGTTATCCCCAAACTGTGGAGAAGGCACAGTTTCCCCAACAAAGGCCCGGAACGAGAAGCTGTTTACATACAGTGAAATAAATGAAAAGTGATAATAAGATAACAACTAAAACTGGTCGATGACCCAGCTTCCGCAGCACTGCAAAATACATAATACCCGACACATTCTAATTGAGGTAAGACTCACTAACAAAACCAGACAACAAGCTGCACCTCTTGTCGGACAGAGATGCTGTCTAGGAACAGCGCAGCGGTACTATAGCATATAATACGGCGGGGACTAAATAGGAAAATCCGGCTAGGGGTCCATGCTTAATCCAACCCCGTCTGTAATATCCTCAATATAGAGCGTAGGAGGCTAAAACGGAAACAATAGCAGCCTGTACTATATTTCCAACCCCACTACGCTTACAAAAGAGAACCAGAGCGGGTAATATCGGATTACCGTCTAGCCGCCCATGCTGATCCAACCCCGTTTCCGCTATGCTACCCGCAGGAAGCAGTATAAGCGGTGGGGACTAAATAGGGAAAAACAGTGCCACCTTAGAACCAACCCAGCTCCATTTACGAACAAACGGCAGGGTATAAAAGGTACGTGGACTGCAACTTTCCCAACCCCATTTCCACTTATACCACCAAGCTATGCAGAAAAACAACACCGGGCCCGACTTACCCTAATAGCGGAATTTCTGCATAATGCCATGCTCAAGTTAAAGAAGCAAAAGCGTGTTATAAACCACCTATACTACCTCTACACAAGTAACCACAAATGAGGGGTGTTAGTACACAGAAGGTAAAAACTAAAGGTACTTAACGAAGCCTACCTAACAGTTAGACCTTGGCTACGCTAGGGTCACTAATTGACACCTGAGACTGCGATATAATGGATGCTGGTGTAGATATATAGGTTTTGTAACATTGACTACGCCATCTCCCCATCGCCGAAATTACATGATCGGGGACACCGGCGGCACTTAGACTTGTCGCAAACCCCTTTCTAAAAGAGTGGGTGTTAAACTCAGTTGCATCACAACCTGCGGCCATTAAGGTGTCACGCACCAACCGCAAAAATGATAATCTAGTCAAATCACAACCATCAGAAGTACGAAACAAATGGGAGCTCACGTCTTTTACAAACAACAGGCTTAGGTATTTTGAAACTGCGTTAACAGGACACAATTTATTAGCCGTAGCAAACAACTTCAATGTAACACCTTTATGTAAAACATCAGTCTTACTGGAAGCCAAGAACAGCTCCACAAACTTTATCTTCAAAACTGCATCGCTTGTAACACGAACATCTCCTACTTTACATGCGACCAGTTCGCTGACTCGAAGTCCCCAAAAATGCCACGCAAGTGGCAGCTTGTAACATTATATCCGTGTAAACACCATGAAATCCTCTTTTTAGCACATCCGCCAGACGACACATAACAGATGTGGTTATCGGCTCCCGTGGCGCCCTGCGGCGAGCAGACGCCCGCTTAATGCCTTTCAACGTTAGGTCTAATTTAGGAGTGCGTGTCAATATATCACCGTATCCTAACATTATGCAATGATGACGAACTCCACACAAATACACGTTTATTATATCATATCCTAGACACTTACTGGAAGCACAATATGCCGCAAAGCCACACAGTATATCCTCAGATGGTTTTGCTATAGGCTCCACGGGTAGCCCTGCTAGCGAACAATATTCGAAATAGCATTTAGTCCCCGCTTTGTAGACACTCTGGGTTGATGCCGCCAATGATCCACGTTGATACTCATAAGCAGCATGCGCCGTCTTCATTAGAACAGGATGCTTCCCTGAGGCGGGCACGGAACCTGAACAGCCCCCCCTGCCAATGTCTGGAAAGATGCAACACTATTCCTAGATAATAAGTCAGCTTCCACATTTTTATGAGTAGAGATCCAACGTGAGCAAAATGTAAAGTTAAAAATTGTTGATGTAATAACTAGACGACGTAGCAAACGGTTGATGTGTTCGCATTTGCTACGACCTTTATTAATGATGCCCACTGTGCCCTCATTATCTGACACAAATGAAATGCGCCTTCCACTCCATTCATTTCCCCAGACGATAGCTGCCACACATATAGGATAAAGCTCCAAATAGCTCAGGGAATGGCCCAATTCCTTAGGGAGGGGATGTTCACTCCAGCTCCCACAAAAAAACTGACCTTGTGCCTTGTAAAAAGCCCCAAACCCCCATGACGAGCTACTGTCCGTAAATAACTGCAAGTCCACACTAGACACGGGGTCGGCCACTATAAACATGTGAACACCGTTCCAATTTGTCAACAAGTACTCCCACATAGCCAAATCTCGTTTTGTCTCGCGGTCTAATTTCACTAAAGCATACAAACTCCCATTTCCACCAATAAGAGTCAAAAGTCTTGAAACAAATGTACGTGCACCATAAACTATCCTGGAGGCGAATGCTAAATGACCCAACAGTTGTAATAATTGATGTTTAGTGCAAACCTTGAGTGTCAAAAATTTCGCTATGATCCCCAATATTCTGTCTTTTTTGTCGACTGGTAACCGTGCTACCATAGCGTCGCTATCCAACTCGACACCCAGAAAAGTCAAGCAAGTTTCAGCTTCAACTGTCTTTTCCTCACTCAACGGTATATTCAGTTGTTCAAACATTCTTAACATATGACTGTGAGTCATTCCCGCATCCTGATCTGGCGGAGTCAAACAAAGAAAGTCATCCAATAGATACAACACATGCGGCACATGATATTTGTGAATCGCTATATATTGAAGTGCCTTGCTCAGTTCTGTGAATATTTTTGGAGAGGATGTCGACCCGAAACATAGACGAACATACACGTAATAATATCCTTCCCAGTGCACGCAATGATATGGGAACAAGTCAGGACTTATTGGCAATATTTTGAAAGCAGACCTAATGTCGAACTTAGACATACGTGTAAAACGTCCCAATTTGACTAATAATTTGATAGCATCATCCACAGTGACATATGATAAACTGAATTGTTCTTTATTTATCAAACTATTTAGGCTTGGCACTGCATCTGCATGTGGTGCAGATAAATCCACGATCAAACGTTTCTTAAAAGAGTACTTGTGAATAGCTACACCCAAAGGAGACACACGGTACACGGAAAAAGGCAATGTTTTAAAGGGGCCCTTCAAGAAACCATTTGCAACTTCCTGTTTAATAGCGTCCGTAACATATTGTTTGTCATCACGAGCTGACTTGTTATTCCTGCACTCAAATGTTTTATCAGGTCTACGCGAGATTCCAGTGTCAAATCCATTTGTAATTCCCCCCACAAGATTGTTTACATATTCACGGTCCGGATGGTCTGCTAATTGTGAAGCCAGAGCGTGTACGTTAATGGGTGAAGATGGGTGTAAATCAAGACTGCCCGCAGGGGGTCAGGTCGACTGCACACGTGTTGCTGAAGCCTGCTTCCTTGGACCATTGGTGGCCTGTGTGCAATCACGCTGAGTATGGCGTGGGGATTTACACGCGCTGCACACGTGCAGGTAGAGGCAGCTTGAGCCTCTATCACAAGTGCCACTGTTGTGACGGAAGCAAATCTTCTTTCCCGAAGAAACTGGCTTATTGTTTGTTACTGCGGAGCCCGCCGCCGCTAGAGGACAAAATCCCGAATTATGGTCAAAGGCGCTGCATAGCTTGCAGCCATTTGCGAGCTTGCCAGCCGTAACTTTCTGGAATAGTAGGGGATCCAGTTTTGCCCAGTCCACTCTGTAGCCTCGAACGAGCAGCTCCGCTGCCCTGGCACTAAACTCTAAATGGTATTGGTAAAATACAAAGCCGGGCCAATCCCCTGCCATCTTGACTACGTTTGACATATATTTGTCCAACTCTGCACGCCTACCCGGGTAGGCCTCGCACATTATGTCCTTGTAAATTGTAAAGGCTTGAATGAAGTCCGCACAATTAAGATTTTTTAGAAGTCTATTGTCTTTCTGTGGCTTGAGCGCAATTACATCGTCACCAACCCTAATCTCCCGCTGACCACACTGAATGAAACGTCGTTCCCTCAAAGGGATTAGCAAAGTGGCTAAGTTCACATCCTTACCGCTAACAATGTCCTTTTTCAAATTAGCCGGTATGAGGCTCGTCTCTGGTAGATGAGCAGCAGACACCGGTTCAGCGTGGGCGAGAAGAGACTGCGGGCTGGTAGGAAATGGTTGCACAACGGCATCCGCCGTAGATAACGCCGATTGCGCCGAAGATGTAGAAGGCGTTGCCGCCTCAACAGAAACAGATGGCTGTGGGGCAGACGACAACTCGTCGACTCGTTTTCTCAGCTCACGCAGCTCCTGCAGAATCGCGGACATCGGGTCGCTTGAAGGGGCAGGTTCCTCGACTGGCTGCTTCTTCTTCCTGGACACCCTTTTTGTTTTCTGGGACATCGTGAATATTACGAGTACACAAACAGATAAGAATAGCACGAGTCTATATAAAGGTACGATGAAAGAGGACAATATATAGGCAGAGTATAAACTGTCCTAACAACACTTACTAGTCAATGCAAAATTGTTAACACGTATATACATATGTGTAAATTGACGGTCCATCTATCCAATATCGCAGGCGTTTATAATCCGTATCAACAGATTTGCACAAACCCTACCCAGCAAAGAATCCTTGTACACCTAACGGAAATCCAGTCAACGAACTAAGTTCACGCAAAAAACAATCAGTACGCAATAATCTCCAGTATTAAGCACACAACGTCCAAAGGAATAATTCAAAAATGTTTCTTTTAGAAAAGCTTGCATACATGTGTACTCGTTGAGGTCTAAATCACAAGTGGATACGTTTCCCACCAGCTGGTACGTACTAGCTGCTGAAACAAGGAGGTCTCTTCGTGCGGCAGGCTATGGGAGATTGGTTACAGGGTTAAAGGTCGAATGGGTGTGAGGGGTCTGGGTTAGAGATCAGCCATGCCCTGTCAAATAAACTTATGTTTTGAAAAACAACATTATACGAAGCTTGCTAAGACGATGGGAGGTCATCGTGAGTATTCGTTCTTTCGTTGGTTGAAAAAGCTAGTCTGTTTAAACAATAAACACCTTTTCAGTACTTGATACACATGCAACCAATACCATCAATGAACACTTTATTCTTGCTTAGTTATGCATACTGTAAGTAAGACATCGGAGTATGTATACATAAATAAACTGCAAAATATATGTATCGAAGACAAACGAAAAATTCGAGCCTCATCATAAATTGCCGAACCTGTGTAAAAGAATTTGTCTACCACCAGGGAAAGACCTCAAGTGGTCTCAATAAGTGGTCTTTTGTAGATATTTGAAATAATTACCATATGAAAACTTGTTAGTGCCGCACCAAACTGTATCATGTTAGATTACCCAATGGGCTGATCCAGGGTGCACAAGGATTATGCCCCCAACCAAGACCTTTCCCCCCAAAGTGTCATTTTCTTTGGATGTTTTCGCATGACCGCAAACCGTAGCTCGTACAATGTACAGTAAAACCTAATTAAGACCACACTCTCCATTGAGACCACCTCTTAAATAAGACCACTTTTCACGGTCCCAAACCTACCTTCATAAAACTACCACCATCAACCTCTTTATGGAGACCACCTCTCTATTGAAACCACCTAACACTGGCCCCAAAGGTGGTCCTAATAGAACGGTTCTACTCTACATGAATTTCCCAAAATTCACCCCCGCCCCTAGGGTCCCTCACCCGGCCCCCAGACCTTCTAGAATACTCCAAGGTCACTTACAGGTGTGTGAGCTTGGTGTTGGCGGCCCAGGCGGCAGTCGCCACCCCCTCCACGGTCAGGACGTTTTCAGACAACCGCCTGTAGCAGCCGACAAAAGCATGACATGGGGTTACAATACAGATAATTCTGGGTGAGGTGTAAGTTGTAGTGCAGTTTATTGTAGAGACGTTCGGTATAGTGATGTGTTGCGTAGGGGAGTGTTACCTCGTGTAGCGCAGTGCAGTGTACTGTACTGTACTGTACTGTACACGTAGTTTTATATTGAGTGTCATAGCTTAGTGTATCGTGTCGTATTGCATTGTATGATAGCTTAGTTAAGTGTATGATAGTGTTGCGCGCCGTGAGGTAACGTATTGTAATGTAGCTTAGTGCAATAAAATGTAGTTTTGTGGAGTGTGGCGTAGTGTAGGCCTATTGTAGGTGTAGTTTTGTGCAGTGTGTCGTGGTGGTGTCGTGCAGTGTTGCTTATAAATACAAGTTTATATTCTTAACTCATCCACGTTCAGTCCAGACTTGAACGGGACCAATACCACCCAAACGTCGAATACAGAACAATACTTTTGCAATAGATTCTGGTTCAAGTGTTTATAAATCAAGGTGGAAGTATAATGGTGCGGTCCTAACCAAATCATCCTCACCAAGTGCATACGGTCTAGTGTAATAGTCCAAACAGTACGGTGCTAATAGGCCTATATCATCCTACTATACTACAGTAAAGTAAAGTACAGTACAGTACAGTACAGTAGTCCACTTGCATGCCTAAAAATACTTAATGGCCTATATAATGACCTATATATACCAAACAGTAGAGTACTCACAGGTCCTCGAGCAAGGTGAAGTTAGCGAACATATCTGCGGGTATCTCAGAAAACTGGTTGTCACTCAGGTCTCTGAAAATAAAGAAGAAAGCCACATTCATTGGCCAACTGTGTAAGCCTCTGGTTGCTATGATCACTAGCAAATCCATACAGGTTTTGGTAATAATTGGGGACGTACTTTAGGGATCTCGGGGATTTTTGTATGCTGACCGACAGTGGATATACAAGCAAGAAAGAAAAAAAAAGCATGTAAATTAAATAATCCCCCCCCCCCAAAAAAAAAAAGAGAGAGAGGATAGTGGCAGCGCCCCTGTGCCAACCCTTTTAGAACTGTCTATGGTAATGCATTGGCGAGCATACACTGTAAATACATGTAGACGTGATGACATGCCCTGGTGGTTGTGGTAATATGGAAACGAGGTCACCGGGGTATGAGGGAAGGGACGCAAGTAAGAATTCAATGTGATGCGTGTATGTTGGAACTCGCCAAAAGAGAAATGGCAAATGCCAAATCCTCATAAGCTCAGATATTGTGATGCTTAGGAGTTAATGACACAACAACAACTAACAGACTTTTGGTGGCAACATTCTGAATGATTAGTACTTTTTCAAAAAACGAAAAATGGCATACCTACGTACAACGGCAAACAGAAACAACATTTAAGTTACTATATACTACATACAAGTACTAAATACCGATCATCAAAATTAGGATGGCAATCCTATCTTCAATAAATATACAACCATGTTGGAAAATTGACGCCTTTTCTATTCTTTTCACCGGAAGTTATGAAAACCATAAATGTCCTTTTACACCCAGAAGAAAACTATGCCTATTAACTAAAACAAATCAATATATCGTATATCAAGGTGACAAGGTAGGAGTGTCTCGTTTCCCCTCACCTCCTTGTACTTGAATGTGCCAGTGCATAACAGTGTATTTTCAGCAGTATAAGTATATGTGCATACGTACACACAGGGCACATTCTCAGACACATTCCAAACATTCATTTCAAGATTATGATAGAAAGGGGCTATGAACTATGACTTTATTAGAGAGTCTAGTCGTAATACAGAGACCAGCACCTTGTATAAGCTTGGATCTTGAGAAGGATGTCCTACTCGTTCCAGGAACTATTTATACAGGGCTCGTATGTTTAATAGACCTAATTAACGGCCACATATTACACATTGTATGAGACTACACCACTAATTATGATAAGTTTGCGTACAAAGTGGTTACCGGAAGGAAACCGTGGTCAGCTTCTCCTTATTGGTATTCCCAGTAATTGGTTATGAAAGCAGAGCTGTGAGTGCGCATGAACCATTCAGAAAGGGGAGATTAACTTGTGTTCCAAGCACCAAGCTGCTAGTGTCTATAATTGTGTGATAACTGTAGAGTAACAAATCTTGAACGTTGGTGCAAAAGGGTCCTACGCGACGAGTATGTGTTTTACAAGAGTACGTCTTTGTTTGACTTTTGCCATTGGAGGTGCATGCAGGTTAGGCGTCTAGACAATTGATGCGGGCAAGTCAGGCGCAACACACATGAAGCACAGACTTGTCCTATTAAATTTGGGATGGGATGGGGTGGGGTGCATTTGCATACATTACTACCGTGGCTAAGAGTTGGATTGTGTATACCAATATTCAATAACAGGTTATTATACGAGTCGGGCCTCACCCTCATATATAAAATTACCCTTTCCTTTGCAGTTTATTGCTCATTTTCTATCAACGTTTATAGTATGTAGGAGATAAATGCTCCGCTCCTTCTAAACCAATCCGAACAGAGCATTTTCAGGAAACAGGGGAGAACTAATGCGTTGCTGTCCAGAAAACCGGCCACACATCATTACGTGCAATATTACATTAGGTCACGACATTGCCACTACGTATACACTGCCGGTGCAGAAAAGTGCTCACTGTACTATGAGTGTAGTGAATCATTGCCACAAGTATCATAAAGGCTTATGTAAATATGCATTGATTTCAAATTAAGATCCCCACACACCTTTGTGCCTGTGCGTCAACTGCTGGTAGCACACGGTGTTTGCCGTGTGAATGTCCTGATGATTTGATGAACACCGCTCATATTTACCAGACTAAAACACAAATGCCAATGCCAGTAATTGCTTTGATCGTTGCTGCACAAACACATCTCCTTAAATTATGCAAGGCTAGGGTCAGACTGTCCTGAATACGGAAGCCGAATCAGTTCTGGTAATGTAGCTGGTGCTCACTGGCACATCACAGGCGCGCATCTCAATGTACTTCGCACCTTCTATTGCACAATACAAAAATGTGGACACTGAACATTCGTGGCTGTCAGACTGGGGCTTTATTAGGGTATAGTCCTTACAATAATCTGAAACCACAAGCAGGTCCTTCTTCACAAATACAACCAGCCACGTTTGCACGTGTGCCATCTTGGTTCCCTTTCAGCTACATATAGTCGATATACATGGACAGAGAATTTTGAAGATTAGCAGATAAAGATTCATATAACATACACCTTTCTAATGTCAATTTGAGTACATGTATATCAGCTTTCTCTTTTCATTAATAGATATCACATTTGCAAAAATTCGCAAAAGACTCACTCTATGGCGCCGATGGCCCAGAATTACAAGTTTGACACCCCACCCCGCCACCACCACCAGAAATCTAGCAAATGGCTTTCTGATTCCCAACCGTATATCCTAGCATAAAATCCACAAATGATCAGCTTCTCATATTTGCAATATTTCAATATTTTTTTTAGAATTGATATTCCGTAAAAATAATCTGTGCCCCAGAAAGTACCAAAATGGAGCCCAGGTGTCAGATGACGCCCTCAGACATGCTTATTTTGTGCGCATCAAACTACATGTCAAAATGGGTTTGCATCAGTGCATCTCATGCCCTTTCAGAGTACGTACTTTATAAATGCCGCTCAGCTACCACCCACGGCAATAAAAACGAGTGTTCTTAATATCAAATGTCGTTTTACTAAGTTTGTTTACAAACAAAAAACACGTGGGATTGCTATTATATTTAGGACTAGACCCTTAATACAAATTGCCACATGTTGTTTTCCTGTTGTTGTAGTGGGCGGACACTATTGTCAATTATCGCAGTTTTTCATCTAAAAAACAGAACAAAATTTTACAGTGTAGAAGCAGGATAAGCTATGGTCAAACATTGGTGACACTTTAAGCCGAATCAGTCATATTTTATTCGTGGTCAATTACATACATTCGTGGAGAGTTTTCTCTTTTTACTGAATGGATAGATATAAATGTGGTGGTATATAGTCGTAATCAAAGTCTTGCTCTCACGACTGTACATTTTTCACCAGTCCATTGGCACACTTATTGATCAATTGGTCCCTTTCACATACCAGTGCTGGCATCACATTCACAATCAGCGCACACTCATTCGATCATCATTTTAACCAAATCACCTTCACCTAATTAACGTGTGAGTAGCACAAAGCTATTGGCAACTATTTAGATATTAGTTTGCTCAAAACCCGCAACCAGACCCGACCGGGAATCGAATGCTCGACCATCTGGTGACAAGTTCAACTCCCTATCCATTCTGCCACAGAAGCGCACCAGAATAGTAAAAGGTGGAGTATGAAATGAGAAATGATGATATATTTCATGCTTCTCTAATAATCGTTGTTCTGTGTGTAGCTTGAGATAAACGTAGTAGATCCAATTAAATGTGTGTATTGTAATATTCATTTTGGCCAATAATAGATTATTGATTTCAGTCAAGCACCTGTGACTACTGAGTGGCGTGTTTTTTGGTAATTACCATTTAACCTTCATCACACGAGACTGCAACATGGCAAAGACTAAAGCTCCCAGCAATGACAGAAATTACACTGATTTAACATTAAAACAATTCAAACCACATACAAGGACATGGATGTTGGTGTGAATAACACGCAACCGCCAAAATAAATGACTTTGTTAAATATTGTTTTTGCTACAAACTAAACAGTACTGACTCAAATATCTTTTCTTTAAAAAAAAAACAATGTTGCAAAGGGCTACTGAACCAAAATCGTGTATGTCTATTACATGATCCGAAATTTAAAAACAAAGATTCGCATCAAATAAGAGAAAGCAAGCATCACGTGAACAAATAAATAACATTGTCTCCCCAAAAATATTAGTATTTTGCTAAGGTTATTTGATACAAAAAATATTATTGCATCAGTGTAGTAAACATTCTGATGAACAAAATGACAGCTTCAAACAAATAATAATGAATTGTCAAAATGTTTTATCACTGGTAAATATTGCCTTATAATTAATAGTGACATTTAGTCTTATCTACAGAAAAATAGATGCTCTATAATGCTCAAGTAACTGGTAATTTCATTAAAGAACATGTAAATGTGAATGTGGTGGTTTATAGTCGTGATCCAAGTCTTACTCTAACGACTTTACAATTTACACTAGGTCATTGGCCCACTTATTAATCATCAATTGGTCATTTCTCATATGCTTGCATCGGCAGCACATTCAGCGCATAATGCTAATCACTCACTCACTCCTTCAACCCAATGACCTGTACATAATTAACGTGTGGGTGCCAAGGGGCAGTATGCAACTGCTTTTTAATGATGAGTTTGGTCAACACCCACCACCAAACCCGACCTGGAGTCGAACCTATGACCTTCTGGACACGAGTACAACTGCCTATCCACTCGGTCACAGAAGCACACAAAGGTCTCTATAGCATATTCCAGTTCTGGATAGGCCTACCAAGAGTAAGCTGCAATATTATTCTGTATGCGCGTTCGCGATATCTATACTCAATATGTATATTGAACACTCATCTGCACAAGTTTATATACTTAATGTGCAAATTTATACTTTGCTTTTGTGTAATTTTTTGCAAAGCAATACCAAGCTTTCAATAGCTTTCAATCCATCACGGATCGTCGTCAGTCTACTGACTTTCGCCTATTCGTCACATGGTGGTGGTGTGAAGTCATCGGCGGCGGCTGGTAGATGTTGGAGTAAACGGCGGGAAGGTCGGCGGACCCACATTCTTGTTCAGGTCGGGCTTGAGGCATTTGATGTGTATGGCCTCTCTGATCTTTCTTTCGAAGTACTTTGGTCACGGTGCAGGATTCTGATGTTGTCTAATGTGATGTGATTGCCTTGTCTGTCAGGTTGGTGGAGATGTAGAGAAACATGCGACGAGGTACTGTTCGGGCGTCTCATGCTGGTCGAATCTTGCTTTCAAGGAGTCGGCAGACTAACGAAGATCCGGGATGGATTGAAAGCTATCGATTGCTTTGTAATAATTGCACAAAGCCAAAGTGTAAACTTGTACATTATGTATGATGATGTTGTGTACATGAATTGTAAAAAAAATAAAGATTGAAAAAAACTGTCAATCAAGAATGTCCAAGGCAAGTGTTACAGACCATAATAGTCTCGATCAACCCAGACCTTCCCTTAAACCTGATTCCCTGCATGGATTGATCGAGACTAAAGTCATGGCAGAGTCGCTAAACGTTAAACGTTCGAAAACGTAACAGTAAACTTTAAAAACATACGACAAACGTACAAGATAAACGTTGAGCGTTGAGAGAGATTATACCCTGTAACGGCTTTCACTATGACCTAGTATGTAACAACAAAATAAATATTTACATACTTTTATTTTGTAGTGTTGCCCTTCCCCTAACGACAAACGTGCAAGATAAACGTTAAGCGTTGAGAGAGATTATATCCTGTAACGGCTCTCATGTTTTATGCACAGATGTCAGAACTAGTGGTGTTCTGAAAGCAAATTTAATATCTTAGAACACTCATTTTAATTATGGCTGCTTCAACTGAAGCTCCGAAAATTGGAGCTCCGAGCGAAGCTTGGATCGCTGAGCTTGATTCCCCGACGAGTTCTCGGATGTCAGTGTCAGATGAAGATGAAGATCGAGCAGCTCTCTCACCGTTGCTCACCCGTGATGAAGGACCACCATCCGGATCTGACTCCGCTGCCACCAGTGTGTGGGACTCCCGCGAATCCCTGAATGAGATCGTTGAGCCCGCCGATGTCGAACTGGACGTTGCTGACGTCTGGGGTGGAATGAGAGTTTCCGAAGCACTGGCACAAATCAGTGAGGATAACGTGGAGGAAGAGAAAAAGGCCAAGAGGGGGAAGTTCATGACGAGGATGGTGCTCGCGTTCCAGTCCACGAAACTCGGCAGGATCATGTTGAGGAAAATGCACGACAAAGCTGACCTATAAAGTTAGACTTGTATTTAGTGACAATGATGTGCTTTTAATGTTGTTTTTTTAAATATGCTTTTAGGAGTGTAAACGGACAGCGATTGCACAAACTTGTTTTTAAATGCTATTTTGTACAGTGTAACTCTTGTTATCTAGTTATTATTAATTAATAAACATCAACTAATATGGTGATATACCGAAGAATTAAAAATAAATCTCTGGCTCTTGTCAATGAAAATACAAGTGCTTCAGTCCTACTACACAACGAACATCACCGAATGAATTTATTTAGGTCTTCCCTCGCTTAATCAATATTGGGTAAAGCATTTGTTCCCTCTAAGTCTTAAGTTACCGGAATGACACAAAATTTTGATATTGATTCGATTTTTGTTTTACACCATTGCCATTTCTGGTGATAAGCCCTAAACTCCTAAGTTTCGATAGGTATGGTGTATAAAAACAGACGGAATAAAGTGAAACACACCGGTATAATACATATAATGACACAAAAATGCTCTTGTATTTTATGTGTAGACAACAAGTAATATTAAATGATTTCTGCTATTTGGAGTAATGAAAACTTATTAGTGATAATGTAGCAGCAGACAATTGCATTTGAACTAATACAGCAACATATATAACTGGGACACTCAGCTATCGGTGAAATTTGGTCTATCAACATTCAACAACCATGATTGTTAAGTCAGTGGTTATATCATAGGTTGTTGAAAATATCTGAAGCAACGACGGCGTATTTTTAGGGAAACCCACGTATACTGTACAGATGAGATGTTTCTTAATCGCCTAACCTTAATAAGTCGAAATACATGTTAGTAAAGCAAAACATATTAATCTAAAATATGGTCCACGGTTTTTTATAACCAGGAACAAATGCCTTTCAATACCTCATTAGTGGTTCACGTTCATTATACGGTGTAATTGTGAATATTCATGAAGGAGATTTCAGACTACTTTGTACAGGCTTTGGAAAAAACCACCACATCACACTAATTACAGAATGTATCACAGGAAAATTGCATTTTCTTTTGAAGGAGCAATTAATAAATAACCGTGGTAATTAAAGGTAAACTCTATTAAATTAATTTAAAAATTCTAATGAACCTACATATAATAAATTATAAATGGCTTGAGAATATTGGACAATGGCATAATTGAAGCAAAATTGTGTAAACGTCCAGGTATAAATATCGTACCGGATATAAAAGACATTTTCATTTTCTTGGTATTAAAACAAATTGTGGTTGTTTGAAATGTTACATCAATTGTTTGAATACGAGGTCAAAAAACAAAAATTGTAGGGTGGGGCGTTTTGATAATTGATCTTAAATAGTGGCACAGGATTTAGAGGAATTGCATTTGAATGATCATGAATGGTTTACAAATTTATTATATACCTAAAGATATGTCACATTTCCTTTTGTTGTTGTTTTTAAATATTCATCAAAACACTTTCTTTAAAAAATATGATATGGCAAAATTAAAAAACGAATTATATAAAAATCATGACAATAAGGAGATTTTCCCTATTTCATGAAAATGGACAAGTATAGCCCCAGTCGAATCTGTGCTCTTAAAAGGGAGGTTTATGCCTTATTATGCAGGCTTCTGTGAATATCAATGATTTACGTTTACTAAAACAAAGTCACTGGAAACTATCTGGCTCTGTTGCATATTAGCAACTAAATTATCTTTTTGAAACATGATTTGTAGTCATGAATGACGCCTTTGTTTGCTGCTTAAAATATGTGATCACGAATTTGACAAAATATGAACTTGCAAAAAATGTGATTGTGTTGGTGGTAAGTGTCAGTCATATTGCAAACTCGCCGACTGCTTTAGCACTGAAATTGAATGAGCCCATTCAGGACATACCTTGATGAGTAATTTCATTGTTAATCATGCTTCATTTCCAGGAATTGAACACGTTGGCGTAAAAGTAAGCCTTCAATTTTAAAAAAGGAAAATACTTTGATCTGGGACACCTTGCACGTAGTTTGGGTGATTTTGAAATAGAATTAAGTAATACATACGTAATGTAAGCTACACGACGAGGTCGATGCAAATTTAGCACGTGCGTTGGCGAAAAAGCATTTAGGCTACCCACGGGCAAAATGGCGACCGGCGATTCTATTTCTGAACAATATTCCATTCTTATTGCAATTTCTATGGATTACCGGTGTGTCGTAATGATGAAGAACTGAGGATGGTAAACTAGATTAAGTTTTAGTAATAATTAAGTAGTGCTATGCATGTTTCTTTTGAAACTCGCAATGTGATATAATTATTTCATGAGCAAAAGCGAGAGTATTTCGGAGAAAAAGATGGGAAACTGCAAGATTTTCTTTCCAAGCTGTAAGAGCGTTTTAGCTGGGTTTGACTATAATACATACAAAATCTGACCAATGACAGTCACACTGTTTCGCATTTGTGCAAAATCACCGAATTTCACACAACCAACAATTAGGTGGTCACATCGTTCTGATCTGTCCGTAAATGGCACAGTTGGCTGAGGTGCGAAGTTTGACTACAATGTGACAGCATGCACACTTTGAGAGAGGTCTACCTCTTAAAAATGTAATTGTGTTTGTATGAACACTATCTTGAGTGGCTTGCATCATATTATTATCTTACGATGCGTTCATTATCACTAATAACAACATATTTCTATACTTTTCTAATAACTACATGTAAATCATGAAATTTGAATAGCTAAGCATGAGAACGTTATGATACTATACATTTTAAGCAGTAGTGCACTTGAATGACACCAGTGGCCTTGGATACTCACAGTGTGGTGACGCGTTCGCTAATCCCCGCCGGCAGTCGGGTTAATCCTCGCCCCGCGCACTCCACGGTAAGCCGCCCGCCGCCGCCGGCCTCGTCCTCGCACGTGCACACGTCGGGACACGTGACTTTCGCCGCCGCCACCGCCGCGAGCACGGCAGCAGTATCCAGCAGCAGTATCAGAGTACTACA
The DNA here is from genome assembly GCA_019095985.1 of Streblospio benedicti. Lineage (NCBI taxonomy): Eukaryota > Metazoa > Annelida > Polychaeta > Spionida > Spionidae > Streblospio > Streblospio benedicti. The sequence continues at coordinate 10,348,716 of CM032668.1, forward strand.
TTGCGCGATGCCTGACCGCCACATGGTCTTTGTTGCGTATCCAGGTCAAGAGAACATTTAATGTGTACACTCTCTGGGACTTATTTGTAACCTCGGCTCTCTAACGGTGTGTGATGGCAATGTGAGATGTACAGCTTAACATGAGAAACAAATCCGTTCAAATAGAGCCACTAGGTAAAAGCGCGTGGAATTACAAAGCATTGTAGACACCCTTCAGTACATAGTCTCTTTTATCAAGGTCTTTTGATCCATTTCAGTGTGTAAAGCCTGCTACCCATTAACATCACACAGGTTTCAAATGACACAAAGAAATATTACATTATCTACTACTTCCAGAGAAGATGTTTATGAGTGTATTTGGTGAGGCTGCTGAGAAGATTGTTCCTCTCAGGGTCAAACAAACAAGGTCACGTATCCACATAAACGAATCCGTACGAATCCCCATGTCTCGTTGTCTGACCAAATTGTTCAGCTTTTCCAATCAGGCAGTGACATCTTTTATCTGCTGGGAAGCAAACAAAACGTGCTAAAGTACTTCATATGCATCACTCGTTGTGAAACTGTTGCTTTGTCGCTGACAGAGAAATTTTCATTTGTTATTACTTTTTTTTAATTTGAAAGGAAAGCAACACCAACTGTGTACACCTGCTGTGAACAGCTATTAGTGTACTTTCTATTATTGTCACGATGTTACATAAGTGCATTTGTATGCTTATACAACCATGCCTTTGTTACATCAAGTTATCATTGAGAAGTGAGCTGAAAATCACAATGATTTGATACAGCAAACAGTTCATTTGATGCACTGATACCACTAGTCAATTATTGTAAATCAATTCTCAATTATGGTCTTTTTGAAAGCTTTAATCAAAGGTGATGTGTACAACACTGTTTGATGAAGTGCTCTAGAATATTGCGTTTCTCTAAAAATACACTTGCACCAAGCAGTTTTTAATTCACGTTACAGGAGGTGCACAAACACGGCAATTTGTATTATCACAGGTTGTGGATCTGATTTCTGGTGTCTGGTGTGCAGGTGTACAATGTCACGGGCAGATCCAGTGAGTGGACCAGGTCTTCGCCCCCCCGCCCTTTCCCAAAACCAAAACCAAAACGTTTCATTTTCAGGGGCTTTTGGCATTTCCGCTATCGATCGCACTGACGTAACCTATGATATCTCTATAAGTGACCACTCCCTTTTCTGAAAGAAAGATGGATCTGCCAGTGTAATGTTCAAGTCGTAAGGATTGTGCATCTGTTGGGAGATACCATTTATGGCTCACTGACAATGTATAACATGGGCTGTGTATTTTTTTCTAAATGAATTTGGGGGGCGGGGGTGGGTGGGCTGTCAATTTCAAACCTAAAATTTTCAAACTATAATGGTTTCATGTTTTCCTAACACTCTCCCATATTTAATGCTAGATACCTTATAATTTAGTTAAATTGATATGCATGAATGTCAAGATTGGGCAATCGTTGTGTTAGTCCTGATACAGAGAGATAAGTCATGTTGTAATTGCAAAACTCTCATATACACCCATAGCAGGTTTTGATTTTAACGATAACCTCACTGGTGACACCTCTCAATATCCTGTACCCCCACTAGTGTCCCCACTATAGCGAGGTTTTACTGCAGTCTCACGGAGCAGTGAGAACAGATGTATTTATTTCCCTAGGATTAGAACTGGCGACCGTCTGGTGGCTAGACACGCTGGGGTCCTGCCGCCGCCTCGGACAGGTGCCCGCTTACCCGGAAATGACACATCGCCTGTCAAGTGAGTTTGATTATGGCGTCACACGCAGTGACAGAATGTGACAAACTAACCAATAACATTGACACAAAATCGGTTCTCTACCATCCACGGCCGCGAGCTGTCATTGTAGATGAGTGGGCGCGGTATTGGTAATGCATTATTTGGACAGACCTGGCCCACAAATCCACAGGCTGAAGAAGGCAAAACAAGACTGGAGGCACAGTAGAACTACACATGGTCTGTTGGTGCAGTAGAACCTTAAATTAAGACCACCTCTCTATTGAAACAACCTCTATAATAAGACCCCTTTATACGGTTCCAAACGCTCAAAAAGCTACCAAAATTACCCTCTGTATAGGGACCACCCCTCGATTGCGAGACCAGGTAACACTGGTCACACAAGTGCTAATAGAGAGGTTCTACTCCATAACAAATGCTGATTTCAACCTGTGCCTTCTTTTTGTTTTCATCATACGCGAGCATAGAGTTCAATCTGCGCTTTTGTGTTGCTGTTGTATTGTCTCCTAATGTAAATAACTCTAAAATAAAACTTACACAAGGCAAACAAATTGCAGTGCATGTGGAGAAAAAAGAAATTCTTTGCCAAGTGCAATAACAGCGTGTTTGCGCATGTCACACTTCCATCCTAACCCAATACAAATAGCATAATCGGAAAACGGGTGCACAACATACATAATGTATTCCTCCCCGAAAAATGAAACTCCTTCATGATGACACCTTGGCCGTAATGCATAATATGCATAATATTTTAAATTTAACTATTCAATATCCATTCAGTAGTGTAGGGCTGCTGTACGTGATGAAAATAACTCTCCTACACATGACAAACAAATCATTCACTTCACATCTCCCACAGCCACAGCTTCACACAAACCTTGTGACACTTTGATGCCACTTATCACTACACCTTGCCACACGTTTTTTGTGTGAATTAGCAGTCCAATCATAAGCATAGAAAGCAGTCAGCGTAAAATATTGCAATATTTCACGAGAATCCGTATACACAACGTCACAATAAGCGTGCATTGGACCTGTCCACACATGGATCACAAAGCAACCATCGTCTCATCGTCCCTCACACCTACAGAGCGCCTGCTGTCCGCACCCCTCTCAGCCTGAGCGCTCACTCACCTACTCACGGCCGCGAGCTGCTCACCTTTTAAGGTGGTGACGGCGGCTTCACAACTCAGGCGGTGAATGCGCGGGCCGTGGTTTTTTTCCCGGACGCCCTTCACTGTGGCAGATCCAGGCTTTCAGAACAGTTGGTGCACACTGAAGGGATCTCATCGGTTTCGTACGCGCGATCGATAGCAAACACGCTAAACCCTATACGAAAATAAAGTATTTGGGTGGGGGGAAAGGGAGCGCAGGGATCTTCATGGAAATAAGCATTTTCTTATATTTGCACGAAATGTTAGTTTTTGTCATGATTACCAGTGCATTAAAATGTTGAAATCTGACTATGCGTATCTTGGTGGATGACGGTAATGGGCCTAGTTTCACTTTTAAAAAGAATGAATGACAGGGACTTATGTGCTTTTTGTTAAGCCTAGGGCACATCCGTCAGTACTGCCCCCTCATTGCGTCTCTACTGCCAAAAACTCACGGAGACTGTGTCTGTCCTATGTGTGGTGAAAGTGCTGCGAAAGTAGATTTTAGGCAGTACGGAGACAGTACGCCTATTCATCAGTAGCCTGGCCGTAAATGGGTAGTACGAAGACAGTACGCTCACCGTTGTTTCTATCAGTAGCATGTGTGGACATCTTTTTTAAAAACCACGTCACTTTTGTACCTGCCTTTTTTGGTTAACGTGTACAGTGTATGGTTGCTGTTTTTTTTTGTTTTTTTTTTTTTTTTTTTTTTTTTTATCGTCCCTAGTGGGAAAATATACATATTAAAAAACTAACAATGTTCTAAGTGTTTTGCGTCCGAATGTCGCGACGTCCGCGCTTCGTGCCACGTGTGCAATTTGTGTGTACCTTTAAAAACAGTCTGGCTACCGCCTTAGTTGCAGAAGAAAACATTTTTAATATTATATCATATACACGCACATGTACAGGTAATCTTAAAGTTAATGCTTGGTAAAACACACACACACACACACACACACACACACACACACACACACACACACACACACACACACACACACACACACACACACACACACACACACACACACACACACACACACACACACACACACACACACACACACACACACACACACACACACACACACACACACACACACACACACACACACACACACACACACGTGCATCAATAGGAAATGGCCTTTCAGTTTGCAAGTGTACATGTGTATGTAAATTAAAATGTTCATATTTCACGTTACGTGTGATGTATATTGTCTGAGAAAATTTCACGATGTTCCGTATATACTTTCGTCAGCTCAGTACAACCTGTAATTGTAATGTTCATGTCGCAAAAGGTGCCTTTTCCAATTGATCACTTCCAACAGCCACTTAAAACCGATCCACGTTTGTCAGTCGTCTGCTGATTCAGACCATTTTGCCATTTTACGGCATTTCCGGCGGAAGTGCTCGCCATCCAGGCGGAACATTAGCTTCATTAGAGGTAATGGAAGACACGGTCGCACAGAGAAGAGGGCAAATAGCAGATTAATTAGTGGTACGCACAGAATGTGAACTTTTCACTCATGGCTTGTGAAATGACAAGGAAATTGTCACAGGTTAATAGACAGTTCCTTACTCAATTGTTGGCGCAGTGTGTCCGCCTTTTCGATCAGTAGTTTTCATCCTATTAAATGGCAGACGGTAGGACATTCATGAAAGGTGGTGGTGACTGGCCCTGGACGTCACCCCCCACTCTGGGTCTTAATGCTGGGTTTGATTTCAATCATTGGTGTTGATTTGGAAGCAAAATGCCAAAAATGGAACAAATAAGGAATCTCAGCAACAACAAAAAACATCCATCCGTTTTATAGTTATTTTTGTGGTTTTAGAAAGAATAGTGTTGTAGTACATTTTATCATTTCTTATTTTACATATGTTGGCATACTCACCAAAGCAAACTTTATATCAGTCTTGAATAAAGACGCCATTGTAGAAGACACTCTTTTATTAGTGTTTGGGACAAAGATAGCTTTATTCTCCGGTGGTAATGGAAAGGGAACACACATCAAAAAGGTTCTTTTTTTATGGCAGAATATTATTTGTGTCCTCTAATGAGACGTATGTTAATTCTCCTTCCTTGCACATGTACGTCGAGCATCAATTTCAATTTCCTACTAATGCATTTGCAAGGACTTTTGAATTTGAATTAGTAACTCATATGAATGACGTGTCGTTGTGAGATCAGAGACATTTCATTTGCCCCCTTATTTTGCTGTTTACATTTTATATGGTCTTTTGAGCTTATATTTGTGTTATTGAATAATATCTTTATAGCAGCCTTCTCAGATATTTGCCAGTATATCGTCTATTTGTCGCTTTATAGTAACGTGGCGTAATTGGAGGTCAGGAGGTTGTTGTAGATGGCGGGCAGGCTTAGGACCAGCACGATTTTGTTGACAGCCTCTCGGATGTTACATTCAAATGTCACGATCCACGATCTTCATGATATTCAAGGTTTACACGGGTGTATGGTGCCTTGTCATGGGGGTCTTGGACGTCTCTCCGATGTAGGCATTGACTCTATTTCACTACAGAAAGATTTATTATGAAAAGGATACCAACGACCTGGTGTGGACGTAGAGTCGTCTGAATATACATTCAATTGATTGTTCTATTGTAAATAAATACTTAAGTATTATTAATTATTGTTATCCGTTGTAATAAACAGCAGATTTCACCTCGGTCGTTTGGATCACACTTGTCAGAGGGTGTTCGTGGGTTTGTAATTGGCACTGAATCCGTCATAGTCTCCCATAATTCATCTCCACGCTTCTGGCAGTTCATTCACTTTAGAGATTCGTCAGACAACCATCGTTTTGTATGGTCTGCTCTGTGCTTCTCTTCCCCGATGACTAACTTCTCCTTTCAATAGATCCTCTCTTCATCGCCCAGGGCCGTAGCCAGGAATTAGAAATGGGCCAGCATATATACATGTATTCACATTTCATTAGTGCTCTGTCTACATATCTTGAACCACCAAACTTCCTTATTTTCTATAGCTTTTTGGAATGTTCCCTATCGATCGCGTACGAAATCCATGAGAGCTCTGAAATGCGCACCCCCCCCCCCCATCTTTTTTTCTGAAAACCTGGATCTGCTTGTGTTTTATCAACAAAGGACACGAGCTTGGAGGCGGCGAGAACCGCCTAATAGAGAGACATTTGTTGTCGTGGGTCCGAAATATAGATCTTGTTTTTTACTTGCAATAGTTGCCTTTTGCTGACATTGACATCTACTAGTGAAAATATTGTGTCACACACGCGAAAAGCTTCATTGACAACCACATTAATGAAGAGACCACCACTGTCATGAAACCACAGTTTGCGACCAAATACAGTAGAACCTCTCTATTAGGACCACCTTTGGGACCAGTGATAGATGGTCTCAATAGAGAGGTGGTCTGTGTACAGAGGGTCATTTTGGTAGCTTTATGAAGGTTTGGGACCGTGAAAAGTGGTCTCATTTTAGAGGTGGTCTCAATAAAGAGGTGGTCTTAATTGGAGGTTCTACTGTACTTCTAAAAAAAAGACCTACTGCGACCATTTGGATCTAGACCCATGGGCGTCGTAATAGAGACTGTATCAGTAGTCATATGTAAACTGTTGTTCAGGATTTATCGCTCACTCAACTATGTGTACACGCTGTAGATCAATGTACAACTGGCGTGTGCTCTATTAACTTAATTTAAGCTCAATATGGTGACAAAGGCAGAGATGTTGCCGTACATTCAACGCTGCACGGCTATTTTTATCTCATTGAGCGATATCATGGGTAAAATGACTTCTGTACACTCTTCAATGCGTCGGGGGCAGTTCTATTTTGTTTGACAATTCTATTCACTTGAATGCATTTTATACGTACACCTATGTTTTCATCCACAAATACGTCTACACTTCTGCATACTTTCTGTCATTTTGCATATTAACATGAGGTTTCGCATTGTTCTTTTTTCAACACGCTATGCTAGTATTTAGTAAACAACACCACACTCACCCCAATATTCTATTTAAAAATTGCTGACAATGTGCAACCTATTAGAATGGATCAGTACAGGTAACGTGCTTTCGTGATCCCGACCATTAATAGTTCTAATTGCCGTTAGACAATGACAGTCTTTTAACAAGTTTAATAAAAAGGCCCAACAATTTATCATATAGATTATATACACTGGCATATATTTAGTAGAATTTCTACTGTGTTATTTGACTATTTTATTAGTGCATATTCTTATTCAAATCAAAATACCTACATGGTACAGAACTCCAGTAAATAGTAAATTCAAAAGCATGTTTCATTTATGCAAATTTAGACGCGTCATTTCATGTTACACTTTATTTATAATGTTCTTATTTTCATCAGTTACTAATTAACTAATTACTACGATGTATATTCTACATATTTCAAATGTGTTGAACTAGTAAATTTTGAAGCATTCACAATTTAAGAGAATGGAAATGAACGCAAGATTACGCAATCCCGGGGGTTGACCGTTTTTCAATTACCTCAAGTGAGAACAAAGTTAACTTGGAGGCGAGGCAGTTATAACGTGCGTGTCACTAAAACCAATGATAATTGAATCACTAATGCCAAACTCAAGTGTCAATAGATAAATTAAACCTGAGTTAAGTGTCACTAAACTCCCAATTGAGGCCTCCGCTATAAAAGATGGGCGGATTCCACCCCCAGCATTCAGTCTTTGCTGGACGTTCGCAAGAGCAACACATCGTAAGAAAATGGATGCGTACTACGCCGAATACTATGCCGCTAACCCCGTGGTCGAGCCACGCTTCCCCGGAGAGGTGGCGCCCACCCTGGAGGCCACGATGGCGATGACCGAGGAAGGAAAGGCCAGCCTGGTGCCCACGTTCGTGCAACTGCACGTGGAAATCATCCAGGTGAACGAGGAGAGGAAGAAGATCAATGAGGCTATCTACGAGAAGAAAGATGATGGCCGAGACATGCTCGAGGACGGCTATGACGAGGACGACGTGGAGAAGTTCTTGTCGGAGGAGCTGGAGCCTCTCAAGCGTGTCCAGGCCGAGCTCGATCAGATCTACGCCTGCCTCCACACGAAGGTCAAAGACCTGATCCGCCAGATGGAGTGGTTGGGAATCGACAAGCCCGACATGTGTCCCGGGGATGAGTTTCTCGATGGTGCCGAGGATGATGAGGACTGGTTCGGCAACTTCCTGTGAGGTGATAGCCCCCACCAATACAAAGGCCCTCTCAAGGGCCACCCACAGACTTTCGGAAAGTGTTTTATGATTTCGCTAATTCGCACTGCACGTGCAACTTTGCACATGCACCTATAGAAGGCCCGTGTTCCAATCCCCAGACACGTGTCCTCCCTTGTCCCGTCCCATGCCCAAAGCCTTGTGTTCAATGTCCTCTTCCCATGCCCAAAGCCTTGTGTTCAATGTCCTCTTCCCATGTCCAAAGCCCGTGTTCAATGTCCCCTGTCCCATCTTCACTTCGCCAAACCAACCACGTGTTTTTAAAGTCCATGTCCCATAAAATGAGTTAAGAATAAAGTCCAGTTCCCAGTACACATTTTACACAACACCCAGAGAAGCTCACATGTAGAAAGACGTTGATAGAAACATGGATGGCGCTTTCGGGCGATAGGTGTCCCGTATTTGAGCCTTCTGTATGGCATTATCTTATTAACACTAAGCAATTACCCAACTTATTATGTCAATATCCAAATATTCACTGAAATGGGTTGAATGAATGAATTAAGTCCAGTTCCATGGACACACTTTTACACAACAAACGCAATATATAGGATTTTTAGTAGGGTTATAGTTGAGTTTTAACATGCATGGTACTTTTTAGTACATTCAGAACCAAGTAGACTTATACAGTCTTTGGCTTGGCCTGGGCGGGGATCGAACCCCGGACATCTGGGTCGACTGCGCCGCTTAGCGACTAGCCAACAGAGCCAGCGCTATACCAACTACGCCACATCCACAAGACTATAAAAACCTTTGCTTCAATGACGTACTGATACCCACTACTAGCTCTGATGTCATGTCTTACGTCCAACGTATGTCTATGATGGTCAACTATAACTCAACTATTAACCCTACTAAATTTCATATCAAAGCATGCGAATCTCCACAACAATACTTCACTAGATCTACGCAATATATAGGGTCTGCCGATTACTGACTATTGTTAAAGCCCCATTAGCTAGTGAAATCGGGTACCAAAAGGCAATCCCGGCTCATAACTAATTTGTGTCAGTGAACTGCATATCCAAATAAATTGAGTACTGTTGGGAAGATATTTCTCATTCTTTATCACTATTAAAACACGACCTACACATGACATGTTAAAATATACAGACCATTTATCTTGAAAAATGACCACGCATTCCACCATCTTTGTTTAATCAAAGCAGCTCAACGCACCTACTATACACATTTATGACGCGCAATCGTGAAGACGTAATCCAATTGTCTCTAATTACTACTATCATAGTGATACCTATAACTTGCAAACGGCTCAACCAAATGTTTTGAAATTTTGTAGAATCACTCCAATAATACAATGCTCTGGCATCCTTTAATCTGGTAATTTAATGATTACTGGATCTTTTATAATCAACCCGTCTTAATTAAGCCATAGCAAATACAACATGACGTCACAAGCTCCGCCCCCTTGTTTATTTAACTGAAGTAAAAGCATGCGCCGATTATGTGTTTGTTGAGAAAATCATAAATGGGCATTTTTATGCATTTTTGTGGATATTAATAGGTTTTACAATGCATACATACAATGAAGATTACACTTAAGATACACTCCTACAGCGTTCAAAGTTATACAATGTATTATCTTGTTACTACGAGCGAATTTAGAGTGACCACGTGCGAGACAGTTTGTGAAGACACCTATAGATAGACAGAAAGATGGGACGAATGTGTCATGTACAGAGAAGATTGATGTAGAGAGATTGATAAAATAAATGCTATTGTTCGTTGTTTGCCATATCCAATCTACATTTGTACGTATCCAATGCAGATTTCAACAAAGGATTTCAGTGGCGTGTTCAATTAATGTCTAGCTCTCTATTATTAAAATCGTGACTGTTATTACTCGACGAAATCTAAACGTCTTGGTCTGAACCACCTGCTAATTCTGAGAAACAGCGTGACCTGCGTGCTGACAACAAGCAAGGTGGGTTTTAACATTTGATGCCGATTATTCATTAATTTACTAGATATATTGGTTTCACATCATATGTTATCGCTTCAGAGATATATTTGTCTTAACTCGCTTGAGGTTTTCACTGAATATCGTGCAGTGATTTTAGGTCAAGGTGTTAAAGATCAAGAAATGGGGTTTGAAGCTAGTATGCATATGTATCACGAAAGGTGAGGTGGGGTAGGTTTTTGACTTACAGCAATTTGATTATCATATTTGTAATCTATAGTAATATGCGTTTCTAATCATACCAATTATGAATACAAAGTGCGACATTCTGTTCCTAAATTTTGCCAGACAAAATGTGCTTTGTTCCGACAATATAATTTGACAACCGGCTTGATTATGAAAAAATGACGGCGTGAAGACGTGAATATGGTGTTGGAAAACTGGTGGCAGGTTTCAAACTAACAGCAGATGGGCATGTTTACATTCAGACGATTCCAAAGGGGGTTTGTTACGTGCTCGCGGGGTCAAAGCAGATGAGCTGGTGTCCTGGTGTAGGGTGGGGTAGGTGGCTGAGCTAAAGAAGTCCATGATACGATCCGCACACGTCTTGGTCCCCACTGTCCTACTCAGGACGCGTTATTAGAGGGCCATGCGGCCTCCTGTGAACAAGCTACACGCTGGGCGAGATAACGAGTTTGAGTGTCTGTCAATTTTAACTATAGGTCCATAGCAGTAAGCGTATCCAGGGCTACGTGAGTCTACCATTCTATTGCTTAATGTTGCTCGTCTCTGAGCTACTTAATGATCATTCACAGGGGGAAATTAGAACCTTGTGCTCTTCTGTGCAACATGATAAATGGAAATAGTGACCGCTTAATACGACTCACAAGATTGCACATTTGACATTTGCAGCCTTCATTTCGATTGCTTACTGCATGTCATAATGGCCACATTTTCCGACTGAGTGCATTATGCTAGTTTGAGTAGCAGGGGCGCTGTTTGCACGAACATTTCACATTTTGCACTATTTGCTCCAACGCTTTATTTGTAATAGTTTGGTTGACTGATCGCCTGTAGCAATGGCAGAACCAGGTTTTGTAAAAGGGTTGACGCACTTAAGGGATTTCATGGGTTTTGTACCCGCGATCGATGACGGACGTGTACAATAAAAACCTATGAAAACGAAGTGTTCTGGTAGGAAAAGAGAGGGAGAGCGCCGCCACCCCCCCCCGCCAATTGCGTCTGCCTATGTTGTAGTTTAATACCAAGATGGTAAATTAAAGTGAAAAGTCAAATAATTCATCCGTCATATGGTCACCTTTTATTTTCATTAATGATAATGGCAATAGATGACACACGTTTCATTGTATTCCATAGATACCCTTTTGAATAAATCATCATTGTCAAATCAGCAATATCGTCTACGCGTACATGTTATGTATCATGTGCACTTCTTGAAATAAAATTGTACATTATTGAAAAATCATAGAACAAAATGCATAAGTATAGCCATGCACTATTACAGATATATAATTATTCGCGGCTGGTTTGTTGGACATTACCTTTTTTTAATAATGCCCTTGAATCACGGGTGAGAAAAATTGATAGGCATTGACATTAAATTAATATCAAATATGGGAGAAAAGGGGGTGATGATGCCACTTTTGTGATCTATTTGTCATTTTTTCATATGTCAAATAACTAAATATTTCACACGTAGAAATGATAACTGTGACTTTGGTTGTAGGGTTTATTCCTTCCAGATCACAGCTTGCTCCTCGTTTATATTACACCTCCTTGGTTACAATGCGGAGACAGGCTGTTTAGTTAGACTCTCACCAACTTGCATGTTGGGGATAGTCTATGATTTGTTGGATCTGACTCATGTTTTCTTCCCCCTCAAAGAAGATTAATGAGGTGAGGTGACCGTAATCCTCATTAATAGAGGAATAAATTAATTACATATTTAGAAACAAAAATAAAATGACATATCCCAAGCAGCGAGCTGTTAAAAGGTTACACGGCTGAACCGCTGTCTGTAACCCCCAGCTTACATACTTGGTCTGTAATCATCTCAACCCAGAGGTCGTGGGTTCGAATCCCACACGAGGACGAAATATTGGGAAGGTCTTATTAGCACGACACAACATACATGCATTTTCAATAAGACAGCAATGGTCCATTCAATTTTATCTATGTACATAAATTGTTGCGTGGACCAACATTGTATGGTATACATGTAAATATCATTCAACGCTTGTATACGACAGATCATGTGCATACGATCAATGGAATCTAAAGTACGATATACACCATTCAAATCATTCAATATTCACGTCTGAGCGTATTTGGCTATGCATGGTTTAACAGAGAGAAATGTGAGAAATGAACCTTAATTATTCAAGACCAGCATATAACCGGTGCATTTTGTTAATTTAAGTTGAATAGGTAAACTATTGTAAAGATGAACTTTAATACCAAACGATGTATGCACATCCAGTTGTTCATTGTTTTCAATCGTGTGGGACGCAAAAAGGGTTTCGAAGAATTGCTTATGTGATAGTAAACTACAAGCATTCTTTTATTAAATATTTCATTTTATTTGTGAATATCTTCGACTATTCTAATTATTTTCAAGCATTATGTATATTAGGTACTTATTCACGTAAAAACCTTTCAAGAACAATACTGTTTTTCAATTACAATTTCACAAAATTACAAAATTCTCTTTTCTAGACACTCATAAAGACAATCTATCTATTGGACAGAAGACTAATTTAAGTTAGGTCTGACTTAGTCCTCGAAGAGAGGGTGTGGCCCGGCTGCCTAGTAGGGAACGCAAATATCCCCTTCATGCTAAGCAGTTAGGAGTGGCGGTATTCATCATTGCAGGCAAGTTTTTATCTCTGGTCACACTGTCATCTAAGATCCATGTCGGACCATGACAGTAGCCGTTTTGAACGGTGGAGGTGACGACGGCAAGAGATCGTGGGGGCAGGAGAATGAGAGACTAGATGAGCCTGCTATGTTTTAGTAATACCCGGATCAATATAGAGAACACGACAACATGTTTATGAGTGAAACCTGCAGTGACCTATAAAGGGCATCGGTGTCACACCAGCTACATTCCATAGGTCAGGAAACCCTGTGCAGAGAGCAGAGGCATACAGTGTGTACGGAGTTCAAGAATACGTCAATGCAAATATGTTGGATACCACTAACGCAAGAAGAGAAAGTGGCATGAAGGGATCAAGAAACACAACAATTAGGTAGGAACGTAGGAATGCAAATTAAATGGTTTAACTTATAAAAGCGATTAGCTAAACATAACTGCTTACAAATCAAAATATAGAGGAAAAAGGACAAGAATACAAAATAATAATTATGACATATAAGTTTAATTTATTTTTCTGTGAATTTGGCTTTGAAATCATAATATATAAATATGTAGCATCACATATGGCTTAATAAAACATTAATTTCTATCAAAATGTTATTCTATGAGTGGGTGTAGGATATCAGAGAAAACGCTCACTCGTACTGTTAACAATCACAGTGAGATATTTTCTGATATCCTACACTCACGAATATAATGACCTTTTTCTCCCATGCTTATACTCGACAACAAGGCGTTTTCTCACTTTCCATTCTTCAGTTCTCAATTGCGCAGAAAAGTTGCGCACTCGTCTTTTTTTTATTTATTTTTGAGATACAAAAGTCCATGGGTACTTCCGGTATATGTTATAAGCCCATTTAAAATCACATTTAATGCTATATCATTCAAAGTATGTATTCTACACAACATTGATGGCTGTTACACTGATAGACGTTGGAAAATTAAATAAGTACATCTATTTGAAGCGTGCATTCTTCAATATAGTGAAGTTGTCAACTTTTTTTTCACTGGCTGTCTGCACATTTGACCAAGTACCGGCTTTTGCTCATAACTTCGTCAATTTTTATGCTAACTAAAATCCGATTACATATTCGTAATCCTCATTAAAAATACTACAAGGAAGGCTATTTGAGGCATGCATTCTTCATAATAGTGAAGTTCAAACGTTTGTATCATTCACAACCTACACAGGTCGTCTACATTTTTTTTCATGAAGACTTGGTATTCTGCCCATATCTTCGTCAATTTCAATGCTAACTAAAATCCGATTACAGATTCATAATCCTCATACAAAATTCTATTAGGAAAGTACTTTACATGAATGACATAAGATAAGTGATAGCTGAAAATTACCTTAGAATATTTAAAGTCGTGTTAGTTTACAATGACGCGAGCGACCGGAAGTAGTCAATGGACTGTTTGGTATGGATTAATTCTACTGCGCAACACGTCCCGCGCAACTGGGAACTGAAGAATATTAGACATCCTAGCAAGATGATACTGTGGTCAGACAGTCCTGATAAAACTAAGTCTGGGGTTACTAAGGAGGCGAGGCATAGATAGATGCGTTTAAACTGTGTTTGCTCTCCTAGAAAATCCAAATAATTTAATGATGATATGCTATAACTTTATCAATATTTTACACGTTGAAAAATTGCTCCAAGAGAGAGGTTAAAGAAGCCATCCATTCATTTAAGACCACTTAAAGCAAACTAGAATTGTTAGGTAGAAAGTTATAATTTAGAGTTTTCTAATTTACAGGAAAACCAAACTTTGAGTCTATGTTTTACGTATTGACGGAATGATACAGTCACATCCCGTGATAATGCTTTTTAGCTACTTACATTTAGCTATTCTGTAATTGATATAAATTAATAGTATTAAAGTAAAGGATCCATTTATAGTTGTGACATGTGTATATGTGCTTGTAAGAACTAGTAATCTTATTTGAATTCAATGGCCCTACCTGACAAAAATAATCACTCAATCCAAATTTTCCAAGCTATCCATGTGTTTGAATGAAATGAATTATACTGCTAACAAGATTGTTCAATGCAGACGCAGACCGTGTTCTCTTAATCACAATATGAGGGGGTGACAGTAACATTCTTCTGACACATGCGGTTAAAAGTTCCTTCTGAGTACTCTCAAACAAATCCATAACTTAGACCCAAGAATAATTTCTGTATGTTTCAGTGAACTATGGGCAGTTGGTTGGTCTCGTGCTGCTGTCATGCTGCAGATGCTGCTGTTTCTGCCGTACCCTGCCATGTCTGCACCTTGCTCATACGCTGAATATGCTGACTCCGCGCAACACATTGAAATGAATGCTTGTGGGCTGACGGGCGAACTTCCTCCAATTCCAGCCCGCTTCACAAGTGTGACCTCGATATATTTGAATGCCAATCAGATCACCAATTTTCCTGTACGTTTAACTTGTGGAGATTTGTATATACAGCTTAGTATATGTAAGACTTTTCACGATGAACATCTTACCTAGACTGAAGGCTTTCTTGTACATTATCTATGATATTACACTGTACGTACATGTATTGATTATGTCCATGTACAATCGTACTTGTAATACACATCACCTCTTAATCTATCTATATGATGTATTCTAATAGAAGCCAATCTGGCCATTAAGGACATATGAATGCATTGGATTATAATAGCCAGGCTGTATGCATATAGAATAAGATGTAAGTGTTTGCAGGACGTAACAGCAACAGGGGCTACACTCACCGACCTGAATGTAATGACCAACCTGATGTCAGATCCAACCCCAGAGCAGCTTGCACCGCTTGTATCACTGCAGCAAGCCCGTTTTTCCCGCAACCAATTCACGAAGTTCCCTGATTTCTCTTCTAGTCGTAAGCACATTAAAACCTAGATGTTGATCTTAATATACAAATAGCATTATATCACAGTTGATTTCTAGTAATCTTTGCGCCCTATACTTCTATTTCAAACACTGTTGTGTTATTTGGATCTGAGCAGTAGCAGTTAGAAGCAATATAGACGTTGAGGCCATGAGTGTTGGTAAGATGAGAAATGACCAAAATAGAGAAGTAGTTTAGTACAGAATAGTATTTTGAAGAATATTGATTTAATCTGAACATGTGCCACGATACCATGCGTTATGAAATTGGTGCCGTTTACGTGCCGCGAGGAAAAAATGGCACAGCATATGCTACTTCGAGGTAAAAGTTGTCATATACTGTCCAGGCCCCTACCGCGTGGCACGGGGGATTATCGATCGGTATTGATTGAAATTCCCCTTGATCTTGCCGATGCCGGGTGGTGCCGATTTTCATAGTGCATGGTACCGTCATGCTCCAAACGTCATGAAATCAGTGCCGTTCCATGCCACGCTGTGCCACTAGCAGTGACGCATGTCAAAAAAACTTGTGGCGCCTACGGATGGATTTTCATGCCGTTTCCACGTCACATGCTTGTGTTACGGTACCCCAAACGTCATATCTGGTGCCGTCTTTGGTTTTGTGGAATCATCTTGTGGCATGGGTGCTATCCAATGTGGCATGAGTTTATAATGGGAAGAATGGTAGCCATGCCGCGCGGTATGCACATGCAGTGTCTGATCATGTAGCAGCATGGTGCGGTATGGGGAGTCCTGGATTCCGTGCCGTTTGGTGCAATTTTGGGGCCTTTACATTCTGCTCAGTCTTGCGCACGCTCCCAATAGTATATAAAAAGGACTGCGGGCTATTGTTATTGTCCATTCTGTCAAGTTCACATGCAATTATCATTAGTACATGTATTTAATGGGGGCAACAGAGTACGGTGGGGAAATTGTGAATAAATAATTACCCTAGACACTTAATAAGAGAATATAGGTTGTATATTTGTCATAAAATTACCTAGTATCTTGATCAGCGCAGCACAATATAATCGTGATTCACCTTCAGGTCACACTTTATGGAGGTTGTGGATTGCAAACAACAGTATTGTAGACCCTCCTGCCGCCCGTACCAAACATTTGACTGCGCTGACCAACGTCGTTCTTGGTGCAAATCTGCTGACCAAGATCCCAGACTTGACGGGTTCAAAAGACACTTTGCGGTCAGTATTGACAAACCAGCAGTGGCTACAATATATTATTCTGTATAATATAATGTGAGGTATTTACAGCTGACATAATCCATATGTATGGGATGTTAAGCTTTCACAAGCCATTCAACATATTGTCATCATAATTATAATGACATCACATTTAAGATCAGTAGTCTACCAACAACGTGTGTGAATCACAACAACACTCCGATGGTTTGTACTCAAAAGGTGATTACTATGCTGCACATAGCTTTCTTGCATAGTCGATGCACTACAAAAACCTCTCCTCTTTCAGAATTAGTCACTTGTCACCCTTTCCTTGCTTCGGGCTTTCTTGATTATCTCTGGATAAGTTGAAAACATGTTTCATTGTTAACATGCTAGGCAGAAATCTAGCGTTTAAGTTGTATATAAATGAAATATTCCACCTTTCTTAGGTCTCAAATGTGCACTGGTATCTTCTACTTTTCACAACATTTTCAGGTCCATGTAAGGTGAATGCGTTACTGAAATAGAGAAATATGAGTAACCCTCCACACGAACATCAGTATTCAGCAGTTGCCTCTAAGTTTAACTGATACACCATTTTTAACTGATCCATTTTGCAGAGCAGGATTGTGTAATAAAGTCCACTACAACAGATATCTTACTGACTCATTGGAGAACAAATTAAGTGACTACTTTTTATGAAATGATCAACTTAGTGGACCACTTTACTCAAAAGTGTGCGTAAGAGGATCGTATTTCTGAGTATGTGAAGACAGCTAACAACTGGTTTACTTAGAAATGTTCATTGGCCTTATTTAATTTCCTTAACAAGAATCTTCACAAATTCTTCGCTTTATTTATTCAAGATTTTGAAACATAGTACATGCACCCTACGATGATTCCGAGGATTTTGCCAGTTTCCTCGCAAAAATATTTTTTGTGGCTCTTGGTCGCTCAGTTGATCTCATTCACACACGAACGTTACTACTTACCCACGTACACTTTTTTCCACCCGAACGTTACGTAATGGTGAACGCCATGAACAACATCCAGTACACCGTCTTGTGCAACAAGTTTTGTTCTGATTGTTTTGAAAATTATTATGCTCATCCAAAAAAATATGTTTACAGGAAGCTCATACTGGATGACAATCCTATCGGCCACATCGATGAGAAATTGTTGACACCGTTGGTGAACCTAGAAGAGCTGTACTTACAAAACGTGCCCCTGACAACATTTCCGCATGTGCCGGGTATGTAACTGAGTGTATCACTGCATTTCTCGCATACTGAGTTTTAAATGTGTATTGTCACTTTGGTTCATATTGAAACATTGAGATGACAGGTCATGTACTTGTATATTGGGCGTGAGGCAGCTGCTGACAAAATGACCAATGACTGCGCTATACAGGCACATAACATGTATATTGCACATATATGTTCTTGTGTTTTATTTTTTAACAATGTAATATCAGTGATTTTGTTGTTGTCAATGATATATATGCATGCATTTGTTTGCTTATTAATTGTTTTAATGTAGACACATGTATTTCCCGA
The DNA here is from genome assembly GCA_019095985.1 of Streblospio benedicti. Classification (NCBI taxonomy): domain Eukaryota; kingdom Metazoa; phylum Annelida; class Polychaeta; order Spionida; family Spionidae; genus Streblospio; species Streblospio benedicti. Next base: position 10,367,320 of record CM032668.1, read on the forward strand.
ATTACAGGTCTGTTGAAGCTGATAGTGCTAAATTTGCAGGGATCTTCACTTACTCAACTGCCGCCACTGTGGCCCCAGGTATATACAACTACAAAAAACAATAAAGGAATCACTGACACTTCTTAAATCACATTAAAAAGAAATCACGAACACCCCATGAATATAAAAGGTGACAAAAGGAAGAACAGTGATTCAGGTATTTTTGGAAGTATAACACGACTACACACAAAAAGAACACGGTCAATTAAATAAACTATGCCTTTGTGCAAGGGCCTTTAGAATATTTTTTACTTTATATTAAACTTATATTCAACGGTCTCCTATAGCAACTTATGTTTTTAAAGAAGTATTCTTACAATATGTTTAAATGCGGTGATATTCTTTAGTGAATTTTCAATTTTAGTTCAATGAAAAAATCTCTACACTCTTGAAAACCACTTTATTTCACAGTTCAGTTTTATCAAACAGTTCATGCTTTATAACATCGTCGGTTTTCACGGCTTGATCACTCACACGGCCTTTACAAGTCCTTGTTCATACCAACCTACCTACATTTATACATACTGCATATATAATTGTGAGATATGACGATGGATTTATAAGAAAAATTAGAACACAGCTCTGAAAATGAATGGAATGAAATGCAAAATTAATGTTAATGGAATCAAAAGTTTCATCTTTCATTTTTGCTGTATTTTAAACAAACATAACCAATGTCAATTGGGTCCACATTACATTTCATGATTAGTTATATAAACCCATGATACTACACAACAACATACATGATACAACATAAACATTGTTCCTCCACAGGCACCATCTGGACTGACACTAGAGCTGACTGGTGCCTCCCTGAACTTGTGCAACTGCAGGAACCTCTGGCTCAAACAGGTGTGATTTAATGGGGTTATAGATATATCTCTCAAGTGCATATTGTCACATATTATATCCAAATGTTTCATACCACAGGTGTCAATATAAAATGTACTCTTAGTATAGATAATATTTTGGGTTTTTGTTTTTGTTGACAAGTGGGCCAACTACTACATGTATGCACAAAATGCTCACAGCTTTGGATGGTGGATGATATTATGACCGTCGCACAGCCTTGTGGCCGTAAATTTTGAGTGCTGCCAGAGGGGTCAAGTGCTATCATATGTATTTACAGCATGTTCATCTTTTAGGCCCCACCCACCTATGGCAGTTTCGAGTATGATGACGTGACATGTGGCGCCACCCTGTGGTCAAGCCACACACTAGACTCCCTCAATGCCACCTGCCAGCAGAACTTCCACAGACGTATGTAGGAATATATACAAGTGTATGTCACTTAAAAGACAGAAACCAACTACTCGGTTGTTTTTACAGATATGATAGCAAAACTAACCTGACCAATGGTAGCATTATAAAATGTTATATCTCATTACCTTCTTGCGTTGACTCCTTTTTCAGTGACGGGATATGAGGTGTGAGAGTACATAAGCTAACATATAAGCAAAAAAAGAGATGTGCGTTTATCAAAATGTAGGCCTATGAGATTCATTGTTTACCATATTCAACATATTGCCTTCAGCTGGCCTACAAATGATGACCGTCTTTCGAGACCCCATGCCACCAGTAACCAGCCTACCAACCATCCTCAGACACTCCTACCACGCCGGTCGCTCCCGCCACGAGTGTCTCATGCTCTGCTCCCAGCTCTCGTCCTGCACTGGATTCTGGATGAATGGAAGGTACAAGATCCCACCTTGGGATGGATCAGAAAAAGAAATAGCTCATCTTTCATTGGATTGTGACTCTCAGTTAGGTTAATTATATGTCTATAGAATTGCCAGGTATACATGTACATATTTTAGACTCTGTCATTCTGTGCTGTTTCAGCGGCTGTGTCCTCATTGCACCTCCACTGTCAGGTGGCGCCACCATCGTGGTCCCAGACGGCGTCACCGGCTGGACCTACTACGGGGGCTCCGACCAACAGTGAATGGGCGACAACAGCCGACACTAGATAGTTAAAGGCTCTTGTTTGGTGATGAAACTTTAGTTAGATAGTTAGATGCTGCCTAAAGCTTGGAGCTCGCATGTAAATATATTTTTACATAGAGACATTTTCTACATCAAATGATGCTGAATGTTTATGCACAATTCTTTCAAATATACTAGATGTGTCGACTATGCTCATCAATCTAGTAAACAGGGACAAATTATATTGCAGCACATTTAATTGTAATATCCAATATCTTATTATCATATTATAGGTATTAAGTTTGATCATAAAATTGGTTTTGATTTTTGATGTGTTAAGATATGAATATCACAATATTTGTATATTCATATTTGATTATTTATTTTGCATTTATTTCTTTGTAGTGTACTGTATGATATTTTAAGTAGGCACCTCATCGTATTACCTTAGACTTTTTATTATGCGATATGCGTATGTAATAATTGTAAAAATGAAAGATTCTTGATGTCTGAAGATACATTTTAATGCCACAAATTTTGTATTCATTTCTGTATAGAGTATTTTATAATATTTGAAATGTGTTTGTTATAGCACTGCCCTTAATTTTACTATTTTACACTTTTTTATTATACTATTTGCTTATGGTGTGGAGAGTGAAACCACACCAACCTGGCTATGGCACAAAGCTTGAAAAGAACCGTTCATGCGTGTATTTCCTTAAGTAATGTATCATTTGGGCTTCATTTGGGGCTTCAGTAAAGATTTATAATTTTATCAGTTGCTATTTCTTTTTATTTTAGTAGATTATGTCGAATTCTATATATTTTGTAAATATTTTGAATACTTTCCTGTTATTATAATAGTACATAGATAATATTCAAATAAGGCTTAAGAGTTCTCGCGTGGTAATTAAGGTAATATTTTGTATAGGAATAATACTTTTCCATTTGAGAAATTGACAATATAGAATTAGATTAAATCAAACATTTGGAGAGTATCAATAAAATATAAATAGTGTGAATGCCTACGGTCAGTAAAATGACCGGGATAATGTGAACCCCTGATAACATAAATATAAATACATGATTATATCCTTTCTATAAAACACATAATATGCTTGTATATTTTACGCCAATATACAGTTTTAAGGTGCAATGGTTACACTATTGCCATTTTAGTTTAATGATATAGCTTTTATTTCAAGCTACTTCTAATGTCACTAGACCATGAATTTCCAATCGTGAACCCCATCATGACCATGCATGTTTAATGTCGGGTATATGTTTCGTCTGCCAAACATTTTGAGTATTGAATTTCTGTAGTGCTTAGAGATAAAACGAAGGTGATGAGAAAAGGATTAATTGTTTACAATAGCCAGATGAGTATATGCATGTACTTAAAGTATGCTATTAAAATAGTAAGTCGGTTTATGGTAAAAGTTACGATCGTTACCGATCTCTGCCAGGCGGGTATGAAACACATAGTACCACTTAATCAGTGTTAATGCGTATTTGTATGATTAAGCACCAATGTATGTAGCACTATAGATTACTTGCAATTCCTGCTATATATGTGTCTGTGAATATTGAAAAAAAAAACATATCAGATATATATCATTATATAATATACAATCATTTTCTTGTATTAGGAATTCAATAAAAAATGCAAAGTGATGTTTCATGGTATAGATTTATTAAAAGTAATTACATGGTGATAAAGCTATGAATTAAGTTCAAATAACATTGTAGATTGGCAAATATACAACGGGGTCTTCAAGAGGCTAACCCGGGTTCTAGGTCTTGCCCAAGATAGCATATGCATCTCATGATAGTTGTGTCTGTCATTGGTGTTGTTGTGGATGGCTGGTGAGGGGCAAAACCCACAGCAACTGATGCTCGCCGTACGGCTGCCGTACGTCAAATCTGCCGCACGGCGATTATAAACCCACAGTGACGGATCATATTAGTTGACGTACTGCTGCCGTACGGCAGCTGGAACAGATTATTATGAATCTTATATAAATATTATGGATATTAGTATTACCATTGTCATTATTAACGACAAGAAAAGGTATAGTCTCTGAAACCAGTAAACACAATCTCCGCAAACATCTGTTTACGTCACCATACAAAGAAACAGATCTATATGAACGTAAGTATAAACGTAGATACCTTGTCGTATTCAATTAACTTAATAAACGCGTAACTAGTAAAGAATTAATTAAATGTGTGCTAAGGTGGTTTGCCGTAAGGCTATATTTCATACCAATCCGTCAGTATGGGTTTTACCCAATAGAAAAGTCACTAAAGCAATCCATCCGTCTTAGGGCGCCGTACGGCTCGTTCGTATCAATTGCCCCCCCCCCACCACCACCACCAAGGCGATCGAGAAATCTGCCGTACGGAAGAATTTCACTGTGGGTTTTACCTTATGTAAAATGTATTGGAGCAATTGACACGAAGTTGACGTACGGCTCCCGTACGTCGCTATGGGTTTTGCCACTAAGACCACAACACTGTTGTTTGAGGGCCGACATGAGTTGTCGCATTACGTGCATTAACTCTCAGATCTCAATAACTCTCAAATACGCTAAACTGACAAAATATCAAGAGAATTGAAAACTATTAACATATGCCACAATATATTTCTCAAAAGATAGTGTAAAAGATGAGAACAATATTTGTAATCGGGCATGGTTATATTGGTAAACAATTGATCTGAAAAGGCATCTAGCCACACACACATAACATGTGAATAAGCTCTATATTTGCAAACAGACTGCACTGTTCAAATGATTCTATTTGCTACCCATTTGCATTGTACTCAGTGATGCACAGCCCTGTGTTTTACAAAAACATTTTGGTGGTGTATCAGCAATTTAATGTTATTTTGGGGTATGAGGATCGCACATGACACACTGAATTGGGGACATCATTAACTCAACCTGATTCATGTTAAATAGTAGATAGATTGTGTTACAAAAATAAATTATTGTCCAACGACACTGTAACGGCTCTCTCAACTAATTAGTGAGACAGGGCATATAATTTTCGTCCTTTTTACCATCTATATGTGTTTTTGATACCATCTGTTGCAACAACAATTCAGAGTAGCAAATTAGATTTTACCGCCATGTTCCATTGATGTTAAAGGGTAAGCATTACTAATTCAGTACGCCAGTAGACAATAACTTGCATAAGAGTTGTCATAATAGTCATGCTAAATTTTTCATTAGTAGTTTGTTGTTTGTACGTATCAGCAGTCTATTTTATAAAACGCATCTATCCCACTATTTAGCAAAATATACGTCTAAGTCTCATGCATGAAATAAGCCAAAAGTCGAAGCTCTAGATAACCAGCTAAGTTGGTTATATTTTACAGGTTAACAATCTCACAAATGCATAAATTTGTTTTCTGCGTTGGTGACATAATGGCCCTACAAATAATATGTGACGAAACATTTATATTATTATGAGGTCCTGTAGGGTTTCTAAACGTCCATGAAATATCGGCGGCCATCTTGAATTTATCAAAAATGACCCGGATGCCACATGTCTACCCTCGATAAAATGAAGAGCTAGATAGTCCCCTAAAATAATGTAAAAAGAAAGACAGTGGGCCTTTTATGGACACACATCTTGCCCCAGGGACTGGAGTATTGTCCATAATTCAATCATGGCCTTACCAATATAGACTTCGGACTTGGTGGTTTGAAACACATATAATAAGATTTTTTTACTATTAAAAATAACAGTATTGTCAAATGCAAAGTCATTAAATATCTGTAGAAGCTCATATGTTGTTGCTGCAGAAGGTGCTATTATACACGTATCATCAATATATATATATATACATGGTATCATTCAACATGCAATCTATTTTACTCTCATGTAGTTTTACATTCAGGTCATATATATACGTTAAAACGTATTGGGACACATGCACCGCTGCCCTACACTGTTAGAAACTGTAAACATTGTAGAGATTGAGGTTTCCCATCTAATACAAAAGTGTTGATTACAGCCAGTACATTATTTATAATCGAGTTCTTCTAACAAATAACTACCTTAATATTGCAGTAGTGATGGGTTTGCAAATCACGACAAGAAGTAATGCCATTGATCATAATCACAAATATTTTCATTGGTGCTTTTTCTGTGACAACTTTGAAAAGTATTCAAAATATATTGCATTATTGCATTTAGTAATCGGGAGATATATTATACATGCATTTTCTCTTGTGAGCATTTTGAATTACATTTGATTTCATTTTTTTGTTTCAGGCTATATCATCTTTTTTAGTATCACATCACAGGTTAAGTTGAGATTACAAATCAACTTAATGTTTTATGTTTGCTTAGTAGCCTTTGCATGGATCATACAGTGAATTAACGAGACAGCAGTTGTGAACAATTGACAAGATAAACAAATATGATTTTTGCATTCAATAAATTGATTGTCTTTACCCAATAAAGTGATCATGTTAATTTGATTTACGTAGATGTGACTTCATTTTATATAGACAATTCAAATATCATGCCATCACATTTGAAGTCACTGCTGATGATTGTAAAATGTAATTGGTGAAGTGACATAAGACATGTTTCATCATCACGCTTAAACAATCACAGAGAACCATATATAAAAAGAACATCATTATTAACCGTTTATAAGCCACTGCGGACACAGTAGAGAGAAACAAAAGAAATGAAACTTATAAACAAGTGAAACTATCAAAATGACTACCGACTACAAAGGCACTGTCATTATCACAATTTTGGAGCCCAAAAACGCCTGTCGTCAATGACAGAGAGGCAGATGACACTGCTCAGAAACAAGCAGAGGACTTGAACCTTGCAATGGGCACCAACCAAGTAAGCGATTCTTTTGCAAATGTTCCCATAGATGTTGACGTCAAAGAAGGTTTGAAAGATGATGATGGAAATGATGATGATGCAGATGACGTGGAACAGAACATGGAAGAAAATATGCAAGACGATACTGAAGAGCAAGCGCAGTTTTTGTGCACTCAGAAAATGATGATTGTGAAGAAAAGTTTTTTGAAGTTCATGAACAATTTCAAAACAGTTCCCAACATGACGAAGAATCTTGTTGTAGTGATGAGGAAAAACAGAAGGCCCGCCAACAACAACATTGCTACGCTCGCCAATGAGACACAGTTGGGCATTAGCCGGTATGTACATTTTAAGGAACGTAACAAAAGTCAAATGTGAAAAATTAGTTTCAGGTAAAAGATTACACAAAAATTCATTGCGTTAGATTCATATATCTTGCATTACTTAAGGAAAATAATAAGATGATTCCCGATCCGTTTCTAAATATTTCTGTTTATCATACATTGATGCACAATTTCTTGGGTTACCATGCTCTGTAAGCGTCATATAACCTGGACATGGTATCACGCCTGTACGAACTGACCAGATACTATAGGTAGAAGTCATGTTCTTTTGGTTTTTTTTTGGAATTGGACGCAATGTACCATTCACTTTTTACTTTTCATTAAATTGTTGATAATGATTCATTAGTTGTTTAAACACAATGCATGAGATAAATGAAATACTATATTTGTTGAAGACGTCGTACTCATATACGGCTCCAATTGAAGACCCCCCCCCCCACACACACACACACCATTGAATGTGTAATGCTCCTGGGCTACTGAGTAAAAATCAAACTATATCTTTGATATTACACTCTCAACTGAATGATTGTATTTTGTATTTCATGAATGCGGTCATTATGTTTTGCAGATATCCTAAATTTCTGGTGCACAGCGGCAACAGTTACAATCGCTATTCCAACGGTGTTTACTACAAAACGACTATGACAAGTGCCGGCAACCCGGTCTACCGCAGAGGGGACGGTGTTGACAGATGGATCTGGCAAACGAAGAGTGGTGTATATATATTCTAATTGTGTACATGGTTATTAAGGTGATTCAACTGTCTCTCTGTGTTGGACAACCGGAGTATAAATTAGTTTGACTGAGTTGTACTACAGAATCACTGAGTTGCAACATTGCCAGCAAATATAGAAAGATAACTTTGAAGTCTTAGTTACATCTTGGCATGTATACTTATTCATTATTGCTTGCATGCATTCCTATAGCGAATGCAATTCCTACTTCATGCTGATAGAGCCATAGCTTTCAACAAAAATGACAGTTGAAGCAACATAGTTATGGTGTAATAGTATTTTTTCACCTTTGTGCATGTATATTCAATTAGTTTTTTTTACATGTGTTTGCATATCCAATGATGTCAAGGTGCATAACAGTTACCACACATTTCAAAATAAGAATTGCTCTTGAACATTGTATCAAATTGACCTGAATATCTGCTAGGAACGCGGGGGACTTGGCAAATTCGGAGGGTTTGCGTCCTCACGTAATCTAACTGGATCATGGAATGTGGGCAGGATGAAAGGCTACAATGACGCAGAGCTGGTCGCGGTCATACCCGACAATGGAAAAGCAAAGGTGAAATGTTTTTAGTATTTTAGTACATAATTGCCAATAATTTAGTTTGGGCATGCATTTCTGTAGTTTGATTCCTCCACATTACCTTATGAAAGTAAGCTATAAATAAATTACATTGTGCATTATCGCAACATTCTGAAATATCATAATTAGGCTGTGGTTTTTACATTTCTTTTCAAAAATAAACAGTTCTTAACTAACACTTCCTACAAGAATACATGTCTGTTAAAATGGTGGTATCTGGTAGGATGCATGTCCAGTGCAGGTGCACGGATGCAGGTACCATTCTATATTAATAAATGCACCAACATTATATATATATTAATAAACTGTCAGAAACGTACAATTTTCCCTGATATTTCGGAAATATAGCTCTTGAATTTACGCTTTTATTTGTCAGGTAAAACCTTAAAGAATATTAACATAATTCGTGCTTCATCTGCAGGCCAACAATGCCCCACCATCCCCCCAAACGATTGACAACACAGGTCTTAAGGAATGACACCTCAGCCACACAAAGTATGAGGATGATTTTCTCGTATGAAAAATCTAAAGACAAAATCATGGTCACTACAAAGTTGACTTTTTCATTCAAGATGAGTGCATCTGTCAAAGTCGGATTTCGGTAAGCATCTTTTATGTTTTTATATAGTGTTTATATTTTATTTTTATTAACAGATGTAAGCTTTTAAAATACAAACTGGCAAACAATGGCATGTATGTTGACTCATGTATATAGACAAAATATCATGTTGGTGTCTATGTAAGGAGTCTAAGAAAGCTTTTCTAATGACACCATAGACCAGATTATGGTTGGAGCCGAGCACATTAGACTGACTTTACCTGATTTGAAAGATGATTATGCCTAATGAAGCCAGAGGCCCCAAACTGGACGATTCAAATCTGGTTTTCTGTTTCTACACCAAATAAAACCCATAGAACATGAGACCCCGCCCTATTTTTGTCTCTTGCATATGCATAGCGTCTTCGTGTCCATTATGTAATATTGAAAATAGTTTAAATTTAAAATGTTATTTTCATATTTCTATCTCGTTCCCTTGTGAGTTCATTTCAAACAATGATCTTGAGGTCACTATATTATCAAAGTTCATATTTCCATGAATCTGTGTAACTTTGCAACTTGTTCTAACCAATAGTTGGGCCAGATTCTCAACGGAGATGTCATTATCATCAAAATATTCTTTCCACAAGACCGAGTCTACCCGCCCAGAATCTGTTGTTGAGAACGATATGAATTGCCGATGGAAGGTAAATAAATTATCTAATCTCTGGACTATTCTTATATGCAGGTGCTTAAGCCTTTGCTTTACGTTTCTTCTTTTACAGGACAGATGTACAGTAATGGATGTATGTTATATGTCATTTGATGTGTTCATTCCAGTGCCACCTAGAAGGATGTTCACTGGGACATTCATTTTGAGAGAGTACCGGGTGGACATCCCATACTCCCCTCCTCTTCAACGTTGGTGGTCACAGTTGCAAGGTCCCTGGTGGCATCTGGAAAGGCTGTATGTACAGGGGACGTCACATATGACATCAGGAACGTCGTATCTGAACATTGCGAAAATCTACATTTATTACAACTCTTCTGTAGATAAACTATCATGGCAAAAAAACCTTCAATTGAACAACTTTGGACGTGCATTACTTAACTAAGATATAGACGTGATGACAAACTCAAAATAGTAATCTTGGAGTAAAAAATAGACTTGGATAAGTAGAAATGTTAAAAGATAAAACTGCTGATTGTCATAAAATCATGTGGCTATAAGCCTAACTGGTGGAGGGATACTAAAACCCTATCAAAACTATATATTCATATTGCATAAGCATATTTGAAATTACGGTGGTTGCATTTCGGTGTAAGGACATGTTTATGGAGTCATTTTAATCACAATTTTAGTCATTACACAGAATTAGGACTGTAAACTATGACTCTGTATTAAACAGAAAATGGATCATTAAAATAACATTGACCGAAAAGAAATAAAATTATTGGATGTAATTAAAATCTTGT
>CM032668.1:10385113-10404006 GCA_019095985.1 Streblospio benedicti
TTTATCATCAAATTCACATGAAGATATATGCTAAACTACTTTTTGGTCCATTTGGTGGGTCTTTTATCCCAAGGCCGTGACAAAATGCCGTTTCATCCACATTTACACTTTGGTATACGTCTATTGTGTCTTCAAATTTAATCATAATTCCGAAAGCCAAACCTAACAACATAGTGCCAACACTGGACAATGTAAATCTGTATACATTTCTTTATTGTGTTGACTTGGAAAGAAGTTATGCCAATCCCTGCTTACCGCGGACCTTTTACGCGGTCTACTCTACCTTGTTCTATGTCTTGTGTGTAGTAAGTATAGCAGTAATAAACAACAAGGAACAACAACTACCATTAGCGAGATGTATCTTGACGATGAGACGGCGTATGTCCGTAGGGTGGAGTCCCGGCCCCGCCGCCGAGCCTCCCCGCCTGCCCGCCCCCGTGGCTGTGCTCACGCTGGACTCGCTCCTGCCCCGGCTGGCGGGGGCCCGGCACCGGCTCGAGAGGCGCCGTGGCGGGGGCCGGGAGGTGGAGGCGGGGGCAAGTGCGGGGCCGTCAGCGCTGGAGGAGGTGGTGCTAAACCGCACTTGGTGGCCATGGCTGGGCTGTTAGCATGAATAGATATGATATTTACATGGTGACTATTATTCTTAGAGTGCAGCGTTACGCTCACTGATACATTACAAATGAAGATTTGAATAAATCTAAAATTAACCATGGTAAATATACAGTGTAATACAAGGACAATGTTTGATGGTATGTGTGTGATCTTAATGGTTGTATTTTGCTTTGGAAACACACAAAAAACTATCTTGAATATCATTATGAGATCATTACATAAAACTGTTCAGATCTCCGAATAGTTTTCAGAGAGGAGACCGAAACATCTGCATCTGGATATGATTCAAGTGAGATACAGTGACCCCAACCTCCGAGTAGAAGTAACAAGTAACAACGTCCTGCGTCAGCGAGACGGACTAAGTACATCTTGTAAAGCTTGAGCTGCAAGTGCCTCATGTTTGGTGGTTGTTGCAGTGACCTGTGCTGCTGGCGGCGGCGGCGGCGACACGAGCTGCACGGCCGTGGTCACGTGATCCCGGGGGTCGTCTGCTGCCGCCACCGTGTCTACGCTCCGCGTCCGCGACCCACCGCGAGACTGACCGTGGGGAAAAGGGAAGATTGATTGAGATGTACAGTGTCAAACTGTGCGTCTGTGGCCGAGTGGTTAGGAAGTTGGACTTGTGACCAGAAGGTCGTGGGTTCGATTCCCGCTCGGGTATGGTAGTGGGTGCGGGCGATGCAAGCATATGAGAAATGATCAAATTGTGATCAATAAATATGCCAATGACCTGGTGTAAATTGTAAAGAGCAAGACTTGGATCAGGACTATAAACCATCACATTTACATTCACATTTACATGTAACTTGGTCTTCAGTGTGTTTCGCACGCTTTTTGTAGCTCGCTGGTAGGGATGAATGCCCCCGGGCCGTGAGCTTGAGTCCTGCCAGGGCTACTTGCTATACTATCGTGAAAGGATATCTTCCCCTCGCTCTGGAGAGAACTGGGAGAGGTCAGTGGCCTTGAATAACACCTTTGTGCCCTGTTCAGACATTCTGGGAAATTGAAGTGGAATCAGCCATTGTCTATTGGCACATTGTGGTGTTAATGACATGTCAGACAGAATCGGTTTTCCCCATGCATTTCTCGGCTTAGTATAAAATGTCAAACTGACTAACCTTGTGCGTGGATGACGGTTTGCGCCCACTCTTGACATTGCCCGACTCTACCTCCTCTAGCAACTTTAACAGTTGGTACTTCTTCCAATCAGCCTGGAAATTAGAAAGAAACTTTTTTCATGGGCCAGTGAATAGACCTACTTTAATTATCAATGAATGATCAGGGTGTTGCGGCTCAAGAATACGCTGTTTTGCTTTGATTTGCGTCAAATAATGTGCAAAATTAATTGCATCCCAAAGCCCAGATTGCATCGATAAAATATCATGCCAAATGGGATGTATCCACTGAGTGTGTGGGAACCACAAGTGTTCATTTAAACTTTTCATGTTGTTTGATCTAACTGAAGCACATAGCTAGGAAAAACACTCGAAGGAATTTTCGTTGGAATAGACCTCATATCAACAGAGGTGGTATATTCAAGAAGGTAGTCCATTAACATCCAATAAAGAGACCATTTATCGAGGTCCAAAGCCTTCATGACAAGACCACCACGAACCTTTATACCTCTGTAGTCCAATCTTCCCGATAAGCTCAATAAAAAAGGCTCTACTCTACAGCACCTACCTTCTGTGCGGGGGTGGCTGTGGCTGCGGGTGGCTGCGGGGGGTCTGGCGGCGGTGGTGGGAGGGCGGCCACCAGCTCAGCCAGCACGGCCTCCTGGTCCACGGCAGCGGCGGCGGCGAGGGCGGCGGCGGCAGCGGCGCTGGCGTAAGAGGAGGAGGGTGTGAGTAGCACCGTCTATATTACACAGTGACACGTGCTTTAGCGTAGTCAACCTGTCTCAGAGGAGGCCACCTACGCCGGGACGAGTCATAATGCAGGGTAATCCTGCTTTACTCCATCTTGTGTGCTGGTTATATATGTACTTCTCTAACCAGTCACAACTCTCCAGCTTTGCACTTAAAATGTGATCACTGATACGAGTGGTGCTGGTTGTAATAAAATTCTTTTATGGTTAGTGAATAGTTTAACGGGTAGCTCCCACACAGTATCCAGCCCATCGGGTCGGCACGAGCCAGCACTGGACCGCCTATTCATGTAATTATAATCCTCCCGGAAAAACATGACTTGTGGATAAAAGGCTACTATGAATAACCTGTGCATTAAATAACAAGCCCGAAATAGATAAGGGTGTGCAGTTCCAAACGTTCATCAATAATGAGACCACGATGATCACGAACCCCAATCCCTCAGGTAGTCCTAACAGAGACGTTCTACTGCATGACACACCTCTACCTCCAATTCACCACCTGTGTATGTTGTGTGTCTGCATCTGATCATGCTAGCTAGCGGAGTCCTTGAGACCATAAACTAGACTATTTGCATCTATCTACCTCTCGGCCGCCGTCTGTGCGCTGACCCCCGCCGCCGGGAGCTCCCCGCCGCCCAGCCTGCCACCCACGCCTCGGTGCGGGCCCGCGGCGGGGGCCGGGGGCCGGCGGATGCGCGGCGGGTTGGCGAGGTGGCGCTGCAGCAGCGCGTACTCCCGCCGCATCCCCTTCTTGTAGAACTCATACTCGATGCTGGTGGCGTGTATGGCGCGGTCTATGCCCTGCACGTGATTGAAGAGACACTACGGGGTTAAATTCTTGCACACAGTACAGCCTCCAATTAAGACCACCTCTCCTTTGAGACCACCTTGCCGTGATACGCCACAAGAACTTACCCGATAAAAATAACTCATTTTAACAACTCACCCGCGGTTTTATCCATATAAATATATATGATAAACAATTAAGCCAGTCGATAATTGTCTCATCTGGTTTAAAGCACAAATTAATCCATTGAAAAAATACAAGTCAAGATATATTGTATATCTATATTCTATACAGATGGCCTCAAGATGCCTCATAACGGGACCAACGGGAACTTACATAAATAGGCCACTTCTTCAATGAAAATTGAGACCACCGGGAGACACCCCCATTAGCCCTCTTAATAGAGGGATTTTACTACGTCAGGGTCATGTTATTGTACCTGGACTTTGTTTGATCTTGTTTGGATTTCTAAATCCCGTGACTTGTTTCTTACAGAACTTATTCTGTTTCATCAGAGTTATGCATGCTGTTTGCATTGTGGCTAGGACAGTCATCTTTTTACTGTGGCCATCATCCAAAATTGATAATAAGTGTGTGTTTATAGGCCTATCTGTATTGTGCCTCCTTCCAAGTTCAAAATAACAAATAGTCACGCCCCTACGCTAAACCCCTTTGTGGTAGACAAGGGAAAACATATGAAGAGCATTAACCTACACCACTCCTGCTTACTAGTTCTTCAGTGTTTTCCAAATCTCAAAAACCACCTGATGGACCGGCTTCTGGTTGTCTCACTAGAGGGGTGGTCTCTTACGCAGGTTTAAAACAGTATATTTCAGTATGATCGTACAAGGTGTCTCAAGATAGTTAGCACAATTTTTACCCACTTGGTGCAGTCTCAACCAATCAAAGCTCTGTGATGCTACGGCGTGGCAGAAAGAAATGATTAAGACTGATACTGTTTGTCTATTTTCCCCCAGAATGCAATTGTTTGTAGCCACCTGCTGGTTTTAGACAGGAACTACGGTTAGAAAGAAAATGTATTGTAGGCTCTACTGTATGCACATGTACAACAAACGGACAAACCAATAAAATAGCACGTGCAGCAGCAGTGCTAGCTCGGCGGCACTGACCTTGAAGAGCCGGAGCAGCCTCTCGCGCTCGCGCACGCTGAACGCCGTCACGCACTTGAGCGACGTCTTGGTGAACAGGCGGTCGCTGATCTTGTCCGTGGCGAAGGCGGCCGGCTCGGCCGTCAGCAGCTGCCGCGCCGACAGCGAGGACGCAGCCGCCATGGCAGCGGGCGGGGGTAGTGGGGGTGGAGTCTTGGTACACGCTTTTTTATCCTGTTTTCTTGTGTTGTAGTGGAGCTTTTTGTTTCTTGTGGCTAAGTATATGTTTTATTCAGAGAAGTTATTGTAATGTTGATAACAGCGCAGATGTTTTGTGTTGATTTGCACTTACGCAGACGAACTCAATGTTGCAGCCTCAATGTTTGTGTTTGCATAATATGTGAACTAATATCACGCACTTGTTTATTACAGTATTGCTTGGTTCTTCTTCAAAATATTTTCAAAGTATATTACATGAAATGCTGTGCCGGACTATAGTTAGGGAGCTGTTAGACCGCAAAATATAACCAACGCAAAATATAACCAGTTATGATTTGCATTAACGCAAAATATAACCACAGCCCTAAAAACGGACTTGCTGACGCAAATATAAACACTGTCGCAAAATATAACCAAGGTGTAAACAGCAGATTAGTTTGTGGGGAAAATCACCAAATTGCCGACTACTCATTTTTACAGTTTACATGGCACATACTCATACAGCAGAGGGTAGACTGGAGTGCATAATGTCTAAAACTGGTTCAAAATATGTAAGTTTACTGCTGCATTCCTGTGGGTTGCGTATGAGTAAAATATTGGCAACAAATTTGTAGAATGTGAAGCCATTACATATGCAGACATCTTGTTTGATCTGATCTTAGGATGCATTGTGGTCAAACGTGGTGTGCGCATATGTGGCTTGCAATGAGATGAGACGCAGGAATCTCTCTAGGCCTAATTGAGTTTAGTATATAACAACTGTAACCACTAGCCACTGCATCTACGATTAAGGAAGTGGCACCATCCTGATCTTGAGTTTGTACTCTCTCCATAGCAAAGAGTGCATCTCCATGGACGTGAGCACGTGACTCTTTGTATGTCCCTGCACGTACGAGGACCTCGGGCGCCTTCTGTTTTTATAGTAGATACTAAAGAAATGAACTTAGAAAACAATAATAATCCGTGACGAACATCTTCAATTCACCACCAGGTGACTCAGCGCACCACTGCAGAAGCCTAGTGTGCCGAAATGGTGGTTTAACGCCTCCTTCTCTTGCTCTTGCCTCGCCTACTTGATCTTGACCTCCTGCGACCTCCCCCTCTTTTTGGACTTGCTTCTGCTCCCCTCCTTCTACTCCTTCTAGCAAAGAACATACCATGGCAGCTGATGGCGTGATATGGGAGGGGAACACGTGACACTTAGTGAGAAGAGTACACTAAGTGTGTGAGCATAGACACTCTTCTTAGGACAATTGCCGTTAGCTCAAATTGCAATATCTTGCGCTGGAATCATTTGTCGCGGCCCTTACTGGACTCCTTCAGTTCAGTAGCAAAGAAAAAATGCCATGTGGGTGTTTAAGTAGTAACAGCATCAACGGCAGTATATAAGTGCATAGTTCTTTTGTTTTAAAAGTTTCTATGGAAGGTAAAGTATAATATATCTCATACCATTGTAGGCTAGTAAAACAAAAATACTCTCTACTGTATGTTAAAAATAGGTTACATTTGCTGTGGTGATATTTTGCGGCAGTGCTTATATTTTGCGTCACCAGGTTCATTTTCGGGGGGGGGGGGTTACGTTTTGCGTTAACGCAAAGCATAACTGGTTATGTTTTGCGGCTGGTTATGTTTTGGGGTCTAACAAGGAGCCACCCCATATTAATTTTGGTTGGGTGGGTCTGGTCTGCTATAACATTTTTGACTTTATTTCTATATATGGATATCCCTTAGGGTCATGAAACATTACTACAGTCTGCCTCCAATGCGCTCATGCGGTGATGTATGATGCTGTTGTGAGCTTATGTTTGTGTGGTTTTTATACCATATTCAAAGTTGTTCTTACACTGTACAGTATAGACATATGTGCAAGCACAAGTAGTCAGCATACTTATTACATGATACATGATACAACCTATATATTTGCACAAATGATACAAAATGTAGTTTACAAAACTTTTACGCTGGTATTAGAGTATAGCCTGAAGTTTACAGTTGCTAAGATTTTATTCCGATAATCCTGTATCCACTCAATTGTCAACTCAATGAGAATATCCAGCTTTGCAAGCAAATCGTGTATGTTCCCACGATGTGTATATCATTGCACGCCGTATTATTGGCATCACTTAAAAGTGCATCACATCGTCACTAATGATCATACAATGTAAAAAAAAATCAAAACTTGCTCAGCCATAATAATGAATACTCCCAAGTACAACCCTACGAAACCTGAAAAAGCCACCTTTTGGACGGTAACCTGGCCGGCGGCGGCGTCTGCTGCCATGGCAACACTCCCCCATGGGAACCCTCCTTAAGCTGCTCATCCATTGTTAATGAGCCTACAGGTGGGAGCCGCCGACGATTAATGGTTTCACCACCAAAAGTGGCTCTTTCTTGGATCCCTTCCACGATCAATAGGCGGACGTGGAAGGCTCGACTTGGACAGGAGAACCTCCAATTGAGGCCCTCTTTCTATCAAGACCACCTGTATGAGAATACGATTGCCCGTGGCCCACAGCTTTCATATGGAGGCCACTATGAACCTTTGTGAAGGGACCGCCTCTCTATTGTGACAACGTGAGACCATACACGTGGTCGGTCCTAATAGTCAGGCTCTACTGTATTCCTGTATTCCTGTATGGGAAAGCCCTTGCAAGTTCATCTTGTTGGCGATACTAGTATGTGATTGTTTTGTTTTTTGTTTTGTTTTGTTTGTGTCGTTCTTTGATGTAATTAATCTATGAACAATGGCAACAGTTTGGGTCTGTGGTGTGGTCAACTGTGTTTTTGTTGTCGTGTGGTTGGGTTTATTAAGGCTCAATACTTATTTCATTTATTTATTTAATGCAGACATACAATCCATAGTAATAACAATACATGATAATAAAAATACAGCACAAATATTAGATATAGTTTGCATCTCACTCATTTGCACATATATAGCTTTTACAATATGGTTTCATTAACTTGTGAATTACACAATAAGCCCGAAATAAATGAGGGTGACCGGTGTGAAAATGTGCAAGAACAGCAGCAACCACAATATACAAATGTACCGAGTGTCCAACTCCAAGTATTGGCAGCAAGTTGAGACCATCTCAGGTTAGTGTGATTAATGAATGATTGCCATGAAATAAACTTCTAATTCTGATGAGTGCCTTTCTCTCAAATTACAATGAAATCTGCCAGGTGCAGGTGCCAACATTTTCTCTGGGAACTCTTGTGTTCGTGTATACAACTTTTAATGTCCTATCTGTACCCATGCCTACTCTGACAGTGGTCGAATTTCTTAAATTGAGGGGGTTGCGGGAGAGACTAGATGGTATTAAGGGGTATCAAGCAGGAGTCACAACGTCCTCTTTCAGCCGGTCAGACTAACCGCACAGATTTTTTTTTTTTTTTTTTTTTTTTTTATTTCCCGCAGAGCTCATGAACTGACCTATTGAAACATATTGCTTCTAATCAATGTTGAAAGAAAATCAAATTTATAAACAGGGCACTATTTATTAAAATCACCTCATCATTCTAAAAGTATTTAGCATCACAATACAGAATTCTTTAGTGTCAATCAGTTCATGTAAGTAGAGAAACAAGAAAATATATTTCGTGGTGGTTCTCCAAATACATTTCTAAGTTCTTCATTGCTATCTAAGTCATCCTCCAGATCAACAGATCCTCCAACAGATACCGGTACATTGGTAGCAATATTATCATCAGCCTGGTCATTTTGGATCTCCGCTCTTCCACACTGGTAATCATTTATCATCATATTTTCATCAACTTCATCGTCGTCAACATTATTGTCATCATCAGAATCTTCGTCTACAACACCTTCATTTTCTTGTACAGCATCATCATTTCCATCATCATTATCAGAATCTTCAACTACAACACCTTCATTTTCTTGTACAGCATCATCATTTCCATCATCATCATCAGAATCTTCAACTACAACACCTTCATTTTCTTGTACAGCATTTTCTCCTCGTTTTAAAACTTTGATATCAGAATCTTCTGAGCCATCTGGTTTTGTAATTCCACAAACACGGAAGGAGTTAGCAATCATGTCATTTTGGAGTCTATCCCAGGCTTCTTTGACCCATCGACAAATTTCAACCTTCTCAGGTGGTTTAACATTTCCCCCACGAGTGTATCGCTTTTTTGCATTTGCCATCCATTCCTCATATTTTTCTCGATAAGCAGATTTAAATGCCTTGTTCCAGCAAACATCTGGTGCCTGAATGAGACCTGTACAACCACCTGGAATGACAGCAACCTGTGTATTCATTGCTCGCAGTAGCTGTTTTGTAGAATCCATTATGTGTGCCCTGAATGCATCCCACACAAGCAGACGTGGATGAAACGCTAATCTTCCCCAGACCTTGTTCAGCCATGTGTGAGTGAGTTGTTCATTCATCCATCCATTAGGGGACATTTCTACTATTACACCCTGCACACGATCAGCATCCTTTTCACGGCGAACACCTTTGAATACAATGAAGGGTGGCAACTTTACACCATTTGCTTAATTCGCTGCTAAACAAACTGTAACTCTTGATTTATCGAACCCTGTACTCTTCACACATATGCTTCGAGTTCCAACATGATCAAGGGTAGTTTCACCTAGCATGTCAAGCCATATTGGGGTTTCACCCATTGCCCCTATGTATGATAGGTGTTCAGACAGATTGAAACGAATTATTATAGAGCGAGAAAACAGAATAAAATCTATAAGTTTTGGAACTACTGCTGCTGGTAACCTTTGGCTAATGCTTGTTCTTTTTCTTAAGACAATACCATGACTATCAAAAAAACGATCCAGCCAACCCTTACTTGCGTTAAAGTTATCTACTGTGGAGTCTGGAATAACGTCATGATCGCCCCAAAACTCACGTGCTTTACGTTGCACCATCTTACGTGAAACTCGGAGGTTTTGGTTTCGCTGCCTAGAGATCCATTCTACCAGACGGTTTTCTAAGTGCTCACTGGCTGGTCGGCGCCCTGCTCCACTCAATCGTTTTCTGCCACTGTTAGATCGACTATGAGCTTCAAGAAGTGCACGTAGTTCGATCTCTTGCTTGCACCATTCTCGTATGCGTTTTGTGTCTACTTTGAACTTCCTTGCAGCAAATGATTTTGATGTTTTTCGCGCAACCTGTATTGCCTGAATTTTAAAAGGTAAACTGTATGATTTTTTCTTTTCCCTTTCCATCTTGTTTGCGTGCAAAATGCAGTACAAAAGAAGCCTACGTGTACAGTGTGTATTGTACAGGTATTAATTATAGTAACGCACGTAAGGCGTTTATACGGGGGAGGCGTTTATTGATTTAAAATTGCTTCAAGGGTAGGCCTCTATGCAAAAATGCAAACTTATATACCGGTAGTCAGCAAACATTCAAATAGCCTATATCTGTAAAGTATGTCCAGGATGGACCAAAATCGTCTAATCTGCCAGTCAGTGACTAATAAGAAATGGTTACAGAAAACAAACATAAAACGCTGATTTTTGAACCATGATTTTTAGAAAAAGCATCACATTCTTTTTAAAAAAAGTATCATGATCTAACAATATAAATTTAAAATGAATACTGCTACCATAGTATATATGTATTCATTGCTTTTTCACAGAGAATTACTACAGCTATCTGGAATCCACTAACACATGATAAAATACCAAAAATAAAAACATTGTTCATTGACGCTTTAATTTTAACTTTTCCTTGTACTGGAAGTCGATGTCTTTGATGTGATTTACCAGCCTGAAGGTAGAAATGGATATTGAAATATCAATCAGCCTTTATTCCAGTGTTTTAAACACTGGCTTGTACCCAATTAATTGCGTCCATCCATCCGTCCGTCCGTCCGTCCATCCGTCCATCCGTCCATCCGTCCGTCCATCCGTCCGGTTCGTTACCCCTCTACAGGTCGCATCGTTTGAGCTAGGATGCTCAGATTTGGCATGTCGGTTGGAAATGGTGACCACAAGAACCCTATTTCACATGGGCCCAAATGGTCCATATTTGGGCCCATTTGGGCCCATTATTAGGTCCATTTTACTAGTATTCAATATGCCTTAGCCAGCATATGGAAAAATCAATATCATAAAGCAGCAACATTAGTCTAGCCTGGTGCTGTTAGCTGCTGAAATATGAATATTGATTTTTTGACAATATATAGACAGTTGCATTCCAGTGCTTTTCCAGTGTTTTAAACACTGGTTTGCCCTCACCGGGGGCGCTTTTCATTCACATTGAGATTGTATTAAATTCTAATAGAAAAAGTTACTTCAAATTCTTAGGGAACATCATAATTGGAAATTATTGATTGAATATTTGCTATTACTTATTATTTATTATGCATATAAAAATAAGCGCCCATTTATTAGAACGGGTCAAGGATTACCTGAAATACTAATAGAATGTAATTACTGGAATTTACTATCTTGCTAGTCATAGACCTTGAAATGTTGCAGGAATAAGGATGCCAGTATCCATCCTCACACACCACACCCTACTAATGAGCTCCCATTCCTCATAATACATTACTGTTGAATTTGAATAAGTGTCTTTAAGGAGACTTTCAGGAGATAAAAAAAATTCCCAAAATGTTCTTATTTTTTATTTTAGTATAAAAGTACATTCATTTCCCTTTTTACAAATGTATAACCCTTTAAGGGTTGCTGGAATGGAATTTGGTTTATGGACCATACAAAAGATCATACAAATACAATGAAAAATTCAGTCAATGTTAATTTTGACTGTACCGAAATTGTGTACATGATCTTTTGTATGGTCCATAAACCAAAATCTATTCCCGAAACCCCTAAAGTGTTATCCATTTTTAAAAAGTAAAATGCTTGTACTTTTATACTAAAAAAAACAAAAAAACAAGAACATTTTAAGATTTTTTTATCTCCAGAAAGTGTCGTTAATGATCTCACCAGTCTTTAGCAAAGATGAGAATGTCCTCATTCACTGGTGTGTTGACGGCTGCCAGGTCAGACACAAACTTTTCATGCAGCGCCTTGTGGTCAGCCAGGTTGTCATAGCTCGCCTTGGCCATCATCGCCTGCAATTACAGGATATTAATGGCTTTAAAATGCTAACAGTTCCACCAGAGAAGTACTGTAGTCTATGTAGACGTTGGCTACAAGATTATCTTAATTGGTAATCTTAATACTATTTTACGGTTTTCAAAGAACAAGCAGTATTAGTAACTATATATTAGTAACAATCACATGTGAAAAAAAACATTGACCTGTTTACCTTTAAATCTATTTGTAAACTAAACTTTAGAAAGGATCTGATATTATAAAGTAAGCACTTAAATTGGTGACGCAATGGCCACTGCATGCACTACAGCTTGTATTGACAACATCTGATAATGCGAGGAAATGCTTAAATAACCCAGAAAAAGGCAAATGCTCGAATTGCATATCTTATATATTCAGCAAGCAACTGAGTTTGTTACCTCCTCTGTAGCAAAGTGCGCAGAGACCTTCTCCTTGAGCGATGCCAGCACGGCGTCATTGTCGCGCTCGTTTGCCACGGCGAAAACGCCGGTGAACAGGCCCTTGTGCTCCGCGTCCAGATTCTCGTACTGGAAGGGAGAACAGAGGGCAAGTGCTTACACAAAGCTAGGAATGCAGTAACACTTCTTTGTTATGGCCACACGGGTACTAGTCTTGGGATTCTGAGATTTCTGACAGAACAACACTTGGATCTAATAACCTTACACTTTGTTTGCACATTTGACTTTGAGGTTAATGCTATTATCTAGCGGCGTAACCTATCACAATTGAGGATTGGCACGGCGTCATTGTCGCTAGTTGGCCCGCGAAAAACCAATTTTAGGAAACTTTGCCCTGTGCCCATCAATTTATAACAGGGACGACGATTAATCTTGCAACAGTCGTGCGGTTTTTGCTTTCAGTAGGCGGGGACGTTAAAAACGATATGTACCGTTCCGTGCTAATTTGTTTTGTGAATTAATTCAGTAAATCCAGTTTTATTCAATACGGTCGTGACCGTATGTGTTTATCAACAATTTGCTTCGACTCAACTAACAGAGATTCCCCATTCTACAATTTTATCATCTATGTTATTCCTCCATGGTAATATAATGACAATATAATCAATAAAATTTGGTTGTTTAATTAGTACATGATCCATGTTTTAAAAAACATGTAATATTTGTTTTCATCGCGTTCGCATTTTGTCCCCCGTTGCTGTCGTGTCAATCGACGTACTGCAACAATGCATTTGACGTTTTATACAAACACCGTTGTGCATTCACGCGTTACGTACGCTGTTGTTGTAAACTATTATCGGGACAGTCGTTTTTACCCGGAATTAATATCCGGTCTCGTAGAAAACCCGTTGTCGACTCGACATTTATGAACCAGTTTTCTCGTAAATTAAGAGATTTGACACAACACTTGATTATGGGAACATTGAAATAGTAGTAAGGCACATTTGACTTTGAGGTTAAACGGCACTGGTGGGTAAAAATGTCCGGCGTAAGATTCACAAAATTTGACTTTGAATTATACTATTATCTAGATTAGCAAAATGATGAGAACTATCTTATAGGTCTGCTAGCGTCGTTGCCGGCTATTATTGATAAATCATTATTAGTACTAGTAATTGATATTACGTTGTGATCCGAGAAACTGAAGTTAATTCCTGGCAAAAGTTTCTTGTTCATGAATCATATGACATATCCACATGTTGTTCAACAACTTGTTATATTTAAGTATATTTATTAGTACTTACGAAAACTCTGAATGACTCGTCCCACACAAAAGGCTCGGGAATTTCATATTTGCCCATGTTGTTTGTTTTATCACGTTTGCTCAAGATAGAACGATGGTTTCTGTTGCAAGACACGTGGTATTTGTGGCCCCAAATCGAGCTGCGGCCTTCTTTTATAGTACTGCGTACGTGCACAGTACACTTGATAGCGGCCGAGTGGGGAGCTGCCAGTTTTTGTCACGTCCACACATCACGTACGCCAGCCCAAGCCCACATCACGTGTTGTGTGAGTTTGGGCATGTTTTACCATGTTTACATCACCTCATGGAACAAGGCCCAAGGGCGTACACGCAGGCCTGTACGAGGATAGCCGTGGTTAGTTGGAGCTAGCCGTGTGAGTCACGTGAGATGTCACGTGACAGTAGCGCTGGACACAGGAGTTATAGGCATTTATCTCTCTGTAGATATGCTATGTAAAATGTACCTTGATATATGGTTACTAGTTTACTTTCAATTAAATTGTTTTTAAAAAAACATCATGCACCTATTTAGTACTAATTAGTATCTTAAATCAACCACGACAATACCATTTCAGTATCAGTGTTTCTTGGTGAGGTGTGCATTGAACCCCTTACACCCCTGTGTCATTTTCCTGCAGTCAGAAGGATGGAAGCACTTCACATTTCGCTTTATACCCGTTACGCGCATCACATACGGGAGTTACTCGCATCGGGCTGAAAAATAGGAGTGCTCAAACAGCTAAATTAAACTACATATCACCCGTATAATTGCGTTGGAACACAGTCTGTACACTAAAAATGATATCCAAAGAGAAAAAAGTAACGAAAGAAGCATTTATATTGGTCAAATAGCCCAATCAAAATTGTGTGTGAGTACATTCCGCCATCTTGAAAAACTGAAAAGATGCGCTGAACGCGCGTTCAGCGCCTCGCGTCGACACAGTGATAAAGTTACCAGTGCCAGCAGCTAATGCAATCAGAGCAGCTCATATACCCTAAAACCATCTCACGTATTCCATTGGTTCCTTTTCAAAACTAGGGGTTAACTTGATGCAAATTTTAAATCGCATTCCCTGTCAGAATATGTACTTCACAAATCCACAGTAAACTCAGCTACCACTCATGGCGAGAAAACCGACTGTTTTTAAGATCTACATAGTAGTCTTTAATAATTACCCTTTGTTTAGAGACAAAAAACACTAGACCATTGTAGGCAGCTATGTATAAAAATTTAAATATTGTAATCTGCACATTCTTTACTTTTAGTCATCTCACACTATGTTGACTTAAACTTTGTTCTAAATAAAACAATATGGTGGAGAGAAAGCTTATAACAAAATTTGTCATTGTACAAAGCTTATGTAACTTAATATAACAAATTAAAGGCATTTGTGTAGACTGGATGTTATTTAGTCATTGCAAATTCCAGAAAAGGCATTGATCAAGTCTGTCCTCACAAACCTGAAGAATAGTGTAGCGCATTTAAATACAATAACTTAGTTCAAAATGGACAGTGACAGTATTCATGAGTGGAAAGAAAGTAATAAAGAATGCTCACTAACGGATAATAAAGTGAATCAGCATAAGACCATTGAGGAAAGTGGAAACTGCACTCAATGTATGATTTGTGCACAAATCATTCAGTCAAAAAGCGATATCTGAACACCCACATAATAAGAATCCACAATGATGAGAAATATTACAAATGCAGTATATGTGATAAGGGTTTTAGTCTCAAGCAAAGTTTGACTAACCACGCGAGAATCCAGACTGGAAAGAAAAACCTTATAAATGCAGTGAATGTGGGAAGTCCATAGGCAGATCCAGGTTTTTGGAAAAGGGGGCGCACTAAAGCAAAAAGGGGGGCGCACTACGAGATTTCATGAAAAACCCTATGAAAATGAAGTATTTTTGGTGGGAAAAGGGGGCGCGTGAAAGTTTCAAGTTGACCAGACACATGAGAACCCACACGGGGAGAAACCACATCAATGCATAGTGTGTGAGAAATCATTCAGCGATAGGGCAATCTATCAAAACATATTAGAATACACACTGGTGAGAAGCCATAAATGTAGATTGTGTGAGAAATCCTTCATTGAGCAGATCTCTCTGAATAGGCACATGAAAGTCCAAAGGAGATAAAACATTCAAGTGTAGTGAATGTGGAAATGTTTCAGTGAAAATAGCAGCCACGACCAGCCACATAAGAATCCACGCTGGGGAAACATCATATGCTTGCAGTGAATGTGGAAAGTGTTTCAGTGAAAATAGCAGCTTGACCAGCCACAAACGAACCCATACCGGGGAAAAACATATGTATGCAGTGAGTGGGGAGAGTTTCAGCGTAAGTGGCAGCTTGACCATGAAACATGAGAATCCACACTGGGAGAAAAACCATTTGAACCAACGAATGTGGGAAAAAGATTTTAGTGACGGTGGTAAATTGACCAAACAAATGAAAATCCACACAGAATAGAAAACCCTACAATGCACATAGAATTGGTGTTTTAGAAAAAAGTAACAGCTTGATCAAGCATATGAGAATCTACACTATGCAAAAAAGAACTTTACCAGTGCAGTGAATGTGGGGAAGCGTTTTGTTGACAATGCTAGCTTGATAAAACTACAGGAAAATCCACAAAAGTTGAGTATGAAGATACAGGTATCAAGCCACGCATGCGAAAATAAAGATATATTTGTAACGAAATAAAACCCATTAAAAAGGTGTGTTTATTGTGAGGGCACAGCAGGCACAGACAGAGCCCCTAGACTCAAAAATCCTACGTGCAAGTAGAGAAAAGCTCAACTGAAATGACAAAATCTATTTTAGAATATGCTGCTTGCATGTAATTGTAGTCAACTGAATTTCCTCTTAATGCTCTGATACAAATGTCTATAAGGGCCCAAGTATCTAACATATTTCATTTTCATATGTTTAAAATATCTCTGGTAGCGAGTCACACACACAAGATGTGAGCACTCTCTACTATAGGTCTTTTTGTGAATAGCATTTGTAATATTGTATTTGATAATAAATGTTATAATAAAATGAATACATGTTTTTTATGTTTTTATATATTTCTTTATAAATCTTGCTTCTTCAAAGTTCGAAGAAAATGGTACTATAGTACAGAAGAATCACTTTTTCAAGACAAATACAGATGAAATACTTTTTCTATAAAAAAACAGCCTCTCCAAGAAAGTGAGATGTGAGTATGTATTCCAAAACCAAACGAGATATGCGTACCGTTTTAGTTTCATGACGAACCAACCAAAATAATACACAGATCTCAAATGGTTAACCCATTTGTGCTTATTGTTCACTACCAGGCCCGCGTCCTACGGACGCAACAGTCACCAAATAAATGCCGATGGTATATACACAAAATAAAATTCGTACGGTTTAATTTGTTTGGGAAATGTCTTCTCATGATTTAGGGAGTTCATATTTCTAAGCGTGCACGCATTTGAATATTCAATATACGCACACGCTCGTGTAGTGCCTATTTATGACAATAGCAGGACAGTCGGTGCGAACGATGCACAGACACCCGTACGATTTGCTGGACGAAAAGCCTTCCATTTTTAATGTCCAATGTCTCATTGATTTAACAAAAACTGTAAATACTCATGATTTAGTGTGAATGGCATTCATGTATAAAAGAAGACGCAAATATTGTTTGGAAAGCATACAGTTTTTTAATTTTTATTTTCAAATATACATTTGTAAATACACACACATCCTCACTACGTCCTTCTTAATGGATAACACACCCGCCCCGTCCCCACACCAGCCAGTATACCAAGTCCCAGTTGCCGGCTGCAGCGGCCAGCTCCGCGGGCAGGAGGCCTTCTCTGTCTCGCACCATGGCGAGCTCCGGCGCCCACACAGCCTGTGCGACCCCCAAGGGCATGCCAGGGGTCGCGCACGCCACGTGTAAGGGGGTCTTGTCTGCGTGGCACTGGACGGTCACGTCCGCCCCGAGGTCGACCAGCGGACGCACCATACTCGGGCTTTGCTCGAGCGCCGCGTAGATGGCGGTGCGGCCGCGCCGGTCACGGTGATTAATAATGTTGTAGAGGTCCTCTCGGGGGTTGACGGTTTGAGGCGGGGGCGTGACGGCGGCGCCGTGGCGTAGCAAGAAAAACGCCACTTGAAAACGTCTCAGGCCGAGAGCGTAGTATAGAGGGGTGAATCCATCCGCGTCTGTGCTGTTGATCAGCGCTAGCTCTTCCACCAGCAATTGATTTAGTAGATCCTGGGGAAGTGCGCGCACGCCGCGTGGAGTGCAGACCCCGCACGCGTGACGACTGCGGTGTCTGCGCCGCCGCGCAGCAGTATGCGCACAATCATCGTGTGGCCACCTGATAAGATAGGATGATTTATTGCATTAAATGACAAGTGGATTATATATGGCATAGTGATGCGTAGTATATACTATTCTATTTATGTGACACCTAACCAGAGACCAGGGTGATTTAAACATGAAATATGAAGAATGACGATGAAAATGATGCCGTTATGTTTCTGTTAACTGCCACAACTTCAACAATTTCACTAAAAACAGTGCTTCAATCTATATATCATAGTAAACTATTTAAAATCGGTCACAGTACAATTAACACATACATTGCTGAGGCTACCAACGTGGCCAGCCTGTTACATTTAATAACAATAAAATAAAGCAAGCAAAACATCGATTTGGCATGGAAAACATTCACATGTCATGTGACAATCATTAGCGTATAATACACATGTACTGAATTCCAAGAAAGAATATATCAATGGGCAATACATGATACTGAGTAATCTACTAATAATCAATACAAGCAAAGAGAAAAATGTGTTAACTACATTAACTGTGTAGCAGATATGTGATTTCTAAACTGCTAAATCTATCCAAGTTTTTCTTTCAATTTCCAGGCCTCATCTAACAATATTTTGAAACATGTTTGATTATTTTGCTGCCACTAAAAAATTGCCTTGCGCACAATACTTTGTATAATATCTAACCGTTCAACTATTCATACAAGCGTAATCTGCATACATACCAGCGATGGCGGCCATGAGCGGGGTGACCTCCTCGTGCACAATGTTCACATTATCACCGGGTGATGAGGTCTTCGGGTCCCGGCAGACTATCGTGCGAAAGCCGTCGGCGGCGGTGCTGCGGGGGCTCTCCCGCCTGCTTCATCAGGTGAAGCTGCCGGCGCCGGTAAGCAACGAGCCGTGGCACCACGTCCTGGTGGAATCGACAATCGCCAGGTGTAGAGGCGTGTTGCCGTCGCTCATCTCGCGAAGTTGACGAGCCCGGCACCCTTGACCAGCCAGCCATGCCACGACATGTCCTCAAGGGCTCGGTGCCTGACCGCCAGGTGCAGCAGCGAGCCGCTTGGGCCCTCCACGGCCAGGAGCTCGCCTCGCTCACCGTATCCAGTCGTGCTCGGGTGTCGTCAAAGTTCTTGTATTTCATCGTGAATACCGTAGGCCAGCAAATGATTGTGCAGTGCCATTTTGTGTAA
>CM032668.1:10409650-10435426 GCA_019095985.1 Streblospio benedicti
CACGAAAATTGTACAAAGGAACCTTGTCATAAGTTTGTAAACTAACAAAAATATTGCATGTGCTGTGAAGATATTGAGTTTCAATGCTGCTATTGCACGTCTGATGTATATCATTGAGAATAATTTATTAATTACGTACGCTAGAGTTTAGAACCTTATAATATGTAATCCAGATTATGTTACCATGTGTGTTATGCGAGAATTACATCTTATATGTGTCAGATAATTTTGTACATAGCTCCAATCCAGCCCACTGCATGATTGATGTGAATTGTATTTTACTTTCATTATATTCTGTATACGCGTGTTTCATACTAAGTGTTTGATGTGATCGTATTGAACTTTGGAATAGCCTGCATAATTATGTTCACCTTATAATTAACTCATTCTGATTGTTAAAACGTTATTCCACTATGCCTTATTTTGGTTGTAATATACTCGATAATTTACTCATGATTGTTAACAACCCATACCACTGCATGCTTGATGTAATTGTATCATTTTTTTTTGATTAATTTCGACAGTTTACACAACTATGTTTGCTTTAAAGTTTATTTATTTTTATAGTTAAGACAAATTACTTTGCATATGCTTTACTCATAATTGTTAACGAAAATCACCAATGCATGCTTAATGTGATTGTAAGAAGAAAGTTTATTATATGTTTAATGTAAAAACACAATTTTGGATAAAGTATAGTTCAATTTCATTGTATTAGTCAACAAACGATTATATGATAAGTATGAATTTTAACTTAATTGTATAAAAACTTACGTTAGATACATGCTATAATCACAATTATGTTACCATAGACATTATGTATATAGTGCATGTCATATGTTTGATAAATACTGTAATTATACCCGGTCCATGACATTGGACGATTAAAGTGTTTGTACTATATAATTGTTAGATCCTTAGATGTTTGCTAGTGCTCATTTTTTATGCTGTATTTTGAGAACAATCACATATCTATGTAAATTCGTTGATATATAACATGTGTTTGAATATTGTCAACCGTGAAACTCCTTATGTATTAAACCTCGTACTTAACATAACGCAATCATGTTCTTACCATTTGTAACTGATTCAGTTGATCAGGTGTCTATGACACAAGGTCCTGTTTGCGTTATGTTCAGGAGACCTATATCTGGTGTGTGAGTAGCAAAAGGCCATATCCTTGTATACGGCGGATCCAGCTTTTCCGAAAGGGGGGGAATGTGATGATACGAAAGTGCTGAGTCAGATTAGACTCATAGGCACCGCCGGAAGTCTCACTCCTTCCGGCTCCGCCTACCGTCTACACACACACCAGCGTCACACGAGTCTACTAGGCCTCGACCCGCTCTCTCTAGTCTACTGAGCTAGACGAGGACGGGTTATATATATACTGGAACTCGATGTAACAAGACAGTCAATAAACAGAATAGAAACCCTTCACTGGTTCTGTTATTACTTCTCACCACACATGTCTAAAAGTCAACTTCCTGTTCACGAAATCTTTTATTTCTTGGCGGGGAAGGGAATTTAGGAATTGACATGATGGTGGGACATAATAGTGAAATGGAGGTACAATATAAATGTGAGATAGAATATGTCCAATGGGTTAAACAGGCTTTACGAAAGAGTTTTCAGCACACCGCTGACAACCTGAAGGCGGCGGCGGTCAAGAGACAAAAAGCCCGCTATGATTGTCCAAGCCACCAACATATGTACTGGAACATTGTTCTGTTTCAGGGCCACCACAACTGATTTGATAAACAACGCCACAGATATCGTCTTTTCTTGCCGGGTCTTTTGGGGCACTCAAGAGCTGTCTGAATGTGTTTCTGGGCTTGAAAAAAGCTCTGCACCCGTAGTCTTTCATTATCCTTCTCACACTCTCTGAAAGATCCTTCACATATGGGATGCCCACCATAGTCTTCTTCTGTATATGCGTCTTGTCTTTCTTCTTGCTGGAATCTTCATGTTGATTGTGTTTGTGAATTGCGAAAAATTCATAATGGCTCCACACACCGAGGCAAAAGAAACTATGGAGGATCTTGCTGAAGCAAGAAAAGTGTTCTGGTGTTAAATCATGGCTCACTAGAGCAGGAAATCCATGTTCGGATTTCAGTAAAGAAGACCCACAAAAAATAACGGAAGCAGATTATGAAACAGCACTTAAAAACTTTGAGAAGAGGCTGGAGGCACTTAAAAACTTTGAGAAGAGGCTGGAGGCATGGGACGATGCTCAAAGCAACATTGAAGTGCTACTGCCCGAGGACCAGCTGGAAGAAGAGATTGAAGCAGCAGCGGTTTATCGACAGGAGCAGAAGGCAAGGAACAGACTGGTTACGGTAGTTTTATCTGCAACTCCAGTGACAACAGACGGTCAGAGAAGCATGCAGCAATCGGTGAAGTTGCCCAAGTTGGACTTACCCAAGTTCAGTGGTGATTTGTTAAAATTTACTTCTTTTTGGCAACAGTTTAATTCCTGTATTGACTCGAGAGATCTTTCATACATAACAAAATTTAATTTCTTCTGCTTCACCCTGTAGCGAGTGATGTCACATGAGAAACACGGAAGTGGTTCATCGGCATTACGAAAGTTGTTCGAGATCGGTGCAGACGTGTGTTTATCATTGCGGGAAAAAGTACAAATTATCTAGCTTTTTGGAATTCAACAGTGTTTTATTTAGTGATTATTGTTCGTCTTTTGAGCATAGAACTTTATTAGAGATTTTTCACCGAAGCATTCGTCTCCTATTCAAGATTTTAGTCGGTTTTTGAAATGGCGAATGTTTTGGATGCCTTTATCGCTCACAACCGCGTGGGTGTAGAGGTGGAAAAGTCTATAGAGGAGAGAGAGAAAAAAAGCACATCCAATGATAAGGTGAAGAAATTAGAGAAGGGAAAGAGTTCCCGTGATAAACCCTCGAGAGGGAAAATCCTTTACTGGGCGCTCTATCTCTACTTCTGCAAAGAGCGTGGCCACAGGCCATAAGCGGCCCACAGGGCAAAGTAGCAGCATGAATGTGTCCACAGGACACAAAAGCGATAAGCCCACAGGGAATGAGCATGCAACAAGGTCCACAAGACCGAAGCTACCGTCCAGAACCATGTATAGGTCGAGTTTTTAAAGCCTAAAAATTCATTCTAGAGAAGGGATTCGACTTATAGGGGGATCATCAATTTTGACAAGTTTGGTCAGTGAGTGATAATGTGGCAACACTATAAAAACGGGACAATATCCCACCCGAATATCCTATAGACGTTATAGCAGCAGCACGACTTTTCCTATAGCTTTACAAAGTATATAACAGCAATAAACAAGAGTGTATCCATTTCTGTATTGAATATTAAAGAAAATATTGTCAAACCACAAAAAAATTACCACAGTTCAGTTCAGTTCAACTCCGTTGTAATCCTTTGTAGGGTTAGGGTAAGGTTATTAGCCAAACACTATCCCGCGCCAGATACGCAACAACCCCCCAGGCGACTAAGCACCTGAGTACCTGATGCCCTCTCCCCACTAGTGTTGCTGTGTGCCGAGTGGCCAATATGCACCACTCACCAAAACCAGGACCCCAGAGGCATGAGTGGCCATTGGAAACTTCAAGAGAAACCAAGGGGGCAAGTCAGCCTCTCGGGTCACCCCAAGGGGTCAACACCGGAAGAATGAAGGACATAGTGGGTTTATTCAATGATTCAATTTAAATTATAGATTGGAACCACACATTTCAGCCATCTTGGCTGGTGTCAGTGGTGAACGATTTCACGAGTGCGTTATGTTGCTTCAGGACAGTCACATGAATCTAATGACTAATAGTAATAATCAAAAACGAGTTCAGTAGGTGATTATTCGATTAATATATTCCACCTAAAAAGATGTTCTTGGCATCATTTAAAAGCTTATTTTCTGCTCATTCCACGTTTGACAACAGATTGGTCGTCACAAGCAATGTCGGCCTCGTAAAAATCGCCAAAACATGTTTAGTGGCACAGAGCGATAATGGAGTGTTTTTATCGTAAAATAAATATGATTTTCGTAATCTAGACATTTTTCTCGTCAAATATATGTATTAAACTTCAAAATCCGATGAAAAATAACCAAGATATTAATTATTTTTCAAACATTGTGACAAACAAAATGTTCCCGGATTTTCGAAGCACGCGGTCTTGTTTACATGCAAGCGAGGTTAAAAAATATGTTCAGATATTTTCTTAATTTTTTCTTAAAATTCCCAATTTTGAGGCCAAAAAAGGGTTCTCGACTTATACGAGGGTTCGACCTGTACGTGGTTCCCGACGGTAATAGGATCCACAGGACCTAAGCCCATCGTGATACCCACAGACATGGCCACAGGACATGAAAATGGTGAGCAAAATGGAGGTAAGACTGTAGGAGAAAAACCATCCTCGTCCGCTCAACCTACCAAAGATGGGTCTTTCACGGGCTTACAAAAACAATTGGGGGATTTCATGTCCACAATGTCCCAACAGAATGTGCTTATGCTACAAACTATGGGGAAATTAGTAGACTTTGTACAGCCAAATGTGGATTATGATATAGAGGATGATGACCATTACTCCAGCTCGGATAATGATTATGAGACTGAGGATACTAATGAAGTCCAGGCAGAGTCTCCAGAGGATAAAAATGGGGATGATACAAATGGTGACTGCTATATATGTATTTTGTTACTGAAAAGAGATGAACTGCTATGAAGATTTGGTGATTTTTAAAAAAAATTTGTTTAGTTATAAACCAATATAAATGGTACTTAATTAGTAGAAATAGGAAGGAAAGGAGTTTTTTAAGAGTAAAATGTAGCAATAGGAGTAATTTTAGGTAAAAGAGTAGTAGTGATAGAAATAATTTTTATATAAAAGTAAATAAACTATGATGTAGAAAACTAGGTTGTTCATAATAAAATCCAGAAATAAGAGAAAAAGGTTTTATTACTTATATTTTAATACAAGCCGTACAAAATATATTTAATAACATCATCTGGTCGAGTCCACGAATTTAAACATCGCATGAAGCAGAAGAAATGTAACCATTAAACGAGACTTACCTGCGAAGCTGTAAGTTGAAGTTTGATGAGGATTTCTTCTGCTTCACCACTGGAGCGAGGGGTCACATGAGAAACACGGAAGTCGTTCATCGGCAAGCACGCTGCTAAGGGTGGGTCACTAGGGCGGGATGTGACCCCTCGCTCCAGTGGTGAAGCAGAAGAAATCCACATCAAACTTCAACTTACAGCTTCGCAGGTAAGTCTCGTTTAATGGTTACATTATTTGGTAGGTTTGTTAAAGGGTGACGCAAAAAGAGTTTTAGACGGTTTGCCAATTACACATGAAAATTACGATGAGGCCAAACGTATAATTGAGCATAGATTTGGCAGGAAAGAGGCCATAGTTTTTTCTCATATTCAAGAAATATTAGAACTGGATTTTTCAAATAAAGTTACACTTATTGACCTTTATGATAAGTTAGTTTCTAACGTACACTCTTTGTCCTCTCTTGGTGTTGCTGTCAAGATTTCAGAATGTTAACAATGCAGTATTTTTAGCTTTTCTACATACCTCATAGATTGATACACATAGTTTATTATGATAACATATAATTATTGTAATTCTCTATTCCAACTGTTAGATTATCGATTCCACGTTGTATTAAGCAGTTATTTCGAATTTTACTAGGATTTTCTGCTACTTTTGTCAAAAACAGGTGCCCTGCATGTAAAAATAGTCCCATATTTTGGGAAACTGTTGTATAAAGTGTTTGTAAGTTGATATATGTTATCTAATGTTACTTTTTGGTGTATGTGACATATTTAGAGCGTATTAAACACGATTTTATCGCAATATAACCAAGGATTTCACTGTTGCTAAGGGTCTGGTGGTGTAGTAATTTGATGACGTCAGTGTGTACGTGATTTTAAACAGACAACACGAAAAGTTGTACAATCGCTGTATTTTTGTAATTTATTGTCACCCCCATGAAGAGCAACGAGGTAATAATACTGTTATCTATAAATCGACTTATATAGGTCTGAGAGACAATGTAACAGATTTGTAACTTAGCTAGTAATTTTATATTTGAGGTTTAATGTGAGATGTTCAAGTCTAGATGTCACTTTTGAACTTGTCAGTGTATTCATGTTAGATATTTGACTGTATTTAGATCTCACGGTTCGTTCGTCGGTTTGTTCTAAGACATGTCAAGTTCTTGATGCCTTTGTATCATCACACCAATAAACACCAATGAACACAAATCAGTCGAACTCATCTCTTTCACCTTTAATCATGGGGCCAGACACACTTGGTATAAAATCTCAAAATTTTGTGTCCTTTTAACACCTATAGTAGTGTCAAGATTACCCAGAGATATTAGACAAGAATGGCCATTCGAGATAGCAACAATTGTAGCATTTTAATTAAAATGCTATTTTGCATGTTGATAAAAGTGCTAGGCTGTATAGGCACAAGGCCAATGTGGCATATAATCCACCTTACTTTACCTGGACTATTCCTAAATTAAAAGCTATGTTATTGGAAGAAGGCATAGTTTTACATGGTGGTGAGAAAAAAGCAACTTTAATTAAACTGTATGAATCTGCCATAGCAAAAGGCAGACATTTAAAGAAACAGGATACAAATTCAACCACATTCTCACAAGTCTCTTCTAGCTCTCCAGCGACCCTAGCAGTGACCCCACCAGCTGTTGGCACTCACAGTCTGACACTCTCATCTGAGGATTTGGCCTTGCTGGCAAAAACCGTAGCTACAGCAACCGTGGAAGCCTTGTCACCATTGCTAAGGCAACCTGCCACATCAACAACACAACTTCCGGGTGTTCAGCATGCAGCAGTGTCAGCAGATGCTAATGGTATGCAGGCTGTTTCTAAATGTACAATAGAATACTCGCATTTTATTGGAGATTAAAATGGACGCCTAAGTTGCTCGAGACCTGTAAATAATTTTGTAATCTTAAAATAAAGGAAAAAAATTTCAGTATTCACTACCCGCAGGTTATTTCTGGGTGTCTGCCTATCTATCACTTTGAAAGCCGCGGGCAAGCAGTAAACAGCTAAATTCACAAGTTATAGACAATTGATGTACAGGATACTCGCAACAATGCACGTGTTATGGCTTACCAGCTTCGCGGCAACAGACTAAATTATAAAACGCTTGAAACGAGTGGAATAAAAGTGTTAGAAAGTACTAGTAGCAATAGATCTAGATCTAGTAGTGTTAAACCATCCATCAGTGGATATTACAACCAAGGGAACACTATCAACATGCCGGGTGATAATCAAAAAGAGTGTGATGAATCAGCCTTGTCGGCTTCGGACATCCTGGCCAAGAGGCAACAAACTCTGTTAGAGCTGGACGCCGAGGAAAAGCTGCTCGACGTCGAGGCGGAAAAGAAGAAACTTGAGGAAAAGCGAGCACGGTTGGAAGCCTTGAAGGCCGGCACACCAACTAACCACGTGGATACAGCCACCACGCCTGTCCAACACCCACCTTGGTGATAATGAATCAATTTGCAATGATTCACTTTTAAGTGTTAGAGGTGTTCCTTCAAATTCCGTGCCATTAGTGGATATTGTTGCGCCTTCAATTAAGAAGGATATTATAGCAGGAAGATATGTTAACTTGGCTTCTCTCCTCATTTCATCTAGTAATGATAGTGCGGTTAGAGAGTTGTCACTGGGCACTTCATCCATTCTCCTTAAGCCATTAGCAGACTCTAGATTAAATAGGCCGCTGACTTTATCAGAATTTATTGTAGCCTTTAATATCTATAAAAAAGTTATGTGTTCTGCGTACCCACAGAGAAGAGAGGAGTTGGACGAGTATTTGTCAGATATTATAAAAATGGCAAATGACTATAAAGGACTTGCATTTTATGAATATCATAAAAGATTTGCTAAAAATGCTGCCCAACTGTTTATAGAAAGAGGCATAAAAGTGGATTGGGGAATTAGGGATCAAAGGATCTTCGTCGCCCTATTCACTGGTCAGAAGGCTAACACATGTCTTCATTGTAATGGACTACATCTTACGAATTTCTGTCCAGAAGCGTCAGGTCGCAAGCTGGATATGCCAGCTAGAAGTAAAGATAAGTATGGAAGAGACATTTCAAGGGTTCATGGGAAACAGATATGTAATAACTACAATCATGTCCAGGGCTGTGCATTTGCGAATTGCCAGAGGGCACATGTGTGTACTTTTTGTTTTAAAAACCATCCTCTTCATAAATGCCAGGAGAACAAGCAAACAGCAAATCATAATTCGAAGTGACTAAATATTAGGCGAATAGACCTGAACGTTGATGCATTAGAACAAGAGTTGCAGAGTTTTCCTGATACTGTACTAAAAGATTTCTTGATTCATGGTTTACGAGATGGGTTCCATACTGGGATAGCTTATGTACCTACTGACAATATTGTATGTAAGAATCTCCAGTCAACAAAAAAATGTCCACATGAAATTACGGCAATGTTACAGTCGGATGTTGCGAAAGGATACATGATTGGGCCATTTGATGAAATTCCCTTCATACATTATAGGATAAATCCAATAGGCGTGGTAGAAGGGAAGTATTCATTTAAGAAGAGGCTTATAGTCGACTTGTCTTCACCGCGTAACCAGGATAATGTGTCTAGTTTGAATGATCTTATCGATAAAACCGACTATTCTTTAGCATACGTTAAATTGGATGATGCAGTAAGGATTATTAATCAATTCGGGAAGAGGATCGTGGCTTTTAAAGACTGACATAACAGACGCTTTTCGTCAGTTGCCTCTCCATAGGGATATGTGGCCATTGCATGGAGTTAAATGGATGGAAAAGTACTATTTTCATGTTAGGCTCTGCTTTGGTTCACGATCGTCACCCAAATTGTTCGATAACTTATCAAGTGCGATATGCTGGATCTTAGAAACTAATTATAATGTGTCACCAGTTTTACACTTGTTAGATGATTTCTTGGCGATATGTCATCCGTATGCCAATGCTGAAATGATGATGAATGCAATGCTGTCACTCTTTGACAAGCTAAATGTTCCATTGTCCAACAAGAAGACCGAAATGGGTCAATGTATCGAGTATTTGGGGATTCAATTGGACACCATAAATATGGTCGCTAGATTACCAAGGGAGAAATTGGACCGTATTAATGGAATTTTGGATAGATTTTTATCTATTAAGAAGTGCACTAAAAGAGAACTGTTAAGCCTTCTGGGACATTTAAATTTTGCGGCCAGGGTTATTGTCGCAGGAAGAGCTTTCATGAGCAGACTCATTCACAGCTCAACGATGGTGAAGCCGTTACATTATGTTGTATACTTAAATGCGGAGGCCAGAGAGGACATCCACATGTGGAAAGTGTTGTTGAGTAATTACAATGGGGTGAGCCTCTTCTTGGACAATGAGTTCACTAGTGCTTTGGATATGAATCTCTTTACTGATGCTTTCAAATACCAACTTGTGATAATTCTAATGAAATTGATTTGCTTATTGGTTCTGGTGCGCCTAAAGCAAATCCATGTTCTTATGACGAAGATGACACCAAGAAGATTTTGCTTCCAGCGTCAAGGAAGTTTTTGAGTTACTTAGAGGACTGGAAGAAGAACATGACGGGGGCCAGAGGGTCAGTTAGATTTAAGAAGTTCCCAAATCTGATAACAGACATTGGAAACTATGCAAATACTTTGAAGTATAAGCCTGAAAATTATGATGTCATAGATTTGCC
This sequence comes from Streblospio benedicti, assembly GCA_019095985.1. Taxonomy (NCBI): domain Eukaryota; kingdom Metazoa; phylum Annelida; class Polychaeta; order Spionida; family Spionidae; genus Streblospio; species Streblospio benedicti. The sequence continues at coordinate 10,419,400 of CM032668.1, forward strand.
GTGGGGCTCAGCAATATTGACCGATTGACCGTTCCAAAACTGGAGCGTTCAAGAAGATATTTTGGGTTTTCCATGCTCCCTACTTTGTGAAAAACTCAACAGCATTGTTAGAAACTTTTTCAGCCAGATATTTCACACAATAATTGGCTACGAATACGGATAATTTTGCACCATAAATATGCAGTAAGGGCAACATCATTATTGGTCAGGGCAACAAAAAATAGGATGTTGGTTGCCAACGGGCAACATGTCGAAAATATTAGCGTACAGCTCTGGCTGGTATTTGCATATGGTACTCACAGCACATTATTAGATAAGAACACTAAAACATATGATAATGTATAAGTTGTATATTTTTATGCTATTTTAGATGCAAGGATGCAGAGCCGTCAGAAAATAGTCGGTTATGCAGCTGTCATTTCGAACCAGATGCAGACACTCCAACATTATTCAAATGGAACGAGACGAAAATTTTCTCTTAACCAGACGTAGGAAATAAAAGGTATACTTTTCAATATTAGTGAGGATAAAAAGAAATCCACATTCTTGGTAAATTTCCCCCCTGAATGAAGAATAACAGGGCCTTCATAAAAAAATTCAAGATTTGATTGAGTTGATTTGATTCAATTGAAACAAAGCTATTGCTGGTAAATCTTTGTACAAGATTTCACATTTCATAATTATCAATTATTATCAATAATTAACTTTTATTCATATTTCATAATCGTTGAGTATAGTTGTTAGCTGTAACTTCAACATTGTTATAGGAAACGTAATCAGGCCAAATCACTACCAGCACCAGAATCAGTATCAGCATCAGCATCAGCTTTAACTGCTGAGCAAAGCACACAGACGTCTGAAGAAGATCATTGCTCTGGAAAGTCTCTCGACGAATACCAACAGATGATTAGAGAGTTGCAAGCTGAAATTGCAACATTGAAATTGGAAAGAGCAGATTTACTTTATACCAAAAAAACGATGTCTTTCCAAGACATCGAACATGATGAAAACATGGTATATTCATTACTTCATAACTATTATAAAATCAGTATGCACAATATTTTTTGAACCAGCAGTTAGATGTTTTTAAGCTATAGAGTCTATTTGACTGTAATTTACCTGATATTTATTCAATTATGTGGCTCAGTATACTTGTGATTGCTGATTTCACCACCACTAATAATGTCTATGAATTTGAAGATGACATAATTAGTTTTCTCAATATATGTCATCCAATAATTTGTGATTGCATCTTTGTATGATAAATCATTTAAAAAATATCTAATCATGGGGAAAGATGACAACATTGTTTAAAAAAAATATTTAATCAAAAACCATTCATCGTGTTCTTATTACATTATTAAGAATATAGACCTCAATGAAAATAGAACTGAATGAAAACTGTCAATAACAACTTGAATTTTTCTTTAAGGTTAGAATGTACACTACGCTTCAACCAGATGTGTTCAAAATCATTGTTAAAACATAGGAGAGGTTTGAACTCAAGTATTATAAGGAGTGGAGGGTTACTAAAATACCATTAGTTGATCAATTGTTGATGACATTGATTAAATTAAAATTAATTGTACCCAACATGGATTTGGCTATTTGTTTTGGTATCTCTGGAACAACAGTTCATAATATTTTCTATACTTTAGTTTGTGCTTTACATGAACTTTTATATGTTGGTTGTACAACAATCCCTTCACAAGCAAAATGTAAGGGTTCTTTACCCTTAGCATTTGAAGATTTTGGGTCAGCTCGCTTAGTCATAGATGCTACCAAACTAACTATGGATATACCATCCGATATCACCAAACAAGCAGCATCCTACAGCAGTTACAAAAGTACACTATGACATCTGTCACTGGGGTTGCACCTAATGCCGCTCGTGTATGCTAGCGATTTGTATCCTGGCTCTACCTCAGATGTAAAGATCACCGAACATTGTGGTCTCTTGCAGCATCTCCATCCTGGAGATCTTATTTTGGCCCCGGGTGTACAGCATTGGTATTTGGTGGGTAATGTCTGTGTGCAGCATGTGGTTGGATTTTAAGAGGATTTCATGGGGTGGGGCTATTCAATGGCTGCCAGTGCATTAGGAAGGTGGTTATGACCCCATAAAATTGATTCTGAGCAAGTGGAGTTGGAATGGTCTAGTGAAGTAAACTTTGATTTTCGGCAAAAACTCAAAGGTAAGGATGTACAGTGTAGCTATTTATGGTATGTATTAAAGTCTTCACAATGAACCCAGATTTAGTGGTCAGAGTCCTGAGTACTGGCTAGTCTAATCTGGATTTTTTCAATTTTATGCGATTGTAAATGTCCAATATGGAAAGCCTTGTCAACATACACAAATCTGATGAATTTTGTGACAAATATATTGCATTAATTTTTAAAAAATGTGAGCTTAGCTCCACTTTTAGTACCACAGACCCCTGTGTAGTGTGGCATGGCTCAATGAACCATTGATATGGGCGTATGTCGTATTCGTACAGTCCAGATGGTACAGTCCAGATTATAAAAATAAAAAATAAAAATAATACTAATTACACACTAACTCTCAAATGCAGTGGTAGAAAAATGTTTTTCCATTGCCCTCGATTTGTATTTTAGTTTTACCACTGTAAACATATTATAAGTAATATACCTTTCAGGCATAAACTGGAAGGGCTTATACCACACAGCATCATCATGGTAGTGTCCCCAAGAATTGATCCAGACCTCTGTGTCCTTTGGAATTAGGTGCCCATCAATACTTGTATCTTTAATTGTGCGATGAGGTATAAGCACTGGATTAATTGACGATAAACGCAACATTTCTAGAAGAGTTGCCTGAGTGTACGGCATTTTGTCTCTGTCCTCTAATTTTGAATCTGCTGTACCTAGAACATTGTCAATTTCTGCTTGGATCTTTCTCTGTATATCTCTATTCTATGCAAGCATATTAAACAAGAACAAGAAATTGGTGCTTGTTGTGGCAGTCCCTGCAGTATATGCTTCAAACAAGGGCCACATTATTCTGTCATCGTCCAACTTAATTAGGACTCTGACTACTAAATCATTAAAATCAGCACTTCGGTCCGAACATTCGGGTGCACCTGGAAATGTCACCTTAAATGAAAAGGGGGCTTGGCTCCGATTGTGTGACGAGTAGAATTATGGGTGATTTGGCAGCTTGTACCATCTAAAACATTTCCTCACTTCCTTATATGATTTTATTTCAGATTAGTGGAAAATCTACTGTACAGCCCCGGATTTTGGCAGACAAAGGATTTACAATCCAGTCAAATGCCTGAAGGTGTATCATTTAACATACCACCATTTCTATCAGGAAAGTCGCAATTTACTCCTGAAGAAGCTGCCTTGAGTAGAAAAATTGCTCGTACACACATCCACGTAGAACGTGCAAATGAACGTATAAATTTTTTTTAAGATTCTAAACCATGTAAGTAACAAATATCTGAGTATATCTTCAAATATTAAAAAATTATCATACCATCTCAAAGACCTAGCAGACTTAAAACAATCGAATGCTATGATTTCGGGTGATGCACTTGCAGAAAAAGATGCCAAAGATTTCCTTCAATGCATGAAATCTAGATGGAGGGGTGAGATAGGATTCCTAGCAGATGCTTCTATAAAAGAAAACTCCTTCAACAAAAAGCGGCATCTACCTCTACCTAGTGACATGGAAAAAGTTTGTGTGTTTTTGAAGGAGGCAGTTTTGGCAATAACAATTGACGTAGATAGATTTGCTGAAGATGAAACTGCATATGAATATTCACTAAGAATATTACAGGCTCGACTTATAACTTTCAATGCAAGTCGACCTGGTGAATTGGATGGCGTTAAGTTAAAATGGGCAGAGACAGCCTCCATTAACAATGATAATTTGACCTCTTACATAGATGTCACATCAAAATTGGAACAAAAGCTTCTTGAAACTACAAAATATTTTGAAATTGAAGGAAAAAAAGGTTGAAAGGTTAGATGCCCGTCCTAATTCCAGAAGATGTACAGGAAATATTTAATGGTGGGTAGGGTTCAAGATTAGAAGGGATATTTAATGGGTTCCGCTCAGACCTCACTTACACAAAATCGTTATTTTAGCAAAGATGATCGTAATGCAATTTAAATTGAATATTTTTCTATTATCATTATTTTGGTGGCACTGATTATTTGCAAGAGACACCACATATATAGAATAACTATATTCAAATGGCAGTGATGATTCCAGAGAGGCGATCTCCATCGCAGTCTCGCAGCCCAGCCAGTACTGGGTGACTGGTGACCGTTCCCAGTACTCGGCTGCTAATAGAGGTGCCAGAGACCGTAGCCAGTACACATCCCACGACGGGCACAATCCCTGGCATAGCTGGAACGCAGTTTTGGCAATAACAACAGACAAACCTGTTGCACCAGCTGATCTTCTGAAAGACATTAGATGCAGTTGCAAAAGTGCAAATAGGCTATGTACGTCATAGTAAGGGACTGAAACTCAAAAGCGACTTCTCAATGTGAACCAGTTAGCATGATTCTTTGACTTTTATAAACTTCACGTGACATTGCATTTTCCTGAGAATCAAGCATATCAATTGGTCAGCTATTTACATTCATATTAGTATGTACTTGATGCCTTATACATCAGTGTTATAAATATAAAATAAAATAAATTTAAAATGAAAACACAGCTTTCTTTGCAATGACTTGTGTTTTAGGAATTATATATAAATGGATAACTAGGTATGAAAACGTTTCATGTTAATGGCCATACATAGGATTTAAAGATGAAACGTATGGTTTTATACAGATGGTGGCAACCATCTTGGATTTGAAGGTAAAAATGAGGTCAAATCACTATGACAGCACCAAAATTGAATTCCTTTTTTAGCTCTAGGGAACCATATAGAAGGTTTCTGTCCAAAAAATTTGTTTGGTAAGGTAAAATGTTCGGGTCCATTGAAATTTTTACTCTACAGTGGCAGCCATCTTGGATTTGAAGGTCAAAATGAGGTCAAATCAATATGAAAGCACCAAAATTGAATTCCTTACACCTGAAAACCATAAAATTGAGATACTATAAATGCTTGTAAGTCAAATACACAAAAAATTAGATTTTTATAATAGCGTTGGCAGCCATTTTGGATTTTTGCACGTGGATGGAGTTCCAGGTTTATAGGTCCGAGACCTTCACGATTCTATCGTGAACATATGAGATGCGACACCACAATTTTCCTGCGTCTAATCAGTGACGTCACAACTTTCCGCAATTTTATGTCTAAGTTTCTAGAGTGGCAATATTTTTGCCTATTTTATTCCTTTCCAGATACGTGTTACCTACCTTTTTAGTGGAAATGAGTGGCTCTCACGAGAGTGCCACTGATGAACGTGAAAAAGATCGATCCCGCTCCCCCTCCAAGGGTAGAAGCGGTTCTCATGATGATAGATCTAACTTGGAGCATATGAGTACCAAAGGTCTGATGGACAGAGTTGAGCATTTGAATTATGCCTTGGATAAACTAGTGAAAGAGCGATCAAGAAGCAGATCACCTAGTAGGTCTGCCAGTGGTCATGTAGGAAGGCACTGTGACCGCAAGCGAAAGCTAAAAGAAAGAAGAAGTTGCCACTATTCATCCCCTGCCAGTCCTAGTTCAAGCCCTAAGAGCAAGAAACGTAAATCAAAGGGCAAAGGCAAGAGTAGGAGAGCACCCACTCCCCCTCCTACTAGCAGCTCAAGCAGGTCAAGTAGCTCCAGCAGTTCAAGCTCTTGCTCATCTAACAGTTCAACTGATTACTCTGACAGCTCTGACTGGGAAGCACCTGCAAGGGCTCTTAAGCAAAGAGGCCAAGATAAAAGTGGTGCAAGTTGTAGCACAAGTGCCGAGAAAAGTTCTGAGAAAACAAAGCAGTCAGTGCTATGGCAGTCAGTGCTATGTCCAACATCCTCAGGATTAAAACAATAGCCTTCCTTTGCTAGCATTCAAAAGTCTGCTTCAAGAAGAAATTTGGAAACTTAAGAGTCATGTTCAAAATAGCCCACCCAAAGATATTCACTATGTTATTGATGGGGGTGCTCTATTGTATTACATAACTTGGCAACGAGGTGCAACATACTTGACCATCATCAAATCATATGGTGCATATGTAAGTAAGCATTATGGTCATGCCACAGTTGTATTTAAGGGCTATTTAGATGGCCCATCTATCAAAGATGCAACACACCTTAGGCGAAACCCGGGAGGTGTTGGACCACTTGTAAATTTTTCGTTGAATATGTCTTCAGTATTGAAACAAAATCAACAAGCAAAATTTCATTCATCACCTTGGAGAACATCTAATGGAAATTGGCTGTGATGTCAACTTTGCAAGGGGTGATGCAGATGTGTCGATAGCAAAATCAGCTACACAGTCTGCAGAATTGGTCACAACAGCAGTAATAGGCGAAGACACAGACTTGCTGGTTTTATTGCTATATCATGCTGATGTTGAAGCAAATGACATATATTTATGTCCTAAGGCAAAGAATCCTAGAAAAACAATCCATTGGAATATTACAAAGACGAAGGAAGAGTTAGGATATGGTGTACACATGAATATGCTATTTGTTCATGCCATAGGAGGCTGTGATTCGACTTCTAGATTGTTTGGGATAGGTAAAGGAGCTGCCCTCAAGAAGGTCATGTCTAGTCTTGCCTTTATTTCTAATGCAGAAGTGTTTGACCTTCCATATCCTCTTGCATCCAGGGACGATATAATTAATGCTGGGGAAAAGGCACTGTTAGAACTGTACAATGGTAAAGCAACTGTAGCCTAGGATGCTCTTAGATACACTAGGTTTTGTGAAAAGGTTTCCTCTAGCTCTTCACACATAGAAGCCAAATCTCTGCCTTCAACTTCTGATGCAGCAAAATATAAGAAGGCATTGAACAACATGGGTGTGGTTAGGCAAGGCAGCATTGCTCAGAGGCTTCAGCTTTTGTAAGATATTTCTATATTTTTGATAATGAAAAAAAAATTAAAGTTTATAGTATTCTTTCCGTAGATGCTGTGCAAAGTGCGAGAGGCACTGAAGCCGACATTCTCAATGTGATGGGACGTTTTTTAAAATATGCCCCCGACAGAAAGGTTGGTTCTGGGCGTCAATCACAAAAACATTAGCATAAAACAAACACAATATTACTTCCCTGGAAGAATACTGTAGTTTCTTGATTACCCGGCTAGCCTTGATAAAACACCGGTATTCAAATAAGCACTGGGTGTAGAGGCTACATTACACTACTATTTAATGCATTTTTGGCCTAGAATAACCGCCGGTTTGAATAAGCCTCTTGCCATTACAAATTCGAGAAAAAATGAGCTGACCGTAGTTCAAAGTTCCCTTGTTTGCGAAGGGCCACATATGGAAATTGATGGTGAGTTTATGACACATTTTATTTTTCTATTTTACATGATAATAGTTATATTTTGTTAAGTTATCCATAGATATATTGGGAATAAATTGACTTAGATGATTCTTTCTCCAATTCTATGGGGTTGTATCACATAGTCTGTGCCAAGACTGAAACCCAGGAGAAACTACTGTACTATCAATAACCCTATAAATTTGAAGAAGAAATCCTCTAATGTAATACAATGTCATATAAAATGTAAAATGTCATACAATAGTATGTACTTCATCTTTTTCAGTTTCGTTATGATTCTGTCATGTTTGTAGCCTTATTAAGTTTCTTAAACATTCCTCATGCAATTGTGCTGATTCTTCTAATGGGTAGTGCGGCATATGGTGATGTACATTTTAAAAATCAGGTTTCATCTGAGGCATATTTTAGTGCATTTGACATTCTCGGTTTCATATCGATATTTTCTTATTTCTTATATCTTATCCATTAGATACTGTCGCTGACATTGTTGAAAGACTATGTGTTGGTCGCCCATTAAAGAGGTGAAAAATATGCCCGCCAACAAAGAGGAACGATTTAACATTTCAGGGAAGCTTGTAGAGGTTTGTTTAATTTCCATTTAATCTGGGTTAATTCATACAACATTGAGGTATTTGATGCACAACATTGTTTGATAACTATCACTTACAACATAATGTTTTGAGGTTGTAAATCTAAGTATATTGTGATTTTAAATGTACAATAGAATACTCGCATTTTATTGGAGATTAAAATGGACGCCTAAGTTGCTCGAGACCTTTAAATAATTTTGTAATCTTAAAATAAACGCAAAAATTTTTGGTATTCACTACCCGCAGGTTATTTCCGGGTGTCTGCCGATCTATCACTTTGAAAGCCGCGGGCAAGCAGTAAACAGCTAAATTCACAAGTTATAGACAATTGATGTACAGGATACTCGCAACAATGCACGTGTTATGGCTTACCAGCTTCGCGGCAACAGACTAAATTATAAAACGCTTGAAACGAGTGGAATAAAAGTGTTAGAAAGTACTAGTAGCAATAGATCTATATCTAGTAGTGTTAAACCATCTATCAGTGGATATTACAACCAAGGGAACACTATCAACATGCCGGGTGATAATCAAAAAGAGTGTGATGAATCAGCCTTGTCGGCATTCGGACATCCTGGCCTAGAGGCAACAGACTCTGTTAGAGCTGGACGCCTTGGAAAAAGGCCGGCACACCAACTAACCACTGGATCAGCCACCATGCCTGTCCAACACCCACCCCACGTGGCCCCAGTTGGAATTGGCCAACCCTGAAAAGAAGGACAGAAACTTCAGGCAGGTGGAATTCTAAAAAACAGCCACCTCCAGGATATATGTTGTCTGCAAGAAATGAGTGGATGCTGAATTAAGGATATGGAAGTTTGAAGTGTAATTAGTTTATGCCATTTTTAATTGGATATTCAGCCATTTGCCTGGGGGTCATTTTTGGCAGTTCAATTAATTGTTTTCGGTGAAAAATGAGTGATGCGAATTATCCCATATCAGTTGTCAAAGGATTCATTCTAATATTAAATGAAGAAAACATACAGCATTTTAAATAGCAAAATTAATTGTTTTTGGTGAACGTTATCCCATATCAGTTGTCAAAGACAAGATGCTTTTAATAGAAAACAAGTCAAAATCGGGTGATCGGTGACACACCTCTGGCGTCATTTCTTAAATATAGCCATTTAACTTCAGTAGAAACCTTTGCAAATCATGGCCAAAATGCATGGTCTTTGTCCGATAAATATATGGTTTAGGAACTCTTAATTTATATCCAAATAATCTTGGTTCTATCATTATCATGCTACCATGTAGCAAGGTAACTAAAAGTATGTGTATCTTCGAAAAATTGCCTATTTATATTGTCAATAAAATGCCATGTGCCGAGTTGTTTCGTGTTTGTATACAAAGACAACGCACTACCCATGAGCCTCGTGGTCGGATCTCGCTTTGATTGGGCGAGAGAGACGCACCCCCAATGCATTGCAAAGATGGTGTCGCATCTGGTTATGTAAACATTAGCAATTTCATGGATTATCATCGACATACAGGATATACAACCCGAATTTACAGTCAGGATTTATTTTTACTCAACCAACAACCGGCAGACATAAAGAAGTTCCACTCCCGCCATGTGTATGTCTCGGAATGCTACGAAAATTGCCGTCATCTGCATTATCGGACCACGAGGTTCACTGTGTGCAAGATTGCCATTTAGATGGTCGCATTTTTCGGTAGCATTTCATGACATTACCATCGCTTGCGTAGCTCTTTTAAAAGATATCCTGCTATTTCGTCGATGAAAAATATATTCCTGCATGACAATTCGTGTTGTCACCCTATGTATCATTGATAATCCATGATTTTCGTCTAAAATCAAATATGGAGGTCATGCCAGGCCGGTTCACGCCATATTGGTCGATGACAGTGGGGGCGCGGCCCTCTCAACCAATGAGCACTCGCTGCCTCTTTTACGATGTCGATAATTTGACCTAGTTGTGGTGATGTTCGTCATATTTTTTGTTTATTTGACCTAGAATTGTGAACTGTGAAAAATATCGTTTAGGTCACTTAATATATGAAGATTTTTTGTAAACGTTTTAGTATGTTCAACCCCATTGGAAAACTAACAATGTTGGTAGTTTTCATTTAAAAAATTGTATTTTCTTTTTTGTATCTTTAATTTTAGTATTTTTATCTATATTGAATTAGAATGAAGATTTTTGGCAATTTCTTTTATTAAACTAAAATGTAACTGCATGTACCTGTGTTACACATCAAAATAACATGATAATAATTCTAATGTTACTCACTTCATGTAAAAAACATGCGAATATACCAAAACTCTCTCAGCAATCAGCTAATACAGATAACAATTTATTCCATTTATGACTACCAAAATGAAGATGCTAACAATCCGGATGGTGCAACCCTACCACAATCAGATAATAGAGAAAATGATCATATTGTACCTGAAATCCTAGCAAAAGCAGTCAAAACATTTTCTGGACAATATTCATCTTCAGGTAAGCAAAGTATGTAATGTTATAAAAAGTTAATTCTAATATGAAATCATAACTTTTTTTAAATTTACTTAAAATGATAAACAACTGTTTTTGCAATCTCTTTTATTAAACTAATATGCACTTATGTTACATGCACTTATGTTACACAACAAAATAACATGATAATATTTCTTATGTTAATACTTGCCTCATAATAAAAAATAAGACCCCTCAACTCTTATTTGATGCAAAGATTATTTCAATGAAAAATCCTATTTTCCAAACAAGAGCCCTACGCCACTACTCAGAAAGTCTTGTTAATTTTTTTCATAAAACTCTGACAACAAGCTCCTATAACAAATATGACAGTGACAAAACATCAATAAAATTACTTATTGGTTACTAATTATCTGAACAGTTGTAAATATAATGATTAATATAAAGCATTTCATTGGTATAACATTAAAAAATGGATTAACAATTGCTTACATAATTATTAACCAAATAGATACAAATTAGTAATTTTGCTGATGTTTTATCATTTAGTTATATTTAATTTATTTTACTACTCGACTACTGTTAAAACAAAATTAAGAAAAAAACATGTTGATTTTCAACTTTCCTTTACATTTGGACATTCAGAAAAAAAAACTCATAATAAAAGCTGCAAAAGCAACATATTAACAACTTATAAATATTTGGTTAACACATATACTTTTAAAAATATTTATTTATCAGTAACTTGGATATTGCAGATGCCATCAGTCACGATGTATCAACACCACAATCAGATAGTGAAGATGAGGAGAATGCGAATCTGCCAAGTAATTCAGGAACCCTTGACACTTTATTATCGGCTCCTGACTTTTATCGAAGAAGATGAAAGACATTTAGTCTATAATATTGTTCCAGCTCAAGATAATCACACTGTCAGCATATTTCAGTAGAAAAATTCTGAAGAACTTGCATTTCCAAATATCTTTTGTGGGTTTACAAGGAAAAAACATCTAATCCAGTGCACTACTCTAACATTGTAAAATCAGAAATTAGGAGATATGATCGTCGTGCAGCACAATGTGTAGACAACTTGTTTTTTAAAGTGAAAAAATTGCACATGAAATTTCTAACTAACCATATGAGAATAGCCATGCACAAAATAAAACCTGGAGAAAACCATTGACAGTAAGCACTGTCTTACAGTATGTATCGTCAATGGTACATAATAACATTGGCTACAGGATACTAAAATTAGAGGATCTCCCCCATACTTTGAACGGGCGAGTGGTGAGGCCTGCAGCTCCCCAGTATTATGCTGGCAAGTTTAGATGAGATACTGTTGTTTAAACCAATTTAGTTTTGAGTAGAAGTATTAATAAAAGTACTGAGAATGATAATAACACCTACATAAGCTCCTACTTGCATCAGGGTGTTAAAATGAGGTTGACTCAATTGAAATCCTAACAATCATAAGTAAACAGAAATTTTAGAGATGAGCGGCGTATGTTGCTTACCAAAAAACATTAAACGTAGTATGAAATACACACAGTTTTACAAAAGAACCACATGATGAAATTTGATCAAGGCGCTAATAACAATGTATGCGTGCAACGCCTTCAAAGAAAAACATTCAAACGTCAAAATTGAATAATATAATAATGGTGGCATTTTTTCTGTATTCTGAGATAAGGTAATAACACACAAGAAATGAAAAAAGTCATGTGGATGAGTAGTTCACACTGATCAGGAATCTTGTATCCTTTAACTGTATTACTGCTTTGCAAATGATATATGTAGAAAAACTGTCAATTTGTCTCTAGTGCCACGTGTTGACGCAGTGTTATTACGGTTCTAGCTATCTTATTTGTTATTTAATTTGATAAATAGGTACTAGTTATATCAGTCCTTAGAAATAGTTTTTTTAGTAACAATGTCACTTTGTGGTATCTTTACACTGGTTTTGTTTCTAAGTTCATTGCTTCTATGTATAATCCTTTTAATTATCACACCTTAATTAGCACTATCAAGTGGTTCACGGATATGACCGCGTTATCTCTTGCTGGGGTGTTACGATTGTCTGCACTCATGGGTTAAGGTTCTGAATAAGCTAATGGAATCCTTCGAGACTTTTGTTGTAATGTCAATATAGCTGCATTCCTTGGGTGAGATGAACTATGGTAAATGAATACCCGGGAGGGGTTTGGTATACTGTTAATTTTGTTATCCGTTTCATTTGCACCTCTGTTTTCATAATGTCGAGACTTGGCAAGAATTTCACTGACGGACAGGCGAGGTAGGTGTTGTTACCTCGTGTTTGCATTTTATCTATTTCACCTATTTTATCTTATATTGCAGGATTACTTGTCCAGAGACGATGACGCTGGACAATATTGCTGCTGTGTATACGGTGAACATGGGGGGCATACACATGGCGGAGGGCCACATTTTTGTTAATGCCGCCCACTCGAGTCCATCAGCTACGGTTGCGTCACCTCAGTCCACGGGGCCTGCGGATCTGGCTGCCGCCTACACTCGTGTGAATGACGTAGCGTTGACCAGCCACTCAGTGTTGGCGTAACTGTGTCGACCCCAGCTGGATGGTGCGTATCTGTTCAAATAGAGCTTTGAATGCGATTAATAACATGTATAGTTTGAAGGAGGGATTAAGCTATATTGTATTTTCAGTGCAGGATGTTCTATCATCATAATAGTAACATTAATGTGCTGATGACATGTATACACTGCCACCAGTGAGACCTGTAATTCTCTCAATATACCAATGCTAGCAATTGAATTTTATATCACTACTACTCTTTTTGTTTTACAGAATCCAATTATTGTTGCTGCGGATGCATGCTTTGGACTAGTAAGAAAATTGTCATCTGGCAAACAAATATCTGAAGCTACATTTGGAACAAACTTTTTTGTCGATCAAGATTGTGTGGATGATTGTTTAAAGGCATATAATTCAAAGGTTACTAAGGTCCAAATGGTAAGACATTATTGAATTGCAATGAATTGCAAGAGTCAAATGGGTGTGAATTGAAAAATCTTAATTGTGAAGAAAATGCAACCTATCGTTCAACAGCTGAATGAATTTATTGATTCGATAACAAAGGTGATCAATGATGATATTGAGAAGAAAATCTTGGACAGTGAATATATTTCTGTACTAACTGATGAACGTACTGACATCAAGGTTACAAAGAAGGCTGTGATTTATATCATTGCTGTGAATAAAAACCTTGAGAGGGAAACAATTTTTTTAGGAAACATCGAAATCGATGATGTGAAGGTGACATCTGAGGTTTTGTATGGGCATCTAAAGAACTTTCTTCAAAGTCGTGGTATTGATGAGTAAAAAATAATCGCATTTGGCAGTGATGATGCTTCGATTATGACTGGTAGCAAAACTGGAGTAGCAACACTATTCAAAAAGTCTGCTCCACACTTGATAGCTATTCATTGCATAGCTCATAGACTTAATCTTTGTAGTGCCAAAGCGGCTGAGAATGATACTTGTATGAAAAATGTGTTTCAGGCTACATTGAAGGATCTGTTTTATTACTTCAGCAAGTCCACGAAAAGAACTCTTCAGTTGAAAGAGATACAGAAGGTCCTTGATTCTTGTGAGATCACTATGAAAGAAATACATGATATCCGTTGGATGGCATGCTACAATGCATTATATGCCGTATATCATTCATGGAATCCACTTGTTACATATTTTAAAAACCACAAAAGTGATAGTAAACGATGCCAAGAATTACATGATGTAATCACCAGTTACAAGTTTGTATGTACTATGTATATGATGATGGATGTAATCCCTTCTTTGCCAGCTCTAAACCTGATCTTCCAAAAATCAGATCTTGATGTAGCCTCCATACAGCCTGCAATTGATGTTTTTTTCATAGCTGTTAAAAATGCACAGAGTGGTAAAAAGCTACTACCAAAATGAGCTTAAATGTAATTTGGTCAAGTCATCAAAAGACATAAATGGCAATAACACTCACATTTGCACTCTTAAGAATGTAAACCTCAATTTGGATGGGAAAAAAATACCAGATTTGGAAAATGAATTCTATGATGTGAGAAACAACTTTCTGAAAGTTTTGAAGGATGAAATCAGTAGATTTCCTTTGGATCATACCACAGTAGCCACTAGCTTCCCAGTTCTAGGATTTCGACCCCTATCTCTTTTAAATAAAGAAGAACAAGAATCGTATGGTGAAAAAAAGAGTTAAACACTCTTTTGGATCACTTTGCTGAAGTGAAAAAAACCAGGGGTATCAATCCTATTGAAAGTCCACCTTTGGTGAATCGAGTAGCAAACATGACAGAATTTAGTCTAGTGAAAAAGGTAATTATTGAGCAAAAATATCCCAGAGACAATACTCAGTTTTTATGGCAAAATATCCTGACTTATCACGAAAACAGTTTTCCAAATCTGTTAAAGCTCACAAAATTAGCCCTGCATATGCCACTTCAATCTGCAGATTGTGAAAGGGGCTTTTCAGCCCAAAACAACATCCATACAGCCCAGCGAAATCGACTATCTTCTGGAACTGTGAATAAGCTGATGCTCATACAAATTCAAGGTCCTAAACACACACAATTTGATTTCAGGAGGGCCCTTGAGAGAAATATTTTCAAAAAGCATTAAAACCAAAAAAGTAAACCAAAGAAAAGAGACAATGATTTGTAGTTAAGATAAGACATTTTACAGAACTAAATTGTGTTGAGATAGTTAGTTTTAAGATTTGAAGTTACGAGAAGACATTTTACAGAACTAAAAATCAAGTGTACATAATGATTATATGATTCTTATCTGCATTCCTGCTCTCAATGAAGAAATTGATGATGTAAAAAGTAAAGTGAAGTTTTATATGTACCCAAAGACCAATTATCCTGATCAAGATATAAAATGTTATTGTAAAGAAATTTTTGGTGAGCAAAATATTTTTGAATAATATTAAGTGCTTATTCCATTGTTAAAATATATAGTAAATTTACCACATCATTAACAAAGGAAGATTTTGAGCCAGACTACGAAAGTTGAATCGTCTTCAGTAAGTGTAAGTTGAAGCCTCAAACACATGATGTTATTTTTTTTCAAAACTATTTGAAAGACATATTTTCAGTAAAAGTTTAGACACTTGCCTCTGACATGGTGGCATAATAATTCGCACAACATTTGCCCATCTATGTAATTGACACCATTCAAGAACATTTTTCATTATTATATTCTGAGCATTATGTACCAGATTACCCATCTTGCCTCAGCAAGGTATCATCTATTAAATATTATAGATAGATGTGCACCTTGCCATCATCAGGCTCTCCAGCGTTCCTACTTTTTCCTACTTTTCGTACTTTTTCCTACTTTTTTGAAATGGTTCCTACTTTTTCCTACTTTTCAAAAACCTCCTATTATTCCTACTTTTTTGTAAATTAGAAAAAAAATATGATCACACATGGCAACGTTTTGGACTGTGTTTTGTAAAGTATTTTTACAGGAGATATTTAGTTGGCATGTTCAATGCTAGCAGTGTGGTCTGGTTTCGTT
>CM032668.1:10435526-10455429 GCA_019095985.1 Streblospio benedicti
ATTGTGTATGCTTTTTGGTAAACCAAATCTTGTAACATTCTCTTACAAATGCATCCGCTACCGTGAATGCAGTCTGTTTCGGCATTGCATAACATTCCACCCATTTGCTAAAATAATCAATGAGGACCAAACAGTACACATTGCCAGAGTGAGATTCCGGCAGTGGCCCGAGTATGTCCATGGCAATTACGGAGTTCACTGATCGCACCGTCATTTGTCGCAGCCTTGCTTTATATCGTGGCTCTGGTTTTATGCGGGCGCACTGAGGACATTCACGAATCCACCTTTCTATATCACTTTTGCATCCTGGCCAATAGAATCTGGATCTGACTTTATGGGTCACTTTATTGATCCCCGAATGGGATCCACCTGCCCAATGGTTATGGAGGTGGTGTAAAACTTTTCCTCTCCATTCCATCGCAGCTATCAATTGATACACCGTCTGAAGGGGAGAGTATCCAGGAACCCACTTCCTATACAATAGGCCCCTGGGCAATCACTTAAACCTACAGATAAATTGGACAAATACACCTTGCGCATATGATCAATTTTTGCACTTATTTCTTCATCCAATACATAGTCGCCATACATATATTGCAAAACAGTCTCCCACATGCTTGTGGTATTGGAAGACAAATTTGCCCACCTCAAATCACTGAGAAAGCGATTAATGTCACCATCAGTTGGAGCAGTTCCAGGTGGTCGAGGGTCGAATTTGATGACATCTGTTCTATTCCTCTGATATGAACTGTAGGATTTATCATTTATGTCTCCTGGATTTTTCCGCTTTTTGGACCCTTTATTCCATTCACACTCTTTCTCTGTACAGGCAATGGGAATAACTGATGAGCTGTTGGACAGCTTCAACAATAAGGCCGCCACATGACTGCATCTCTTCAATGTGGATGCTTTACATTCACAACTTGCATCCAACACTGCCCCACTTTGTTCAGAAAGAATCACTGTTACAAAATACTTTTCATTAATCATAGATGCTTGAACGAAACACTTATAACACATGTGGCCATTTGACTTATTAATTCTTACATCACAAATATAATTGGAAGATTAAACGAGGACTTACCGAAGTTTGATCCTAATCCTGTGAGATGAAATGGCGTAAGGAGAAGTGAATATGAGAGAGGCGCTGCGGTCGTGTGATCAATCTTCAGAGGAAACAGAGGGGGAATGAAGAAGAAGTAGGCCTTGGGTATAAGGCATCTAAGGGCATATTCACTTCTCCTTACGCCAGTTCATCTCACAGGATTAGGATCAAACTTCGGTAAGACCTCGTTTAATCTTCCAATCCTATTTCGATGTAACTGGCTCAGTCAAATCGAAAATGAGAGGTTCAGAGCCATTCCACCTCTGCCCAGGTCTATTTGTTTTACCCCTAAATAAAACAAACACTAGAGTTAGATGAACATATTTATTACTACAGTGGTGTAAATCGCTGGTACAAGTAAAAGATATTTTACAGTTGGCGTAAACAATCCCGTACCTCGTCGGGTACAACATCAATATCAAAGTAGTTGCAAGCTCTTGCACACAACGCATAAAGTAAACACTGACTACACTTGTAGAGGCTAAGCTATACTAATTACACCTATGGCCAATAAGGCCCGCACAATGATACATTCACATACGAATTATCAGACATGTCACCTACTGTGAGTGAGGCAGAACAGAGAGTCGTTAACAACTCAAATTGTATCACCCTATCCCTGGACAACAGCCTGACAAAAATCAAACTTTTTGTCCACTTCCTTATTGTAATATTTTGCGAACGTACTTTCCCTGCTCCAGCCCGCAGTAGCCAGTACTGTTGCCATGGGCAATTTAGTCGCCGCTTTACTTGTAGATGCGGACCGCGTGGAGTGGGGTGAGAAGATGGCCAAGTCTACCCCTGAGGATACCAGAACCTCCCGTACCCATCACCGAATAGAGTCAATTGAGGCACCCCTGTGTGGCTTCCTGTGTGTAAGCAGAAGCCTAGTTTCCGTGCCTCTGATCTTACTAGTACGTTCGAGCATCAATAAACAACCAACGTCAATAGCACTCTTGCATACCTTTAATCCCAAAATAATAATAATTAATTACAGTATGTGCTGTTAATTACACATTGGACTTATTGTACTAAATTAGCTGTAGATTGTTATACTGTCATTTGCAATTTGACAGTGGATGATTCTAAAGAAAAATATATTTGAAATAAAATATGTAATTGAAAAAAATTATACCTATTATTTGAAAACTTACTAGCATCTGACAAAGGGTGTCTGTTTGTGTCACTTGAGGCAGAGGGAGTGACCGGACGGCTGGAGGGAGTGACTGATTTTTTCCTACTGCTTCCTTCTGCATTAATATAACAACCAATTGCACTGTTGCATACCTTTAATCCAAAAATAATCTCTCATAACAATTACTGCAGTGTTTTAGGTGGTAGGCATCTGAGCACCTTAGAAGTATCAGAAAGTTCTCAAGAAATAATTACTGTGTGTATTAATTACTTGGACTTATTGCACTAAATTAGCTGTAGATTGTTGTATTGTCTTTTAGTATTTACATTTTGATCCTGATATATAAATTGGTAAATAAATCATTAAAATAAAAATTAAAAAAATATAATACAAAATACATTTTTGTTTGGAAACTTGATATAGTAGCAACGTAGACAAATAAGATTACCTGACATTGAAGGGCTGACCGACAGGCGCCTGTTGACGCACAACAGTGAGGGGCTTGCTGCCGGCTTTTTGGATTTTTTCTGTAGGAAACTGAGGGTTTTCCTTATCCCCTTGAAGGATTCAAGCATAACACCTGAATGTTCTTCTGTCTCTGATGTCTCTGATTGAGAGTCATCATCTTCGTCTGATTTAGACCCTTCTCCCACTTCATCAGATTGTTCAGAATCAGATCCATCGCTTCCTGCAGAGTTATC
Source organism: Streblospio benedicti (assembly GCA_019095985.1). Classification (NCBI taxonomy): domain Eukaryota; kingdom Metazoa; phylum Annelida; class Polychaeta; order Spionida; family Spionidae; genus Streblospio; species Streblospio benedicti. Next base: position 10,438,468 of record CM032668.1, read on the forward strand.
TGGATCATAATCTTGAGTTGACGCTGTGTTTTCTTCAAAGTTCGATCCAGGCAACTCAGTTGCTTTGAACTTCTTTGGTGGTGGTGGTAGAGCCTCCGAGGGTGGAGCTGAGGTAAGAAGGAATTACATGCAGTCATGAACTTTGAGAATTTGCAAGACAGTCAATTAAATACTTTTGTATGTTATATTGCATCAAACAAGATATTTGTTTCTAGATATATTGAATTTAAAACTGAGGTAGGTAAGCAAGCATTTATCATTAACATAATATTGGTGTAACAGTTTTTGACAGAAAATTTTGTTAATCAAAAATGTAGGTTTCATAAAAAATGGGAAATGTGTGAATATTTGGTTATGGATTACTGCTAGTATTAATGTTTACGTCAGGTATTTGTGTCTTGACTGGCATCTCTTTTTCCTTCATCATCAGCAGTTTGTTCCTAAGTTTTGTGGTGTCTCACCACTATCTAGTTATTTGTGTTGTGTTTTAATCATTACACAGAAAAAAAAACTTTAACATTTTCAAACAAAATAGCGTAGGACCCCAGAAAATGAGTATGGGACCCCAGTTTTTTAGCTAGAGGTGGGTCCCAGGACCCAACTTTTCAAAACCCTAGTGCGAACGCTGCTCCTATTTCTCCGCCATCATGGAATGATAGAAAATAAGGTACTAGCAATCGAAGTACACAATTACGTATCCTTCCAATAACCTATTTGTCATTTACAACACAATTTAACTGGTTGATTATCTAAAACACATCTACATAAAATCCCACACCATCTTGTCCATGTTATTTTCATGTCCACACAACCTTTATCACTCCTGTTCCATTGATGTTGGAGATGAGTGCTGTTCCTCTGCTCAGCTGTTGGAGATGAGTGCTTTTCCCCTGCTGTTGGAGACAAGTCGTTATACTACCAAATACAAATGCCAAAGATCTGCCAAAAATCACCCGTACTGCCACCTTAAACATCCACACTGGTCGTTGATTGTTTAGCCGCAGAACATTCGCATGTTTTCCGACACACGGAACAACACACGTAGCGCGCACAGATGTTTTTCTTTGAACACAGGGCAGGCGGTGGGAGTGTACCTCTCATGAAGGGCAGTTCAACTTATTGGACGAGGTATCGCCTCCAACAAAGTTCGTTTGTCTCATGCTCTTCCACTATTGAGTCTACAGATGCACCTGTGTTGTCACCGGTTTGTGTGGCTTTCGAATGAAGCACAATTTTTTTCGACCGCTTGATGTTGCAGTAGTCTCGTAGTACCGATTGGAACTTGGTATCTGCGCCCTTGCCGTCTCTGAGCATAACAGGAACCACGTAAAGGTATGCCTCGGCCGCTGAATGGTCCCGTCCAGCTCGGCCAACTTCTTGCAGGTAGGCCACTGCATTTTTGGGGGCACCCCAATGGATGACACGTTTTATGTCAGGGACATCTATTCCAAGGCCAAATGCAAACGTGCAGATAATGATCCGCGCCGTGCTGTCTTCATATAGCAGGAAATCACTTAATATATGTTTTTTGGTTCTTTCGCCTGCCCAGGCAAAGTATGGCAGGACCATGGATGATTTTTGGAGAAATCCTCTCCTGTCAGATTTGATGACTTCTGGATGATATATACCATTGCCGCATATATTGTAAAACATATTTCGGATTTGCACAATATGTGACAGATCCCTAACATATATAAGAGTCTTTGGCGTAGATTGCTGTTTCTCTAAAAGTTCATGGGCAAGCCAACCAAATGCACTGGTCATGTCAATTGAATTTTCTCCCTCGATGGACAAAAAGATGTTTGGTTGATTGGGAATGACCGCCACGTGGTGAAGTGCATCAAATTGAAATATTTTGCAGAGTGAATCATAAACTGTTTGACTGCAAGTAGCCGTGAGCAATAACACGGGTTTATTCAGGGTCACTCGAAGTTTCGTTATTTTGTTGTAATATGGTCGAAATTCCTCGACACCCCATTCAGAAATGACGTGCGCCTCGTCAAATACGATGGACACTAAACGCTTTTTAAAAGAATCTGATGCCAACAGTTTTTCACCTTTTTTCGAACACAGTGTTTCTGGGGTCGCCAAAATAACCTATGTGGCATTGCTGGCAGCCTCTTCAAAGTTAAGTGATTCCTCATGTAGAGCTACAGTTATCAAGCCACGGCCTAACAACTATATATGGTGTCGATGAGTGCCTTTAGGGGAGAAATTACAAGCACACACAAATTGTACGCATTTGAGGCTTCCAAATCTCTTGCGCAAAATTTGGTAATGTCATGAAAATAAAACTTTTCCCATAACCAGTCGGAAGAACTCCAAGCACGTCTCTCTTTAGAAGGCAATGGGAAATGACCTCCACCTGCTCTGGGTTCATCTTATCAAAATTGAACATGTCACAGCCCATAGGAAACTGTGATGCATTCCATAGATTTTCCACTCGTGACATCATAGACTTTAACTCAACGTCAGCACTAAACTGCCGTCCACCTTCAAAAGGTGATCAATATGCCTAGAAAATAGCTGAGTAATCCTCGTGTAAGGTGCATTCCCTGTAATACGTTTTGTAAGCAATAAATGTTGCAATCATAGAAATAAATGTGGATATTTAACAAAATGCTGTTCTTTTTCAAAACCAACCGCCAATGGAAAAGCCCGGATGTGACTTCTGTATAGATGACCTGTATGCCATGGCTGCATATGGTAAAACATCATTCCAATCATTTCAGTGGTCTGACACCATAGTCTTTAACATTTGCTGTAGGGGGTTTGTCGTTATGGACTCAATCTATGTTCAATAAATGCTTTTAATATCGCGGGATTTCTTTTCGATATGTAAATTTGCCGGCCGTTGATCCGCCATATTTCTTCACTAACAACAGACGAATGAAATATTATATTTTCATTTTACGGGCTCTAAGGATCTCTACCTATCTTAATATGAATGGCATAAATAAAGTCAAAATCAAAGAAATGATTTGCTGTTGAAAATCCACCTCAAATGGTAGCTATCCTGACATTTAATGGCTTTGAGGAACAAGTGAGTGATAATGGGTGTCTTTCTTTGGTTTACTTGATAGACCATCTAGCCAGGGAGTTCAAACTTGGGTGCACCCTGTTTCTCGAGAATAAGAGCATGCGCTTGATGTCAAGAACAAATTCAACTATCAAAAGGCCTGAAAACATCGTGTTTTTTCGGTTATAAGCGCGGCGCTTTAATGCACCGGGATACGGTATAGTGAGAAGTAAATGAAATCTCGAAATCTAAAAATCTCAAAATGTTTATCTAGCAACCCCAGAAAAGTGACTGTACAGCCCCACCAATTTTTTTTACCACAGCTAGCTAACCTTGACAACAATCCATGTTGGCCTTGTGCCTATACAGACTAGCACTTTTATCAACTTGCAAAATAGCATTTTAATTAAAATGCTACAATTGTTGCTATCTCGAATGGCCATTCTTGTCTAATATCTCTGGGAAATCTTGACACTACTATAGGAGTTAAAAGGACACTAAAATTTTGAGATTTTATACCAAGTGTGTCCGGCCCCATGATTAACTGTGAAAGAGACGAGTTCGACTGATTTGAGTTCATTGGTGTTTATTGGTGTGATGTTACAAAGGCATCTAACATAAAATAAAGTCACTGACAAATTCAAAAGTGACATCTAGACTTGAGCATCTCACATTAAACCTCGAATATTAAAATTACTAGCTAAGTTGCAAATCTGTTAGATTGTCTCTAAGAATTATATACGTCGATTTATAGATAACAGTATTATTACCTCTTGGCTCTTCATGGGGGTGACAATAAATTACAAAAATACAGAAACTGTACAACTTTTCGTGTTGTCTGTTTAAAATCATGTACACACTGACGTCATCAAATTACTAAGCCAGCAGACCCTTAGCAACAGTGAAATCCTGGGTTATATTACGATAAAATTGTGTTTAATACGCTCTAAATATGTCACATACACCAAAAAGTAACATTAGATAACATTTATCAACTTACAAACACTGTATACAACAGTTTCCCAAAATGTGGGACTATTTTTACGTGCAAGGCACCTGTTTTTGACCAAAGTAGCAGAAAATCCTAGTAAAATTCGAAATATCGAATTTCAAGGCAATCCTTAATAGATCTTTGATAGTAACAAGGCCAGTGCACTAGGTTGGAAGGTTATTGTGTGGTTGCAAACCCGGACAAGTCAATCCTTACCTGGGTTTAGTAGCAACTTCTGATGACCTCCTTGCACACACTTTTGATATTAGTTTGCCTGGATGGACACCATCACTAAATAAATTCCAGTTTGTGTTATAAACTGTTTTGTGGCCCTTTCTTTTGCTAGGCCGCTCTAGATCCAAGTTTTACTTGGGAGATCTAGTTCCTGCACGTGTGTTGATGGCGTCAATTTGGCTGTTTATGTCGTCTATTAGCTGTCTCAACCTCTCGTCAGCAGCTGTAAACTCGTCTGGAGTTTGATGACCCTTGTGTTGATGCCAGTGTTTTATTGATATAGGGTACATGCAGAATTGTAACTCTCAAACGATTTTTTTCCTTAACCCTATTTTCTAGTTCCCATAAATTATCAAGTAGATTGTCGAGCGCTCTTTTTGGGTCTTCCCTTAGATAAATAAACTTCCCTCTTTTGGTGGTGAGATCACATGTTCCAACCCACATAAACAGCTCATAGTTTTCGTACTCCCTGGTTGGTGATACAAATTTGCTCACAATACAGCTAATGATTTCTCCAGATGTTTTCTAGCTTCTTATATACCATTCAAAGTTTTTTGCCACTTCCTCACTCTTTACACAATCTATCAAGTATCTACCTTTACTATCAGAGAAAAGCACTGGTATTCTTTTGGCTCTACCACTAGGTGTTTCAAGCCTTCTGTCCTGGAATTTATTTAACCTACTTTCGGTCATTTATCATGTTTTGAAAAACACTACATATGCAAAATACGCTCAACACAATCTACACTAAACACAAACTACACATTATACATAAAAGTAGGTTCATATAGAGTACAATATGGAGTAACAGTAGAAAATAGAGTATCTCGGCTGCTCCGACTTTAACAGGGCAATCCCTAGTAAAGTCACTAATTAACGAATGATCCGAACCAGCTTTTTAACAGGGCAATTCCTATTAAAGCCACTAATTTTTAATATAGAGTAGGATATGGAGTAACAGTAGAAAAATAGAATATCTTAGCTTCTCCGACTTTAACAGGGCAATCCCTAGTAAAGTCACTGATTATCAGCTGCTCCGAACCGGCTTTTTTTAACAGGGCAATCCCTATTTAAAGCCACTAATTATTTGCTAGAAATCTTCTTTTTTCCTTTAACTTCTACATAAACCGCACTTTGACAATTATTGACAATATAAAAACATTTCCGACAGTATTTCTTTAGATGTAGATTGATTTAGTTCTTTAAATCATCATGATGAAAAATTTTTGTCCGCCATGACTGGAACCGGAAGTTAATATAATATAGTAAAAACCACTAATATCACAATGATGAATTTAGCATTAACAATTTTCAATTTGATAGTATTTTTTTTTTTTTTTTTTTTTTGATGAATAAACATACTCTGTTGGACACAATCATTTACAAGAGTACGAATTGTGGTATATTTGCAGTAGGAGAATAAGTCTCATCAAAATGAATGCCTCTAGTTTGACCATATATATCCCTTTGCCACTAATCTCGCATTGTAGAGTTTCCCCTCATCACCGTCCTTAACACTATAAACCCACTTTGACCCCACTGGCTTGATGCCTTTAGGCAGTTTCGTGAGGGTAAATGTGTCATTTTCATTTAGAGCGTCCATCTCACTTTACATAGCTTATTCCCATAACACTGAATCAGCTGAACTTATAGCCTCCTCATAAGTTTGGGACAAATTATTTCACACATTGTATGCATAGTCTATGTAACAAGCATTCACTTCATCATCATATGAATTATTAATGTGCTGACAGCAAGTTCAGAAGTGGACATTTTCAATCATAACTAAAAAATGGTAATGAATATCAAAATAAAAAATGTAGGAATGAAACGCTATTTTTTTGCCACATCTACATTGCAATTGTGATTATTCGGCTTGGTTTACATAATAGTGAACACTTACATGAAAATGGCATTTTTCCAGTGTCTGTGAGAGACAGAGTCAGACATTTTGAACAAGTCAAAATTGGGGATTAGGTACCACGATTTGAACAGCCAAGTTTATATTTTTGATTTGCATACACATGGATAGTCACATAATTGGTAATACATGAATGTGTATGCAAATCAAAAATATAAACAAACTTGGCTCTTCCAATCATGGTAGCTAATCCCCAATTTTGATTTGTTCAAAATGTCTGACTCTGTCTCTCTCAGACACTGGAAAAATGCCATTTTCATGTAAGTGTTCACTATTATGTAAACCAAGCCGAATAATCAAAATTGCAATTTAGATGTGGCAAAAAAATAGCGTTTCATTCCTATATTTTTTATTTTGATATTCATTACCATTTTTTAGTTATGATTGAAAATGTGCACTTCTGAACTTGCTGTCAGCACATTAATATCAAGTTTATAATCTTTCAAATTCTTTGGTTTTGCTCAAACCCTTTTTGGATTTCGCCCATTTACATCATTTACATTTTGTTCCCCAGCATAAACATTTGGTTCATTAGCATTTGCATTTGGTAGTTCTACATTAACATGATCATTATTTCATTCCACTTGCACGTTATGTGGACCTACATCAAACTCATCATCTTCAATAACATCCCCTAAGCATACATTCCTTTCACCATTTGAATCTACATTTTTACTTGTCATTTCACCTCTAAATTTGACGCACCTGGATCCCTTGACTACATCATCAGTAGGCAAAACACAAAATATGCGGGGCTATACTTATTATACCCTAAAAAAATAGCCTTTTGGCAACGCGAATGTAGTTTTCTCTTATCGTCTACATAATAATAGCAAATTGACCGAAACACTTGGACCTTGGACAAGTCAGGTCTTTTACCCGAGAGCGCCTCAACAGGAATAAGGCCTAACCTTTTATTGTAACACTTATTTCTGGTAAAATTTGATGCCAGTACGGCATAGTGCCAGAACGCTTTGTTCATTTTTCATTCTATTAAGAGACACCTGGCAGTATTGCACAATGTACGCCAATTTCCTTCAGCAGTGCCATTTTGGTGAGGCGAATATGGTGACGACCTTTTTTGGCGAATCTTGTGTCTCAAAAACAATTCTTCAACTTTGTCATTTACATATTCGCTACCATTATCGGTGCGCATACATTTGACATCCCCATAAGGGGCTACATCAGCTAAAAACTTCTTAATCGCTAAGTGTGTATCAGACTTATTTCTTACAAAATAGACAAATGAACACCCTGAGTAGTCATCTACAAAGTTCACAGCATATTTGTAACCATCCCTACACTCTGGTCCAATTGGGCCAGCAACATCACTATGAACATGTAACAACAGCTGATCAGCCTTTTTATCTTGAACCTTATTAACAAACTTAGACATTTTACCTTGCACACAAGTTAAATCTCCCCGGACGAAGTCCGAAGGGGGATTTTTTCATATTGGATTTACTTAAATTGCAAAATGTCACTAGAATATGTCCATGAATGGAGATAAAAAATTTAAGTAAATCCTCTATGTTACAATGTCCCATGGCCCTTTGCCAATCCTCGACAGATCTTTGTTGTTCACAAGGGCGTACAGGTAGTACAATCACCCCCTCTTCTCTATCGGGAAGGTGGGTATCTCCTGCCTTTAGCACTGCAGACTGTTTAGAAAAGGTCACATTTGCTCACTTCGCTGTCGCTGCTTGTACCGAAAAAATATCTTTCTTGTACGATGGGATGTAAAGTGCATTTTCCAAGTACACACTTTTAATCTGTCCACCTTCGTCTGTTATTTGGATCTCTGCCTTGCCTTTGCCTTTCACTATCCTTGTGGATCGTGACCCGTCTGCCAATTCAATCATGTGCCTGGACGGATCGAAATTTGGATCCCATTTCACAAATTTCTTTTCATTATTTATTATATCAGCTGTCACTCCACAGTCTACCATGGTGTATGCCATAACTTCATCTGCGTTTTCAGATACTTCGAGTTCATTCAGCACACTCACTTTAAACACAACCGCTTTACATTGTTGTCAATGCTTGCCACTTGGACATGCCATGTAGCACGTCGTTGCAGCCCGCTAAAGTCACCACATGGTCTACCCCATGAAATAAATGATTGTACAATTGCATCCTCTCCTGTATTTTTTGTATGCCCTGGCTGGGGTTCACCAGGGCCAGATATAACAAAACTTCCCCGACGGCACGGCATGCTGTGCCATACCCGACCACTGCCGATGTGCATCCCGGCAATGGGAATCAGAGCTTACTGTCTATGATCTGGCAAACGTGGCTGTCGCCGATGACGCAAACAGTTTTAAACTTACAGTCCCTCAATTCCCTGAGCAGTTTGCCGAGGGTGTTGCTCCCACCCCCTCCCTTACCACGACCCCAAAAGTGGTTGCTGGTATCCTCGACGAAGTTGCCGTTGCAGGCGAGGCGCTGGCGGAAGTCTTCACACTGGTTGAACTTCTCAGCAAGCAGCTCTCTCATCACTTCCATACGGACACTGAGCTACCTATAAAAGTAAGAAAAAATATTATATATGTGTGTGTGCCCAATCTTTGCATGCTACTATCACTGTATCATTATGCGATCATTCTTTTTTGAAAATATATTGTAGGCACGCAATGTGAAAAGTCTATCATCGGCCTGATGTAATCATGTTATTATCACTGTATCTATCAATACAACAAATATAAGGATAAAGTCTGTCAACTGTTCAATGTTTCAATCTTACTATAACTATATCATTATCATTACTTCTATCATTCAATCACCTAACAGCACCCTGAATATCAAGGGCTCAATTATATTGCTCAAAACTTGTTTTGTGCCTATTCCATGAGCCGATATCATATCATATAGAGTGCCTAACAGTATTCCAAAAAATAAAAAATAAATCAATATGCAATATAAAGTTATAATACCTTGCATTTTCACCTCCCTCTGGTATCGATCTTCTGGAATATTGGTAGACTTCTTTCCCCGTCTTCAACTCCAAGACACCATTCGCCACGCTGTTGTCTTCATAGTGACACGCCAACTTCATTCTGTGGTAATGATGTTCTACGCTCGGCAAAGCAACTCTTTATGTTTCAGTGTTGTTTTGATGATGCCCATTGTAGCTAATTGTGATCCTCCTACGGCATGGAGAGTGCTTGTTGCTGGCAATAGTGGCTTATGACTGAGGGAGTATGTTGTATACGGCAAGACATTTACGTCTGCGGCTGTATCAATTTTAAACTGTATTTTTATGCCATCGACAGAGACAGATTTCACATACCTGTCATAGTATCCTTTTTTGATGATATTGATCCTATGAAGAATTCATCATCAGAATTATCAAAATTATCATCAAAATTATCATGATTTTCAGTCACTTCTTTGACGGGTGGTTTATGGCTCTTTGATTTTGAGGAAAAAGACCTTTTCATAATGTCCCCGTTTAGAACACTTATTGCAGGTTGCATCTCTTGCTGGACAACTTTTACGAGGGTGTGGATCGTCACCACAGTACATACAACTTTCTTTAGGTTTAGTATTATTCTCAGACTTGGAATTGGTATTTGATTTTGATTTCTTCTGGTGCTTGCGACGAAAACTGGAATGAGAGCGTACTTCATCGACAGTCGGATTATCCAGCTTCATGAATGAAAGCCTCTCTTGGGTTACCTCCACCGATTTCGCTTTTTACATACATTCTTGAAGAGTCAGTGTTTTCTCAAACAACAATCTTTTACGCAAACCTGGATCTCTGACTCATACGACAATTCTATCACGTATTAGAGAATCTCGTAGGTCACCAAATCCACAATTCCTGGAGAGTTATAGTAAACTAGCATAAAATTCGTCGATAGTTTCCGATGTACTTTGGCTCCTTGTATTGAACAAATATCGCTCATATGTTTCATTGACAGTACCTGCACAAAACTCTGTCATTTTCTTCAGAACAACATCAATATCCGTTTTTTGATGTTCGGCCAAACCCAGACTATTGTAGATCTTGAGGGCATTTGGACCGAAGCACGTGAGGAGAGTAGCTGGCCGAACTGATTTCAGGTGACTGTTAAGTCTAGAGCTTATCTCATAATTACACCATACTTGCTCAAATAGTTCCCAATCCGACTTCTTGCTGCTTGCAGAGAGTTCGAGTTTTGAGGGGAAAGGCACATGCAGTAGAACTTGCACAGTTTGAACATGCTGCGAAACATGCACATCTTGAGCATTTTGACCATTCTGCACATCTTGGTTTTTACTGGCCATGATTTCAATTAAAATAATCCCACTTCTGACACCATGGAAGCTATGGGCTACTTTGCCGCCATTTTGTCAGTCAGTACGCATGCGCACGAGCATCTCGTAGTGATCCCTTCAGCTCCCAGTTCACAAGTCGTAAACACGAGATAAACCTGTATCGAACAGTTTTCACCACTCGTGAACTCGTGTTTACCAAAATACGAGTTCCTTCCAAACACCCCATAAGAGCTAGTGCGCTCGGGAAACATAGCCGAACTACTAGTCTTGATCAACCGGGCGATGGTAGCGCTGCGAGGGTGTGCTTCATTCGGAACATAACTGATCAAGGCTATAAGTAATTTAGCTCTATGAGATTGTTTATATTTTTAGTAATCTTTGGTGTCTAATAACTTTTAAACCATAAATGGCCCCTCTCTGAAAATTTGGCTGTATAAGGATTTATTATTAAATTATCCAAAAAAAGGTGGCGAGCATGATATTTCGATGGCGAGCTATACGTCTATTGTGGTTTTGTCACGTCCATTTTCGGAAATGAAAAAAGCTGACATTGAAAGTTGTTGATATAAACTAACCAAATGGCTTAATGACTTTACACGAGTTATAGAATGCTGGACAAGAGGTTCAATGTTGATTCTGTAATAAACATCTATGCTTCAGTGCACATATATGTTGTATTTCGAGTGGGGAAAATATGCTATTTGTAAACAATGGAAGTGTGGTCAAAATGGATGGAAAAATACAGAGGAAACGTCCAGAGATGCGTTCTACGTTCCCCGATAAAACTATAATGGCTCTTACGAAAACTCAATATGATGGCCGAATACGTGTTCAGCCATTTCTAAAGAGGTGATTTTTGAATACATAGCTAAGATTCGTGGTTTGCCACTTCCACAGTAATGCTCTTTCAATTTCAACTTCAGCAGCTCTTCCATCACAATTGAAAGACTTACATCTATCCCTTTAATTAACAAGGCATAAGCCTCCTCATTCTTGAGTTGTTCATCACCAGTAAGGTCCTCTTTGTTGTGTTTAGTAACTTTAACCACAGGTGACGCTAAACTAACTTTATTCGGAAACGAGGCTCTACAAATAGCGTGGGTCAGACTAGTCGCAAGGCGTAACATAACATCCCCCTTTCTTTTAGGTTAATAACAAACTAACTTAAATGAAACCTTTTGACTTAAAGTGAACAAACATAGTAATGCATGGTAACATAGTATTAACGTCGGAAACAATATTTTCATTGACATGATATATTATTACAAACTTTTGGATAAACATTTACAGTATATCTTAAAATCAATCTACACTAAACGAACACAGAAACATGGTCATAAACACATTTGCAGTGTACGTTGAATTTATTCCACAATAAACAAAATAAAATGGAAAGTTTTTCTTTACAGTTCAAAACGTTTGGGCTTCCTGATGGGTCTGCCGTACCTGGACGTTGGGGTTGTTACACTCTCTTTTCTTGGTGCGGGCCGTTTACTTTTGGGGCAATTTCCATGTGATGTCACGGTTTCTTTTTCGGGTTCACCTTGAGTTGGTTCTGGGCCCTGGGATTCCTTTGAGGCTACTCTAGCTAGTATTGGCTCAGGCTGTTGAACCTCTGGAGCACTGGCTCCCGTAATAGACGGTGGATCTTCCATTGTTGGCTTCATGCAACTCTGTTTCGTCTCACTATGTTTCAATCTTCAGTTAGGATGTCGTATGATCTCTCGTCTAACCTCTTCATCACTTCTCCCTTTTTCCATACCCTTTTGCCTAGGGCGAATGGTTTCATCTGCACTGTTTGACCTTCTGTTAGTGGTTCCAATGGTTTGGATTGTTTGTCATAGTACTTGGCTGCTCTTTGTTGTTTCACTATGATTGCCCCTTTTTCTGACTTAGTCCCTGGTGGTATTAATAGTTCTTGAGTGATGGGCAAATTGGCTCTCGTTCGTCTTGAGCCTGTTTGTCATTGGTGTGGAATACTATCTTGTCTCTAATCATTATATCTAACTGATCACCAAACTGACAATTTGTTGCTCGCGCTTGTAGCTCGACTACACACACATCTATGGGTTCATCTTGTTGGTGTGTATGTGCCCAGAATTGGTATATTTCAAATACTGTGTTACCCTTGTGTTTAAATAATGTTCAATCTTCTTAATGACTGTCTAGGTCTTCCTGAAATTCAGCGGGAATCAAGTTTTCCCCTTCCCCTGATGCGGGCTTAAAGATAAACATGTTAAATATGTCAAGGGCCGCCCCATCGCCTAGCACTTCCAGGAAAATAGCTACCTGAACGTCCTTGCATTTCTTTTTCAACTCCACAGCTGTTGCTTAATTCTTGAATCTTGAAATCCATTTGTCCCAAGCTTCAGCTAGATTTGTGCTTAAGGCCTTTTGGTTGCGGCAACTTGTCCATTTTGTTTGAAATTCTCTACTCTGACACCATATAACGGATTCAAACTCTCTTTTTGTTTCGTCTCTTAAAAGTGTTTCACTTATGCAAATGATATCATAACTCATCTTGTCAATGGCTTGAGATTTAAAAACAAATGCTTCATTAAAATTGTCTGTTTAACTCAGACCATTCACATTACAGTAGGCAATACTGAGTTCATCTTGCAGTCCCCCGTACTCATACATGTATCATGGTCTCTCCTTTCAATCAGTGTTTCCCCTTTAAAGTGATACTTATCATTATTGCCCATAGCTTTTAATAGTGTGATTGTATTGTTTCTTGAGATACGTGATTCAAGGTCTTGATATTCCTGTATGATGACACCCTATGATTTCTAGACTCTATTACAGTCGGACCCGGTTAAGTCGAATTTGAAGGGAGTCTAGTTGCATCCCATTTCTGAAGCACTTTCAGTGTGTTGATATCTTTGACAAATGTTTTTTACATGGTGCATGGCACTATGATTCATAATTGTGTTGGTATATAGTTTCTTTAGTGCCTAGTTTGGCTATTATGCCACTATGTCTCTTCTGACGTCATCGGTGTCCCTTGCCCTTGGACCCGCTCTGGCGACCCTGCCATTTAGTTTGAAGCTGGAAACGGCCAGTAAAAAATCTCCAAAAACTCCCATAATAAATGAAGATTTATGCCCCAATTGAAAAAGTGACTTCCTGTTATGTTAGGGGGTAAAAAAGGGTGTCAAAGTTAATTACTTACCCTTCTTCCGTAATACTGAGCAAGTAAGGCTGGACCAAGACCATCCTCAGGCTCCTTGGCCTCTTCTGAATCATCACTGCTAGACTCTGAGTTCGGCGATGAAGATGGCGGAGTTGGCGTCCTTACCCGCCTGTGGCTGTGCTCTCTTGTCTTTGATCTGATTTTTCAACGTCCTCTGTTCGCCTTACAGGGCGACTTTTATCTTAAACTATCGAGGATGAAGACGAAGACCTACGTCTTTTCCTTTTCATCTTTTCCATCCTCTCCAGGACTTGTGTAAGTCTCAAAAATTGGTGGCAAGTGCACTTTCTTTTTTAGAAGCAGCTTCAGGTGACTTTTCTTGATTACCACTAGCGGTGCTAGTACTTGCTAACCAGAGACTTTACACAGACTTTTCATTGCTCTGCTGTAGATCGTCCTTGGTCGACCTTGATCGTGGCGTCTTACCGGCCCCACGTGAATGGTTACTCATATGTAGTTCACCATCCTTGGTCTTGGGGCCATCTGGACTCTGTACATTGCACCAGCCATAATAACCGCCTTTAGGATTGTAAATTAATACTTTTCCAGGTTTCTTTTGATGGAAATTCATTTATCCTGGATATAACATATATAAGATTAACAATAGTTTTTAGACAAGGATAATACTCAGTTCATACACTAAGCTTTCAATAGCAGAGGTCCCAGTGACAACGAATGATGTCAACCACTGTGAACAAGATGGCTGATGCTATTGAAAGCTTAGTGTATGAACTGAGTATTATCCTTGTCTAAAAACTATTGTTAATCTTATATATTTTCCCAGGTTGTTGAGCCTTTGTTAATTTTAAATATGATTTTTTCCAACACAGGAAAAAACGAACGTGCGTCGTTCATGAGAGAAAGTTTAGCATTGACGCGCCATTCCCGCTGATCACGTGACATACATCTCATGCAAACTTAGCCTTAGACTGAGGCCAATTGAACGCGCACCAAACGAACCGTTGCCTGCTTCTCGTTGTCAAACAAACGTGTTTAACTCTCACTGTCCTTCCATGGTAAGGATACCACATAACGGTTATCAGTAGCAGAGAAACTTATAGACTCTTGAAAGCTTTCAAAACTTGATCTTCCACCATGGACTCCTGACCAACAATCCCAACACCATCCAGGTCCCAATACTTTTGTGCCAAACTTTCCTTGACATCTAAGCAGAGTAATTGGTGAGAACAATTCACCCGACCAATTGAAGATTGAGCCCCTGGCAACAATCCAGTCACAATCCAGCCAAACACCATTCTATGGCAACCAAGTTGTCAGTGTCTTTTGGCACTGATGGCCTAGACAATGCCGCACAAATCACAGGAATCTCCGTCACCTGCAAATGAACGCAAGAACTAAGCCCTGCAATCCAACTTTATAAACAGTTCTTAATCTGGAATCACCAGGAGAATCATTACCAAAGGCTGCATATACCACCTCCTGCGAACAAACACACTCAGGACCAAGCTTATTCACCAAAGACGCAGATATGTACGAGCGATCTGAGCCTGTATCAAACAAGACAACAACCTCTTTCTTAGCCCTCACACCACCGAACTGGACTCGAGCCACTTGCATCAACACCTGCGACCTACCTTCCTTGGTTACACCAACATTAGAGACAGATGCAAATGATGGATTTGGTATAGTATTTGAGGGGTTTGTCTGTGTATGTGAGGCCAATGTGGCTGGTAAGGATGCTGCTTCCTGTTGTGTGCGTGTGTGTGGTAATGAACTACCTGTGTTTGAGTCCTTGTCATAACACAATACTGCTTGATGATCCTTACCACACTTTGAACAAGATGCATTACAACGACTATAGTTATGTGACTTTGCATGACTCAAACACCTAAAACACAACCCTGCATTTCGTAACACATCTCTACGTTCCCTAAATGGCACCCTTGTAACATTATAACACCTATCAACTGGGTGAGACTTTTCCCCACAAATACTACAGCTATCAATAAATGAGGCTGCCTGCAAGGCAGTCACAGATCCAACCCGAGCAACATTACTGCCTGTGCCACTATTGCTGCTTGTATTAGTAGTACCTTCAGCACTTGCCCCACCCTCTTTAATTATTGCTTGAGAACGCTCACGACGAGTAATTTCCCGCCGTAGGAAATCCAACAACCAGGGAAGATCACTTTCATGACCCCCGCCCCCCCCACTTCCTGTGCCCATTCCATATGCAACTCTACAGGTAACCTTGACAAAATAATAGGTGTAAGCAAAACCCCATACTGTTCCCTATTTACACCTTAAGTTTCTAAACACCTACCATGTCTCTGAAGCTTATCATAAAGTTCCCACAAAACTGGCACCTTGAGTTGCTTCGGGACACAAATGTTCAACAATTCCTTGATGTGCGAGAAAACGATCCTTTCTTTTCTTCCATAACGCTCCTTCAAGATATCGGCTGCCACCTTATAGTTCCAAGCCGTTAGCGATAAACCTTGTGAGTATCACAACGAGGCTGGATACTCACACAACAACGTCTGAAGAAGCCATGTAGTACACCATGGCGTTTTAAACTATTTAAAGAAAAACATGACGATGGTATTAAGAAAACCATGACCCTTAATTCACAATATGTTGTTCTCAATGCCAGAATTGAAAAATAGAATGATACCAAATGAGACTTTTTTGTGTGGTTGTGCACGGGTGTACTTCCCACGTGCTAGGGCAGGTCCATCGACTTTCATCCTTTGACAAAAGTCTTCTGTACAGAGGACTCCCCCGCCGCCCCCGCCGCCGCCCACTCTGCCGCCCACTCTGCCAACTGGCGCTCCCGCCTCTCGTTTCTCTCTTGCCTGTGCTTTATCCAGGCATCCTTACGCTCGCGCTTCAGGCCGCACTGCTGATCGTCTTCTTCCTGAAAGAGTTGCGCACTTGCCATTTCTTCCTTTGGTTTCATTGGTTGGTCCCACAGAACCAGGCCTCCTATTTTTTTCAGACTATAGGATTTCTGGTCTTCTAGGGGGCTATGTTTTCTTTTCCAGCTTTGGACTTGTTAAGTTTTCTTGGAACTTCCTTCACTTTAACATAAGGGGAAAACATTACTCTCCCCTTCTGCTTACTATTGGTGGCGGACCTCGCGGACCTAGACGGGGTGGTGGTGGTGTTTGTTTTACAGGTGAGAGAAGGGGAGCTCAGTGGATTGGCTTCGTGAGCAATATCCTCGTCGCTTGCCACAAGCGGGGCGTTCAGAGAAACGGTGAACCATTCTTTTTCCACATCCATCTTGATCTGAAAGTGGAAGGTAAATCTGATCTTAATACACATGCAACAAAAATAAATAACTTTCTCGTATAGTGGATTTATATAGTAAATATAGCTGG
>CM032668.1:10455529-10473434 GCA_019095985.1 Streblospio benedicti
TTCTATTTATTGACTGTCTAGTTACATCGAGTTCTAGTATATATATCCCGTGCTCGTCTAGCTCAATAGACTAGTGAGAGCGGGTTGAGGTCTAGTAGACTCATAGGCAGGAGGTCCCTGCCTTGAGTATGAGCAAAAGCGGTGCCTGATAAGTCTACCATTACAATCCCCCCCGCCAAATAAGGGACTTTTGCACGTACAAAAGGACCTCTAGACCTCATCCCAATTTACCATATGAGCACGAATTTAAACAAATACATACATTCAATCTTATCGTAATATATATTGAAAAAGAACTACATACTAACTAGGATATAAAAATATGCAAGAGTCTAGTTCACATACTACACATGTTCACTTATTATACTGTTGAATAACACATTAAGAATTATTTAACCGAAGAATTTGAAACGTTAAATGAAATACATACAATCATGACATTAGTAAGCAACGTGGATCTGAAATAGTATGACATTACATATGAGTCTTGTTTTGTCACAATGCATTTAGTTGAGTGCACACGATTTTAAAGACACAACGAGTTATTCGTTTATAAATAACGGTTGTCACTTAATCTACAATGTTATTTCGTTATAACTACATATATGGTATACATAATCTAAATAATTTTTACAATAAACAATCATAAATGAAATGACAGAGATTAATTCCCATGGTTACTACACATATATATATATACAGCGCATTACATCAATCATAAATGCGTTTAATACAAGAAGCAAAAAATCTATATATAATGTTTAAATGCACAAAAAATAATACATTAATACTTGTAAACATATAATGAAGTAAATGATAATACGTTTTGTGAATAAAGATAAAATTAATTTATTTAAAACCAATGTTCTTATTTCACAAATTCATGATAGTGTCCATAATAGCCGCTAGACGGCAATACAAATGTTCATATTGTTTATGGGTGTGCGCCGCCCTGATTGGATGAGATGGAGATGTAGCTGACACAGGAGGCGTGGCTTATCCATCGCCGCTATGGTATATAAAGTTCGTTTTGTAAAGGTGATGCACTCATTTTGAGACAGTTTATTTCTTTTAAAATATTTCCTTTGTCCATTCATTCTTTTAATTTTTATAAAATGGCCGGTGCTGTGTTCGGTTCAGTTGAGCTCCGAGGAGTTAGTCCTGGATTCCAAGCTCGTTTGTACGAGCTTGCACGTAATATGGCACTCGAGGAAGGATTCGGCCGGAATGTGATCGTCGGTGGCAATTATGTGGAAGAGGATGTCGTGTCTGACGACGGCACTGAAGTTTCCCCGTCCTTCGGGAATTGTCCACCTATTGTGGTGGTGGATTCAGATGTTGAGTCCGTAATCAACCTGGACGACGACGATGATGAATTTGCAAGACCTTCCGCAGATGGAGAAGACGGCGGAGCGGCGAACGACACGTGCGAAGAAGGCGTGGATGGAGAAGACGGCGGCGTGTCGCACGATGAAGTCGCCCAATTTCAAGTGTTCAACGAGTAAGTGCAACATATAGCATAATTCTGTATTG
Organism: Streblospio benedicti; assembly: GCA_019095985.1. Taxonomy (NCBI): domain Eukaryota; kingdom Metazoa; phylum Annelida; class Polychaeta; order Spionida; family Spionidae; genus Streblospio; species Streblospio benedicti. The sequence continues at coordinate 10,457,063 of CM032668.1, forward strand.
TTTATCAATATTGTTTTTTGTATTCATGTTCATTTAATGGAAAAAATTTAATACATTGTGTTTGTATTGTTGCAGTCCTGGATGTGGCGAAGAGGACATGGCAGCCGGACGCGATGAGTACGGCGTTGCGGCCGGGCCCGACGAGTCGCCTCTCAACATCGCCCTGGCCGCTCCCACTGATGATGAGTGGATGGACGATGAGCCGGCCCGGGACTATCCTCAAGATGCCGAGGACTACGTCTGGTATCCTGACGTCCGGCAGAGGCGCTGCCGGGGGAGCGCCCTTGACGGTCGGCGCTACAGGGTACCCTCGGCACACGAGGTGCCTTCTGAAATGCTGTGCAGGTGTGACTTTGGTCACGCAGCCGCTTTAAGTGCGCGTGACCCCTACTTTGTGCGCTGGTTTGAGGCCACGCACTTTAAAGGAAGTGATTGGTACGTGCACCTGTGTGTGCCGCTTTTGCAAGCCATGATGATTTGTCAAACTTGTGGATCGAGGACTATGGATATGTGGACTGGATACAACGTATATGGATATGCGGACTGGATATGAAATTATGGATTTTATGCTTCTGGTATGGATTGTTATTGTTGATGGTATATTCTTTTGTTGTTGTTTAATAAAGTGAATACCATTCTAAATTGAATTGATTGTGTTCTTGAATCTTAAATTCTAGATGGTCGGCATAATCTCTCATTTATGTGTTCCAAATTTCTGTATACGTTACTTTCATTTGGCACGTATAGTAATGCGTAGAATGTCATTAATTGTGATGAATTTATGGCGTTGAGTTTTTCGCTTTCCCTTATTGACACTTTAACTGAAGTTGGCAACGGTATGTCTTGTACATGATCTTCATACGTGAATGAGAGTTTTTGTAAAACTTCAATCAACAACATTTTGGTCAGCACGGTCATCAATACCGCCGTTCACAGCGCATCGTGGTGTGATTGGTCGACTACAGGTCGGCGTTACGCCCCTCGTTAGGCGATTGGTTGAATTATTTATCTGCTACAAACGATGTGAATCTGTAACCATTAATGAGGATTGTGTCCATAAAGCACTAGCCCAGACGTAATCAACGGCGGATAATCACAAGAAAGTAGCCAATTTTTAAAAATGGAGAGAAATCGTGGTGGAAATCTGTTAATGTCCCCAACACACCAGTTGTTGGACTACTGGTTTGCGGTGGCTTTCCTCGCAATAATTTTGCTAGTGAAACTATTCATTAGAGGTAAGAGTTAAATAAGCTGTAATTAATAAATATGTCCATATATAATACAATATTAAATCAGAAAATCCATTCAGACAATTATGCGGGAGTAATTCCAAAAATCATAACACTTATGTGAGCATTACCAAATGTGACCGTATAAACCATAACTTTTGATTTGTATTTAGGAACCAAAATTCAGATTCACGATTTGTAAATCTAGTTGATTACTACGCTAATGAAAGGCAAAAAAGCATTAGAACTTGGTGGCCCAATTGCAAAAACAGAATCGTAACTTTGTCAACGAGAAACAACCAAACGGGGACAGTTCCGTTAATCACTGTGCGTAAGCGATCTACGTTACTCCAGAGTTACGGTGGTCAATGATGTGCATATAGCGGAGCGGATTTTTCATTTTTATATGAGGTTAAGTTCTTAATAGCTTTATATTTTTTTGTTAGAAAGACAGTACTTTGCACGTGTTATCTGCATGCTGCATAATTTCGTTGAAAGTTTACTTGATGATAGTATAAAGTGGATTTTAAAATTGTGTGGTGACTACCGTAGCTCTCGGGCCCGACTACCGTAACTCTGCATAGAAAAAAATCATTGAATACTGCAGCTTAGCTTCTATTCTGTTGAATTGGAGGTCACATTCGGAATTTTAATTGCAGATATTAGCCATGGAAGGAAATTATATGTGCTACTAATGTAAAAATACTGAAATTACAACAGAAGAGACATCCAAAAAAAACAGGGATATAATTTGCGCACATTGTCATCTAAAGTCGCGGCTCTAGTGGACTCCTAGCATAAATCAAAACACACAGATATAAGTCATACTGTAATGTTGATTTGAAGCGTATAAATCAGCATCAATTACGTTTTGGATGTCTACGCATCTTCACACTTACGGTAGTCACGTGAGTGAGTTACGGTAATCATTTGTGTGAGTTACGGTAGTCACTTAGGTGGTTTGTTTCAACCAAACTATGTCATAATACATTTGTTATACATTAAAACTACATGCCCTATAGAATCAATACGCTAAAATCTAAACCTGCAGCATGTGATATCATGATACAAGTGCACAGTCTAAGCTCAATAGTGGAGTTTCTAACGTGAAGGGGGCGCTGTTGGCGTCGCCATTTTTGCTGAGTTACGGTAGTCGCTTTGGGAGTTACGTTGGTCGCTTTCGTACTGTGGTTAATAGTGTTCTTCAGAAAGTAGTAAAAATGAAAGTAGTCAACGAACTGCCATATGTCTTGAAAATAGTTAGTGAATAACAAAACTCAAATAAGATGAAAACAGATAAAAGAGTTGCATCTGCAGAACTGAATAAACTTTTAACCGGAAATTGTGGTGACTATATGTATGTACACATTGTATGTTTGATTTTGAAAATACAATAATTGATGTCACATGTTCAGGTTTGGTGCCTGCCACCATAAAGCAAAACTACAATACTAGATATAAAAAAATGGACACTATGAAGAGAAAAAAGAATGGAAATTAATAAAAACAAGAATGGAAATGGAAAGAATGGAAAACTTTTGAATGTAACAAATTCCATAAATTTTCAGGTCGGTTTAGGCGGTATGTTCCCGAGGTAGTCGTGGAAGTCATCACGGAATATTTCGATGCTGCCATCGTCTTCCTGATAAACAGGGTTCTCGAAATCGCTGCAGGCATCAACTAAATGCTGGTGATGTGAACACAAAGTAAGTTTTTTTCGCCAGTTTCCAATTATCTTGTATCAATACCACACATCCCATATGACGTATATTTTTTGTTATTTTGACGAGCATCGTATTGCCGAAAAAAATTTGTGATTTGTATAGTATCATTGCTCAAGCGCATAGTTACATGCCTATTTGCCAGACACGAATTTTGATCGAGGAAGTTCTAAGAAAATACCATTCTGTTTGAAAGTTATCAGTACTTGAAAAGCGACTGCATTTCCCGATTCTTTTTGTTTGCAGGAAATAACCAGGCCTTGCTGTATACATAAATTTGGATCCAAGCAACACCAAACAGGAACCCGGCAAAGATACTAATTTTGTGCTGCGACTCAATCATCCGATATAGAGAACCAACCATCTAATACAGAGAACCAACTATCTGATATAGAGAACCAACCATCTGATACAGAGAACGAAACATCTGATACAGAGAACCAACCATTTGATACAGAGAACGAAACATCTGATACAGAGAACCAACCATCTGATACAGAGAAAGAAACATCTGATACAGAGAACCAGCCATCCAACACAGAGAATCAACCATCTGATACAGAGAACCAACCATCTGATATAGAGAACCAACAATCCGATATAGAGGACCAACCATCTGATACAGGGAACAAACCATCTGATACAGAGAACCAACCATCTGGTGTAGAGAACCAGTCATCTGATATAGAGAACCACCAATCCGATATAGTGAACCAACCATCTGATACAGAGAACCAACCATCTGATACAGAGAACCAACCATCTGATACAGAGAACCAACCATCTGATACAGAGAACCAACCATCTGATACAGAGAACCAACCATCTGATACAGAGAACCAACCATCTGATACAGAGAACCAGCTATCTGATACAGAGAACCAACCATCTGATACAGAGAACCAACCATCTGATACAGAGAACCAACCATCCGATACAGAGAACCAGCCATCTGATACAGCGAACCAACCATCCGATATAGAGAACCAATAATCCGATATAGAGGACCAACCATCTGATACAGGGAACAAACCATCTGATACATAGAACCAGCCATCCAACACAGAGAACCAACCATCTGATACAGAGAACAAACCATCGGATACAGAGACTCAGCATTCAAGCTCGTATTTACGAGTATGCTAGGAATTCTGCTTTAGAGGAAGGATTTGGCCGGAATGTGGTAATTGCTGGCAGTTTAGTGATTGAAGATCTTGAGTCCGACAGTGACACAGAGGTCGGGCCGTCCTTTGGGAGCTGTCCGCCCATCGTAGTCATTGACTCCGACGTGGAGTCCGAGTCCGTGATCGTTTTGGACAGCGAAGACGACATCGCTGACGGAGCCGCAAACGCAGCCGTGGACGATGAAGATGGCAATGAGATGGCCATCGATGGCAATGAGATGGCCATCGACGGGGATGCGGGAGCTGATGAAGCTGTCTCCAACGCTGCATCCGGAGACGAGTGCCTTGATGGCCAAATTCAAGTGTACAATGAGTAAGTTTAATATATTACATAATTATGTGTCGTTCATAACTTGATCTGGTTGTCATTTTTAACGTTGTTTTACATGTGGGATAATTTTATCTGTTAGTGTAAAAATTTCTAATTCTTTGCATTGTTGTATCGTTGCAGTCCTGGATGTGATGAAGATGGCGCAGCGGCGGGATGCTCTGACGCGTCGCCACTGAATATTGCCCTGTCCGCTCCTGCCGACGAAGATGAGTGGTTGGACGACGTTCCCGACCGGGTGTATCCACAGGATACCGAGAGGTACACCTGGTACCCTGACGTTCGACAGCGACGTTGCCGTGGGAGTGCCCTCGACGGTCGTCGGTACCGTGTGCCTTCAGCAACTGAGGTGCCCCGTGCATCCCTCTGTCGGTGCGACTTCGGGTAGCCGCCGCCCTGAGTGCTAGGGACCCATTCTTTGTACGGTGGTTTGAGGCCACGCATTATAAAGATGTGGCTGGCACGTGTACGTGTACCTGTAGTTTCTGCAAACCACGTACGGACTAGACGTTGATTAGTGGCTGGATGGCAAAGCTGGATAATTTGTGGACCGAATACGATTAATGATTGGATTTGTTTTTGGTTATATTGTTATTGTTGTTGGCCTGTGTTAATAAAGTATATACAATCTGCACTTGAGTCGACTTTGTTGTTTTTGAATATTCGTTTAACTCCTTGATGGTCGGCATAATCTCTCATTTATGTGTTCGAAATTTCTATATACGTTACTTTCATTTGGCACGTATAGTAACGCGTAGAACGTCATGAATTCTGATGCGTTTATGGCGTTGAGTTTTCCGCTTTCCATTATTGACACTTTAATTGAAGTTGGGAGCGGTATCTGTTGCACTTGATCATTATACGTGAATGAGAGGTTCCGCTGCCATGTGAATAGATGGCCACAAATGTTGGTATGTAATCGCAAATCCCTCCATGATTGGTATTTCATTGAATTTTATTTATTATTTTTTTATTTATCATTTCAGTTATATATAGTGAAAGAAAATTGTACGTGTAATTTCTTACTGACCATATACAAATAGCCATGCGCAAAATAAAACCTGGATAGAACCATTGACATTAAGCACTGTGTTACAGGATGTATCGTCAATGGTACATCATAACATTGGCTAGAGGATACTAAGAAATATTAGAGGATCTCCCCCATACTTTGAACAGGCGAGTAAATATCTATTTGCAATTATCAGGGCACTTGGTTCTGTTTCATTTCTCTGTAGTTTTTCTACAGCAGAGACCAGATGGCCACATCTCTTAATCATTTTGTCGAAGTTTGTGGACAGCAAAAACATTACAAAAGATGACGCAAAAAACTCTTATAAAAACAGTGTAGACTTATGCCAGTACATGTGCCAGACACTTCGATTATCAGATTCAACAATTAATGAAATTTATTTAAGAGGATCCACATCCTATTGGTCTTATTGAAGATTCATTTACTCGGATAGAATTTCATGTACTTTTTAATTTTATATAGCACATTATGTTAGAAGCAACATAAAAATATGCAAGTAAATTTCATTAAATTTAACAATTTATGTAATACCAATGATTACTGACAATTGTGAACCACATACATGTGATTATCTTATTTTACATATTTTAGCATCGAGGAGCTCCACATCTACATGGTCTCTTTTGGAATAGCCATGCTCCACTGTATGGTGTGGCATCAGATGAAGAAAGAAGTATGTACATATGTAGACAACAATATGACCTGTTCATCAAATGCTGTCACAAGTGAGGTAATGGACTTGCAGACATAGGCACTCATTCAAATGCAGAAAAAACAAAAAACCACAAATGTCGTCTTGGATATGCTAAACCTCCCATGCCAAAAACTTGCATTTTAAAACCATTAAGAGAGGAAGGAGAAGCAGGTCCTCTTCTAGAGAGACTATCAGAAGCAGGAGCAATTCTCCAAATATATTACCGCCCCGTAGAAGCCAACCAGAAAGATGCTACACTCCTCGTAGCAGGTCCCCCTCGGGTGAAATAAGCGTTGGTGCCTGCTCAACCACAAAAAACACTGGAGATACTCGTAACTTCAACTTACATAAAATCATCATCATGCATTTAGAGTCCATATTTTACAATCAGGGTGTGTTGGACTTGCATTTGGCAGTCCCCAATCTATCCCTCCATAAATCTGTCATTCACCATCTCGATATCCAAACCCCATGCTTCTAAGTCTTCCTTGATGGTATCCAGCCAAGAGTTTCTAGGTCTTTCTTTAATTTTGTTGCCAACTGTCACAATATCGCCAAAGAAAATGTGCCAAATATTAAAACAAAAAGTAGTACTTTTAATAGGACCAATAGAAAGGCAACATTTACAGTTAGCTCATTAAAGCTCTAATTGCAAAATGTGAAAGCATTAATTTATTGATTAGCTACGAATATTTGATTTTTAAAATGTACGAATGGGTTGTTTAAGGGTTTCAGCAGCAAGTAGTTGTGAAGCTGGACAAACTGCTTAGACAAGTTCTCGCAATTGTGGCACCAGTGAGGGACAAAGAGGATGTAGTAGCGGCTCCCCTCTCAACTGTTGATGAGCTGGAAGAGTTTTGTGAAAAATTAGATGAAGAAAGACCTATCAGAAAAGCTACAGCTCGTGGGTCAGTCTACTTTTCTCCAGACACGAGTAAGCAGCACATCACTATATTCGTAAAAAAAGCAAAGAAAAGTAAAGTTAGTTCAATATGGCTTTATTGTTTACAATTAGCGACGATAAAACAGTGACAAATTACAAAGGATAAAGATAACGCGACAATATTATCAAGAAATACTTTTATGTGCCTAGCGGATTTATTCGAATGGATAAGAGAAGATATTGATGATTATTATTATTATATATTAGATTTGAACATTGTTGCAATATATATGTATACCATCCTCATAATTCTGACATATCTGACAATAAAATAAAAATAGTAAATGTTTAGCATCTTTTTTCTATTGTGATTTGTAATACACTCTACAAAATCAGTTCTTGAAGGAACACATGAGATAACCTTTTTGGGCTTCGTGATAAACTCGCTAACCATGACAGTGAGACCCACAACATAGAAAAGTGATGCACTGATAAAATTAGGTAAAAACGTCCTGAGAAAAAAAATAAGGTCAAAATTCAGGACCTGGCCTCTATTACAGGGAAAATTGTTGCAATGTTCCCGGGCGCTCAGTAGGGACCCCTACATTTTGTTGTTTTGATATGTTTAGCAGCATACCATAATTGGTAAATGAAATATGAAACTGACATGGCATGGCTATTGTTAGGATATCATTTCCCAGTCGTAGTTTCAGGTCTATTTCCCAGTTCATCCTGACTGAAGCCCAACACGTGTTTTAAACCAGAGTGAACGAAGCGAATCTTGGTAAATACAATATAGCTAATAGATAATGTCCACAGACTCTTCAACAATGATCATGATGACTTGTGCTTGCCTTGTGCAATATTAGTGTCCTTTATGCCCCATATTCACACTAAGTTTGCCGATCAAGCTAGCCTGTCATACTAACATGACAATAATATTATACACAAAGATCTTAAGGGGCCACGCAACCAGTTGATCCTCATGAAAGACTCATCCCATAATCAAGATCACAGACTTCTCTCAGATAGGTAAGTAAAGGTGTAGTCAATCTCATCATCAAGATCACAGATTTCTCTCAGATAGGTAAGTAAAGGTGTCGTCAATCTCATCATCAAGATCACAGATTTCTCTCAGATAGGTAAGTAAAGGTGTCCAATCTCATCATCAAGATCTATTTCTCTCAGATAGGTAAGAAAAAGGTGTTTGTCAGATCACAGATTTCTCCCCCTGTATGACATTGTTTTAAACCAGCCTACTAGCTCAAAGACAATATAGCTTGTGTAAATACAATATACCTAATAGATAATGTCCTGAACTCTTCAACAATGAAACTTGTGTATGCCCCATATTCACACTAAGTTTTGCCGATCAAGCTAGCCTGTCATACTAACATGACAATAATATTATACACAAAAAGATCTTAAGGGGGCCACGCAACCAGTTGATCCTCATGAAAGACTCATCCCAGCTCAAGATCACAGACTTCTCTCAGATAGGTAAGTAAAGGTGTAGTCAATCTCATCATCAAGATCACAGATTTCTCAGATAGGTAAGTAAAGGTGTCGTCAATCTCATCATCAAGATCACAGATTTCTCTCAGATAGGTAAGTAAAGGTGTCGTCAATCTCATCATCAAGATCACAGATTTCTCTCAGATAGGTAAGTAAAGGTGTTGTCAGATCACAGATTTCTCCCCCTGTAAAGACATTGCTTACCAGCCTACTAGCTCAATGACCACAGTGTGGGGAAACAAGAACTGGATAGCTCCAGAGCTCCTCACAGAAGATAGGTAAGTAAAGGTGTCGTCAGATTACAGACTTCTCTCCCTGTAGACATTGCTCACCAGCCTACTAGCTCAATGACCACAGTGTGGGGAAACAAGAACTGGATAGCTCCAGAGCATCAAAGAAGATATTGGAGGAGTAAGTTACAAAAGGTCGACTTTTCGAAGGCCTCTTAACTGGTCAAACTGAAGGCAAGTTTTTCTCTTTGTTACAAAGCATGTTAGCACTGCACCCTGAGGCCGCCCTACCATAAATTAAGCGTTTTCGCTTGTCAGGCAGTGAAACAAAGGTAATTGCCACAAATGAGATGGATGCTTTATCTGTTCTAACCTTCAAACCATTTGAAAGTTTAGAACACCACTGGTACCTTATCATCATGCACAGAAAGAATCTGTCAACCTTCTATGCGAAGAGGAATATAGAGAACAATTACAAATTGTTCTACATGAGAATTACTACCTTCGATGTGGTAGGCTGTATCAGCATTTATTTTGCAGTAAAATAAATAACTATATTTTTACTCTTTCTATTTTTATGGTCTTCTAAACATTTTCAAAAAACACTACAAAATGCAACCAATTTTAAGAATCTGATTGTTCATTACATAAATTATATGTATAAATGTATAATAATGCAATTAAATGTACCATCTCCTCACAAATCACAAATGACAATCAAGCAGTTTTACCAAAAACCGACCCTACTGCCTTGTGGTACATCGCTTGCTGCATTGAGAAACAACACTGCCCAGAACCCCTCTACGAGCTTGTCACACTGGCAGAGCATTGGTGGTGGTTTCTTGATGAGGTCAGCTCACCTGCAGTTCGGTTAAGTAGGCTCCCTTTGCCACAACCAGCACTACGAAGAATTTCTCGAATCTAACATCCACATCATCTGCGATGAGGGTAAACCTCTCAGCTTTCTTACAAAGAAAGGAAAGTTGCAGGTAGGTAATGATAAAATCGTCCTGTTCTTCAAGAAACTCGGTGAAGCTCATTCTCTTCACAGTCATGTGTACTGCCCAAAGTGGACGGAGGATGGCTTTGAGAACAGCGGTTTTTGCACTTACTGTCACCGAACCCAGTCACGTGTGTAAAAAGATGGGTTGCAAATGTCACCCAACCACAAATTGGCGCTATCTTGATGCAGTCCCAATCGCACCATCTCTGGTGCACTGAGAAGGCTTGGTCGCTCATTACCAGCTAGGTTTGTAACTGTACCTTTTTCAATGAGAGGTGCTTTAACAATCATAGGATAGCGCTGACCTACGGCCCTCCACATGCTGTGACGAATATGGTAAGTCAAATATAGAAGAAGGGAAATCCCCATCACGCAAGTGATACTATTGGGACTGTACTGTTGGCTGTAGCAGCATTTGCTGTGCAGGTTAATTCAGGTAAGTGTTTGTCACAAAATACTTATAGATGGCAAATAAGTGGACCACATATTGCAGTTGTGCACTGGAAAACGCCTCTAGGAAATGGCCGTGATCAACATGTCGTATATTGACCACATGTCAATATACAATGCCTGGTAACAGGCTAGCCCCATTCCTTGTTGTTGTATTATTGTTTTGGTCGCCATGCCGCATGGCCCGGCAGCCGTCTGCCGCGGGCGGGGCTTCCTGCTCACGTGACAAGCGCCACCGTCTGCTTCTGATAGAAAGGCCGCCCGTTTGGGCTAGACAGACACAGGACACATGGGCAGACTCGGCTCAGGGCTCCCCCCTGAGCTTTGGCCCATGTGTCGAGAAGGACCTTGCCGCTGCTGCCTTGTACTCGTAGCGCTGAACACTAACACAAAACTTGGAATAAAAGTTGAAACTATCATCAAACGCGTTTTTCACTGACTACAACATTTTCTACACAGTTCCCTGTGCTCTGAATAGGGTTAATACGCTTATATTTTAATCCTATCAGACCAACATTTTGGTCATATAAATAGTTTAACATTTGATATTGCACTTTATTGCAATCTAATGAAGTAAGGTGGGTAAATCAAAAACTTTGATAACATTTAGATCCCAGATATGGGTTGCAAAAATTCACAATCAGTACTGTAGTATCTGTAGTAGTAGTAGTAGTAGGGTATCACATCTTAAGGAAAGGCCATAAGAATGGTGGTCGTAGTGTATTCGTTTAAATCAAGAATAATATTATAAGTTTTGAATTTAGCTTCTGTCTACCGTCCACCGTCCACCTTACACCAATATTGAATATATGCAAATTCTGCAAGACCATATGCACCAGGGGTTTGGTAAATGTCCAAATCAAATGTATATATTAGGAGATGATCTAAATCTATCTAAGGGGAATTGGGTAGAACAGGTTGTTCATCTGAACCAGTCTGGCACCACCAATGACGTCAACCACTATGCCATGTTCTTGGATCTCAGAAATGGCATAGGTTTGAGTCAACACTGTATGCCAGTGTATGGGTGGTAAAATACTTGACCTGATACTTACAATTAAACCAAATCCTGTTTTAATTTTATCACAATACCTGGGATGTTGTATCTGCAAGTTTCAAATTTTTGGGAACTAGGAACAAAATTCCTCAGAGCAAAATTTTAAAGTATGGTAAAGGGATAAAGTTAGAAAAAGTGTCGAGATCTTAGTACAATACTTTGAAAGGGGACCAGTTAATCTGGATGATTGAGCCAAACTGTTCCTCCATTGAAAATGTAACCATTCAGAAATTCAGAAATTCAGTCTAAAATTACAAAATCAAAAGAGTCTTATCCATGGATAACCCAATCAGTTAAACAACTTCATAAGAGATGGGACCGTCTTAGACCGCAAAATATAACCAACGCAAAACATAACCAGTTATGATTTGCGTTAACACAAAATATAACCACAGCACGGAAAATGGACCTGGTGACGCAAAATATAACCTCTGCAGCAAAATATAACCAAGGTGTAGCCAGCAGGTTAGTTTGTGCAGAAAATCACTAAACTGCCATCTATTCATTTTTTTACAATTTACATGGCACATATTCATACAGCAGATGGTAGACTCGAGTGCATGTGTAAAACTGGTTTAAAATATGCAAGTTTACTGCTGCATTTGTGTGGGCTGTATATGAGTAAAGTATTGGCAACAAATCTGTAAAATGTGAAGCCATTATATATGAAGACATCTGACACACAGTGGGGTGAGTTCCTCTCCATCTGTCAACTCCCAACGTCAAACTGGATGGCCACAACAGACATCACTCCCACACTCACGGTGTTTGACAGAGCCGGGAAGCTCCAGCACCACGCTCAGCTGGACTATACGCCTGTTCTATGGAACGCCATCAACAGCACTGACTCCCACCTTGTGATCAATCGTTGGTCCAACTGTTGGTGACGTAGGTGCAATCATAGCACTGACCTAAGTGCTGTGGCGAATAAGTCAAATATAGAAGGCCAATCCCCATCATATATTGCTAGTGAATCGGGACAGCTTAAAGCAGTAACAATCCTTGCCGTCATTGTGAGTGTTGATATAGATAGCCCTGATAATGATCATGTCACTGCAATTTCTATAGCATGTGGATTCGGCCACACCCACATTATATCAATGTTACTCAGTAAGAAAATAATAAAACAAATTATTTAGTTTATATTTTTTCATATTATATCTGTATTTTTTCTCCAGATTTACTACACCAGCGGTGAACATCTGGGTTTTGTTGAAACTTGTTGATAACTGAAGCAAATGATGCTATCCCTTCACGTTGGTTGCCATGACAAACGTTTTGCAAATATAAGAAGTAACAAACACCATGATTTGTATGTTATTTGATATGAACTTTTTTCACAACCCTGCAGACTGTCATTGTGAGCCTGTTACACCAAGTTGGGGGCAACAGGCCAACCACAATGTATTGAGAATCTTTCTATAGGCATGTGGATCTCACAGTCAGTGCAGGTGGAATTTCAATGGCTGCAGGTCTCAGCTTGGCTACCAGATTATAAATGCTTGTGATACTTAACACCAGGCTATTTACTTCATCTCAGAATTATCTCCAACATTTTTTTTTTAGCGTATCAGAAATCTAAGAACTATCTCTTCTTTGTTGTAAAAATATGTGGGAATGGAGAGCTTTTCAAAGTGTCTATTCAAAAATATAATGCATTATATTTTATCTCATTATCTGTGTTGAGCATTATGTTTGTGTGTTCATAAGTCATGGCTCTTGCCATAGCAATAATCTCTTGATCCAATTGTATGATCCACTTCCTGTTTTAGCTTCCATGTGCAACTGAGATTAAAATAAAGACTAACAAAATTACCAACTATCTTTGTAATCAACATCAGCATGAGCACCCCAACAGGTTATGAGCCCAGGGGCTTGATGGATCCAAGATATGGACGTTTAAAATGTAGTGATAATGATACTGATTTTGAGGCATGGGAAGAAGTTTTCCTAGGCCATATGAGAAGATTGAAATTCAACTCTATTATCTTGCCTTCACAGGAAGGGATAGCTGATCCTGAAGATTTACGGCAACAAAAATGAGGAGGCATATATGCAGAATTGATCAAATTCCTAAACACACGCAGCTTGGCACTTGTCAGCGCTCAGGGATTGGAGAACATGAGATGCAGGTGATATCGATGTATTATATTTTGACAACAATAATTAGGACCCCTGATGAAATTTTTAAAGCCAAGTCATAATTATGGATGACCCCTTTACATTGGGATGTAATTTACATTGGGATGTAATAAAGTATGTAATACCTGGACTCTTGTGTACAGTAGTATTCATGCCACTCCTCCCTGGTGGACTAGACACCTCACGGAGCATCGGCTCTGCGAGCCATTATCAAGTTCTGCACGCACGCGGTTAGAGTGGATAAGCTATCTATCAATATGTCACTTTTAACAGTTATTGTACTAAGTTTGGTATCTTCCATTGACTCTTCCTTACAAGTAAGAGAGTCAGTGGTGGTATTGTTCAGAGAAACTAAATCACCCATTAAACAATCACTATACATAGCTCAAATATTGAGATGTTTATGTAAGAAAGAGACTACAGAACACAGAATGATCATACTAAACTTATCACAGCTAGCATTCCGAACAACTTAACCAGCATTAAGAACTAAAGCTTTGAAAGATTCATCTCTGAAACACTTTCTTGAGTACACACGTTCGTATAAACTAGCTGTCAAACAAGCAAAAGAAAGAACAGCGCCACATAAAAACGTTCATAGACAATAAAAGTGTGGTTGAGGCTGTCCACTCCACAAAACATGTGGAGGACAAAAGACTGCGATTGGACATAAGTGCCATAAAAAAAGTTTGGAGAGAAAAGACAGAAAAAGCATTAGTTGGTTGCCAGGAGCCAAACAGCCAAACATACACACACGGTGCGTTGCCAAGGGCTGATAGCCACCACACTGACTAGTGTACGGTTAAGACATAAATGGTGGATATCAACTGGTACTGTATGACGGTGACCAGCGAGGCGCACACTACGGCCAACTGATGACACACAGTGGGGTGAGTTCCTCTCCATCTGCCAACTCCCAACGTCAAACTGATTCATTTTATGAATTTTTGTATATTACAGTACTGATTAAGAATTATAGACAGGGAATTTTTCCGTCAACTCTCATAATTTACAAAATTCTCTATGTATCATTAGTTTCAAAGAATTTCCTGATAAATAATATTGATTCTTTGATTCGGATAATTCAAAGTCTAATGTAACAGAGTTTGTGTTATTTCTAATTTTATTTTGCTACATGGCAGTATAAACGCATGTAAATGGAAAGTTTGTGACCCTTCTTGTTGCATAATGCCATATATCTTATAGTGCAGCAAATAAACAGTAATTTTAAATGACACATAACCAAAACGGTTAGGACATAGATGGTGGATAGCAACTGGTGCTGTATGCCGGTGACCAGCGAGGCCGCAATGCTGACACACAGTGGGGTCAGTTCCTTTCCATCTGTCGACACCAAACGTCAAGCCGGATGGCCAAAACAGACATCACTCCCACACTCACGGTGTTTGACAGAGCCGGGAAGCTCCAGCACCACGCTCAGCTGGACTATACGCCTGTTCTATGGAACGCCATCAACAGCACTGACTCCCACCTGGTGATCATATGAAATCTTTGGTCCAACTGTTTGTGACGTAGGTGTGTACTCCACTAAGTCCGCCTAGTGCAGTTTCTTAAGTCTTAATTAGGAACAACATGTCAAGTGAATTAAAAGATAAATTCTCAATAACCCAATCTCAAAGGAGGGCATTTAATGTCCGTGTCCCTTTAAAACATTTATTAATATAATAATGTATTTAGTTGGTAGGAGACCTTCCAAAATTCGAAACGGTTGCTCCCTGCAAACGTTACTCAAAATTTTAATGTGGTTTATATGAGATTAGTTCTCAAAATGTCAATATAAATAAAGGAGATTGGTACTCAAAATGTCAATAAAGCATGGATACAGTAGCCTGATTAAAAAAACTAGCCCTGTACCAACTAAGTCTAAATTATATGTATCATAACCTCTACCTTACATTGTCTGATTCTCTTTTCTCTCTGTAGTTGAAAACACCTGAAAGAGTTTACCGCATGGGTCGCCAAGTGCTCGGAAGACAAGTGGCTGGGGCTTTGGCGTTTGTTGAGAACCCAGAAGTATCTGGTTGAGGTAATCACTGTATTTTTAAAGACAGAAACACCCGAAACATGTAATGACTCTAAACAATAGAACCTACTTTCTGGATGTTATTTTATTTTTTATTTTTTTTTTACACACAGGGATACTGAGTGGATATGTGGCCAATTTGTCACAAGAATCAACACCTTGGGCCCTGACACGCACCAGGAATGGGCAGAGACTAGATTAAAGAGCTCAATGATTGAGAAAAGAATCAGAATTAAGTTCTGTGCACAACAATAAAATTCATGACATTGTCATCGTCACTTGATGGTAGTGTTTTGGAGACTTCACTTTTAATTATACTGTTTATTTCAGGATATATTGCATGGAAACTATGAATATGGACACCAAAGTTAAGCATCAGAATCAAGATTTGTAAACAATAACAAAATAGATCTTATGTAATAAAGAGTGTTGCAAAACCCGAGACATTCCAAATAACCACAGCCTGGGAAAGCTGATGAATGATGAACATGTTTCCAGGTGCATGTTTTTTAAAACAAAACTGCCTGCAACAGACAGTGGTACACCAAGAAAAAGGGAAGAACTTGAAATTGTATCCTATGTCAATATGTAGTATAATATTGAGAAAATCACACGAGGTTCTGTCCAGTGATTGTTAGTGCAACATTCGAATCGATCGAATCGAAACTGGGCAGAAGGACACGCTGTATGTGAATGATGGTAAGTGGAGGATCGTCACATATACCGGCATTTTGGTATAAGGATCTTATGGAAAACACACACTGGATATTACCAAGTTACAGAGACAGGACGATGATAAGAGGATGCGACAGTCAGAAAGCTCAATGGGAAAGGTAGATATGAGGATCTATGTGTGAAA
>CM032668.1:10473534-10517662 GCA_019095985.1 Streblospio benedicti
AGATGATTAATATGCACAGAGTGCATCCCATTTTTTTCATGAAAATTTAATGTTTATGCTGCTGTTTTTTAGCATGGCTGCGACCTTGATTGTTTTGCATATCCAGCGGTTACGACCCTTTCACCAACACTTGGATAAACCATTGCTTTGTGCTTCTGTGGCCGAGTGATTAGAGAGTTGGACCCGGGACCTGAGGGTTGTGAGTTCGTTTCCCAGTGGAATCCCAGTCGAGGTTGGTGGTGGGTGTTGAGCAAACTCATGTCTAAAACAGTTGCACACTGCTCTGTGGTACCTACGTGTTAATCAGGTCAGGCAAATGAACGCTAATGTGAGTTATATGTATGTCTGTGCTGCGGTTGTGGGATGAGATGGTTGGGGTGGGGGGGGGAGCAAAATACATAGGTGTGAAAGGGATGCCAATGAACTGGTGGAAATGTTGAATGCCTGATCCTGTATAGCGAGGAAGAAGACATTTACTTTTACATGTATAAATGCATTACTCTGCTATAAGCATATAAAGTCAGAGACAAGATAAGGGGATAATGACTACGGAGCTTGACAGCAGACAAAGTGAATATAATTGAATCCACAAGCAAACTTGTGGAAAACACATGAGCGTAATTTCAAGAGGTTTCATTCTATAACAACATTCAACATCAATGATTATGCTTTATTTATCTGTACAGAAAAATGAACGCACATAAAATTGAAATAGTCAGATTTGCACTAATTTTGTTTCAAATATTAAAACAGAAAATATACACAATAGTCTAAAGTTACAAAATATACGAACAGTTAACAGTTGAATTATTCCCATTAACATTTCTGTGACGTGAAAATTAAAAACTAAAAACTAAAAATGTCGACCTGTTGACTATGCAATATTGCTGGAATACTTTTGGTAGTGAATTCTAGAATCCAGCCTAAAGTACAAGCAGAAAACCTAAAATCAGGTGCAGACAAATTAGACTGCAACAAAATCACGCAGGTAAATTTTGAAACAAGCTAGTGGTGAAATTTCAGGAATTTGTCAACACTTGCTAAAAATAACCTAAAACCATTTACAAAAGATGTTCAACGTGTAATAACCACTCACTCCTTGGCATGCACAGTCATATGATGCCTTTTCAAGATGCTTCCGTGTGTAAATGATTTATCACAAATGTGGCAGTAAAATGGCTTCGCACCAGTGTGTGTGCGTTTGTGTATCTTCAGATGAGAACTTTGACCAAAACATTTGCCACACTGATCACACTTGTACGGTTTCTCTCCCAAATGAGTGCGCATATGAGTAACAACAGCAGACCTTTGAGAGAAATTTTTATCACAAACTCCACAACCATAAGGTTTCTGACCCGTGTGAGTTCTCATGTGGGTTTTCAGACTTCCCTTTTGGCCGAATGATTGATCACACCTAGTACATTTATATTTTTTCCCCGGTGTGAATTCTCATGTGGCTGGTCAAGTGGCTACTGACACTAAAACACTTGCCACATTGGCTACACTCATAAGGTTTCTAACCAGAGTGAGTTTTCATGTGGTTATTCAGACTTCCTTTTTGGCTGAATGATTTCTCACACAATGTACACTGATATTCTTTCTCTCCACTGTGGATTTTCATGTGGCTGGTCAAGGGACCTTGTTGAGTAAAACATTTGCCACATTGGCTACACTCATAAGGTTTTTCACCTGTGTGAATTCTCGTGTGGATTTTTCAGATCTCACTTATAGCTGAATGATTTCTCACACAATGTACATTGATATTCTTTCTCTCCAGTGTGGATTCTCATGTGGCTGGTCAAGGCGCCATTGACACTAAAACATTTGCCACATTGACTACACTCATATGGTTTCTCACCAGAGTGAGTTCTCAAGTGAGATTTCAGACTTCCACTTTGACTGAATGATTTCTCACACACTATACACTGATGTTTTTTCTCTCCAGTGTGGATTCTCATGTGGCTGGTCAAGTTGCCTTGTTGGCTAAAACACTTGCCACACTGACTACACTCATACGGTTTCTCACCGGAGTGAGTTCTCAAGTGAGATTTCAGATGTCCACTGTGACTGAATGATTTCTCACACACTATACACTGATGGTTTTTCTCTCCAGTGTGTATTTTCATGTGTATAGTCAAGTCGTTACTTGAACTTAAACACTTGCCACATTCACTACACTCATACGGTTTCTCGCCATTCTGTTTTCCTTTGTGTGATTTTCGACCCTCACTTTTGCTGAAAGATTTCTCAATTGATGTCGACTTCATTTGCACATCACTGTGGTTTGCCATTGTGTCCTGGTTTTGAAATGTGATATTATATTCACTTCTGCACAACTTTAATGTTTACTAAAACTTAACACAAAACTGACTTTTTATAGTAGTTTGGATTAAATATTTATCCTCCAGTTATGATTATCCAATGTTTTTTTCACTTATTTTTTTTTATTATTATCAGTGATTTGTATAAAAAAATAAAATTATATGTAATATAATGCTATATGTAATTTTCTTCTAATTTTGCTACTTTGCTAAATAAAAAAATATAATTCGACATGCATGATTATGATTTTAAATATGAAATAAAATTTACTGTTTCATCAAAATATTGTTTATTAAGGTCTGTTTGAATATCATATTTAACAGCAAAATTTCACATTTACGATTTCTAGTCACAATGCAAACTCCTTGACAGTTGATCTCTTTGTATAGAGGACTCCCATTTAATATGCATCAGGGACACACTAAAACTAATACAGTTATGACCCAGATGTTCAGGTGCTGCATTTTAAGTTTTCATTCCTACAATTTTATTTTTAAGAAGCTGCACCAACGACACTGTTAATTTTAAAGCAGCTTTACAAATAGTTCATAAGAAGGAAACAAAACACTTTAAAACACAAATCTCAACATTTCCAAACTAATAACTTTGCTAAAATTAAACAGGCTTTGCTTACTTCCAGTTGCATTAAGTGATTTGTTAGATTAAAACATTTGTGTAAATATGTATCTAGTTTTTAATTATTAAAACAATTGGCTAATAAAATAAAATGCTTGTGGTAGTTTATCGTTAGAAATATATTATCTATTTTTTTCTAGGTAAAAAAAGATAAGTCATGACTCGATTTTGTACAAATTTATATTTCATCAAAACATTGTTTATTGGGGATCTCATAATTTATCATATTCAAACAACAAAATTTGATAAACGATTTGTAGTCACAATGTTACCGCCCTTGGAGGTTCTCTTTTATTGAGGACTGCCATTTAATATGCATCAGGGACACAGTAAAAACTAAAACAATTATGACCCAGATGTTCAGGTGCTGCATTTTAAGTTTTCATTCCACAATTTTATTTTAAGAAGCTGCAACAACGACACTGTTAATTTTTGGAGCAGCTTTACTCATAGTTCATAAGAAGGAAATGTTCACTTAAACACACAAATCTCAACATTTCCAAACTATAAAATTAATGTCCTATAATGTATCCATTTGATGTCATTGTGGTTTGATCAGGTGCGAGCTACATTCAAAGTTATGGTCCATCATTATACAGTAGAACCTCTCTATTAGGACCACCTTTGGGACCAGTGTTAGGTGGTCTCAATAGAGAGGTGGTCTCTATACAGAGGTTCATTTTGGTAGCTTTATGAAGGTTTGTGACCGTGAAAAGTGGTCTTATTATAGAGGTGGTCTAAATAGAGAGTTGGTCTTAACTGGGGTTTCTACTTTACTTCTATTCTCGGGGGAAGAAGGCCATAAAGCAGACATTTACGTTTACATGTATAAATGCCTGACTCGGCAATGACAGTGACAAGATAGGTGGCTACAGGGAGGGGTTTGGATTCAATAATCGACTTGTCGGGTTAATTGAGCCAGTTAATGTGACAAGGCTGCAAAGGTTCAATTTTGTAAGTTTAAGTTTAGATTAATTCCTGATGAGGCCATGCCATGTAAAATAAATGATGAAAATATTTGAAAAATCATTTTCTAAAAATGCTAAATTAAAGTATACAAATTAAAAAATATAAAATGGATAATAAGTAAACATGAAAAAGCACCAGAAACTGGCGAATTGACATTTGGGAGATGATCGATAGCAAACCCATGATAACACAATGCTGTGTGATATCACATTGAGGTGTTTTGAGTTTTGGAAATAAAGGCAGTGAGTAGAATAGTGTTGTGTATAAAATGAGACCTTATGCTGCATACCAGGGACATTCGATTTACAGAGTCATATGCCTTGACAATGTAAAAATAAAGTGTAAAAAATGTTTATTTATCGCAATTCACCGTTATCGTCTGACTTCAAATATTTACACCAGGTCATTGGCAAATCCTTGTCACACTATATGTCTTCTCTCTCCCCCGGGAACAACAGAGCACATTGCTGGTGGCAAACTTTGTGTACAGAAACATTGACGTTCACTGCCTGACCTGAATGTTTTGCGATGCAGGCAGCAATGGACTTAGTCTGCCTTGTACAATATCTGGCTCTTTGAAAACAAATGGGTTTTATTCGTCAGAACGCTTTAGTTGAGTCTTTTGGCAAATAAAACCCACATTTTCATATTGTTACATCTATGTAATATCCCAATAACGTATGAGCACATTCTACAGACTTGCACAGTAGAACCTCTAGGACCATTTTGGGACCAATTTGGGAATCAACAGAGAGGTGGTCTCTATACAGAGTGTTCATTTTGGAAGGTTTGGGACTTGAAAAGTGGTCTTGTTATAGTGGTGGTCTCACTGTGAAAGGTTGTCTCTTTACAGAGTTCATTTTGGTCTCTTTGAAGGGCTGTGTGAAATCTGGTAGAGTGGTCTCAATAGAGAGGTGGTCTCAATAGAGAGGTGGTCTCAATTGGAGGTTTCTACTGGCTTAAGTATTGTCGGTTTACATGTATCTCTTTCACACTGCAGATATGCATCATTAGCAATGTAGTCCTGAATGATTCTGTTGTAAACTATCTATACTCTAGGATCTGCTACTTGAGAATGTAAAGAATGCAGCTGTAATTAAAGTGGAAGTGCAGTAGAACCTTCTATAATAAGACCACTTTTCACAGTCCCAAACCTTAATACAGCTACCTAGCACTGGTCACAAAGGTGGTCCTAATAGAGAGGTTGTTGCTTCCCTTTCAGAGCGTGTTTGCTCATATGACACGCGATGTAACCTGTGGTTTACTTGAATAAATGACATCGCGTGTTTTCCACTTGGCAATTGACTGGTTTTATAATTAGTTTGTTCTGAATCTGAATGGATTTTTTGCAGGTTTTAATAATGAGAAAAATGCAACGAAAATTGTATGCTTTCTTTCTTTGCTATAGTTTCAAAATGTAACAAAATTTTCAAAATGTTTTGTGTTCTATGTAAGCTAGAAAGAACACAAACTACCAAAAATGTGAAGGTGTTGTGTTTGCATCCAATCAAAGTAGGTAAACTGTTGGAATTGAGTAGGTATTGTGTTTGTAAATAAAATATCAAAGT
Organism: Streblospio benedicti; assembly: GCA_019095985.1. Lineage (NCBI taxonomy): Eukaryota > Metazoa > Annelida > Polychaeta > Spionida > Spionidae > Streblospio > Streblospio benedicti. The sequence continues at coordinate 10,479,030 of CM032668.1, forward strand.
ACAGTACAACCTCCTATAAGAGACAACACCTCTATTGAGACCACCTCTATCATGGGACCACTTTTCACGGTCCCAAACCTTCATAAAGCTACCAACATCCATTAAAATGATCTTTCTGAATGAAAGTGATATTTTAATGTATAAATATACGATCGAGGGCTATGAAATAGTGGAGATCGTAGAGAGGCTGTGAGGTGAGCACGGGGTCGGGTTATGGTTCCATACAAACAATTCACAGTGTTCATTTACATTCAATATGAGCATGCATTACTAAGCTACGTAACATGTACATGAAATCGCGAATTATAGAAATGCAAAGTGACAACATCATTTCTGTAGCATTAAAACGAAATAAATGTGTAACATTTTAAAGCGGTAAATGAAACATGTAAAAACGGCAGTACAGGCCGCGATAAACTACTAACATCAACTGATAAGCTACTTTACAAGTGGTAGGCACAGGCGCGGTGCAAGGCATGGCGCAGTGAAACAAGTGTGACCTACAATTGTGACGAAATATAGCATGATCATAATAAAAGGTATAGTAACATATAAAGCAATAACATGGTAAATAAAATAAAAGTTTAAGCGTGCTAACATATCTACCAATTTCTAATTCTAAAAGTGAGGTTATAACAACATATAAATCAGTGATATGGTAAATCAATCGAGATAACATATTTACTAAAATTTCGAAGCTACATATCTATCTATAAAATTATAACAGTATCAATAAACTACAGTTCATTAGGCAATGGCACAAATAGTCCTTGGAAGTGGCGTTGATCATTGTCCTTGGTGGAGAAGGTGGTCTGGTTGTCGGAGGTCCTGGTGGGGTGATTGGCCTGAAGTGGTCGTGTATGCATTGACGTGAAGTGTCTGGACATTGAGCTGGTGTGTGTGTGGTTAACAGTATGACTTTGGCGTCGTGAGGGGAGTCGAGAGTGATTCCAGATGTGTGTGACCGGTTGGTGACTCCGCGTTCCGGGTATTGATGTAACGATTAGTGTGCAATGAGGTGGCGTGTGTGTCCTTTGGTAATTGAAAGTTAATATGGTACTAATGTGTGAAGTCTGGACGCGGCTCTGGCGTGTAGGTTGGTGGTTAGCGCGATTAGTGGTGTCTTTGTTTTCTGTCCGTGGGGAGTGGCGCGAAATCACTTTGCCTTGCGCACTGACCACAGCCGGACGTGTCCGTGAAAGCTCCATCGATCGTGTTGTTGTTTATTCAAGTTTGTCAAGATGTCCTATTATTTGTTTGTAAGAGTCGGCCAGCTGAGTGGGCCGCAGGCATCCGCCTTGCAGCGAGATGTGAGTGGAGTAATTGATCGTCACGGATGTACTGATGTGACGTAAGTATGGGTGATGTGTGTTTAAACAACATGGAGTATTTGGTTATGGAATATATCGTTGGAAGGTGTATTATTGTCTGATGGGTGCGTTCTTCTTTCAGATTCGTCGTGGAGCGTACTGGATGCGCATCGGCCGGCCGGCGTTTTGTAAGCGCGCCTCTGATGCCGACGAGCGCTGTGGATGTCAGAAGTGTGGAGGAGAGGGGCATCTCTGCTTTGCCGGCTACTGTGGAGACAGCGATGATGGCCATTCCGTCCACCAAAGATGTCTCGTCCGCCGCTATGTCAGCCGCCACCTCGCCCTCGGGTCAACCGCCGGCTGCTGTCGGGCGTCCGGGTGCTAATGCGACGCCCGCGGTCAGTTGTCAGTCGCCGCCACTGGAAGTCCATGCTTCCTCGCCCAGTGTGGCGTCCGGGGCTCGCAGCAGCAGCAACAGCAGCGGCAGCAGTAGCTCGAGCAGCAGCAGCAACAGTAGCAGCAGTAGCGGCAGTGAAGACGAGAGAGAGGCTAGCCCGCGACCACCCACCACGCCCGAGGAAATACCGCGACGGGTGCCCACCACGCCTGAAGAAATACCACGGCGAGTGGGGGTCATGGGTAGCGTCAATGAACGTGATGAGTCGTCCGCTTCCGTGGATCGCGGTGGTGCGGCTGGTGCTGTGGCGTCCACGTCGCAGGGGTCCGCTGCCGCTGGGGACCTGCGGCAAGTCATTGCGGGCCGGAAAGAGCGTGTGGCCCTGCTGCCCACGCCTAACATCGCCCCTCAGCTGCAGCGGCCGTGGGGGAAGCGGGGCAGGGGAGCGCGCGTGGACGCCCTCGGTGCGCACATTCACCGCTACGTGCCAACGTTCGAGCCGCCCCCATCCTTCCCCACTGGGGTGTTAAATCTACGTGACAGTGGCGCTGGGTGTCGTCGGCATCGGCGTGATGCCCATCGTGAAGCGGATAGGCGAGAAAGAGCGATGTCACCTCGCCATGGCCGGCGGTCCAGGTCACCCCACGGGAGTGGTTCCCGTGATCGCGGCCGTCGGTCTCCCAGTGGGAGTGACCGCCGACCCCCCAGCAGGGGTGCTGGCAGGGACAGCCGCCACAGGCGGGTATGAACAAAGTGGGATAATCAATTTGGTCAAGGACTGACTTCCCCGTGTGTACATTTTGTGCGTGTGATTTATGGGTTAATTTCTTGATAAACTGACTCCCCTGTATGCTTGTGTGATAGAGCGGACGTTGGAGGATACTGTGTGTTGAGGGTAACCAATCGTGTGCGTAAGCAGTGGATAATGATATTTTTTTTTTTTGATGTATATTGTGTGTGGATTATATGTATCGTGTGGCAATAAAGTTTGAGGAATAAAATGTGGAATGGCATTAGTGTTCTCGTTGTTCATACGTAGACTGGTCAGAGGTTATAAGTTCGTATTTATTTTTGTTATGAAATTTTACCAGTAAGCATCCATAATAGTTAATGTTGGCTGAGATCCTAGAAAGTATTATGTAGTTGCGGATAGAAATCGGGAACTGTGTGGGCATTGGTATTGATATTGTGTCCGGTCCGAGTTGGAGCTGTAGGTTAGATTGCCAATTCATGTGTATTCGTGGCCAGAAAGCTGATCTGGACAATGTAAATCCGGCGAAGCGTGGCAGGTCGGCATACTTGAGTCGGGCATCACTCGGTACGGTGCGTAGGTAGATGATCGATGTATCGTCTGCTGTGAAGAATTTGTAATATATGTCGACTACTTGGTTAAACAGTTGTTGATTTTGTAGGCGTTTATATTGTTGATACTGCGAAATGATCTTGAATGCAAAGTAAAGCAGTCCGATCACTATGGTAATTAACAAAGAGTATGAAATCCATGCCATGTCATCCTCGATTTGGTCGATGAGGCAGGGTGGTACCGGTGTTTGAGTGGGTGCGTCTAAGTCAAAGGTGAGGGCTGCTGGGAGGCCGGCCGCCATGGCTGCCATCATGGGGAGGTCGATGTTGTTTTGTCCTCCATTATGGTTGTTCTGTCTGCCGTGATACCAGAGTAATAGGAGTGCTGCCGTGAGGGCCAGGTCCCAAAGACCCAGGAAACAAATGAGATATACGTCAATCCAGTTGATCTTCCTGGCTGGTGCTATTATGGGTGGTTTCGTTAGGTCAGTGTGTTTGTATTCTTTTAGTTTCTGAAAAACTAATTTAGAATCTATACCTAGGTCGAGGTCTCTATTAAGATCTTCTTGTAATCGTTGTTTATATTGTGACAAGTTTACAAATGCAGCTTTTGGTCTGGTGTCTGATCGCAAATTGACTGATGGGGATTTTATTTGTGTGAGGACACCCAGTGCGTGGGCGAATTCGATGTTAATTGGATAAGATACTTTGACATTTGTCGAAATGTTAGGGCCCAGACAGTCAAAGAGATCGCGTTCTATCGCGGCAGGCGATCGTGATTGAGAGTCGAAATTATTTAACAAATATTCCGTGTCGCCTATCTTTAAATTAAACCGTGAAAAGTTGGACAACTATGAAACGAGAAACATTTTGCACTATCAACTTTTCACGGTTTAATTTTAAGCATTTTGGTTTGTTTTTCACCCAATTGACGGGTTTTTTAGCTGTTTAAGCAGAGTTTTTTGGGTGCTTTTGAAAATGTATATACTACTCACTCATATGTACCGTATTAGCTCATCAAGTTAGCCATGTTAACCTCGCACCTTATGTGCTTGATTTATTCAATTTGAATGTTATCGTTAAAATCGTTATTTATGTAATCTTACGTGTTAGCTAAACCTAGTCGTAACAGTATCCAAAATGTTTATGCGTATATTTTTAAAGAAGATAGTATATGTTAGTTTTTTGTATACATTAGAGTAACCATTTTTTTTGTTTAACGAACCTATATTTCTTACCTATGATCATGTATACCTTTTATTTATATATAACTAATTAGTTCTAATATATGTTGTACACTGTATGTTTATTACGTATTATGTAGAGCTGTCAACGCTTCTCCCTCTTATTAACTCACACTGGCTCACAATCAATTAATAAAAAAAGACTAGTCTTTTTTTCCCTTATGGGGGGAAGGATGCTGGTGAACCGGCCCCTCAGCTTCCACGCTGAGACTGCATACACCACACACCTAGCGTGTGTTACCATTATAGTCTAGCCAGTGCTTATTAACAGGGACGATGCGTTGCTAGCTCAGTTGCTGAATAAACTACCAAACCAGCTCATTGACTTCTTCTGAGTACTTCACATCTTACATGTGACATGCGCACATTGGCCTTGACCACGGCATAAGTACCGGGAAACAGCTCCAAATCTTCCTGTTCCCCTATAGCTAACTATACACATTTACTCAGGGTCACTTCATTAGTGTTAAAATTTAATATCACGCCATATTTTCTTAAAAACAGGGTTCCCAAAATAATCTTCTTTGTCTGATTGACTATATGAAAATTAACTTTACATCTGAAGTCCAGTAATATAAATTCCATAGAATAGATGGCTATTGATTGTTCCTCAGTGCCACAAGCTGTGGTTATAATAACTCGCCTGTCCATTATCACTTCAAATTTAAATTGTGGCTCTATTTTTGTCAAAGCGTGTCTCTTGACATAAGATTCACCTCACTCCCTGAATCGACCAAGGCTAAATAGTAATCATCATCTATTGCTATTTTAATCACACAATCTTTATCTATCACTATCGGACAGATAGGTGAGGGATTTCTATTGTTGACCATATTACAGCTGTTATGAGTCGCCTTTGACTGGTCATTCAAGGCGACATTTGCTAGTTTAAACATACAGAATCATTATAATCATGATGTTGCACATAATTTACATCGGCGTTCTGGGGCGGCCCCACTGTTGGTCAGTTTGGCTTAAAAATCAGGAATTATGTGTGAACCGAATGGATGAGCAGCATTGCACCTACGGCAGAATGGTGTAAGCGCTTTCATTAGGCATTCTTACCCAGAAATGCCTGGTATCGGCCCCCCCGTTTGCACGGGTTCAAGGGACATATTGTACTTGGGCCGGACACGGTCCATTCAGGGGTGTTCCACGCGACCCAACATTAAACCTACAAGGGTAGTTCCTCGTGATGTATCCACGGGCTCCACATACATAACATTTGATATCAGCGGGGGACACCACAATCATGGTATGGTCGGTTCTGGCGGTCGAAAGGTGGCTGACCCGTGCCTGGGTCGATTGGCCTTATACGGACCAGGCGTTACAGCTCATGATTATTTTATTCCACCAGACCCATTGCTCAATATACTCACGAGGTTACATGCAGCCTGTATGTCTGCAACATTCACTATGGTCACTTTTTTCCCGTATCTCCCGGGAGAAGGCCATTAACATAAAATACTCTTTTCATATTATTTTCCCTTATATCACACGCAGTTAGATGCTTTAACATATCTGAGTAATAATTCAATAATGATTCTCCAGGTCTTTGTTTCCGAGTCACCAGTAAGCTGAGGTGCAGCTCTTGAGTGGCCGAGCTACCAAAGTTTTTTTACGCAGCAGGTTCACTAATTTTTGGTATGTGTCCTGCTAAAAGAGAGATGCTAGGGTCACCAATTTATTGGCCGTGCCTTTTAACAACAACGATGTATAACTGACCTTTTGGCCTTCAGACATTGAGGTGAGAGTGAAATAATTGTCCAGGGACAGACCTCATCCACGTGTCTGGAGAATGCTTGAGGGGCAGGTGCGGATGGGCGATACCCCGTTTGAGCTACTTGTCGCATGTCGGGCAGCATATTTATTTTTGCACCATTTATGGCATATGCCAATTTCTCAGCAATTTTGCCCACCATATACTGTTTTGGCAACTTTGCTGAGTGAATGTATCAGCTATTTGTCGACTCAACGGGCCACCTTGGTCATATAGCATTCGCTCAATCAAGCCCGGTCATGGCCTCATTTTTGAAGGCGATTAGCTGGACTGGAGCGTGATGGTGATGAAGTATTGTCATTTGACCGACAACCCCATTCTGATTTGGCACTTATATTCGCCTTGGGGATTGCACCTTCTCCCTTAAATGGTTGGTAACCATAGTCAGCCTTTTGAATGACCTTTCGCCCGGGCCCCGTGAATGTGATTAGTATTTAGTGGTGCCGATCTCATACGATCTTCCTCAACATTAAACATGCCTGAGCTTACGTGGCTCTGGCCCGATGGTGGTTGTTCCTCTGCGGCTACCATTGTATTCATTTTTTATGCGATTTTCGCCATTCACTTGCTCAACGTTTGCGCCCGCAGCTTGTAGATGTGAATCGTGTTCAAAGAAATTATCGCCGCGGGTCGGACCATTTCCGTCTCCTTGCATACCCATGGCTCCAAGTATCTCCGCGGGTGGCAATTGGCCACCCTGGGATGATAGGGGCTAAGACCTGCTCAATTCTCAACTGTTCTTCAATGTCACATATGCGTTGTGTTTCTGCCTTATTCAGTCTGACAAATCCTCTAAACACGTATGTAATTTGCACCCTTCACACTCACACCTTTTTGAAAACTGACTAGCTACTCGGAGTCGCCTATTGTCTAATGACTCATATTCACCCTTTTAGTACAACTTCTGCCCGCACCCTGTCGGGTCTGGGAAGATCTCCACCCGAGCCCATACTAGAAGGTCGACGAAAATTTGTTTTACCCAGGGCGATCGACCTGTTACTCTGAAAAGTCTTCTAATGCAGTGGAGGTCGAATTTGCAGTATGTAATGACTGCGAATCTCTCGTTCTGTTCAACTGATCTTGGTTACTATCACTCAACTCACTAGTCGATTTGCCATAAAACGTTATGAGCTTGTCCCGGGATGACGATCAATATTCTCATTCAACACTGTATCTATAGGCAGAAAGTCTAATATTTGAAGAATTTGATTTGGATTATTTTTATCCCTATCTGGGGTGAGACTATTAAAAGTTTTCAATAACCTTGCTTTTTGATCTTGTGAACATCAGGTTAGGTGGCCCCTAATGTGCATTAAAATGTCAGTAGTGTTGAATGTAGGCTTTATTGTGTATGCGTTGGGGAGCCCAATCCCCCTGAGCTCTGCCGTGCTCCCTCTCTTAACCTGCCTCATTAGCCTAGGCGAGGTGTCGTATGCTCAGGCGGAGCGGCCTAGTCTTGTTAGACTTACGCCCGTCCCCTGGCATACTCCCCGCGTAACAAAAAATTAAAATGATCTTTCTGAATGAAAGTGATATTTTAATGTATAAATATACGATCGAGGGCTATGAAATAGTGGAGATCGTAGAGAGGCTGTGAGGTGAGCACGGGGTCGGGTTATGGTTCCATACAAACAATTCACAGTGTTCATTTACATTCAATATGAGCATGCATTACTAAGCTACGTAACATGTACATGAAATCGCTGAATTGTAAAAATGCAAAGTGACAACATCATTTCTGTAACATTAAAACGAAATAAATGTGTAACATTCTAAAGCGATAAATGAAACATGTAAAAGCGGCAGTACAGGCCGCGATAAACTACTAACATCAACCGATAAGCTACTTTACGAGTGGTAAGTACAGGCGCGGTGCAAGGCATGGCGCAGTGAAACAAGTGTGACCTACAATTGTGACGAAATATAGCATGATCATAATAAAAGGTATAGTAACATATAAAGCAATAACATGGTAAATAAAATAAAAGTTTAAGCGTGCTAACATATCTACCAATTTCTAATTCTAAAAGTGAGGTTATAACAACATATAAATCAGTGATATGGTAAATCAATCGAGATAACATATTTACTAAAATCTCGAAGCTACATATCTATCTATAAATTATAACAGTATCAATAAACTACAGTTCATTAGGCAATGGCACAAATAGTCCTTGGAAGTGGCGTTGATCATTGTCCTTGGTGGAGAAGGTGGTCTGGTTGTCGGAGGTCCTGGTGGGGTGATTGGCCTGAAGTGGTCGTGTATGCATTGGCGTGAAGTGTCTGGACATTGAGCCGGTGTGTGGGGGGTTAACAGTATGACTTTGGCGTCCTGAGGGGAGTCGAGAGTGATTCCAGATGTGTGTGACCGGTTGATGACTCCGCGTTCCGGGTATTGATGTAGCGATTAGTATGCAATGAGGTGGCGTGTGTGTTCTTAAGTAATTGAAAGTTAATATGGTACTAATGTGTGAAGTCTGGACGCGGTTCTGGCGTGTAGGTTGGCGGTTAGCGCGATTAGTGGTGTCTTTGTTTTCCGTCCGTGGGGAGTGGCGCGAAATCACTTTGCCTTGCGCACTGACCACAGCCGGACGTGTCCGTGAAAGCTCCATCGATCGTGTTGTTGTTTATTCAAGTTTGTCAAGATGTCCTATTATTTGTTTGTAAGAGTCGGCCAGCTGAGTGGGCCGCAGGCATCCGCCTTGCAGCGAGATGTGAGTGGAGTAATCGATCGTCACGGATGTACTGATGTGACGTAAGTATGGGTGATGTGTGTTTAAACAACATGGAGTATTTGATTATGGAATATATCGTTGGAAGGTGTATTATTGTCTGATGGGTGCGTTCTTCTTTCAGATTCGTCGTGGAGCGTACTGGATGCGCATCGGCCGGCCGGCGTTTTGTAAGCGCGCCTCTGATGCCGACGAGCGCTGTGGACGTCAGAAGTGTGGAGGAGAGGGGCGTCTCTGCTTTGCCGGTTACTGTGGAGACAGCGATGATGGCTATTCCGTCCACCAAAGATGTCTCGTCCGCCGCTATGTCAGCCGCCACCTCGCCCTCGGGTCAACCGCCGGCTGCTGTCGGGTGTCCGGGTGCTAATGCCACGCCCGCGGTCAGTTGTCAGTCGCCGCCACTGGAAGTCCATGCTTCCTCGCCCAGTGTGGCGTCCGGGGTTCGCAGCAGCAGCAACAGCAGCGGCAGCAGTAGCTCGAGCAGCAGCAGCAACAGTAGCAGCAGTAGCGGCAGTGAAGACGAGAGAGAGGCTAGCCCGCGACCACCCACCACGCCCGAGGAAATACCGCGACGGGTGCCCACCACGCCTGAAGAAATACCACGACGAGTGGGGGTCATGGGTAGCGTCAATGGACGTGATGAGTCGTCCGCTTCTGTGGATCGCGGTGGTGCGGTTGGTGCTGTGGCGTCCATGTCGCAGGTGTCCGCTGCCGCTGGGGACCTGCGTCAAGTCATTGCGGGCCGGAAACAGCGTGTGGCCCTGCTGCCCACGCCTAACATCGCCCCTCAGCTGCAGCGGCCGTGGGGGAAGCGGGGCAGGAGAGCGCGCGTGGGCGCCCTCGGTGCGTGCATTCACCGTTACGTGCCAACGTTCGAGCCGCCCCCATCCTTCCCCACTGGGGTGTTAAATCTACGTGACAGCGGCGCTGGGTGTCGTCGGCATCGGCGTGATGCCCATCGTGAAGCGGATAGGCGAGAAAGATCGGTGTCACCTCGCCATGGCCGGCGGTCCAGGTCACCCCGCGGGAGCGGTTCCCGTGATCGCGGCCGTCGGTCTCCCAGTGGGAGTGACCGCCGACCCCCCAGCGGGGGTGCTGGCAGGGACAGCCGCCACAGGCGGGTATGAACAGAGTGGGATAATCAATTTGTTCAAGGACTGACTTCCCCGTGTGTACATTTTGTGCGTGTGATTTATGGGTTAATTTCTTGATAAACTGACTCCCCTGTATGCTTGTGTGATAGAGCGGACGTTGGAGGATACTGTGTGTTGAGGGTAACCAATCGTGTGCGTAAGCAGTGGATAATGATATTATTATTATTTTTTTTTTTTTTTTTTTTTGATGTATATTGTGTGTGGATTATATGTATCGTGTGGCAATAAAATTTGAGGAATAAAATGTGGAATGGCATTAGTGTTCTCGTTGTTCATACGTAGACTGGTCGGAGGTTATGAGTTCGTATTTATTTTTATTATGAAATTTTACCAGTAAGCATCCATAATAGTTAACGTTGGCTGAGATCCTAGAAAGTATTAAGTAGTTGCGGATAGAAATCGAGAACTGTGTGGGCATTGGTATTGATATTGTGTCCGGTCCGAGTTGGAGCTGTAGGTTAGATTGCCAATTCATGTGTATTTGTGGCCAGAAAGCTGATCTGGACAATGTAAATCCGGCGAAACGTGGCAGGTCGGCATACTTTGAGTCGGGCATCACTCGGCACGGTGCGTAGGTAGATGATCGATGTATCGTCTGCTGTGAAGAATTTGTAATACTTGACTACTTGGTTAAACAGTTGTTGTTGATTTTGTAGGCGTTTATATTGTTAGGTAGATGATCTTGAATGCAAAGTAAAGCAGTCCGATCACTATGGTAATTAATTTGAAATCCATGCCATGTCATCCTATTTGGTCGATGAGGCAGGGTGGTACGGTGTTTGGTTGCGTCTAAACAGTGAGGGCTGCTTGCCATTGCCATCATGGGGAGGTCGATGTTGTTTTGTCCTCCATTATTGTTTGTCTACTGTGAAATGATCTTGAATGCAAAAGATATAAATCCAGATCTTCCTGGTGCTATTATCACTATGGTATTCTTTTAACAAAAAGTAATTTGAAATACCATGCCATGTCATCCTTGATTTCGTTGATGAGGACAAGGGTGGCTTTTGGTCTGGTGTCTGATGCGTCTAATTCAAATGGGGATTTTATTTGTGTGGGACACCCAATCCGCCGATGTTAATTGGATAAGATACTTTGACATTTGTCGAAATGTGATGTTATTTGGGCCCATGTTGTTTTGTCCTCCAATGGTTGTTCTGTCTGCCGTGATACCAGAGTAATAGGAGTGCTGCCGTGAGGGCCAGGTCCCAAAGACCCAGGAAACAAATGAGATATACGTCAATCCAGTTGATCTTCCTGGCTGGTGCTATTATGGGTGGTTTCGTTAGGTCAGTGTGTTTGTATTCTTTTAGTTTCTGAAAAACTAATTTAGAATCTATACCTAGGTCGAGGTCTCTATTAAGATCTTCTTGTAATCGTTGTTTATATTGTGACAAGTTTACAAATGCAGCTTTTGGTCTGGTGTCTGATCGCAAATTGACTGATGGGGATTTTATTTGTGTGAGGACACCCAATGCGCGGGCGAATTCGATGTTAATTGGATAAGAGACTTTGACATTTGTCGAAATGTTAGGGCCCAGACAGTCAAAGATGCGTGGGCCGATTTGTATGTTGTTGGCTATAGCATGGCAGAAGCATGGTAATTCAATTATGGCGTGACTTGATATTTGTTGTTGCGATCGCGTTCTATCGCGGCAGGCGATCGTGATTGGAGAGTCGAAATTATTTAACAAATATTCCGTGTCGCCTATCTTTGTAGCTGTTGGGAGTGGTTCTTGGTCAATGAACGTGTTGAAATTACAGCTGGAGATGTCTTCCTTGTTTGTGAATATGTTGTATTCGCAATGTGCTGTGCTGCGTGGGTATGTAATAGTTGGTTTCATACATACGTAAGCTTGCTGTTCGCATGATATAATGTCTTCATGTGACGCGAATCCGTAATATTCCATGTCCCGAGAAATTAGTATGTAGTCATTTGTTATCTTGAGCTTCATATATGCCGCCTGGTTTTCGCCGTCCGGTCCATGGATGGGTAAGTTTACCGCTGTCAGTTCATACATGTCGAATATCTGCGTGTGGTGTTTCAGGATTGGTACTTTAATGTGTAGAAAAAGAGTGCCGTGTAAAATGGAGCCAAATGTTGACCTGGTCGTGTAGAAGTATTTACGGTATGCGTTGTGCAATAGGGGTTGTAGACCGAATGGCTTCAGTTTAGTGTGTAGTGTAGCTAGGCCTTTGTTTAGTGAGTTATGTGATATGAATCTGTGTGGTAGGTGTCCGCTTGTTAGTTGTTGGAAGCCATTGATGAATTCTTGTAATAAGGTGTGGAATGTTAGCATGTGTTCCGCTTTTTGTTGCAGTCTCTGCAGGACAGCTAGAATTTCGAATAAATAATCGAGTTCTTTTGGTGAGGCAAAACTGTATAAATCATTAATTTTCTCCGTGACTAATTCTATGTTGTTCATGCTGGCTAGTAAGGATTCGTCGTGATGTTTGACGTGTAGCATGAGATTATCTAGTCTGGATATTGTTGTGTTGGTAACATCTTTGAGGAAAGTGTACAGAGACTTATGGTTTTTGTCAATTATCTGGGCGTTGTCATGTAACGTCTGTATTTGTTGTTGCAATTGAGTGACGTCATCAGCTTTGGCTACTCCGAAAACAGACTTGAACAAGCCGCCCAGTGGGATGAGTGCTCGTTTGTCGATGGGATTGTTTTTGAGTGAAAGTAGCTGGGTGATTTCTGTATAAGTTTGCATCAATTTCATGGTAGTGGATCGTAGTGATGTAAGTTGATTTAGTTCGATCATAGTAGTGTTCTGGAGATATAGACAAAGTTTTTGTGCTGAACCATTCATGTTGCAACTAATATTTATGTGATCTAATTTGTACATGTGTGTGGCTAGTTGGTCCATTCTTGGCAGTTCAATGAGAAATGTGAGATCATAAAAGTCAATGGCTTTTGTGATGATCATGAGTTTGTGTGTGAATAGCAGGCCTACTGCCGGTTTGTAGGTGAAGTCCGGCGTCTCTCCGTGCAATTGGCTGATGTGAAGTGTCAGTAGGAGGCATATGGGTCCGCCCACTGTGGTATGCATGGTGATTGGATGGCGGTTCTGTGCTGGCGTATGCGTGTGTGTCTTTATGTTGGTGGCGAGCAGACGGCACCCCGCCGTTCGCTAGTGGCGTGAGGTGGGGCGGCGGCTGCTCTCCTGTAGGTGGTGTTGTAGAAAAGAGCGTTACCAAGGTATCGGTTGGTGATTAAGGCGTCAGGGTGTTGACCATTATACGGTTAGGCGGGGGATAGAACAAATCGGTAAGAATGATACTCATGGGGTGGTGTAATAATGACCACATGTTTAGGTACATATACTGAACCACTGATAGTGTGTCATTAGATAGGAACACATCTTTTGTACAGAGGAGATATTTCTTTAAATCGTACCAGCCTTAGAATTTTGAAATATATCCTTTTAATGGAAAAATAGTAATTTCAAATATGACTCTAGCTTTTATGACAGATATTACAAAATGGCCATTCCCAGCTCATTAGTAGTTCATTATGTGTGTGAATATTCATGAAGGAGATTATTTGGTAGGCTCCAGAAAACAACACACCATACTGATAAAAAATATAGCAAATTTATATACATCATGATAAGTTGATTAAAGGAATAAGCACATATTTTAACTTTGTTTAGCATATAAAGAGCAAAAAAAATGGAGGATGATAATTATCAAACCCAACAAACCAATATGTTGTTTATGAAATGTTGGCAGTCTCACATGAGGCTTTATTAATGCCTCACTGGACTCTTGTTTTTTTTTTTTTTTTTTTCTGTATTATTCAAGTGAAATAGTCTGGGGAAATTATGAAAGCCATTAAGTAGTACAATGAAATACAGTAAAACCTATCCCACGTGGGGACCTTTGTAAAATGAAAATTGCCCATGTAAGGCAGATCTCCCGAACAGAGGGGTTTTTTAATATGGCATTTAAGTAATTGAAAAATAGAAATGTGTCCATGCAATACGGGTCTCCTAAATATAAAGGTGCCCACATAGACAGGCCTCACTGTATGTTGGACCATCTTTCGGCATCAGCAAGAAGTACTACTGCGTATTAATTTCATAATATGAGAAATTTCAAGAATTGCATAAATAGTTTTCTGTTGAATTAACATTTTATAAAGAGAGGTTGTAGATATAGTTATCATCCAATCAATGGAATAAGCATCTTTGTTGTGTCAACACTTTAAAAATGGATTGACAACATTGGATTATGGCATAAACTTGGTACAATCTTGTACCTATTGTAATATCGTTCATGATAGAAGAAAATACAATCTCAAATATGGATGTTAGAAAATTTTCATCAATTGCTTGAATACAAGGTCACAAATGGAAAAAAAAGAAGACTGGTACGACGTTTGATAAATAATCTAAGATAGAACCACAGAATTTACAGAAGTGACGCGTGACTGACGGTTTCTATTTATGTACCCAAAGATATGCCTAAATTTCTGAACATTTTTGTTTTTCGTTTAAAACATTTTAAAAAAAATTTTTTTTTCTTAATTGATGAAAATGAACTAGGCTTCCCTCTCAATGAAAGGGGAGCGGGTGAAGAATAGCAACATAAGAAATATGAATGGTAGGAGGTGCAGACTGGCCCATGAGTTTCCGTATTCTGTTTTGTGATGAAGTTGATTGGTGTGGGAGTGTGTGTGTGTGTAATTGCTGGTCTAGGCGTACTGTGTTGGGCACGTATGTGACGTGTCGGTGTGTGCATTGTATCTCCTCGACTGACTGAGAGGCGCGGTAAGTTACTACAGTACCACTGTCCATCTAGCCCCAGGGTCGAGGAGGTTGGTCATAGACAGAGCAGGCTTCGCTGTGCGGTTCGGCCTCTCTCTCCGATGCACAAGGCAACTAGAAACCCGTCATTGGGGGGGCCATTATTTCATGTTGGTGACTGTGGGTGCATTGTATCTCCTCAGGTAGCCGAGCGGTGCGGTGAGTACCACGGTCCATTAGCCCCGGACCTGGGAGGGTGGACGTAGGTGTCATAAGCCTCGCTGTGCGTACAGCCCTGGCACCCGATGCTGGCACTATCACGAAAATAGGGTGGAACATGAATAAAATGGCCGGAGCGTAGTCATACCATTTTTAAGTATACGCCGGACAGACCTTTGCTCATTGTTGTAAGTGACTGTCACATATGCTGGTAGTAGCCAAGAACATGATCATACCATTTTTAAGTATACGCCGGACAGAAACTGTGTTCAAGCGTGCCGTGGACAATTGCACCTGTCTGACCTCGGTGAGATGCATGGTTGTTGTGGTTATGTGATATTTATCGGTGGTGTGTGGAAGTGATGTGGTGAAATTGGGCCGTCTGTGCGTGTAAATGGTTCGTGTAGTTAATGTATCATGAAGTATTAGTGAGACATGCGTGTGCATCGTCTTTGTGGAATAATGATGGCCTGACTATTTTTGTGTGATGCTGATATTTTTGGGGATTCTCGCTTGGTGTTGATGGGTTGATGGGATGTGTTTGTCTGAAATTGGTGTAGAATGGAAGTTCCTCTTTGTAGTGAAGTCCTGCTCCATGACTGATTTGATTAGTAATGACCTGGCTGAGCGGGCAAGGTGTTTTCCAGTGCGCCGTCTAACTTTGATGGAGTTGATAAAATGTTTGGTTCTGATTGTGACATAATTAAGTCGCTTTGCTATTGTGAATGCTGTTCGAGTGGGAGTGTGGCGTGTATGTACGTGAAGTGAAAGTGTTCGCGTAATCTTCTATAAGCCGAATTGTATGGATGTGCTATTAATTTTTTCAAGTATTGCGCGAGTAGGCAATTTTACTAAGTTTGCTTAAATCTGTGATGCATTTATGTGATTTCTTTAAGTCCAACTATGTAGATACATGATATTGCAAGTGTTGCCACATGGAACTAAGTGCTGATCTCTATGGCCAGTGTGAGACTAAGACTGCAGTTCTTATATTGCATACAATAAATTAGTGAACACCTATTTTAGTTTACTGCATAAAAAGCGCCCTTTTTTTAGAAATGATATTTAGTGCACTTTTTCTTGCTCAGACTGTCTTAGCTATTAGCAGACGACAAAACAGACGGCAAAGTCGGCAAATTAGAACAATTCAAGTTTGTTGTGTTTTTGTAATGTAATCACTGCTAAAGCATAGCAACTTATAAAATTATTAAACATCTACTGTTCAATGACAGAACAAAGTGATATTTACCTAAAAATGTGGTTAGTCATTTGGAAATCAAACAAAATCTAAATATTTCAAATATCAACTGTAGATAGAATTATGCACTTAGTCTGACTGCAGTGTGAGCTGATAAGATTAGAATGTGGCTAGTAAACCGACCAGCAATGTGAGATTGTAATATTGGTGATAAGTCGGTAGTGAAGTGGTTGTATTAATTCTGTGACTTGTAGTGTTTGTGGAGATTTTTGTTGACTACTAGAGTGTTTGTGTACTTTTGCCATGTAAGCGTGATGCAAATATTTAGATGTTGACTACTAGAGTGTTTGTGTAATTTTGCCATGTAAATGTATTGCGGATATGTGGATGTTGGAATATTGCCATGTAAGTGCAATGCGGATATTACTTGTAGTGAGTGTATTTGGATGTGTAATGCATGTGTAGAGGAGAAGTCCGTGTATGTGGACTTAGAATTGTTTCAGTGTGTGTGGACTTAGAAATTTTCAAGTGTGAGGTGTTTGTGTGTCACTCGAACAGTAGCCACCACACTGAATGTGTACGGTTAGGACATAGATGGTGGATATCAACTGGTGCTGTACGACGGTGACTGGCGACTGCGAGGTAAGAAATTATTCGGATTATTACGTTTTTTCTGTTTATTTCGATAATCGTAAGTATCATAGTATCAGTGATCGAGCAGTTCCAAGAAAACCGTGATAGCCTTAATTTTGTTACGAATTGTCACGAATAGTTATGTTTTTTACGCTAGTTTCTCTAATTTTGTCACAATTCTGTATCCTTTTGCCATAATCAGTATAGTACCTGCACCACGAAGTTATGTCCGTCAAAAATTGCCTGCATGTGATTTGATAGGCTATATGATTTATACGTGATTTTAAAGGTTTATGCAAAGCTTTGTAAAAGAGCGGTATTTACATCCCTAAAGACAATTCAAGTGGCTGAGAGAAAGTTTCAGAAACATATCATATCCGTCCTATACTCATTTCATAACCTTTGACGAGACATTTTCTCTACTGAGACCCTATTAGAATTATGTTACACCATCAATTTACTGAGATCCCAGCTCCACACACACGGTGCGTTGCCAAGGGCTGATAGCCACCACACTGACTAGTGTAAGGTTAGGACATAAAAGGTGGATAGCAACTGGTGCTGTATGCCGGTGACCAGCGAGGCCGCACTGCTGATACACAGTGGGGTCAGTTCCTTTCCATCTGTCGACACCAAACGTCAAGCCGGATGGCCAAAACAGACATCACTCCCACACTCACAGTGTTTGACAAATCTGGAAAGCTACAGCACCCTCCGGCTAACTACTGACACACGGTGGATTTAGTGCCTTTCCAGTTAACATGTAAACGTCAGTGCATTTGTGAGTAGGTGAAATGGGCATCGTAGATCACATTCCGCACTTCTGGCTTGAATATTATAGTCAAGGAAAAAGAACAATCGTTACATATTGGCTTAACATAAAGTATGGATGAATTATGAACATGTTTCCAGGTGCTTGTATTCTAAAACAAAACAGCCAACAACACAGACAGTGGTACGCCAAGACTGAGGTAAAGAGAGGAACTAATCCTATCCTTTGTGGCGGAAATCCAAGCCGCATTCATTTGCCGGGCCCGCAGGCAGACAGCCAAGTGCCATATATGGTCCAGATTCTGACAGATATCACGTGGGACCATCACACCATTCATTTGCATACCTAATTACTTGTCTTATCCAATGGTATCTCTGTTTTTCTTACACGTGACTGCACTATTTTTACAGAACTGAGGAGTCCCCCGCCACGCTTCGATCAACAATGAGCAACCATTCCCAGCTACCCGAATAATCCGAGAGCCTGTACATCTGCCATCCCATCCATTCCATGGAAAAGTCATTAAGCCCTATAAATTAGTGAGATAATGGGCTAAAGATATTTTCTCGAGGACTGTGTGGAGGTTTACGGACCTAATTTTCATTGCCAGAATATATATATGTGGACGTTAACTTCTCTCTGATATGTATAAATAATTGTGGTTTGTATATTGTAATAACATTCTATTGTATTTTGGGATTCAAATGACAGTATTTAAGCTCTAATGGACATTACATGGACGGACGGAGATGGCTTATGAGCTATATTTTAAGATGTTATTATGACCAGTATTTCCATTACATGTGGGTAGCATTTCATTATTTAATCCTGTGTGTGATACCTCTGACTTTGGTATATTCATATTAGTTGTTATGTAGTATTTATTTATATTTCTGAGTTTCTAGTATTATTTCTTTCTCTCTCAATTTTAAATGTAAATGTGAATGAAGAATTTCCCCCTTTTTGCAACCAATACAATATGTAATTGCTGTCAAACACTGACACATGCGTGCAAGTGATAAGGTGCCTAGATTTCCTGGGGGCGGAGGCTTGTATCCAAACAACCTTTGACATAATGACAGACTCAGAATACAAGAATTTGGCAACCATTTACAACATAAGCATCGCGATATCAAGATTGTTTGATTCGGAGGACAACACATATAAACATTTTTATAAGGAATTGGGCATGCGCTTTAACATCAATTTGACACGATTGGCTAATCACCACACACCACGCGCAGCAAAGGGCTATATACGCGATATGCTACGATCAACCGCTTATCGCGGGCTCAGAAATACCTTTAGGTGTGCTTTCTGTAGCCTGCGTCTGCACTTTGATGCAACATCTGTAACTCGTACAAATTGTTGTTACTCGGCAATTCATTCAGATGTTAGGTGTTTGCGCGAATTCGCACCCGCGTGGGAATGCGTTTATTGCCACTGCAGCCTTGACGCCGAAGGTAACCTCTTGTTTGAGGACACATTTTATGCGGAAGGATTGCGATTCATCATACGAGAAAAACGAGGTGTTGAGCCTTACCCTGTCTTGCCGCGATTAGCATTGCCCTCTGGTGCCAATCTATCTGAACTACAACCCCCACGTATACGATCCAATCCAGTCAGTAAACATTGAACTGTGGTAGCTTACATCGTCTGCCTTGTCTCATTGATGTGATAATGTATATATCTTGTCAGACAACTTTGTTTGAGTGGAAACACACCCTCCCCGTTGTACTATGGAGGAAGAGTAGACCAAACCTATTACCATATATGGATATGTTACCTTAAATAAGCACATGTTGCCATATATAACCAATTTATGTAATATATAAAAATAGTATTGTATGTTAAATAGATGCCTTATAAGGTTATAAACCAAGTTATCCATATATAGTCAGAGTGATCCACAAATGATAAATTTGAAGGCAGTTTATCATTTGATAAAAAATAATTTTTTATTTTAGGCCCCTAAGATATTATGGAAGAAGAAAATATGCTAATAAAAATAATTACAATAATGAACCAATAAGCAATATTAAAGAGATTAACCATTGATAAAGCAGCATTGTTCTGCATAATGATCATTCTGACTATATCAGTCATAGTATATATAAATTCATTAACATATTAATTATTCTAGCTAATGTATCAGCCAATAGGTGACATAGTAATTAGACCACCCAAATAGAGAGAACTGTCAACAGCGCGAGCCAGAGGTTAGCTAGCGAGCGCTGTGACCAGGCACTTTGAGTTTGCTTGTCAATCTGATCACAAGTGTGTGAGCTTGTGCTCAGTAAAATGTTCAATAGTCAATAGTCTCATGTAATGATAGACAATAAAATTATAACTTGATACAGTTGTTTGTACACTCAGATGCTCATCGGAGTGCTACTTTTGGGACCAAGAGTGGAAGCAAAATACCCCCCACATAACTCTAGAATACGTCCCTCATTTCCCTAAACCTATATTATTTGTTTTAATATTTTAAATTGTATGTTGCAATGTGTGATTTGAGTGCGTACGTCGTGCGATTTGCATTGTTTTGCACTACATCTTTGTATGTGCATTAATACTGTAGGTGAAGTGGTATTTCAAAAATAAACATTCTGGGCACTTCGGCCCGGGACATCCAAGCGTACACTTTGTGTTTAGTTTTTATTTAAAGAAACAAAGTCAAGTAGGTTTCATCTTTATTGATACCAATACAAAATAAGAGTGGACCCTGGTTTTCCTCTACTGGTAATGTGAGCCATTTTTTTACACGTACATACCATTTTTTTTACTTAAATTATCCTCACGCAGACACACAGTTCAAACATACTCCGTCTCTGTCAGTCCGACAAAAGTATCCTATAGGGAAACTACCGGGAGCTGGCAGAGGCACAAATTACCATCACGCACACACACAACAATATACTCGTTCCTGATTCAGTCCGACAAAAGTATCCTATAGGGAAACTACCGGGAGCTGACAGGAACAAAACTCGCATACACGCATACATTGGCGAGCCTTGCTGGTGGAGTGGAACCCGTGTTCCACTCATCTAAAACACAACAACCTTCCCGTAAATCATGACATTAGTATCTACATATGTTCACATGTCTCCATATACGTTGTCATAATATTGTTTTTGTACTTTATGATGTCAATACTTTAAAGAAAAAATGGAATGTTGATGATGATTTTGATAACAGAAATAAACAGAAGAATGACAATTCAATACTCTTGGATGTCAGTGAATTCTTGACAATGCAGCTATTGGGTTGAATTCACAAAATGCACACAGCCCTACATGTACCACCAATGAGGTAGAGGATGTGATCATCATCAGCTGGGATAAGGATAAGAATGAGCACACCTAGGTCCAGAAATCGGTCAGCCATCAAGACAACTCAATTACCAATACTTATTCATCCAAAGGTGAGCTGACTGACAAATATGTCTGTTCTCGCATGGATGCATGCTAGGAGAATATGTTAATGAATAATTCCACTGTTACTTACCAAGTGCTCATGGATAACGAGTATGTCAAATCTGTGTGTATGATCAGACATAAGCTGAGTCTGTGTAAGCACAAAGTGAAGACCGCCATGTCCAGGGTGAAGAACTGGGTGCTAATCAGTCGGGTGGAAAACAAAATTGTAGCCACATTCTGGTGCACTCACAAACCTCTGTTCTACAAGTACTACAATTGCCCTAATGTCTTTAACTGGTTTATAGTGCCGCCTCAGGATTACTCATCTGAGAGATATATATAGAGATTTTACAGTCTCCAAACCTGCTTCTACTTTATGAATTGCCTTTTAAAAATAGCAACGAAATACCAAATATTTCAGCAACTTACAAGGGTTTTATTTTTAAAAGCTATGAAATAGCTATGAAACATCAGCTTAAAGTAGCGTTTTTGTTACCTAGGTGATAGGGTAAAAGAAGTCTTTAGTGGTTCGAGTTATAAGTCCTAAGAGTTATAAGCCATAAGTCCACGATTCATGAGTCGAATTATTACACCAGCGCCGCTCCGGACGGTGCTAAAGAAGCCGAACTGACTTGCGATAGTTGCAACGGGGGATTTTATAATGCCCGCTGCTCCAACAACCACCAGCAATACAACTCCCAGATTGTGGACAAATACTGTTTCTTATGTGACACTTACTGTGACCTGGAGAACAATATGTACATGTACATATGGATGGACTCCACAATTGGGACCCCAGTATGTGTCCTTCTGACAATGAAGACCCAAGAGAGACTTCGAATGTAGATTGGTTCAAACTGCAGGTTAACTCGTCCCTGGATCAGTGCCATGCCAACAATGTGGCTGTCAGAGGTGGATCCTGTATCATTATCAACCATACCAGAATTCCGTGAGCCCATCGAGGAGCTAAGGCAATGTTGGGAGGAAGTTGGACAAATGTGCCCCAAACAGTGTGAGAGGTAAGAAAGTTTTATTTGCTTGATTTAAGTTTACTATCATATATATGGCCACACAATCAGGGTAAGCAGCACAAAATTAGAGTGAAAATACCCCTTTGTATGCCCAAAGTTTACTACGGACAGTCCACGTACCCCACTCAACGACCAAAATATACTTCTGACACAAACACAGCATGGAAGTCACAGATAACGGACCCAAAAATGACACAGTGGCAGATTTCTGCAATGTGATAAGGACAACAGGTATATCACAGCCAAGGCAGAATACAGAAGGAGCGAAGGAGTCTAATGAAATATTTTACGAACATATACTGTTGTTCAAGCGCGTTTTCAAAGGATCTGGATTCCAAAGGCACCGGTGTATTTAAGGCAGATGATGTGCCAAGTGCTTTGGCGAGTGCCTGCTTCGTGCTGAAGCAACGTGTTTCCAGTGACAGGGGTTTCTACATGAAAACAACAAGAAAACCCAAAGTGTACAACCACCCAACTTTGAGTTAGTCGACTGAGGAGAATGTGGGTGTGTCTGGATCTGGTGACACCGGTATTGTTGAAACAATCAACATAAGGTCACACGTATTTGATGAAATCCAGAAAAAAAGCAAGACTCAATGTAAATCTACAGGGATTTCGGATTTTATAAACCTGGAAAAGGAGCGGCAGGAGTGCGTGTCCACCACAAGGTGAATGAAGAGAAAATTCTTGCCCATCGTCGTCTCGGTTTTACTGATGAAGAAATTGATAAGGAACTTAACTTATAACAGGAAATAACAAAAGTAGAATGTTAAATTAATTGTGGTTTGGCTTTTTTAATAGTTTTTTTTTTATCTGCTTCCACAATAATAAGTAATTGGAAGCATTTTAAGATATGTCAGCTTAAGTTTGAAATGAAAGAACATCAATTTTTATTATTTTATAATTAACCCATTCGTATCGGGATGTCCCTTGAGGGACATTTTTACGCACGATTTTGCACTGAAAAGTCCCTTGCTTTATCGCCGTTTTTTACACATAAACATGGGGTCATGATCTCGGTTTTTACACTAGTGACAACAACAATCGCCTTACCTTCACATTTAAAAAAAAAGAAAAAAAAAAAAAAATATCAGCCAAGGCTTACCAAGAGGACTGGCCTCCTACTACCACAAAATGTACCATTAAAACATGTCAAGGTCAATGAGACTATTTGGAGTGTCTTGTAAGACCCATAAAGGTCTAAAGATATCAAGAGACAATGGGAAACTAATGTCTTTGTGAAGGCTATGAATGGGAGACATGAGAGATGGGGGAAATGAGGCTGGAGCTACTCCACAAGTTGACTTGTGCAACATCCAACCATACATGAGGGAAGGCAACGTGGATTAGGCAGACGGCAACCAGCCAGTAGTAGTCAGCCCGCAACACCTGAGTCAAATTTTACAGATCACAATGTACCAAGTATTATGGTTAGAAGGTGGGATGTGGGCTTGATGAGTCAAAAGCAAAACATTCGTAGGACACGATGCTCTCCACGAGTTCAGTCAATACGTAATTTCTGACAGACATCGTGGTTTGCGTCTCTTTGCTCGTGAGATTTCGATCAGAGTACTTGCCAGGTCAAGAACATGCCACAGGATGTGAATACTCTTGGGAGTTGGACAAACTCCTGCTCAAAGGCTCAATATTTGTCCCTTCTGGTTGTGTGAAGAATGTACATCACATTGTCACCAAATATATTGTGTCTGAGGACAGGCCAAATATTGCATCAATCATTAAATCATTTAGCCAGCCTAAAACTAATGGACAGTACTGATGTCACTGGCTATGTGAGGTAAGTTATGAATGCCTGAGATCATACAATAATAAAATGTTGACGGTTTTCCGAGAGCAAATCGCAACAAATGTGCTTGAATGCCATTGCTGTAGCATTAGTTAATGTTATTACTATGTGGTGGTATACACCCAAATCCTGTACCAAATGGAACTGACTATTTAGACATATCTGTATGTCATGCCAATAAGAAATCTTCCACAAAGATAACTATTTCAAACTGTTTCTTATTAATGTAATTTAGCTCCTAACTTTAGCATAACAACTTTAAGTGAGACATGGCTTACTCCATATAATTCAAAAGCCTTTAAAATACTAGGTTTCCAGACACCATTCAGACGCAATAGGGCAGCCATAAATGGACCAGTTGGTTATGGTGGGGTACTTGCTTGGGTATCAAATAACACTGAATGTAAAAGATGAGATCTTGAGCTTGCCAATATAGAAGTGAATAAAATGATTCCTCCCTACACATCGGGTACTAAAAAATATTTTTCAAAACAACTGTACAGGATATCACCGGGGAAGGGACGACGGATATCAGATGGTGTAATTCAAATGAAATATGCCATAGAAAGCAGTCTTAATTTAATTGACACATTTTTTTTAATTTTCATGTAAAATGCCTCAAACAGGCATTACCTAGCAACGCTGAGGGCGTAGTCATGAATTGTATGAGCGTAATAAAATATTGATGAAAATCCCCAACTCGTTCTTCATTTTTATCAATCACATGAGGTTAAAAGTAAAAAATAATCTGGGTATACCAAAAAGCATTTATGAACTTGTGAAGCCACTAACTGTAAATTTGTGGGAAAAAAATTATCAATCTTTGTAAAATATGTCATTTTTATGTGTGGTGAAAGATGTAGTAAAAGAAGCTTCTCCCTTGACCCTTGTTAAATTATCATGTCCCCTACTATCATGATGTCCGGCCAGAAACATCAGTCTCATCATTGAGATTTACAATTGCAAGGTAAGTGATATCAGCAAGCAGGATTCAGCTCAGTTCTGGCATGTTACATCGTTATGGTTAAGTCTGTACACAAAAACAGACGATGCTCAGGGTGTCGAGGAATGGTTTAATTTCACATATAGTGTTTATAGACTGGTGAACTATCAAATCCTTTGTCCTTTTTTTAAATTTTTTGTTCTTGTTCGTAGGATTCAAGGCCGTCCCGTTGTTGGCTCACCAAGTGGTAAGTGAGCACGATGATGTCATCGTTATATCTGACGATGACGAAGCTGATCCTGGATTGTTCAGCCTGGCGAATTATCCAGACCAGGGCGGGGATGACGACAAACGCCGAAGCGCTAATAGTAGCAGCAGTAGCCATCCTGATGCTGGGGTTGAACTTGAGATTAATGCCCCAGCTGATGATTCGCCGTGGATAGGGGCGGCTGCTAATGCCAGGCTTGCTGATAATGATGAGCGGTCCTGGCGCATGGACCTGAGGCAACGACGCCTCGAGCGTATGCTGCTGGACGCGAGGGGACAGATGGTGCCACGTCGACGTGAGTAATATTGTTGATATGCAGCGATGTAAATAGGTTATGAATAGAGTGAGTCCCTTGGACTCGCAACTTCAATTTAGATGGGTCCCAGGAAAATTTTATGAGTCCCAAATGATATGATAGCTTATCAAATCTATTCATTTTACAAATGTATACAGAGATTCTACCAGCTTTTTAAAAAAGGGATAGGATTCCCCCCCTTGTTCTAAAAAAAATGGGGTAGGGGGGGATTTTGCCAAATAAGGGGGGGGGCAGGGTATCGCGGCATGGGTCCTCATTTGACTAGTTATTAACCATCTGAGGTTTCCCTGTGGAGAGTGAAATATAATCCTTGATAGCTAGACTGTTTTTCATCAGAACTTTTTCATATTCATAGTACTCATTCAGAAGACGGTCTAGTTCCTTATTTTCACCATTATAAATAAAGACACATACAGCATCACATTCGTTTTTGACCATTTTGAGTAATTGCTGATTCATTTGACAGCTTCCGCAAGCGATTTTAAATGTCGTAATATCAGTAGTAATTTTAATTGTAGCTACCTTTTATTTAAGATACTCAAGAAACACAACATGAACCAACCATATTTCATACTAATATATTTTTTACTTACAATATTACGGACCAAAAACGTGTTCAAACTATGATTTCTTCATTGGCGTGGACTTTTAACAACTAGACTCATTATCCCGCAAAGTCATCAATCGTTTTGTAAGTAATTAATACATATCCGATGTCCACTGTTATTGTGCGGTTAGCCAAATGCCTTATTTGCATTACGGCATGCATTATACTATCAGACAAACATTAGGTGACGAATAATATAACATTTTCCAACAAACATATTACAAATTCGTCTTTCATTATGCATAAATTCACCGGACATGTGCGCCGCTATTCGATTGATCAATTAATTCACGGCGCCGGCAATTTACATTTTGCGAGAAAACCTATTTGCCAGCACATTTTCAAATCTAGTTGCGCGAAGTTAGCATTTGTCGAGTGGTTTTAACTGCGTAGTAAAATAAGGTGCCGTGTTGCTGAATCGTAGCTGCACGCAGCATTTATCAAGGCTAACTTTGCTCAGGCGCTGCTGTGCATTTCGTAAACAACAAACATGGCGGTCACCCGATTCGTGGGGGAAAAGTTGAAATATGAGCTTACTTTTATGGATTTATGATTTTAAATTGACATGCGTCCACGGGGAGTTTAGAGTTTTTGATGCGTCAGGGACGCAGGACGCGGACCTATTTACATCACTGGATATGGTTTGGGGCATGAATACTTATATAATCTGATGATAGCTAAAATTCTAATCATATTGTTTTCTAAGGTGAAATGGTTTATTTATTGTAGGTGATTTTCCACAAGAGAACCTATATGCAGATACCATTTTGGGATTGCTGCGGCCTTGGTACGTGGGCACCCAAATCTCGTACATGACAGGTTAGTACTTTACCATTTACAAAACTGTAATGTGTGAGGTCTATTCATTTCGCCGTGATGAACTTGATAAATACATGTCCAATTTGATGAAGATGGCTAGCGACTGGCAAGGGTTCACAGACTACCAGTATCAGGTCGAATTTTCCATAAGGGCAGCAGAAAATTTAGAGAAACATGTGAAGTTGGATTGGTCCAGGATGGACTATAACATCTACGCGAGGGTTACAGCTAGGAAGAAAGCCAATAGCTGTGTTCTTTGTTGACAAGCAGAACATTAATAATAAGACGCAAATTAATTCTGGGGCTTGTCGCTTTTTCAACACTGTGACTGGCTGGACTTGGGTCAAGTTCTTAACAAGTTCAAGACTCATTGTAAAGGTAGGAATATTAGAACAGCACATTTAGAAGCAGTGAAGCTTTATGGCAATTAAAGCAATCCAGAGATCAAACCTTTGACCAGTTTTTGTCCAAAATAAGAAGAAAAATTGAAGATTGTGATATCAGTGATAGAAATTGGAGACTCTCTTATAAAACAAAGGCTCATTG
The DNA here is from genome assembly GCA_019095985.1 of Streblospio benedicti. Lineage (NCBI taxonomy): Eukaryota > Metazoa > Annelida > Polychaeta > Spionida > Spionidae > Streblospio > Streblospio benedicti. Next base: position 10,506,281 of record CM032668.1, read on the forward strand.
GTGGAATGAAAGATGATGCGTGTAGGGCAAGCATCTTAAATAAAGGTGAAGATTTGCCACTAGAAAAAGCAATTACAATTGCAAGAACTTGTGCCACTACTAACTGTTTATTTGTACAAAAACAATAAAATCTCTGTAAAATTTGTCATTTTTTATAAAAGGTCAAAGATGTAGTGAAAGATTCTCCCTTGTTTAATTATAATGTCCCCAAACAAGCAGTGCAAGCAGAAACATGAGTCTCATCATTGAAATTTACAACCTGGAGAGTAATATCAGCAAGCAGAAGTCTGCTAAGGTAAGAAGCTGTTGGATGAAACAACCACCCTGATTGACAAAGGACCATGACAAACCTATCAAAGATCTAGATAAATCAGAGGAAGAGAATCGGCATCCACATAATTTTACTGTTTATATCTAATTGGTATATCTAATAGGTACTTTCACAGTCATCAAGAAGTAGGTATTGGGCGGGGATGGGGTCAATTCCATTGGAATTGTGGAATTCAATTCAAATTCAAATTCCAGTTCCGGAATAGTTAACCTCAATCGGCCGTAAAACACTTCGGTACCACTCGGAAAACGTCGAGTACTATGTGGACCAAAGTACGCCACAACAGAATCTAACGGTCACATTTGTGCAAACAATCAACGTTTTCTCAACAAATAAATATTTCATGTGTAATCAAATGACCAAGCATCAAAGCTATCCCCACCTGCTTTAGATAACCACAAACTTTTGTGGCAATTAGACCATCATTATCATGTAATTACATGTTCCTTGTGGTTTATCAGTGGTCCATTTCCTGATTTGAGGTGAACTATTGGAATCAAACATCTGAAACAAATTTGGAATTGAGCTTAATCCTATTTACTATTTCAACTTATAGTGTGTTGCTAAACTGACTACTTGACACCACTTGCACTGAAAAGAATTTTTAATGAAAGCCTTAACCACTTGACATTGGTCTAACTAATTTCCAATATATAGAAACAGATATATAAGAATAGGTAACTGTCTACTTTATTATTTGCTGAGGCCAGTGAGGAATTTTTTTCTGAACTGTCTTTACAACTTTCTATGATCTAACCTGTACAAGAAGTGTCACTTCAATTAAAAAAAAATGTGAGTATTACCGGTATACTGGACAAAGTTGGAATTGCCATGGGCCATTATTGATAAAAAATGTCAATATTATTCTGGACCTTAAGCCTCAAAAACAACAACACAGACAAAACCTCAAGCACACAAAATGAGACATTCAATACCCAAAATCAAAGAAATTTCATACATTATACATAAACCAAAGCGAATTGGAAAAAGCTGGAATGAGCCTTCAAATAAGACATCAAATTATTTCTTTTATTTAACATCATTAGGAAAAGCGATGTCTAATAGCTATCAGTTAATGAGAGACAATCAGGGCTACTGAGGAAATAAATGGTAGATAATTAGCAACACAGGAGATTGCATTCAAACTTTAAAGGGTGGGGGAGGAAGGCCTCACAGAAGAACAAATCCCAATCTTAGCAGACAGTGAATTCAGGGAGAATGTCCTTGAAAGTAACCTAAGCCAGTGAAGGAAAGTCTGGAGTGGCTGAGATTAGTGGTCATCACTAACCTCATTCCTCATTTGTGACATTGTTTTCTTTGGCGCAGAGCATCACAGAAACTTTGCCTCACATCCGGTGTCATCACCTGGAGAAAAAGTTATCTTTATTTACAATGTACTTCGTAACAACTTACAGGTTTAAATTACGTAATAATTCAGTAATCATTTTACCCCTGCGTCCCGCGTCTGAGACGCATATTTTTCTCTAGGGACGCATAAAAATGTTAACAGTGCGTTTCACGGACGCACTCTTATTTTATATAATTTTATTGCGTTTTCCTCCCAGCACGGGCGTCGCCATATTGTAAACACTGTGAATATCAAATGCGCCTCGTGATTGGCGTATTCATTCCATCACCACGCAACTACGACGCCTCTGATTAGCTGCTGATATAGACTGTTACACTGGCCCCTTTTTGTGCCGCACGCTTGCTAAATGGTGCAGCGGAGCAGTGCGAGATACAGGCAGTGTAACAGTCTACTGCTGATACTAACATAGGTAAAACACAGCGTGTTCAGCCATGTTATAAATTAATGTGAGCGCTATTCGTTGCAACGGTGTGGTTTTGCCAATTCGACAGTACCTACGTGATAAATAAATTTATACACTATTTTTTATTGTTTCAAGTATATTCTCCACACTTTGATGTAAAATTATAGCGCAAACAGTTACAATGCAGCCTCCATTGAGAAATGAAAGTTGCATCTGGGAGGATTATTGTGCGGGAATGACGTAATTGCGCACACCAGATTGAACTCTCCTGCTAGTAGTTCATCACTATAGCAAGACTGTATTTAAAGAATACGATCTTCATTAGAATGAAAAAATACATGGTGATGTCTCATTGTTCTTTTCCGTCTGTAAATTTATGTTACTGTCTTACACTTGTGTGAATTGATTTTGTAGCCTGATCCACATAATCTAGTATGTGAATTGAGCTATGAACTATTTATGAAATCCAGTGTTTGATTTAAGTGAAAATTCCATGGATACAGTATACATGAATAAATAATAAGTACAGTATTTGAAAGTGTTCATTTGTATTATTTTGTATATAAATTCGTATGTTATTTCAGTATGTAAATTGTTCTTCTTGTATCGTACATTGGGACTCCTAAAAACCATGGTGGGACTCACACTTTTCATTAGAGCGCATCCCAGGGACTCATGGGTTTTGAAAGGTAAAATGATCACTGTAATTAAATCATCGTAACTTCATCAAAAGTAGGCCAAAGTACACCAAAATCTAATCAGCTCTGGAGAGTAGTACAACGAAGCTAAATATGAAGTTTGGTGACCATAGCTCAAATACCTTTCCCTGTAGAGTGTTAACAAGGTTTATTACATAACGCTCGTGAAGTTCAAAAAGTAGGCCAAAGTACACCAATATCAAATCACGTGAGGAGAGTGATATAGACATACCAAATGTCAAGTTTGGTGATGATAAGTCATAAACTGTTCCCAGGAGACAGATAAACACAATTACGTAATAATTAAATCATCGTAACTTCATCAAAAGTAGGCCAAAGTACACCAAAAATCTAATCAGCTCTGGAGAGTAGTACAACGAAGCTAAATATGAAGTTTGGTGACCATAGCTCAAATACCTTTCCCTGTAGAGTGTTAACAAGGTTTATTACGTAACGCTCGTAAGTTCAAAAGTAGGCCAAAGTACACCAATATCAAATCACGTGAGGAGAGTGATATAGACATACCAAATGTCAAGTTTGGTGATGATAAGTCATAAACTGTTCCCAGGAGACAGATAAACACAATTACGTAATAATTAAATCATCGTAACTTCATCAAAAGTAGGCCAAAGTACACCAAAATCTAACCAGCTCTGGAGAGTAGTACAACGAAGCTAAATATGAAGTTTGGTGACCATAGCTCAAATACTTTTCCCTGTAGAGTGTTAACAAGGTTTATTACGTAACGCTCGTAAGTTCAAAAGTAGGCCAAAGTACACCAATATCAAATCACGTGAGGAGAGTGATATAGACATACCAAATGTCAAGTTTGGTGATGATAAGTCATAAACTGTTCCCAGGAGACAGATAAACACAATTACGTAATAATATTTTTTTTAAAACACATCGTAACTTCATCAAAAGTAGGCCAAAGTACACCAAAATCTAATCAGGTCTGGAGAGTAGTACATCGAAGCTACAAATGAAGTTTGGCGACAATCGGCCAAATACTTCTCCCTAAAGTGTGGTAACAAGATATTTGTACCGAAGGTCATAAGTTCGTCAAAAGTAGGCCAAAGTACAAAAAAAAATTTTTGAGACATACGATTGTCCTCAAACTAAACATATTTAATTTTCAAAGCAATAGCTCTCATGGTGTTCAAGTTATAAGCTTTTAAGCATGTGGACGCGGACATACAGACATACAGACATACGGACAGCACTAAAGCTAGAAATCTCCCCTGGACTTCGTCCGGGAGACTTTGACATTTAGTAGAGTCATAAAAATCATGTAAAGTCTGTCAAACTGGGGTTTACCCCTAGCAAAAAAAACAAGATCATACAAACTTTGATATTTAGTAGTCATAAAAATCATGTAAAGTCTGTCAAACTGGGGTTTGTTGGGCAAATGTCAAAATTTAGGATGTTTAACACTTGTACCCCTAGCAAAAAAACAAGATCATACAAACTTTGATATTTAGTAGAGTCTTAAAAATCATGTAAAGTCTGTCAAAGTTTAGGATTTTTAACACTTTTACCCCTAGCAAAAAAAAAATCAAACTCATGACTATTGGTTCATATTGGTAAATATGAATGACCGACAAAGCTTCAAGACAAGTTGATTTTTTTACAAATGGACTTGAAACTTTGTCGGTCTTTCATATTTACCATAAAATCACTCATAATCAAATGTTATTTTGTTGTTTAATGCACGCTGGATGAGGTGTCGAAAAAATTTAACGTTTCGCTCATAATTAAATGGAATGTCGTTTTTTTTTAAACGCAATAATTTCGGCCGTAACTTCGGATGTAACAACAATGGACGATAATGCAAGATTGATCATTTTCAACAAGGAAAACGTGAAGAGTAGTAAAAATACGTGTGTGTGTGTGTGTGCGTGCGTGCGTGCGTGCGCGCGCGCGCGTGTGCGCGTCTAAAATAGACATTAAAAGTATTATTAAACCTAATATATACTTACTAAGCATTATTGCTTGCAATATACTAGTAACATATATACATTCATGAGTTTGTAACTGTAAAACCGTAATAGATATGTTTCTTGCACAGTAACTGGAGCGCTGAATAGCATGTATGGTTGTACTGGGTACTATAGTGTATTTCACATTCAGCAGTCACTAGACTTTTTCCCCAATAGGCCAAATAGCTTAATTAGAAGCTTTTACAACAGAAAGTTCTGACTGATGCAATTTAACAATGGTCTGTGTGATTTGGCAAAGGTTTTAGGTTTCTCACTGGGAAAATCAACCTTTTGATTTGCATGGGTGTTGTTTAGTCTACTTTATCAGCTGGAAAATTGGGAAGTGCCAACAGTTTGGGGGAGGTTCCCGTAAACCGATATATCTCTTCTAATATACATGTCATAAAAATATGAAAACAAAGGGCAACGAAAATAACACCATATATTAAGAATAATTGAATTTAAATTATAGATCTATATATCTTATCATAGTGATAATAAGAAGCAGTGTTACAACATTCATTGTGGTCACATACAAAAGCACCTCATCAGCAATGTAGTTGTCAATGAATGGCGCTCTTTTTTCCAACGATGGGAATAACCGGTATTACTGGTATTACTTACATGTATCCCAGTATCCCATATGGAATTGGACAATTAGTATTTTATATATATATATATATATATATATATATATATATATATATATGGCAGTATTACACTACTTATGAAATAAAGCCTACTAAATAAGCTCCTTATCAGTGAATGATGATTTACAGTGGTCAAAATGAATATTCATTTGAATGGTGACAATCAGCAACCTAAAGTCCTGTGCTTCACAATGATGTGTAAGCTGGTATTGGTTGACCACAAGTATGGCACAATCGATCATGCCCATACATGTATCACGAGACCCCGAATAGTATTATACTACGGTGCAACTTAACAAAGGGGTAAATGCACCAAAAATAGTTATATTTGAATAATATTTTGTATTCTTTCTATGCTGCTTCATTATCAAGACATATAAACAGCTCTAAAATATTAGAATTTTAAAAAGTATTAAAGCTTTTTACTAGCAGCTCTTACAAACCCATAGCTTCCATAATTAAGCTTGAATGGCCCAGCTGGTATAGGCGCTTTCAAACCTTTATAAAACTGACACGTGTTGTGGTTTTGGCCGGTATAATGACAACATTTCATGCCATGTCATATGCATATGATGCGTTTGGAGACAATCCCATAATTCAGAAATATGAAAAGTCAATAGTTTAACCATACACGCTTGAAACAATCATTGATTTCCCTAAAAACAACTGCACTAGAACACAACGATATCTTCCTCATAAATGTTGGCCTTTTTTAATTCACAAGACACTGCAATTGCATATAAGCGCATTTGGAGAAGATTTTCACACATACTAGTAATAGAGATCTTATTTTCTTTTAAACAATGACCTACACTAACAAGGGTTTCACTTCAGCTGCTGAAGCGACGCAAAAAAAATACACTCTGTGAATAAATATCCTATCTGATCTTGTGGCAACAAATTCCATTCATAGTAAACTATATTCTGGTACATTCGAATCTCCAATACACATAGTTTTGGTCACGTGGTCACTCTGCGTCCTAACTTCACAGCAAGCAGCACTCCACTGACGATCTACTCTGCTACCTGTTGCCTTTTATTTGGACATGATAATCCCTCTCACCTGCGCGCACTGATTGAAAGTCACTCATGGGGAGAGCATGAATATACATGAGGGTGACCTTGACACATTCTATGTGACCTCGCGTTACCACCTGACTTGGTAGTTATCCTGTGCATGGTCGGTTGCACGGCTTTACTATTCACACTGCCTTCACAATTCTACATGTCTATGCTCATAATATTAACTGGGTACATGACGATGCGATTTGGAGCATACATGCATTTCACATGGACCCAATTGGTGCAAAGTTGGGTCCATTCCAGACCATTATTTGGTCGACTTCTTACTGTTACCCAGCACAAGTTTTGAACATTCTACACATTTTACATAGACCTCACGTCCAAGTTATTTTTAGTGCTCAAGTTATTGGCAACGTCATTTTTTATGAACATTTTTTTTCCCAAATGTACTCTTTGAAATTGTTTTGTCCAGGGTTGGCAGGGTTTTTACTGTATGAAACTAGTTTCGTACAGTAAAAGTGTACAAAACTGTACAAAACTAAATGATTGGTTATTTTATAGCTTTATCTCTTTTAGATGGGTATCATAAGTCATAATAAATAATGTATACTTTGTTTTAAAAAATGCTTATTACATGCACTTTTATGAATATATAAGGAATCAAAAAAACAGGGTTGGTAGGGTCTCGTACAAGTGTTTTAACCGGTGGTTTAATTTTAAACCTTCACCTATGAAACTACGTAAATAATGTCAACTAGTGTTAAAAAGTGGTTACATGCCAGCTGATACTTTCACTTTTATGAATATACAACACCATTTTCATATAAACGTTGACTTACAGTTAGCTCCACGTATTTTTATACACATATCTTATTCAACTCTTTGATAATTCAAAACTCATCTAACATTGATATACATGTATGTACAGAAGCTGTATTCATGGTTCCGATGACTCCGCCCCTTTCTGTCGATTTGTTTACGCTACGACGTTGGTCTCACAAACACCGCCTTGTCACAATAGAAAGCATTGAAATATGCGACATTTTAGACGTCTTTTTCTAATGAATAATACAAGTGTTGACACAAAACTTTCATGCATATCTAATGTACAACTCATGAACTGTCCAGAGATGTTGGAATTAATGTATGACAACACAGACTTTTTTATTTATTTCACAATATCCGTACACGCTCCTCAAGCCAGTCAAGGTCAAGTCACCACTATTGATAGATAATACGACGTCATTACAAATCAAATACGGTTTCCTGTCACATTCCAGAGAGATTATCACTCAAGATAAGTAGTTTATGATATTGTACACACTTTTTTGATATGGATTGATCATTTAGGCAAAAACTTTACTTTTTCAATTGTAATATTTTTATTGTATACGCACGTTATAGTACTAGCGTTATATGGATCTAGATCTAGACTAGTATAGTTCACGTTACATGCTTGTACTGTATTGTACGCACACGACACATATATTTGGAGAGTCTTTCACCCAAGTAAGCTGTTTTATGTTCATTTTCACATCATCTGTACCCTTTATGATGACTCACAGCAGTCATATTATTTTACGAGTATGAGAACTTTTAGAAATTCGTCTTTCTAAAGTGTGCCTCGAACCGGTCTTTTTGAATCGAGGGCGACACCTGTGTCACCATCTACATTTTTGGAAGATAATCTAGACTTATAAAACCATATTCCTATAACTAGATATTGAAAATAAGAACCGTGATACTATATTCTGAGTACATGTGGTCAATTTATGTAAAAAATTAAGTATTTATGGAGGCACCAGAAACGTTATCATCTCCGACGTAAAACTGTCAAAATGCCAGTGACAGTGTGCGGTAATGTATTTACTACGACATAACTCTTCTGAATCGATAATTGATAGGTATACATTGGATACAATGTAGAAAAGAGGAAAGGTAGTGCATCCCAACTGAAAAATTGAGACGTTTAGCACATTTTCATTCAAAAATCTGGTGTCAAAACATGACAATTTCTCACTGTTTACTACGGGAGGAGATAACGCTTGTGAGACCATGATAGCGCACCTGCGCATGTTTGTATGAGGCCGTCCGCTGATTGGCTGGCTGACGTAAAAAGGGGCGTGGCTCGGAACTATGAATTGATGCCAGTTAACTTACCTTATGCAATAAAACAATAGATCACTGGCACTATAGTCACGAACAAGGACTGATAATTAGTTATAATGTTTCTGGCCCTCAGGCTCAGTAAATATAGCTGGTAAAACATACACATCTATAGCAAAAACACAAAACAATTTGCATGCTGAAGTAAAATTACAAAATGAGTGTAATGTTGTTTGTTTGAGAAATTTGTACATTAAGAGAGACTCTAGAGGGACCAATTACAGTTGTTTGTATAGCCACTAATGTGAGGAACACTATGATGTAAAACAATCATCGGTAGTTGAAATGTAGTGGATAATTGGTTGTTTACCATGAGCTATATTTACTGAGCCTGAGGGCCAGAAACATTATTTATAACTAATTAACAGTCCTTGTTCGTGACTAGTGCCAGTGCAATAGATACAGAATAGGAGTTAGAACAAGGTCACTTCCAGTTGTGGCAGCCAGTTAGGACAGTTGTCTTATGTAATGCAGTTAATTATGTGACATGGGTTAAATTTTTGATGGTTTTTAATTGTGTTGGAGAAGGATTTGTTTGTAGACTAACACGTGATTCTTGGAACGCCCTAGTTTTAGGTGTCATTCGGGTTTTGTAGGTGGAATATATTACCTTTGGTGTCAATATAAAGTCCATCGTAGTTTCAAACGTATCATTGCATTATTTTCGAAGTGTTGAGTCTAAACAAGACCATATTTTAACGTTTATACCTGTAATGGTTCGGTCTTGTCGGAGTTACTTAACCAGCACCTGTCTGCCATCGCGTTTCAAAAGAAACAGGCGTGCACGGCACACAACCCAAATCGAGGCTCTCCGAAGCGGACGTTATGAATATAGGGCTCAGACCACTAAATGGATACTCAATTGTAAGATCTATAAACAACGTGGAACTTATTCAATTACAAATTCCTGGTGATTTGAAAGACAATGAAATGTATTGGTGACTAGTCTGATGATTTATAAAAAAAAATGTTGGTTAATGGGTTTTCATCAGGTTATATAGTATATAACCCCCACCCCCACTGCCACCCTATATATTCAATCAGACGGAGCCCCGGGTCTTGAACACATCTACTCATTCATGGTTGCCCTCTCTTGCAAGAAACTTATCCATTACAAACTTTCTCATGCTCAGCAACTGACTTGACAATTCATAGCTCACTTCCATGATTTTTATCCACCATGACACCATTCAATGATCCTGATGTTATTAGTCCTGCTTCCAGGAGTACATCTTCAAGTCCAAAGCCGTTTGTCTTGTGTTCATTCATGTTAATTTATCCACCTCAGTTTGTTGATTTCTTAGCTCAACCTGATGATGAAGCATCAGATGACAATGACTCAGATCATGTGTATGAGTCGGAATATTCTTCATCAGAATCAGATGAAGACAGTGACTAAGGCTTAATTATGGGTGACGAGAAACAACAACATTGAATTGTGTTCTAAATTTGTGTCCGCCATCTTGGATCTATACTAATTAAGATATGATAGATGTACCACATTGTGATGTTTTTACACATTTTTGTGTTTGTATGTTCAATGTAAGTTGCTTTTTAAATGACTTCATAGTGTTAATGAGAACTGATGATATGACGGAAATCGGATTTTCTTGAATTAAGGGGTATAGATTTTGTTTTATGCAAATGAGCCAGTGTGTACAGTATATACCTAATAGTTAACAGTCATGAAGAGCATTAGGGGATCCTGCTGTATATTTGAGCAAGTTGAAGTAAGCAGAATACAGAGACAATGGGTTATATGGGGAAAAGAAAGTAGAATTATGTTGTTGTAAGTAGGGTCGGCCATCTTGGGTTTTCCTTTTGGGTTTATGCTAATTAAAGGGTATCATAAAATTTTTACAATTTTCATATGGGTTTACTTTCTTGTATTTTTCTTTTATTTGTAATGTAAGTTTTGCTTTTAAATGACTTCAAAGTGTTAATAAAAACTGATTATATGGGGTTCGGTTTTTTTGAATTTCCCATGATAGGGGTAGCCATTTTGTTTTTTTTTAAAAAGAGCCAGTGTTTCAAAACAAAATACCCAATGGGAGTTGGGAAATAGCATCAAGGGGGTCCTGCTGTATGTTTTAACCCAATTTTGGGAGTGAGCAGAATACAAAAAAAATGGGTTATATGGGGAAAAAAATGAATTATGTTGAAATTGGGGTCGGGCCCTCTTGATTTATCTAATTAGGGTATCATAAATTCATTGCATTATCATATTTTCACTTTTTTTTATTTCTATATATTTTAAAAGTAAAATTTGCTTTTTAAAGCTTCAAAGTGATAATAAAAAATGATGATATAAATTTTCGGTTTTTTTGAATTTCCTTTTGAGGGGGAGCCATTTTGTTTTTATGCAAAATGAACCAGTGTATGCAAGTTTTACCCAATAACAGTTAAAATAGCATTGGGATATCCCCGCTGTTTTTTAAAAAAAGTTGGCATTTAACAGAATAAAAATAATGGGTTTATATGAGAAAAAAAAGTGAATTATGTCAAAATTTGGGTCGGCCATCTTTGATTTATTTAATTAGGCTATCAAAATTAACCAAACCGTTTTTTTCACTTTTTTTTATTCCTCTATACTTAAAAATGTAATTTACCCTTTTTAAAAGACTTGAAAATGTTTATAGGAGTAAAAAATATTAATTTAAAAGGTATTTCGTATAATTCTCGAAAAAAATGCTGTGACCATCTTGTTTTACCCAAAAGGTTTGTTCATCCCAACTTATTGATGGAAACCTTTTTGAAATGGGC
>CM032668.1:10522560-10545601 GCA_019095985.1 Streblospio benedicti
ATCGTAACTCTTCGAACGAGGGGGTATACATGGATACAATGTAGAAAGAGAAGGTAGTGCATCCCAACTGAAAAAATTGAGGCGTTTAACATTTTCATTCCAAAAATCTGGTGTCAAAACATGACAATTTCTCACTGTTTACTACGGAGGAGATAACGCTTGTGAGACCATGATAGCGCTGTCTTTTATGTTTGTATGAGGCAGATCCGCTGATTGGCTGGCTGGCGTAAAAGGCGTGGCTTGGGAACTATGAATTGATGCCAGTTAACACCTTATGCAATAAAACAATAGATCACTGGCACTATAGTCACGAACAAGGACTGATAATTAGTTATAATGTTTCTGGCCCTCAGGCTCCAGTAAATATAGCTGGTAAAACATACACATCTATAGCAAAAACACAAAACAATTTGCATGCTGAAGTAAAAATTACAAAATGAGTGTAATGTTGTTTGTTTGAGAAATTTGTACATTAAGAGAGACTCTAGAGGGACCAATTACAGTTGTTTGTATAGCCACTAATGTGAGGGAACACTATGATGTAAAAAATCATCATTAGTTGAAATGTAGTGGATATTGGTTGTTACCATGAGCTATATTTACTGGAGCCTGAGGGCCAGAAACATTATTTATAACCTAATTAACAGTCCTTGTTCGTGACTAGTGCCAGTGCAATAGATACAGAATAGGAAGTTAGAACAAGGTCACTTCCAGTTGTGGCAGCAGTTAGGACAGCAGTTAATTATGTGACATATGTAATGCAGTTTTAATTATGTGACATGGGTTAAATTTTTTGGTTTTTTGTTGGTTTGGAGAATTGTGAAGGCGTATTGGTTGTAGACTAACACGTGATTCTTGGAACGCCCTAGTTTTAGGTGTCATTCGGGTTTTGTAATGGAATATATTACCTTTGGTGTCAATATAAAGTCCATCGTAGTTTCAAACGTATCATTGCATTATTTTCGAAGTGTTGAGTCTAAACAAGACCATATTTTAACGTTTATACCTGTAATGGTTCGGTCTTGTCAGATTGCCTTGGCACCTGTCTGCCATCGCGTTTCAAGAAACAGGCGTGCACGGCACACAACCTCAAATCAGAGGCTCTCCGAAGCGGACGTTATGAATATAGGGCTCAGACCACTAAATGGATACTCAATTGTAAGATCTATAAACAGCAGTGAACTTATTCAATTACAATTCCTGGTGATTGGTGCAAGACAATGAAATGTATTGGTGACTAGTCTGATGATTTATAAAAAATGTTGGATAGGTGTTTCATCAGGTTATATAGTATATAAGACCCCACCCCCACCGCCACCCTATATATTCAATCCAGACGGGCCCGGGTCTTCAGACACATCTACTCATTCATGGTTGCCCCTCAGGCCGACAGGGTTAAGGAACAGTTCTTTGAGGGTAGTAAGTCAATGTAAGTTGGGAAAAGTTTGAGGGTTCACACCTCATTGTGACCTGTGACCTCAAATATCACACTGTGGAATCTGGTTTCAGTTGAGGTATTGATGTGTGATTAAAATGTGGCATTTGGTGATTTTGCCATTTATTGGAATAACTACAGGGTGTATTCAGTATTTCAAGGATTTTCATTAATTTAGTTTTCACCCATCTGTGTAGATTATGGAATATATGTTCCCAATATATGTTTGTTAATCGTCGTGATGCTTGATTAGTCTCGTCAACCAGACCGTATAAATATATGTTTGTCTATGTGCACAAACCACGTCCCCGTTGTTTTGCCTTCATAAATAAGTACATACATATTTCTGTATCATGTGCTGATAAATATGCAAAATCCCCGTGTCACAACATATGATTAGGGTCAGTATAGACTGAACAGAAAATGCCTAAAACAGAATGTCCTGTTGAATTAACTCCAGAACATTTGGCACGACTCATTATATTCATGGTGTAGTGTTCACCCTCTTCCAATCTAACTATGTAAGCCTCATTACCTAGAATACTATTTCTATTCTTTCAATGAGTACACTAGCTTAATTTATTCAATTTATTCAGGATTGTATTTATGGTTAACTTTTTGCTTGGAAGTTAGTACTTTGGAGTAATTTTGTTTTGGTGTTGGTTTATTAATTGTTTTTTATCTTTATCACTATAATCTCTACATACAATAGCTACTTCATGCAATATAATGTATGAGCACAAAAAAGAAGATAACATGTAAAAAGTTTATTGTTTCAACCCATATTCTATGAGATTTAATAACAAACATTCATTCAAGCGATACACACACACAATATAGTCCATGGTCCCCAGCATCATGCGAGGCGTGTGTGGTATGATTTACAAACAATTCTATTTTGTTGATTACATATTATGTACAAATTACTAAAAAATTATATAAAGTTTTGTGCAGCATATGGTAAATGCAAGATCGCCGGTTGTACTATATAAATTTCAGACCACAAATTCGCTTATCGAACATCTCTTCAATGTCCGGGACGCCCGGATAAGTGGGCCTGTACAGGACCCATGGCAAATCCTCAGTCTTATTCAATTACCATTAGCAACCTTTTCAGTTTCAATACCAACCAGTTCAAACTATCTCAAGTATACTACATGTTCAATCATGTTGGCAATAAACATTGATAATTATGTTCTTTGACATATTAAACTTAGTACATGAATAACCTCGTTAGAAATCTGTCACATACAAGTGAGAACATGTCCATACACAAACAGTCAATATTAACATTTACACTTGTAGCACATTCGCTTAAAGTAGCCTTTCAAATCACCACTTAAAATAGCTTTCATATCACCAACTTTTGAAAATTCCCACTAAAAACGTTCGGCAGTTTTGTTTTTTAGAGTTCATAACAGTCTAATTCTTGGGAATTGGGTAACCAAAGGGGTCCAAATTCTTCTCTAAATTGGCAATTGCAGACTCCTGGATTTTTTGTAGGAACCTCTGCAATTCGTCCTTGTTGAAAACCTACAAATTTAAAATAATCCACATAAAAAACTATTACAATATATTGTTTCAATAGTATCAAGTTAATTATTATATCAATAGTATCCAGACACTTGAATAAAAATAAAATGCAAAATAGATCATAAGGAAGTAGTTTGCAAAGAATATGGTAATCTGGTGATTGTGGCTAAACAAATTTGCAGGCCATAGATCAGATACAGTACTGTCCGCATATAAGGACTAGTTATTATAGAAACTTCAATAACTCCACCGTTTTTTAACACACCCATATAAAGCGTAACAAGTATCAGAAGAAATTTCTGAAAACACTGCTATTTCTACATCGAGCATGGTTTACATTTTAGCCTTTAAATAAGTAGTAAAAATCAGAAATTTCAGAAAATACTGTAATTACTCACCAAATCTTACTTTGGTTTTCCGAATTTCTTTACGTTTGTCAACAAATTCGTTTGAAATTCGAAATTATAGCATGCAGAAAATCACAGTAATTTAAATTACGCATAATTTGAGTTATTTTCATAACAGAAAATACAGTAATAAATGTACGGAAATAACAGTGGTCCTTATACGTACCTCCACGGACAGTACTGTATGTGAAACTTGTATTACAGGTGACTAAAACATGACAAATTGTACATCATCCCTAAATCACCCTTCTATCACATTTCACATGGACCTCATTTAACACCCATTAATTGAATAACAGGCACTTCAAATATACATTCATATAAAATGATGTTCTATTAAATTATCTACTGATTTCTCAACACATCTGCTATACATAATATAGCTTATCTGTCACATTACCTAAAAAACAACAACCCAACTCTCCTATCATCTTTTGTTCCTTCAATTTCCTAAAAACCTACATGCTGTAGTGTTTACCTTATCGAGCACTGTATTATGTAGCTTATCGAGCGCAGCTGTGTTGTATACCTTATAGAGAGCTGTGTACTCTGCCGCGACGACGTCTGCGAGCTGGAGCGCACGCTGCTCCTGGCCGGTGGAGTGCAGCACGGTGAGCAGCAGGAAGGCGAGGTTGGGCAGACACAGCTGCCGCAGCAGGCGCAGCTGGTGGGTGCGGCCCGGCGACGACGGGTCCACAGGTGCATCCTGCAAGTGCACGCCGCAGAGAATGAGCGACAGCAAGATTGGAATGATCTTTTAAAAGTAGCCCTTGTTGGCGGCCGATCATTCGCTTGTACACTACTTCAACAGGATCTTGGTCGCAGGTTTGAATCCTTGTTGGTTTAGGTTTGTGAAATATATGGGAGACGGTGTAATGGTTGAGTAGGTGCTGCTCGGCGATGATGGGTCAACAAGTGTGTAGTGGAAGTGCACAACTCTGTTAGAGCATGCTGTTTGAGATTTAATTCTAAGAGAATGAGACTATTTGATTTTGAGAACTTGTTGGCTGATGGTTAAAAGTTTGGGGCAGACACAGCTGTATTTGAAAGAGAATATAAGTGTGCAAGATTTGCTTGAATACATCACGATCTTGGTGAATGGTCACAATTTGGATGATTGCTGACATTTCTAGAATCATATGGGAGCCGGCATCTTGTTGATCATTGTTAAAAAAAATACAATCCTATCGATATTGAGATTTTACAAAGGTGTATTCATACGATAGCTTTGCCAGCCTTCTAATATTCTAAAATCCATAAAAATTTTGTATTGAAAAGCATGTGATACCATTAAAAACATGCATGCTTATACTCACGTCTCTAGCGTCCACCATCCAGCCTCCGTTAGGGAAAAGCAGAACATTGTACAGTTTCTCTACTGTCGTCTCAGACTAAAAAACACAAAGGTTCAAAATGCATCGAGGTTTTTTTCCATGATCATTTAGGATGTACAAACAAATAAATTTCGACAGATGAATTATGTTTTATTGATCAAAGTTGAGGAAACAACTGCACATATAGCAGTCTTTGGCCAATATTTCATTGTGAAACCATCGCTTTGTAATTAAAGAATGTTACACCTTTGGCCTTAGTAAAAAGGATGTGAAAAAAAATAGATGTTTGATGATTACCAACAGGACAAGTAAGAATCTTTTCTTACTCATAACCTACAGATACACTACACATGACCATCTTTTCTCAAAATCATAATGTGCAGCACATGTAGGCCTACATTAGGATAACAAACAATTAATGCAGAACTCTTTACATTCCTTCCCCTATATACTCCTCCTGCAGACTAGTCAGATTCATCAGCTATCTGAGCCCATGCCTTCCCCAGTGGTCGTGATTGACAATGGTTGTGGTACCTGTAGCATGAGCGCGTGCTCCCAGCGGTCGAGCTCTGCCTCGTACTGTTTCTCCCGGTGCTCGTGGGCGACACGCTCGGTGAAGGTGGCGCCCTGCGGCATCTCGGGCCGCGCCGGCTTGGCATTGTGGAAGTGCTGGAACCAGTCGTTGAAGCTGTCGTGGGCGTCCTGCGGAAACAACCATGGAGTCACATAGTCTGGTTTAGTTAAGTTTACTTATTATAGTGGCAGTTTAGTTAAGTTTATTTATTATAGTGGCAATGTCCAAACATATTTTACATCAGTAAAAAAAAAAATACATAAAATCTAATATGATAGGGGACTCGGCCATTATTTGGCCTATAGAGTCACTATTTTCCTTATACTAAATTAATTTTAACATAACATATTTATATACACAAAGATGTATTTGTTATTCTAAAGATAAGAAAAAGTACAGGGCATAATTGAATGCACATTATTACATCATCTAGGATACAACTTATATTTCCGTATATTAAAACTTTGCGATAGAAATTTTAATTCTAACTGTCAAAATTATTTAATATTATAACATCAAATCATAGTTTCATGTCTTTATAATGATCTGAAAAAGTTTTTTATTTAGTCAATGACGGAAGTAATATTATAATGAAGTAGCTGAGTTTTGCTCCATAAGTTTCGATAAAAGATCACAAGGTTTGCAGTCCTAACAAATATGTATAAAAATCAACAATTCATATATATATATTTTTTTTAATAGATTTCTATTATCTTATTTTTTTAATTAATGAATAATTATTATTGTTCTATTATTATCATTTTATTGTATTATTATTATTGCTTTTATTAAATTATATTGTTTTTATTACATTACATACTTGTATTGACCAATATGGTGGAAAACAAAAAATAAATATACAATAATAAAATTTAGGAAACACAATATTAAGCTTCTGATCAAGAGTATAAAATTCATGTAATTTTTGTTTCACTGTAAATGCAGTCAAAGAAAGACTCAGAGCCAGTCACAACCACCACATGGAACCAGTGTAAAGTGTAGAGAGATGCTATAGATATTCACCTGCACAATGAAAATATGAGAATGAGATGAAAATCAACAGAAGTTATCATAGCATCAGACTTCCTTTGCTGTGCATTCTTTTAAACCTATATCTAAATTAGAACTTTTCCTTCCAGCATCTCCCTATTGCTTCATAAGCAAACTATGTTAAGTACTAAATTATGTGAAAAAAAATAGATGTTTGGAGCTTACCAGATAAGACTTGATACACAGATATTCACGGATCGCGTTTTCATCCTCGGCTCTCAGTTCACTGCTCCCTGTCTGAAAAATCCAAAAGCAGAAATTGTGCAAATAAAACAAAAAATACAGTGTACTCTATAAACGAGGATTGAGTTCCAAAAGTCGTATGGAAGCAATACCATCATACCACATTACGCTGCCACTGACCTGCTTCTTCCACAGCTGGTGAATGACATCGATGGAGTCTTCTGGCAGCTTCTGGAAAACAGCCTTTGTCGCAACCATCTTGCGCACAGCTGTAAAATATAGATTAGCAAAAATATTCAATATCAAATTGACAATATGTTAAACGAGAGGAAACATGGGTATAAGGTAGGTAAATATGATACATGTATGCTTCTATGTTATTCTGTGGTCATTTACTTAATTTTATACATTATTTTGAATATTTGCTTATTTGGTTTCTTGCAAACAGGGTTCATTGCATAGTTGTTGTGTTTTTCCATTTTTTGTTTAAGCACTAACATACCGAAAAAAGTAAATGTACAATGTTTAATTATTACATTATTCAATTCTGTTCTGGTGCGTACATGTATAAATATTGCATTATTCAATTCCATTCTGGTAATTAAATGTATAATGTATCATTATTGCATTTTTCAATTCCGTCACGTACTGAGGAAGGTCCTCATGAGGGCACAAGCCTGCCTCATGGCCTCAGGCCGCTGGGCCACGTCAAACACCAGCCACTCCAGGCCCTCGATCTTCTCACGGTCCTCCTGAAGCACAAAAAACTCATTGGCAATTTCAATCTTCAAAATTCATAATACAACTTGCACTCTCATTATCTCAATATTGCTTGTATTGCAAATTTTCTGTTATTTCCAAGTTAGTTTTATTTCGCTAGTTAGTGAACATGTTGCGAATGCTTTCTCGAACATTTTTTTTTTTTAATTAATATTTAAACTTTATTGATAACATATATACAATTGTTTACATGTAATTATATGACTTGATAATATCAATAAAATGTGATAGATATATATAAACATATTAGAGATATAGTGACAAAAAATCATAATTCATAATATTATCTATCAATATAATTAATTTTCAAAACATTATAAGCTCTACGTTTTCTAACATTTGTTTATAGTACAATAGATTTTCTTTCACAATTTGTTGTATATTTTTTGTCTTTTTTCTTCGTTAAATTTACAAATAGAATTTGTCTTAAAAATTGAAAATGCTATTATTGCAATTATATAGTTGAAACATTTAAACTTTGAACTTCAATCACAGTTAATAAATCCACATATAATTTGTTTGGAAAAAATATTACATTTTAGAATATTAGATACCTTTTCCCATATTAATTTTATTCTTTCACATTTATACATCATGTGTTCAAAATTTTCTATTTCCCCACATAACATACAATATCTACTTATATTTTTAAACTTTGAAAGAAAGGTAGTTTTCAGTTGGAAGGATGTTTTTCAGGATTTTTAACTTGAACTCTTTTAATTTAGGAATTTTAATATCTATTAATTTTTCAGTATGAATTTGCTTCCAGGTTTCTATTCTATTTTCAAAATTGAATAACTATGGATAAAAAGTCTCCATTTTTCCTTTAACATTATTTTTTGACAAAAGAATATCATAAAACACCTTACTCTTGGCAGTATTTATGTCCACGATTTTGTTGTTTATTAATATATTATAGATTGGTGTTTTCTTTACCTTAAAACTGTTTACTAAGCTTAAATTCTTCAGTCTTTTGATGAGACCAATATTGATTATTTTCATTTCAATGTATACATTTTGTTCGTTGGTGATGCAGTCAAAGAGTTCTTCTACATCATTCAACAAATTCAAATCGTCATTTACAAAGTCCTGTACGTACATCCTACCATCTTTCATCATTTCTTACATAACATGTATTCTCAATTCTAAAGTACATGTTTCCCTATACGGGTAGATTTAAAATTTCACTAACATTTAGAAGATTATATGCTTTTATTGTTTTCATTCTAATAAAAGATAAAATTATATTCCTGTAAAATAATGGAATACTATTTATCATGGGAAAAGATTTCTCATTTGTAAAATTAGTTTGAAATATATACCATCTATCCATATTAATTTTAGAAATATACATGGAAAAGGGATCTTGCCATTTTCTATTAATATTAAGGAATCTGGGTATCCATGAAGTTTAACACACTTAAAAATTTATCTAAATCTATCATTTTTGTACCCACTCTATTCATTTGAAGGACAATCTTGTCTCCTTTGATTCTATCTCTTTTTACCCGATAAAAAATTGTAAAGCATGATTTTCAAACTTCAAAATTTCATTTGGCATGGTCACTACAGTTGATATATACACTATTTTAGAAATCGCACGAATTTTTATAACTTCAATTTTACCCATAATGGTTAGTGTAGCCCCTTTCCATGTAATCAATACATTTTCTATCTTTATTAATTGTTTTCCCCCAGTTTAATTCATTACACATCTTTTTATCATTTAGATTTAAGATGACAAGTTTCTGCTAGATGTCTTTTTTAACTATTGATAATATAATATTCAAATATTTCAACTATAGTGGACAATAGAGGAAGCCTGCTGTTGTGGCCATTGCCTTCAATTATTGAAATATTGAAAATATTAAGCTAAATTGTTAAAAACTTTAAAAGTATTATTACAAATTTTGCTTGTAAATACAGTTTAAATAATGAAACTCCTTCATTAAATTCCTGAAAAAAGGAGGGAGTAAAATAAAAAGTTAATTGATCTCAAAACCTACTTCAGTTGGTGAAACAATCAGAACAATTTGCTTGATGATAAATCTATTATGAGACATCTACATAAAGTGGGGCTGCAAATATTTTCATAAATTTTTTATTACATTGTCCATCTTAACTTGACACACAAATGTTTGTTACCATGACAACTGGCCTCACCTGGTTGATGCCTGCATCGTTGCCGAGGTCACCACCATCGCCTGGCAACTCGCTGCCACGGTCACCCAGGCCCATCATTGATGCCGACGAAGACCCATAGGTCTTACGGATGTTCTCAACAACAACCTGGTAATAAAAAACCTCATCAGCATTATCATCTATTAACAATTGATTTTTTCAACAAACGTTCCTCATGGGAACATGGTGAATATGCCCCAATAAAAAAATTTTGAGACTCAATATGACAGGATTCTAAGGCAAATGGCGATGAAGAATGCAGCATTGACTGACTTTATATTCTATCACCTGGTGGGAAAAAAGAATGTCTCTGAAGATGAGTTATAGACTATAATTATATTGACAGTATACATGCAAATATCTTGTATTTAATGAATGTTGAATAATATTTTACGTGATTTCATCAATTTTAAGCAAAATAAAAAATTTATTACGATAGTACCTCCGCTAGAATCACTTTCAATCCTACCTTGGTGATACTTGGCACGTCGAGGCTGGCAGACTCGGCCAGCTCCAGACAGAGCTTGCGCTGGTCGCGATCATGGATACCGCGGAGGAAAGACGCATATACGTCAACCTGGTTATACACAACACATGAAAAATAATGCGTTCAAAAAATACATTCATTACATTCCAATGATAAAACCAACTCGACTGTTGATGAAATGTCCGGTCAGGAAAATGGGCCAAATATTGATTCGATGCAGTGACGCAAAAAAAAAAAAATAAACAAATAAATAATAGTGAGTACAAAAACAGTTTTCTTTGTCTCAAAAGTGATACCCGCATTACAGGAGCCCCAGTCATGTCAAACTGTGCGGTTGGACGGAGATTTAGGCTAAGAACCCACGCTTCTGCTGACCTGTGCGTGCTGCGGCAGCGCGGCGACGTACGGCGCGACGAGCTCGATCTGCGGCGGCTGCTGCGACACGAGGTGACGCACATACGCCTCCAGCACACCCACCATCAGCTCCTCCTACAACACCACACAGCCAGCTACCTCATTAACACGTCAGTTGAAAGAAAGGAAACAAGAGATAAATGTTACTTATAGTCTTTGTTTCCCAAAAAATCACATCCAATACATATAATAAAGAAATGAATTTGGCCTGAGAAATGAGCCATGTTGCTACTTTGAAATCTAAACTGAAAGTGTTTTGAATTGTTTATTGTTATGCTAAATAGCGTCCCACGTTACCGCTGATTATGGAATCATAAGTCAACGTCCGCTTAGTGCGCCTAAAAAACTTTGTGACGAGGAACATTGCAAGCATTGAGGGACTAACCCGTTACATCATCTATTTTTGGCTAGTCATTCAATTCACAAGCTATTGAAAAGAGCCCGTCATTTGGAGAGCCAGATTTCGTGGGATACTTTTCTCAGTGTCAGCCAACAAAATCAGATTTTTTTTTTTTTTTTTTAATGTAAGTCTACAACCCGGCGAATTTCTCCAGATCAAAGCCACAATTGAACCCACTACACCAGGATTGTAGCACCAAATATATGTGCATTGTAAAAAGAGATGAGTTTGAATAAGCAGTGTGCAAAAGAGACCCTACCCTCTACATTCACTCAAAACTAGTGTAAATTGCAATAAGACCAAAGAAGGTGAAAAGTTGGTTGGGCAGATGAAATAAAGTCAGTTAAAAGGGCAAGTTAATTTTTCAACATCAGAAGACGGATTCCACGGATTCATCCTCCTCCACTAAAGGGCGGCTGGTGAACTAACCTTCGAGCTGACCCCAACCATCCGGAAGAACAGCACCAGGTGGGCCATGAACCTGCCAAAAACAGTGCAAATTATTAATGTTATGTCAATGATAGAGTAGAGTTTGATTCATGTTCAAATGGGCTAAGAATGACAAATTACAATCACTGAAAGATTTTGTACTACTGGTGATAACTATCTTTGAAGATTCTTATTTCTTATTCATGATTGGCTTGGTAATCTATGTATTATAGTGCTACAGAGCTTGGGATCACGAAAAAAAAGGCTTCATATTGGTGGTATATTAATCGGGAGATCATACTTTTCTGCGATTTTACCTGAGGAAATGAGGCTGTGGTGGCTCTCGATCGTCTCGGCTCCATTCGTACATTTCCTCCAGCAGCGAGTCGACATCGTCAAGGATGATGTATTTCTGCACCACGTGGAACTGTTCTCGGGACTGCATCCGGATCCCCTGGACAAGAACAAAACACTGAGCATTAATCAAGAAAAGATTCCATGTTGTTTGTGTATCACGTACATAAACGTAATATTAAAAGAATAAAAGATGAATCATTATGACAAGACCACCTCTTTATGTAGACGACTTGTGGCCAGTTTCACACTAAGCAAAGAAGACAACCAAATAAACAGAATGAGGCACCTCAAACTTTTATATTAAAAGTTACCAAAACTTCCATGGTGATTCTTTTTCATCAGTATATTAGTATTTGGTAAGAGATGTTGTGAAAATGGTCAGAAAGAGCAGACAATCCATTGAAAATCAATGATAACGCCTTCACTAACTTACATCATTGGGACTTGCTTGAATTTCTTGGAAGATGTTCTCTATGGACGTTCTGAAATGAAAAAAAAATGTTTCAATTCAAACCAAACAAATATCAACATACAATGCTGGGGTTGTAAGCATGCCCTTTAATATGTTCCTGTTTGGTGAAACTGAATATAACATGGGCAAGGTATGTAAATTTGCTTGAAGATCAGTGGGCTGGCAGCACTGAAAAGAAGCCAGCCATGAGGAAAAGTGGCTGGGCCTTAAACTTTTAGATGGCAATAACAATTTAGCCTGACCATTGGCCAAGAACGTTTGAACATTTAGATACTGTAACACTAGCAGACCACTCTGGTTACTATTATTCAACAGACAGCTAGAAACGCTATATGAATACAGTATAATCGTACAAATTATGATAAAGATCCTTCAAGAATACCGATTGCCGACTACGTACAGTTTGTCGGTGTATCCTTTGGGCAGCTCGTGCAGTGGACGGTTC
The DNA here is from genome assembly GCA_019095985.1 of Streblospio benedicti. NCBI lineage: Eukaryota > Metazoa > Annelida > Polychaeta > Spionida > Spionidae > Streblospio > Streblospio benedicti. Next base: position 10,535,042 of record CM032668.1, read on the forward strand.
GTGGTCAGGTTCAGTCGGATCTCCTCCTCCACCTGTAGACAGTGAGACAGTAAAGTCAACTATGACAAAAGCAGACACACTTATCAACTGTAATGACCATGGGCTATAAGGTTAAAAAGTTGTCTATTTTTGACAAATAAACAGTCAACACAACATTGACACAAGCAGATAAACTTATAGACTGTGTATGACCATCCAATTGCCTTTTAGGTTGAAAAATTTGTCACTTTGGGTGGAGAGCTACAATACCGAAACGGTCGCTTCAATATTCACTGCTGCCTGACCCTAACTAAAGGAGTGCTCACCCGTCGATCGACGAAGATCTTGAAGTATGCCCACATGTGGTCTTCCCACGTGTCACAGGCAGGCAGAAGGTGGTCCAGGTCCCCACTGTACACAGAGTACAGAGCTTTCTCGTATACGTTCAGGTTCTCCTGCAAATATAGTAACACTTCCAATTAAGAACACTTCTATCAGAGGACTATTTGGAATTAAGTATGCAATGGACGGCTGGACCATACATGTATGTCCTCCATGTACATTGATAAATCCCATGCCCTGAGAGACCACAAAAAAACAGTTGGGCAAACAGATTCTGAAATCTGGTTGCCCACTGGCCAACAAACTCAATATGTGAATAACATTAACAGCGTTCTAAGACAGCATCTATTTCTACATTTTCTATGCTATTTCCGTCCTATATTTTCATAGTTGATTGTTGATGACCTAATAAAGATCAGTTGGGCAACCAGATTTTAGAGTTTGGTTGCCACATTGGAACTTTTATTCCCAAGCCCGGCAGTCCACTAGTAGACATTATTCAGCACCTGCTTGCACATCCTCCAGCCAACGGCCTTCCACACATCCCTGTAGGGGTTGCCCTCCACCTTGGCCACGTAGCCTTTCTCTGTCTCTCCGGCCTGGTTGGGGTCATGATACAGCCGCCAGCCTTCCAACGTTGCTGCGCGCCAAGGCTGCCCAACCTTGGTGCACAGCTTCTGTGCCTGCAAATACAACACAGCCAGAAAATCAAATTCTGCATACATCAAAATCAACACAGCTGATAACAGAGACTACGGGTATATGATGACAAACGCTAGTCAAACACCCAATCAGGGGACAAAGAGACTAAAGATACATTACACCATACTCAACTCTACATGATGACGATTGCTAGAAAAGTAGATCTTACTCCTATCTACTTTAAACTTAATAAACCATAAATGGAAAAAAATATGTCTTCAAAATCATTGCATATTAGTAATTTCATTAAGTCTATACATAGCATATGGTCTGCTTTTTCGTTGTTTTTTTGTGCTATGTTTTGTTTCTATGCTATAGTTCCCAACTTGTAACAAAATCTTCACAAAAAACAACAACATAGAACCGAAAATAAAATCATTGCAATCAAACTCTTTGAATGAGCTATATCTATTCTTGAACAAAAAAGCACAAACTACGCCCACCTCATCGAGCTGTCCGCTGCGTACGTGGTTGAACAGGTACTTGAGCAGGCGCAGGTCGTCCTCGGTGTCGAGGTCGGCGAGGGGGAGGTGCTGCCGGAGAGGCGCGTCCGGGTCGAGCGCCGTCACCAGCCCGCTGCCGGCGCCACGCGCAGCAGAGAGGGGGTTCCCCAGCCCAGCCTGGCGCAGCTCGTGGAGCGTGTTCTCCCTGCCAACAGTGGTGAATGAGTGAAGAGAAGAACATTCGCGACTGAGTTATAATAGCGGGCTGGTGTGATGTTGATTGCCAATCATTATGAGAGATCAACATTTACATGTTAAAATCATTTCGTCTGGATTCAAGATTACATTAATAAGAGATTATAAAGCGAGCCTCTTTAAAATGAACATTGCTATTGAGACCAGAAGTGGCCAGTCACCCATGTTGTCTTAATTCAGAGGTTCTAATGCAGATGGACTCACCATGCCGTGCTTCCCTGTTGTTCTACATGTACACTGTATGTTTAGAGGCTTGGTCGTATAATATTATAGTCAGCCTTATTAACCGTGGTCCTTATAAATCCACTACACTGCACCAATTTGAACTCACCACGCGGCGCCGCCTCCGCCTCCGCCGGATTTGCTGTCTGCCCAGGCGCCATCGGTGAAGAACTCGACGCGGTCGTAGCAGTCCTCGATCTGGTCCACGGCGCCGCGCTCCAGCCAGTCCACCACCAGCTGCGCCTGTCGCACGGCCGCCTCCGTCTCGTACAGCCGCGACACCAGCCGCTTCGCAGACACGTGGTCCGCCCCGGCCGCCGCCGCCGTCTGCAAGTACAGTGGTTGGGGTTGTACTTGGGGTGTATGTCCGTTTGCTTGACAGCAGAGACTGTTTAATGACATCAGCTCTCTGATTCATGGTGAAAATAGAATATGTGGACATTATCTTCTATAGAAAGAGTCGTATTTGGTTTTGACATAAGCAAAAGGAGCCTGGTTTGGTTTATTTATTGACTGTCCTCTACTGCTCTGCATTGAAGAAATATGTCATGGTTTGGAGGTCACCATGTATGAATGCATGGCCGAATGTAGTGAATATTGCCCGAGCTTGCGAGTTTCAGCTTCCGAACTTGAAATGGTTCTTTCAAAAGATAGAAAAGATAGAAGAGTGAACAAAAAAGGAACGAAAGCAAATCAAGATTTGCACAAAGAACAGAAGATGAATTAATCAGATAGCAGATCAAAGATTGGCTGACAGAACAAAAAAGACAACAAACTATGGTGTAAAAAAATTTCAAGGTAAGATCTAGTATAAAAATTGCATAACCTTGTAAAATTGTTCTGAAGTAAGACGATCATTTTGCTGGGAAAATTGCTGACCTGACCATTTTTTTCCTTCAGATTGGATTGTGGCGTCAAACCACAATGTTAATTTCCATGAATCAACTTCCAAAGAACTTGCCAAATTGTTGCGAAATTTTTATGCAGAAGTGAGAAACAAAGAGAGCAATGAATATAATCATAACACTATCACTGGGGAGGAGGTGTCCCTGCATGAAATGTTCTGATGTGATAGTTTGTCATGGTTCTGCTGTGATAGGTCCTGGTTTTGTGTGATAGCATATGTTCGTATAGTTATCCAACTTCCATTTTACACTACATTTGGAGGATCTGATAGCATGTTTAACATGAATTACATCTATATTTCATATCAGACTATGTGTTTGATACAAACACCTCAATGGAACTCACAAAACATATAATTTCTAGTCCTGGTTCTGGTGTGATCACAAATGTTTGGTCCCGGTTCTGTTTGATCCTGTCCTGGTTCTATTGTGATAGTGTCCTGGTTCTTTTTGATAGTTTTGGCTGTGCACCAGTAAATTATGAGTTAACCAATTTGGCATGGCAATTATTTAATAGAGTAGCATATGTTACATCCCATTCTTCTATGTTCCTATCATAAATGAGAATAAATATTTGCATTTAGGCCTTTATTTTTTTATTTTTCGGTTTACAGACCCGCCGCTCAAAAAAACGGGATTTGAGAATAAAAATAAAATTGAAAAAATTGTATTTTTTTAAATCCGCCGCCGAATATATTTTTTTTATTGTTTTATTACGTTTTTAAAAACAGAAAAGAAGCCATCTATTCATCTTTTACTGGCCCCGCATTTCGTAGGAGCTTAAATAGCGGCGACCACGTTTTTGCGAACTTTGCTTTCGTTTTCACAGAGCGGGCGGATAGGACATTTGAATTACAGCATGCGCATACAGACGGAAGTGTAATGTGTAAATAATTTTTCCATCATAATATGTAAGTTTTTTTATTTTCTAGCATGCATTCGATTATTGGTTGAATAACATACTACTGGATTATACATTGCTGTATTTGAGGTTGACGATAAACAAATTCGATGTTTAATCGACTTGACACCCAGAATAACTGCAAAACCTGCACTGTTAGCGATAATGAAAGCAGATCTACACAAGTGATGGAACTTTCTTTCACAATATAAACCGTATGTAATGACATATACGTCCAAGAAAGTTACTTTCAGTGAAATTACCGTACCAAAATAAAGTCAGCTTTGTTGGTAGAATAAGAAATCCAGTTCGGGTAAAGGCCCAAGGGCCCATATCCATGTTCGATGTTAGGCCCAGGGGCCTTAATTTGTACGTGAATAGATGGTACATTTATTTAATATATAGTTCCTGTGGTTTGTGATTTTGCTTTTGGAATATATATACAAAGGCTGTGCTTTTGGAATATAATATAGAGGATTCTAATGAATCGAAAAAATATTTTTAATAAATTCTCAAAATTCATAAAATAGTCAATAATAAAAATGAAAGATTTTGAAAATATAAAATAGTACACAAAACTTAACAAAATACCAAGATGAGATGGTACATTTGTAGTACATCATATTTTTCCCCCCATAGTACGGCGGTTGACGTTTTGAATTTTCAATTTTATTTTTATTTTTATTTCCTCCTCCTACGACAGTTGAGCTTCCTGGGTGTCCGTAAACCATAACATCAAAAAATAAAGGCCTTAGGAGGTGTATTATGGTGATGATCTGAGGGTGGGGAGGGTGCTATGAACAAATGACACTGTATCAAGAATATTTAAATTGTTCCAACCTAAGTTTTGAAATTTCACCACACCCCCATTATCACAAGCAGCCCCCCCCCAATACTTCCCTGATACGCACACTCTAACACAAACATAGAGCACTCATGCGTTTCTATAAGTGCACTTCACATTGACACATACCCATCCCCACGCCTCAAAAAATAAAAAATTTTCAAGGTAAGATCTAGTATAAAAATTGCATAACCTTGTAAAATTGTTCTGAAGTAAGATGATCATTTTGCTGGGAAAATTGCTGACCTGACCATTTTTTTTCCTTCAGATTGGATTGTGGCGTCAAACCACAATGTTAATTTCCATGAATCAACTTCCACAGAACTTGCCTACTAAAGACGCCAAAGGGATCACATTGGTTTAAAAAGTAAGGGATTACAGCCACTTGCTTCTCGGTCTATGTGTACATTCGAACTTTCAAAAATGACTGCCTCAATAATATACACAATCCCAAGGTTGATAAAAAGACCATTCCAAACCTCCACAAATAGTCCTCCCCTCTATGAAGAACACTTGATGCCCACCTTTTGGGCTGTCTTAACAGTAATGGTAGATCCATGCATGGGGCTCATTATGAGTAAACCTTTAAAAACCTTAAAAAATGATATAATGAAATATTTTTGATTAATTGAATATTTTCTTCAAAAATTTTATATGAAATATTAGGAGTTTAGTGATTTGCATCACATCAATCATATTAATACCCAAGCCCCGATTGGGTTGGTTAAGACTATACGCACGAAGTCTGTAGGCTATGAACTCAACTCAGAATTCAGCACGATTTTCAGCACGATTTTCAGCAAAACGCACCGGATGACCCCGTGTTAGTACGGGTGACCCCGAACGAATGACGTACATCACGTTCAGATAACTACGTCACACGTACGTTGATAAACGTGGTGGTTGCACCTACTGTACTCAATTATGGATAGTGGAAACGTTTAAAAAATTGTGTTGTTTATTCCCGGGATCGGCAAAATATCTGCGTAGTTGACGCCATCATTTATTCGTTTTCAAAGAAACACACGATATACGGAGCCGACCACGGAGCCCATGCAGCTTTCATAAGACTGCTGTCAAACACCTTATCTGTGATCCGCCATTTGAATTGTCATAAAATATCCCTGGCATGTCGTAATGCCCCATTTCTCCCGTGATATTTCCGTATATCGGTCGTTGCTAAAAGGCAGACCACCAAAAGAATGACGGCGATGTGCATTTTCGTTTTGTCACAATGTACTAGGTTGGAAATCGAGTTTTAATAAATTAAGAATAGATAAGATGTTTTTATTGTGACAAAACTTAAACATTTTACTTATGAATATTAACAAAATTTGATACCACAGCAGCCTACCAGTCATCACGGTATTGAAGTTGAAAAAAATAATTAATTAGCTCAAAAATGATTTTTTTTATTATTTTCACGGGCCGGGGTATCACAGTAACCCGGGTTACGGCGTGGTATATCATATGAGGGGTTTGGGCCTTAAGCAACTGCTTATGTATACATATTACATAAATACTGATAAACTATGTATACACAAAGAATCATTTTCAATAGGATTGAATCTTTAAAATGGTACTTATACATTAGTTGAACAATATGCAGTAGTTTGTGTCTATCTTCTATAAGCTTTAAGAAAACATTCGCAGTACAATAAATCTCATTTAGTTCAACCAAATGGAAGGAGTCTACGAAGGTGCTGAGGGAAGCTTCCTCAACATTGATGATGATCCACTGAATACCAGTGCAAATGTGGAAGTGACAACTTCTGTCACTGAAGTCACAGGGGAAGTGCCAAACAAGAGGACCATAAGGTCCTATATCGCTCACCTGCCAATGAGAATACTGATGAGGGTACCAATATGTAAATTGGGCTTCAAAATTAAGCGTGAAGTCAATTTGTCACCCACGGGTATGATTCAAATATGGTTTATCAGAATAAAAAATCAATTGAAAAATGGGCTTCAATATTAACCGTGAAGTCAATTTGTCAGCCACGGGTATGATTCAAATATGGTTTATCAGAATAAAAAATCAATTGAAAAATGACAAAACCAGTCACAATTATTAATTTCTTTTAGAGGTACCCCTGGGGATGGGGGTAAATCTGTCACCCACGGGCATGATTCAAATATGACTATTACATAAGCATATGACTCATGTTCCTTTTTTGGTGAAAATCAAATGAGAAATGAAAGTTTTATTCAACACATTTTTTTAATATGGACACCCTGGGGAGGGGTCAATTTTACACCCAGGGGAATGACTCAAATATGACATGATAAGACAGCCATACAAGTTGTGTACAATTTTGTACAAAAAGCTAGAGAAAAAAAAAAGAAAAAAAAAGATACAATTTTTTTAATATGGACCCCTGGGGAGGGGTTGATTTTACACCCAGGGGAATGATTCAAATATGATATGATGATAAGACAGTCATATAAGTTGTGTACAAGTTTGGTGGAAATAAAATGAAAAATAAACTAGTTACAATTATGTTGTTTATTTTGAGCACCCTGGGGGTGGGGGGATGGGTCAATTTTGTCACCACAGGCATGATTCCTAATATGGTATGAGCATTACATAATTATAACTTTATGTGCAAGTTTGGTGAAAATCTAATTAGAAATGAAAAAGTATCACTTAATACAATTTTTTAATATGGACAAGGGAGGGTCAATTTTGTTTGATTCACATATGATATGATGATGAGACAGCCATATAAGTACTGTACAAGTTTGGTGAAAATCAAATGAAAAATAAAAGAAATTATATGGAAAATATGAATTGTAATTTTTTTATATGGACCCCTGGGGAGGGGTCAATACACCCAGGGAATGATTCAAATATGATATGATGATAAGACAGCCATATAAATTTACAGGTTTGGTGAAAAATCAAATGAAAAAATAAAAAATTATTTAGGAATTGTGACGGACAGACGGATCTGTCGGAAGTCAAACCCAAAAACACTTGCTGTTTCACAGCAGGTGAGCTAAAAAGCCACTGCAAGTACTGAAGTGCTTGCATTTTGGATGCAGGTACCAAACTCGATTCTCATCCAATATGTCAAGACAGGCTTTATCACAGGAGTCTGAAAAACTTGCGGTGTAATTTGTGCTCAAGAGAATATTATACTCGGTATGAACTTAAAAGACATGAATTGGTCCATAAACATAACCACCGTTCATTAGTAATGAATTGTAACGGAGAATGCAGATAAATAGAATAGGGTCTCAGCATGATGTGGACATTTGCTCTTTAAATATCACACGAGAAACGGAATTATACCCTTAAAAGTCACATCAGAGCCGGGGACACTATCAATCAGAACCAGGACACTATCACATTAGAACCAGGACATAATATAATAAATAAAAATCACGAATATCTTTCTATCTTTCAAAACCAGCAGGTCCTGATTAAGATGACTCACACAAATCATTGACAGTACATCATTGTTATATAAACTAATTTTAAGGAAGAAAAATACAAAATAAAATTTCTTTTCTACATTTGATTGTCAAAATCAATGAATTTTACAATGAAACACACTATACTATGCCTTAAAGAGATTTATGATTTTGAAACGTACAGAGACTCATTATCAATGTATTTTGAACAAGTTAAAACAAAATCTTACCATGTTTATGGGTCAATATCCATGTAAAAGCCCTTGAAATAAAACTTGGATGACTATGCCATGCAGAAAATCGCAACATAACCAGGACCTATCACAGCAGAACCATGACAAACTATCACATCAGAACATTTCATGCAGGGACACCTCCTCCCCAGTGACTATGAAATCTATTAGAGAGTCCATAAATAGACACTTGACATTGCCCCCTTACAATATGCCAATTGATATTTGTAAAGATAGTGTTTTCAAAGAAGCAAACCATGTTTTTGATAGTATACTAAAAGAAAATAAAAGAAATGGTTATGATAAATAAAAAAAAAACACAGGCCATCTGCAAGCTGATTGGGTGAAGCTCCATTCAAGTCCAGCTGTGCTTGGAGATAACCCGCATGCATTGCAAAATAAAGTTTTTATGAATGTAATGACTCATTTTAGGAGAAGAGGGCGAGAAGGACTAAGAAACCTTAAAAAATCTTCTTTTAACATTAAGAAAAACCAAAATGGAAGGGAATACATTGAAAGAGCGTACAATGATGTGTCATAAAACCACCAAACCTCGAACATAAATGATGAAAGAAATCAAAGCGAATTAGTAATGTATGACCAAGAAGATGAAACTTGCCCAGTTAAGTCCTTCAAGCGCTACGTTAAGTTGTTAGATCTGAAATGTGAGGTGTTTTTTACCCTTCCAAAGAGAGAAAGGAAAGATCAAGGTACTTGGTACACATCTGTGCCAATTGTAAAAAACACGCTGGGTAACTTCATGAAAAAGTTAATTATTGAGGCAAAACTTTCTGATGTATACACAAACCATTGTATACGTGCAATGACAGTAACCCTTCTTAGCAAAAGTGGTGTAGAAGCCAGGAAAATGATAAAAGTGACTGGACATAAAAAATCCACATTCAATAATACACTAATTATATATTATATACTTATAAGTGCCTTCACAACCTTGCACTTTCATATCTCAAAGACCTTATTAGGCAACACAAACCAGGTCGCTCTCTCAGGTCATCATCACAGAGGTTTCTACAGGTACCTATCACTCGGCTCAAGTCCTATGGGGACCGAGCATTCAGCAAAGCGGCACCTCTGTTGTGGAACAGACTTCCGCTCCATATTAGACAAATAGACAACCTGGATGAATTTAAATCCATGTTAAAAATGCATTTGTTTACCGAGGGCTGAGGACATTTCCTCTATGCAGCACATTTATAGTTTTGGAGGGTTGCGCTATACAAATATGTGTATATTATTATTATCATTATTATAGTGACAATCCCACTATTGAAGAGAAAGTGTCGGAGTCTACACATGAAGTATCTGGAGGTCAAAAATATATATATAGAGAGATTCAAGCAGCTAAGGGTGCTGCAAATCCTGAGCCTGTGGTAGAAGTATCAGTACCAATTGATGCTTCACTTGGATCAACCCAGCAGCAATCCAACATCATGTCCATGAACTCCATAAACAGACCTATGAACTTATTTGCAGGTACTGAGGTGGTAGTCAGTCGTCATCAGGCTATCGTGATGGATGCTACAAGTGATATCATGTACTTTAAAATGTTTGAGATTGAAGGGACAAAGAGGTTCTTCAAAACTCGTTATGAAATGAATGTCTTCAATGACAGGCTTGTTTTTGATGCTCATGTGGAATGTAAAGTAATAGTGTATATTTGTATTTCACGCTAAGTAACTGGGGGTAGCAGTCAGTCGTCACTAAGATACCGAGATGGATAATAAAAATGATACCATGTACCGCGAAATGTTTGATGTTCGAGGGCCAAAAAGGATTTTCAAAACCCCTTATGAGACAAATGTTTTTATCGATAGGCTCGTATTCGATGCATATGCTGGTTGTAAGGTGATAGAGGTGGAATTAGATCCATTTTCAAGCGTGAAATTCAATAGAGTTAGCCACAGGTGTCTTGAGCGGTCTTTCGGAAATGGTTACCACACTTTAATAAATAAATGGGGATTTGTTAACATTTTAATCGACGTGGATGGCCCAAATAGGTCTGTGGCTGTGAACTGTAAAGTTGTGCATGATATGTTGAAGGATATGATACTCGGAAGCTCATTTCTGCAGCACCATGATGGGTGTTATGGAGCTACCCACATAGTATTGATCACGCATTTCTCCAGGAAAGTTCACCATAAAGCAAGGGGAGAGGCTGAACAAAAAAAAGGAAACAGGAACGTGAATCAGAGGGAACTAAAGCTTTCAAAAGAAGGAGGCTATTCAACAAAGTTTCCAGAAAAAAAAGCAACTGCAATGGAATTATGTGAAGGGGACACATATCAAAGTAACATTG
>CM032668.1:10545701-10567062 GCA_019095985.1 Streblospio benedicti
CCATGCTCAAGCAAAACACGGTCGTGGTGAGGTGCCATTTTGTTCAACATGTTAAAACTGTTTTTTCTGCTATTAAAAAATATATATTTGGAAACACAGTACACTTTTGTTCTTATTTTTTCAAATATTTATAAAATGTATTCTCATGTTGGGATGCATTATTGTTAATTTTCTGCTATGAATTTGTCGAATTACCACTCAAATGAATAAATATGACACATAAATTAGTCTCCTTGGGAGACGGGCCAGCTAGTGAGTCATTGTTTTTCACTCCAGCTTGGTCTTTACAAAATGCGTTGTAATGGGAAAAATATTGAAGATAAAAGGTTCATTTCAAAACATGTTGTTCTTCATAGTTTAAAGTATAATAAATATTAAAAGCTGAAAAAGAATATGTTCCCTTTAAAGAGTTCACAGTACCCTTAACAAAATAATATATATGAAGACAGATTCAACTAGGTAATTGATCATCATCAGACAATTCTTATAATAATCAGTACATGCATGTTAATTTCTTCAATCATTTATAATTTTGGCTAATAATATATCACTATGAGTCTGTATCATACCTTATTCAGGTTGATATTGATTATCTCTATCGACTCATACTTTAGTTGATAAACATAAGCAATACGGACGGATGAGAATTCCACTAGCATTATCATCATTACCATCTAGATGCTATTTAGTAGGAGCATAAATTTGGAATTTTGATCACTAGATATGGCAGCAGATGTGTTTTCCAACATACATCGCTTTTTCTTGATGCACTTGAGATATGGTGACTCATGGTGCAGTATCCAACTCCTCACGCATTGGAGCCGCTGTGTCCATTATATGCGAGCATGTACTGGGTCACAGAATGATGAAGCATAAATGGGTGGTTAGGCTTACATCCAATCATTCCAACCGCTACCAACAGACCTTTATTGTGCATGGTATGCAACTGTCAATTAATGTACGAGTGTCAATTTTAAGTATTTAAACGGAAATCCAATATCTAATTTCCTATGAACTTAACCACCATTGTAGAATGTAGATGTGGTGATTTATAATCCTGATCCAAGAATATCTAATTTCCTATTAACTTAACCACCATTGCAGAATGTAAATGTAAATGTGGTGGTTTATAGTCCTGATCAAAGTCCTGCTCTCATGATTTTACAATTTACACCAGATCATTGGCCCACTTGTTGGTCATCAATTGATCATTTCTCATATGCTTGCATTAAGCAGCACATTCAGCGTTCAATGCTAATACTCATACAATCACTTGCTCACTCTTTCAGTCCAATGACCTGTACCTAATTAACGTGTAGGTGCCACGGAGTAGTGTGCAACTCTTTTAGGGATAAGCTTGCTCAACATCCACCACTAGACCCGACCGGGAATCGAAGCCACGACCTTCTGGTGACGTGTCCAACTCCCTAACCACTCGGCCACAGAAGCACATTATTTCCTTATCACCAAAAGCAGTATTAACCTTCATGGCGGCAAGCATCTTGGATTTAAATTCAGCATGCCCCCACCCGACCCCACCTTCACCCCCCACCCCCACCCCCAAAAAAGTCTGCAAAAGGCTGTCCCTTGAAAATATATGTAGAAAAAAAATCTCAGTCTCCCTTCTCCCACTATGGCTGCCTCATCTTCCATCTTTCATTTTTTCTGGCCAAATATTCACATCTCCCAAAGTCTTATACACCCACCCCCCCACCCTCCCTCCAAACACACATATACACCCACATGCACACACGCACGCACACACACACACAGTGGTTCAATTTTAAGACGGCTGAGAGCATGTGAACGTTCTTCATTTTTCAATCACAAATTAACCCCTTTTCATGTGCGTGACCATAGACCTTGTTCTTGACCTCATTTCACTAAAATAACTTCAGAAATGGCTTTCATGCTAAATTTAGTACAGAAAGTAGTATTATATTAAATTCTAGAACAAATAGTAAAAAACGTTACATGGGGGATGTACCGGCTGCCATCTTGGCAGCCATCTTTGATTTCGAAGAAACCTATTATCTGGGCGGCGTGGTTACCGATATGGTATCCAATATTTTTGGAATCAGCATATTTCAAAACCCCTATATTCAAAATTTTATGCTTTCTGCCTGATGTGAACATGTTAATCACATCCGCCCGACTATGGTACTAGTACGCCAACTATTCGCACGTTTTGAGTTTTGCTGCTGGCAGAAAATCAGCCGTATTAGGTATATGGATATTTCACAGGTAAAAACACATTTTCCTCATCATGCTATGCTGCAAAATCTCAAATTACACAAAAGCATATAAAGCCAGGGACATCATGCGAGTGTAAATGAAGCTGCAGTGTTTTGCATAGGCTGAGCAACTACATGCACTCCACCATGGGCCAAGAGTGAATGACCGCCTTGGCCCTGATGCATATAAATTATGCCCATCCAGTCGACTTGGATATTGTCTGAAAAACTTTTATGCAGTTGCATCCCCGAAGAATGCCACTTTGAAATTAATTTTTCCAGTGATAATTAAGGGCCGGCACATTCATTTCAAAGTTACTATGCCATTTGGCATAGTAGGTTGACGTATGTTACACTCGGCAGGGTTTGCACCTTAGCACTAATCATACATATTTCCTGAATTTGATTCCCGAATCATCTGCCAATACATTTTGTAAATAGGAATCTTTGAAGGTAATCACCTAAGATTTTGCAAATGATCTGATTCCTGCAAAATGGCATTTGTTTCAGGAGGTATGCCAAACCGTCACATGACGTATTTTACCAAGAATTATTATAACTAATTTTCAAGGAATGAATAATAGTGGGATTTTTCATAAACAGGGAATATATTGCTTTTTGTATTATAAAGGATTACATAAATTTATTCTCTGTCCATTTTACTCACCCCTATTCCAAATTGTCAACTAAGATAGGATTTTGTCTATGTGAAACATTTTATTGCAATTTTAGTACTATGTGGGAAGACTTAAACTGCATGTACATGTATTCATTTTAACATCTGTTTGTTCTAGGTCTATGTTCTTTATGTTTTTTAAATTTCAAATATCAGGAAATCCAACCATTTTATACTGCATTTTCAAAAAAAAATTTTCGCATAGGGGAGGGTGCTCCTCCTATAACCTTCCTGCTCGGTCGATATACGCTACCCGCAAATGTGACCCCCCTTACAAAAAAAGCTGCTTACGCCCTTGCTCACACACACACGCACGCACCCACTTCCCCTTAGACACCTACTTTGCAGATTGGTTTCAAAATTGGCAATCTCCCCCAGGGTGTTGAGATGCACGACAAAGTGTGAATTGCGATCGTTGGAAAGCACACGTCACACTATCCTATGCCCTGCTCGTTTCAGCGGTGAATTTGGCAAACACTTCAGTCGCAGTTACTTCCACCGCTACCCCATTTCCCCGCGCCTGATTGAATTTCTTCACTTTGACATACCGTGCACGCTTGCTGCCTCAAGAGAGTCATGGCTACCCCCACCGTTTACCCGCGCTTGATTGAAATTCTTCACTTTGACATACCGTGTGTGTGGTTGCTGCCTCAAGAGAGTCATGGTTACTCCCGCCGTTTACCTGCGCCACGTACATCAAACCACCTGTTGGTAGGACACCGAATTCATTCCCCTACATTTTGGTGTGTAATGGCACGCACGCACGCACACACGCACACATGCACGCATGCACGGACACACGCACGCACACAGGCACGCACTTGCCTTTAGACACCTACTTTGGACATTGGTGCGGTGTACATCAAACCGTCTGTTGGATGCACACTGACTTCATTCCCCTACATTTTGGTGTGTAATGGTACGCACGCACGCACGCACGCACGCACGCACGCCTTCCCTTAGACATGCTGCCTCAAGAGAGTCATGGTTACCCTTGCCCTTTAGCTGCGCTTGATTAAAATTCTTCACTTTGACATACTGTCTGCGTGGTTGCTGCCTCATGAGAGACATGGTTACCCCCGCCGCATACATCAAACCACCTGTTGCTCGCACACCGACTTCATTCCTCTACATTTTGGTGTGTAATGGCATGCACGCACGCACGCACTTCCCCTTAGACACCTACTTTGGACATTGGTTTCAAAATTGTTGCAAATACTATGACTATCATAATAATATGACGTTTTTTAATCTACCGCGCGATTCCAATATATCCTCGGCTACCGCCGGGGTCGTATTTACTTCGAGTATTAATAAAAGCTCTATTTTATCGACCAAAATAATCTTAAAAACTGCAAAATTAAATAGCCGCAAATATTTCTAGTTTTACAGCGGGCGACTGTCTCCACATCTGGGGTCCGTTATGGATTCGCACATGTAATCGAGAACTTGTTCAATTTAGATTTTGATGATAAAGATGGGCTGTAGTTTTTACTGTAAAGTTTTACAAGTGCTTGCAACGGCTTTTTTAAAAAAAAACGGATGATCGTTTTATAGCGTTATATTTTACCGCATAAGCCAGCGCCGTCAAAACTGTAGTAGATGCAGTTTATCTAAATTAAGAGGGTTGGTGGTTTACACAGCAATTATTTTATGACACATAAATAGACATAATGTGAACTAACATCGATTGTCCATGTTGGCCAACAATAGCCATATACTAGCGTTGTTTACAGTACTACTATCCTAGTCCACTTCACTATCATATCGTTGTTATATGTGGGTGTGCCAATGGACAGGGCTAATCAAAGAGATAGCGCTATAGTAGTTGGTTTATGAGGGGCGTCCGCGCAATGGTCGACAGAAATGGCTACGAGGGTCGTTTTAGTGATTTTTTTAGCAATTTTTTCGGTAGAGTGTGTGTTTTCTAGATGCCCCTCTACACTGTACGTGTGGTCTAGCAGGTGTGGAAGTGTGGGAGTCCCCTTTAGACAGGTTCCGCTTCCGGGTGGGACCAAGATGTGTTGATATTCAGAATCGGGTTAGCCCGGGAGTTGCAGACCTCAGTAGCCTGGACCTCAGGGGGCAACGCAGGGTGGATGCATTATCGCCGCGTCGTTCGGTTACCTCAAAGTGCTAGGATTGTGCGTCTGCTCCAACAACCTGTATGAATATTTTGGCCCTTTCTTTCAAATACTTAAACTGAGCATTACAATAATGTGTATCCATATGCTCTGCCCCTTAATTGCCTGAACTGGATTTTGAACTGCACTTACTCGGCTTGTAAAGGACAACGCTATTTGCAGTATATTTTTTGGTGCAAACTGCATTCTAACTGCTGACGGTGCTTGGAATTGGTGTCTTCATCACATCTCTCTTTTGTTTGCTTCACAAGGTCTGACACTGACAGAAACTTGCTCATGTGGGCAATATTATGTCTTCTTTCATCTGCTGCAGAGTTTTATAGAACTATTTCATTCATTTTCTAAAAAAGGGTCAAAACCACTCTTCTTGTGGCAGATCCTCATATCAGGCACACTGTCAATATTCCCCAAGAATACAAATGTTAGCTTCTCTTGAATTTCAGGATTTTTTCGCAGTAGTAGCATCAAGGGTCAGTTCAGTATATATGAAGTTTGCTACCAGGGGCTTAACAGAAGTGATTTTATTCAACTGTCTTCTGAACAATTTTAGTTGAGCTCTTGTGTGATATTCTTTGAACAAACTTTTTTTCACTAACAGCCTACTACCTAACACAATTTTCTGGGCCTCACTAATACCAGGTTGTATTTACAAAGAATTACTGTGGTCCCTATACTCTCCCAGGGCAGTACCTGAGGGATTAGTACAGGACAAGAGAGCTGAGTTTGGCCAGAATTAACATTTACCTTTGGTAGCGAGATTTAAATTCTTCTTTTAAATCTGTTTCCTCATCAAACATGACTGGCTCTTCAAATTCTGCTTTGCGGACTTTCTTATCAATCAGTTCATAACGCCCTTTAATAATGTTAGATTTTCTTGGATTCCTTTTCCCTAATCTCTACGTCGTCTTGACTAACTGATTTACAAAGAACTAGATCGTCTTGTATATCTCTCATTTTGACACTTTGTTGGTCCAAATATTTTTGTACTCAAATAGATATTGTGCTAAGGCTTTAGATTCTTCTAAAAAAACTGTCGCCATGGTTGGCTTGAAGATGTTACTGGTTTCATTAGCGAGGAATGCAAAGCATTAGCATGGCCTTCTATCTCTATCCTTGTAAGTTTAGGCTTGCCTTTCTTTTTTCTTCTTGAATGAATTCAGATTCTTGTACTTTTGAATAAGGCTGGTATCGGCCGTACATTGACTCTTTTCAATGATGCTTCATTGATGGTATCATGGTGTGGTGATAGCCCACAAGGTGTTACAAAAATTTGGATGGTTCTTTTTGGTCTTCATTAGACTTTGTACAAAATGGAAGTTTTTCTCCTTACATTCATCCACAATAGTCTTGTACAGCTTTTGCTTTTCAATCATCTTGCCCATAGGAATTTTGTCAAACGAATTCACTGTTTCTTTTGTAGTATTTTCAATGAGGGCGTCAACTTGTTTCAAATCAGGGATGCAACATTTAAACTTCAAGGATTTTATGTTAAGCTGTGATAGATGCAAGACTGTGAGATTTTCATTCAGATATGTATGCAGTGTGCACCTAATTCATTGCTTCCTTCACATTCAAATACAGTTCCCTTTATATGTTGGAATGAGGTGGATGCAGTTGATCAAAAATTGATGATATTTTCATTCTGTTTTTCATAGGGTCTGTCACCTTAATGTTGACATGAATGCAGTCGATGGAGAGACTGAGAGAGGGGTTGTGAGGGGCTCTGAAAAATAATAAGGCCTTCAGTTATTCTAAGTACCTAAATATATTGAATATAAGAAACATATTGCATAGAATTTTATATTAGAGCAACATTTTTCATGATGCCTTCTTGACCCCCTCTTACACTGGGGGTGGGGGTAGGCAGGGGCTACAGAAGGGAGGAGGCCCAGGAGGGGGTCACTCAGATGGAATTGAAAATGCAGAGGTTTATTCATTTGCATGCACACTTTTTTAACCATTTAAAATATGCATTGGAGGGGGGGGTCATGGGTGATAATTTTTGTTCTTTTGAAGGGGATGGGCATCAAATGGATTAACATGGCAGCATGCTTGTGACCAGTCATTTTCTGCAGAGGGAAGCCCGCTGGTACATTATTTATCAAACCAAATCTTGTCACCAGGGGGGTGGGGGAGTCACGTGGGGGTGGAAGGGCGGGGTTGAGTGGCTTTCTAAATTTGACTTGATGCACAATTTCCGGGGTAATAACATATTGCAGTGACAAAAATTGGCACTGGCCCCGTCGATTCGAGGCCAGTACAACCTTGAAGGGGCCAATAACTTTTCCCAAACATTGGCCCGGCTGGCAAACATAAAATTTAGTCTTATTCTGATCATATTATTGTGGTATGTTATCTGAAAATTCATCTTCTCTGTGTATTTCTAAATGTAAAAAATGATGCGGCGTTTCTTTATTAGCACTCAATATTTTATTCAGCAGTTTTTGGTTTTGTCAAACATTTTCAATGGTTTTACTGGAGTCACATTTTATCACAATGGGATTTTTTTCTTCTGATTACACACTTGTAAATAAATTCAAATAAGTATGATCTTTATATTAATATCCCCTCCGTCAAGTGGGCGTGTCACTGCATGGTTGCAGTGATCATTTTACCTTTCAAAACCCATGAGTCCCTGGGATGCGCTCTAATGAAAAGTGTGAGTCCCACCATGGTTTTTAGGAGTCCCAATGTACGATACAAGAAGAACAATTTACATACGAAATAACATACGAATTTATATACGAAAATAATACAAATGAACACTTTCAAATACTGTACTTATTATTTATTCATGTATACTGTATCCATGGAATTTTCACTTAAATCGAACACTGGATTTCATAAATAGTTCATAGCTCAATTCACACACTAGATTATGTGGATCAGGCTACAAAATCAATTCACACAAGTGTAAGACAGTAACATAAATTTACAGACGGAAAAGAACAATGAGACATCACCATGTATTTTTTCATTCTAATGAAGATCGTATTCTTTAAATACAGTCTTGCTATAGTGATGAACTACTAGCAGGAGAGTTCAATCTGGTGTCGCAATTCGTCATTCCACTTTTAATAATCCTCCCAGATGCAACTTTCATTTCTCAATGGAGGCTGCATTGTAACTGTTTGCGCTATAATTTTACATCAAAGTGTGGAGAATATACTTGAAACAATAAAAAATAGTGTATAAATTTATTTATCACGTAGGTACTGTCGAATTGGCAAAACCACACCGTTGCAACGGAATAGCCTCACATTAATTTATAACATGGCTGAACACGCTGTGTTTTACCTATGTTAGAAATAGCAGTAGACTGTTACACTACCTGTATCTCGCACTGCTCCGCTGCACCATTTAGCAAGCGTGCGAGCAGAAAAAGGGGCCAGTGTAACAGTCTATATCAGCAGCTAATCAGAGGCGTCGTAGTTGCGTGGTGATGGAATGAATACGCCAATCACGAGGCGCATTTGATATTCACAGTGTTTACAATATGGCACGCCCGTGCTGGGAGGAAAACGCAATAAAATTATATAAAAATAAGAGTGCGTCCGTGCGCACTGTTAACATTTTATGCTATTCTGAGGCAAATCTGTGCCTTTCGGCCTCTTGGCGCCGATTCCCCTGTTGTTGGCCCGCCAAAAGCTTATTTTGAACTTCTACGGTATTTTGAAAGGATTCTATGCTATTTCCAAGTGCAAATATAGTGGATATTTTTAGGAGATAGATTTCAAAATTTAGAATTTTTTTGGTGAAAGTGGTTGGAACAGCGGCGATTGATGGAACAGCCTACGAAAAAAGTCTACAAAATTCCGCTACCGTAAGCTGTTTTAAGAAAGTAAGTGGGTAATTTTTATTGCCGTTTGCTAAAAACTGCTTTTAACCAAACTCTATTTGGAAACTAAATATACCTTAGTTCCTAACTTTTTATTCTCTTTCTATTGGTGTGTAAAGATAAATGCATTGGTGTGCATTTAAAAATCATGTTTTTAAAAATGTATGCGAAAGTTTGAAAGTCTAATCCTGAATGCTAGGCAATCAACAATACATCATACCCCCCTCTCAGCAGTAATTGCTTGCGTAGTCTCTATCGACAGCCGCCTGCTGACTCAGTTCACTTCACTCAGTTCACCGTAGTAAAGGAATGTGATAGAAACTACGGGCTAGCGTCTCCGGCCATGTTGGATAATTTCTAAATACAGGATATGGACATGCTGCATATTTTCCGATTTTTCTGCTTATAAAATAGAATAAATCATTGCAAAATAAATGCAGGTGTGACCATGAAAAGTTGGAGAAGCAAGGAGGAAAGTTTGGACGATGCACGTGTAGTTAGAAGCCTGTTTGTGATCGTGACATTGAAAGAAATTCCATGGACCATGGCACCATGGTCTGCAAAATATCATACCGCTGTAAATTCTGGAATATAACTCACACATACTGGACAGATCAACAGCAAGGATACATACCCAGGATCAAACATCCGAACTATACAGGACTTTATTCAGAGACTCATTGAAAACAAATCTTTGTTAAAAGCTAATACAGGACTTCTGTCTTCCAATTCAGTCACACTATAGAGGATAACTCATTGCCAAAAGTTTGGCAAATCTTTGTTAAAAGCTAATATTACGACGTTACGTTCCTTCTGTCTATCGTTTAAAGTGCCCAGTGGAAAAAATGCTGAGTCACACACAACAAACCGTTATAAAAATAATTTTCTATGACAAACACCCATTTATAAGTCATTTGAGATCTGGCCCACCATCTTGCAAAATGGCAATGAGCAAGTGTGCCAAAATGGCACACACTGTATTTCACCCACACGCATAGCTAATATGCGAATTCTTCAATCGCTTCAAAAAATTCATCTTGGTTGTCATGTCCAGATCTAATGAATGGGAATATTGACGAAAATGAAGTCTACACACAATTTCACAAATAACTGTAGTCTGAGACTGATGGACTAGATCTGGGATAAACCTGTGACCGTGTGTAACTGTAATTGTTGACATGATTGACGTGAAAACATGGGACTATGCATTAAAACGTATCCGTCAGATTGGAATGGCTTATTTACATGTATGTATTTGCAAATAATTTGGCAGTTGTTTTTTGTGGGAATAGTTTTGCACTGTTTGGGCCCGATGGAGACTATCTACCACAGGCCATAAATTGATTTTGGTGCATTGAATTCATTTTGGTAATTTGTTAATGTTTGCCTTTTGTTTATAATATTTATTATTTAAGGGCACTGTGAACTCTTTAAGGGGAAAATATTCTATTTTCAGCTTTTTAATATTCATTATACTGTAAACTATGAAGAACAACATGTTTTGAAATGAACCTTTTAACTTTAATAGTTTTCCCATTACAACGCATTTTGTAAAGACCAAGCTGGAGTGAAAAACTATGACTCATTCTTTGCAGGCTTATAAGGTTATATGGGCTAAAAATTCACTTTTTACATTTTCTATGTTTTGTATGCTATAAATGATAAAGAACAACATCTTTTTAAAATGAACCTTTTATCATCAATAGTTTTTCTTATATGATACATTTTGTAGACAGCAACTAATGTCAATGTATATTGATTGGCCATGTTTAAAGCCCATTTTCTCAAAACTAAGTTTGCATAGTGGATGAATTTTTCTTTTTATATTTCTCCTTAACCATGAAATCAAATTTTCACAAACGTGTATATATTTGAAGATGTATGCATTCTGAAGAAAACCTTACTAGGGATTTTGATTTTTTATTTTGTTGATGAATTATGAACGTTTTTGTATTGATTTGCAAGAAAATTCGGAAAATAGGTGGTTTTAATACTTAAAATGCATGTAAAATGATAAATAGGAAAAATATAAAAAATTTGAGGCAAGGTTTTTTAGATAAATATACAAATTTTGTAACTGAATAGTGATTTTGGTCATTTCGATGTTTTACGATCAGTTATATGCTTTGCAGGCAAAGTTGTCATTTTTTCATTAATTGCTTTATAATTTTTTTCATCAATCTATACAATTCAAAACATGTTGTGTCATTAGATTAGATAATTATCTACAAAGTAAGGTGTAATTTGTAAGAATTGATGCAATAATGAGTGAGAAAATCAAAGTTTAATAAAATTCTAAGAAAAAGAGTTCACAGTCCCCTTAAATTAGTATTAAATTTGAAAATGAATATATGAACATTGTTTTACAAAAGGTTAATCATTGCTGGAGTTTTCTAATATTAGAAAAAGCTAGATAACTATTTTCTAGAGTCTGCCATCTACAATCTGTACTACTATTACCATGCTCAAGCATGCCATTTTGCCATTTTGTTCAACATGTTAAAAACTGTTTTTTCTGCTATTAAAAAATATATATTTGGAAACACAGTACACTTTTGTTCTTATTTTTTTAAATATTTATAAAATGTATTCTCATGTTGGGATGCATTATTGTTAATTTTCTGCTATGAATTTCTCAAATTACCACTCAAATGAATAAATATGACACATAAATTAGTCTCATGATGCATACGATTTGTGATAACTTACCAGTAATGTCCACCATCTTCCAAAATTGCTTAGTCAGTCAAATGTAACTGTATGCGTAGAAAAATGGCATAAAACTGAAAGTTTTCACAGAAATCATCGATCATCTGACCTATTTTAATGAATTTACAGTCTTGATTGTCTATACAAGCAGCTGACTCGCAATCAATACAAGACAATTTGACAAGGCTGGGCGCCCCATCCCATAAATTCAAAATCAGCCTCGGTCCAATTAAAGTTTCTCTCGTCGATTATGCTGCTGCTACCGTAATAAAGCTGTGTTAATCAAGACTGCCAATATGACCAGTCTGCATCAACAAATGTTCCGTGATGATGGTGGCTCATGGTGGCCGTCGGATGGAGACTATAAGGCAATAGTTTGTAACTGTTTTCGTTTTGCTTTTCATCAAGGATCGGTACATCTCTTGAATTTTTTTTCAGTTTTGAGGCGGAGTCGTAAGATATAACCATTTTGTATGACAAAAATATGCTGGGGGGGACTTATGCTGCGTTCCATTGACTTGCGTGGTCGGTAGTCACCGTGTACACCGGCGGTAGTTTCCGTTCTTTTGCTCTTCACCGGCGGTGTTCACCGTCTAAAAACGGTGTTAATCAAAAGCTGCACCGCAAGTGCGGCGGTGAGATAGTGACGTCACAAGATGGCTACCAGTATGGAAAAACCGGCAATGAAACGTAATACTATTTGATTAAATAGACATATATATACAGCATGATATGTTACATCAAAACAATGTAAACAAAGCCCATTTCAAATAAAACGCAACATTTATCAATAATGTCCATGATTAATAGGAAGTGAAGATAATATGCGCATGCGTACATAGTCTCTTGAAAAGAACACTACCGCTGTGGTAATCACCGTGAGTTGCAGACGGTGTACACCGTCTTCACCTTGGCAATGGAACGCAGCATAAATTTTATAAAATATTAAGGGCACAAACAGGAACACAACATTGACTTCTGTTTGGCCTTGTGTATGTGTGTTTTTGTAGAAAAAAGATAAATCAAATTTTTATGATGCATCTTTGTTAGAAACAAAGCTGTACGTTTTTTATAAATGTGACAATTTAGTTGCATTTGTCAACAGCAATATTTAGAAAAATAATCCAGGATTGTACCAGATAAGTGGTCTATTGTGTTGTGAATTATGCAAAGGTATTCACAACTTGTTATTATATATTTGGTGTTAACATTATTGATGCTTTTTGTCTATTTTTAGCTTTATTTTGTCATAAGTGCTATATTTTTTATTGATATTATTTCTATGTAACCTTGAAGTGTATGAATGAATTACTTGCCATACAAAACATACTTAAGACACCAAAATCAACTTTCTGTGACAAATAATTAAAGGAAGATATGAGCTTGATTGGTAACACCATAATGGCTCGGGCGGCCATTTCATTTTTCCACTTAAAAAATTGATCAACAGTGCCAAAGTGACACCCAGCTGATTTTGCTCAGGACACCCCATAGAACCATAATCAAACATAGAACATCAAATAATTTAACAAAACACACTTCAGTGAAAATACCCCATTTGTCAACTGGACTACATGGCAATTTATCTGGGCTTATCTCACAAACGTCTCGTAACAAGTCTAACTACCTATCCATTCAGCCACAGAACCACACGTGTAATGATTAGTCTTATCTCTTACAGAATATAACATTGGAATCTAGTCCACAATGATTTTGTTGCTGTATTTTTGCACTGGTACCACCAGAAAACAGTAAGTACATCATCAATTGCTACATCAAGTAAAATACTGATGACACTTAAAAAATTGTATTCAAATTAATTTCAAGAGAGACCCTGTAGGAGATATTGATTTTTATATAATTTAGTATTCTGCGTCAATGCAATTTCTGTGAATACTAAATAAACATTTTCCATAAGAAGGGTTGCATTTTCCGCGGGAGAGCAGTCAAGCAATTATATATATTTATTTAAGCAGGAAGTAGGAACAACGGAGTAGGCATTTTGCACCAATTCAAAATGGCCTTGTGACAATATCTACCGGCCTTGTCCAATCTTGACTGCGTTGGCCCTGGGGTGACGATGCAGGCTACTCCCACTCATGGTCCCGGGGTGGTCTTGCAGTTCTCTAGCTGACTACTTGTTGTGTACTCCACGTATGCCCCGGCCTGGGTTCCGGTTACCCACTGCCCGGACGGTGTTCAATTCTGGGTTTCACGAGAGGCCTCCACGCGGGGAGGACTTCGCACCAGTGCTGACACGCGTGTGCTTCAGGCGTCTGCTCCACACAGCCATGCGGGACTTAGACCACGAGAGGAAGGAAGGCCACCGGCCAACCTTGAGAGACAAGTGAATGAGGGCCTATTCCGAGGAATAGGTCGACAACCCTACTTGCTGCCCATCCAGCATCTAAGAGAGAACTGCCGCTATTCGGCTCAGAATCAGTACAAGAGAGTACTGTTCCCTAATCCTACAGTGGCCATAATAATGAACAACAAAGCCTATCAAGGTGTGTGTAGCCTAGGAAAACTAACCTACTCCAGTGCAACTTATTTAAGGGGCTTTTTATAGTCTGCGACCATGCAACAATGAGTCGCACACTGGAGGCCAACTTTACGAGTTTTGCTTCACACTCCCCAGTATTCATGTGGGTGCCCTGTTCTGCTTATAAGGGAAGGAGACATCCCCATGGACACTTACATAGTATAAACGAGTAAACACAGTAATCTGGTAGTATCCACGAGTGAGAGGCCAGCATCCCAGGACGTCGATGGGTTGATCTTCACAGAGTGTGTGCCTCGCACTCGGACACTGCCAGATGCGACCACTGTGCGGCAAATCCGGCGAGTTGACGCTGGTCGGCAGGAGGCCCAGTGGAAGATCCAACTCCATGGAACTTGCACCGCACCTGGAATCTGAAAATAAAACAGGTAAGCCCTCCCCCACCATCCAGCAGTTACTTATTAAAAACTTACGTCTGTTGTGTGTTATGGTTGCACAACTAGCTTGAGCTGAAGTGTGTTGTAGTTGCACAACCAACTCACTCCTTTGCTCTGGGACGTACAAAACTTTGGGGAAACGGCTAGTGAAATAATAGAATAGTAAAAAAGACTCAGAATGGTGAATACTAATAATTAACAACAGGGATATTGGCGGGGAGTCACGGCTACAAGTATGGGGTGACTATGTAGAGTCAATTAGCAAGTGACTGAATCAGGAGGACCACTGTAGGTCGGACCATCCTTGGACTGACAAGCCGAACTGCTACAGGATCGGGGGTGCCGACTACCCTACCCATGAGGAGGACGATTTGCTTGCCTTGATGTCCCAGCTATCAAGATTTCGCTGCGCCTGTCCGGCGTTGCTGGGCTTGCTCCAACCGCACTCCAAATAGCTCGGCCGATCCTCGACTTCCCGCGCCCGTCATTAAGGTCCGTCGACTCAACACGGCACACGAGAAACCTGTGACCCAAGCCCCTGGGACGAACTGTGATTACAGAGTTGCCCCTGCAATGCACAGCTCTACAGCACTACACCTCTTCACCGCAAGCCGAAGAGGAGCAGCACTCTGGCGATTTCATGGTCCCCCAGATCGTGCCACTCCCTAGGGAGTGGACGGCCTGGACGTGGAGTTTCCCCACGTGGTGGCGACTCAGCCAACCGAGCATCCACAGTAGCTCTCTGTCGTGCCCGGATCACTGTCGAGATCAGTCAGTGTCGGGAACTGCAACTCCCCGCCTGAGTTTCTGTCGCGCCCGGCACCCGTGCTCTCTGTCTTGTGTACGAGCCAGTCGAGGTCGCTGTCGCGGAAGCTGTTGCTGTTGCTGTTGGGGGTGTTGTCGCCGGCCGCATCTCCACAGGGGTGGAGATGTCTTGATGTGCCGTGACTTTTTTAACAAGGTTATCGAGCTGATGCTCGAGTTCCCTTTGATCCACGGGCAGCACGGGGATTGCTTGACTCTTGGTCACTAGTGCTGCATATTGGTGACAATTTCAATATCGATTATCGGTTCAGGCCAAATGATAGATAACCGATAGTATCGTGAGTATTTATGTGTCGAAAATTAATCAATATATATGTATATTGATTAACGTTCGACGATAAAAAATACCGCGATACTATTGACGTTTTATGAATAACTATACATACTTTTAATTGACATTTTGATTGCAGTGTTTGTGTATTGATTTTAATTTTACCCACGAACAACAGATTTCAGTCAATCCACTAAAATAATTTCAAGTGTGTCACACCGTAGGCATGGGAAAACATGTCTGAAATTTCTTGTTACTAGTATACACTTAAGATATTATAGTAACATTAAAATGATGTATGCACGATCGTTCCTAATGAGGTTTTTACATAAAGTTATCTACTTTTCATCCCGATGACACTGCTTCTAAATGCCATTTAACGGGTTTTATATAATGAAACATGTGACAGGATCTTACAGGATCTTACATGTCATTAATACACAATCAATAAATAAAGTAAATATGTAAGTAAAACAACGTATGTAAGTAGACAATAGGAGATCAATAGAGATGCCGAGCAGACGATATAGAGCGATATATCGAGAAAAACGGGAGGAGACGATAGCACAATAATAGCGGGGGGGAAGTCCACTATCGTTGCATGGCGATATTGCAAGATCAAACCGATTCTCGTTTGGCGTTTCTTAAACGAGCAATTAACCGATAGTCCGATATATCGTTGCAGTACTATTAGTCACGCAGGTGCCTGTATTCTTGCAGGCCGGCACCGACATCCTGAAGGGACTTGGACAGGTTGCAGAGGCTACGGGTGTTCAACCCTTCGTGCCGACACTTCCATGTCCAGGGTACGACGATCAGCCTACTCCTTGGTCTGTGACAGCTCCTTTTTCAGCGCTTCCATTTCCTGGCGAAGCCGGGAAACTTCAGCGTCCGGGGCAGCTTCCAACTCGAGGACTTCCATCCGGGAAGTTGAACGGCTGTTTAGGTCGCGAAGCTCTTGCGCCAGGGTACGTTGCCCACCTGGTCCTGGCAGTCTTGCAGCGGTCTCTTGAATGGTGGCTGTGCTGATGGCTTCAACAGCAAGCTTGGCACAGGCGTACATAACAGAGTAGGGATCAAAAGTCCCGTCCTCGGCTACGCTGGCTTCCACAGCTGTCCAGGCTTGCATGAAGTCCCTGTACTGATGCTTAAGTGTCTCTGGGACAGTTTTCCAGGAAATCTCCACCGCTGCTGCATCCAGTTCTCCACGGTTATCCAGGGACCCTGTGGAGGACCACATCACCTCGCTGCAGCCGGGTGTGTGGTGAACGCGCAGCTTGCCTGACGGGATCACGATGGTCACGTCGTGCTGGAGTCGCGTGACCTCGTCATTGACAATGGTCAATTGCTCCTCCATCTCCGCTGCTGCTCATCGTGCTGTGTTGATATCGGCTTGTAGGCTCACGATGTGCTGATCGAAGAGAAGGTTCCTCTGCTTGAGTTGCCATCCCTCCTTCTGTAGAGCGTCATGCTCTGACCGCGTCTCGCCCAACTCTGTTTCAAGTTTGACAGTGTCGGCCTTGTATCTTTCAGCCCACGCATGCCATGCTTTTTCGTCGGCGATGAGTCCGACTCGCTCGCTACCCCACGCCGTGCGAGTTTCCTTGTATTCTTGTTCCAGCTTCCTGAACTTGCCACGTAGGGTGCTTAGCTGGTCTTCTGCTGTGGCAATCCGGTCTGCCACTCCTCACTGGACCTTAGCTGTTGACTGATTCTTCAGAGAAAGCATCTCCATTTGGGGACCTTGGTGTGTCATGTTATATACTAGCCAACAGAACCGTGACGGTTTCTATTCTGTTTATTGACTGTCTTCAGGTAGGCGTAGCCACCAGCGGAAGGAGTGGAGGCTTCCGGGAAGGAGTGAGGCTTCCGGCGGAGCTTATGAGTCTAGTCAGACTCAGCTCTTTCGTATCATTACATTACCTCCTCCCTCAAAAGGACATATTAGCCGTATTACAAGAACATGGCCTTTAATGACGCACACACCAAGAATAAGGCTAGTGGACATAACGCAAACGGGAACCTTTGTGTCATGAATCCGCTGGTCATATGAACCAGTTACAAGCATTAAGACCACGATTGCGTTATGTCAAGTACGAAGGTTAATTCACAAAAGCATTCACTGATGAAAACTGGGATTACCGGTGTACAAGTCTTAAATACATGGCATACATCAAGCATATTCATGTAGATCTGTAATTGTTCACAAAGTACAGCACAATCATAACGAACATCTAGTATAAAGTACACATCTATAGTATATAATAATTGTACAGTACAAATCACTTTAATCATTCAATGTTATGGACCGGGGATTAATTACAGTATCTATCAAACATATAACATGTACTATATACATAATGTCTACGATAACGTAATTGTGATTATAACATGTATCTAATTGTAAGCTGTAATGTACACAGCGTGTAAGTCATTTCATTATACATATACACAGCATACGGTAGTGTGTTGGCTACTACAATGATAGGAAACTCTACATTATCTAAAATCATGTTTTTACATTAAACATATAATAAATTCTATCTTTTTATTTAAACAATACAATCACATCAAGCATGCAGTGGTGAGGTTCATTAACAGTCATGAGTAAATTATTGAATTAAATTAGATTTTGACAATCAAAAAAAGCATGCAGTAGAATAATTTGTTTTAACAATCAAAAGTAAGTGAATTGTAAGGCGGACATAATTATGTAGACTATCAAAATTAATCACACATATAGCACAATTACATCAAACATGCAATGGTGTTGGAAATCCGTTACAATAATATTGAAAAACATGCATTAAGCTAGGGATTTCCTTCAAATAACAAAGAGTTGTTGTGTAGTCTTTTTCGGCTTGTGCCTGTTGACATGCTGCATTAAACCTTGGGTTTTCATGAGCAGGCATCTGGCACGTTGCTGATTGATAAATAAGATGGGCGGGGATCATATGATAGCATATGGATGGCGTGGACTAATTGATTGTTATTGTAAGACGGGCGGGGGTCAATCCATGGAATGCCTATGTGACAAGAAATATGGCTCATGAGATGCCAGGGCAAAGATTGATTATCGTGCATGGGCATTTCCTAGTGGTTGAAAAGATATCCAGGTTTACATTATACAGTGAACAATCGTACATCAAGTATCTATAATAAAACACGCGTATATGTATAACATACATCGAGAGTATACAATACAATTTACATCAAACATGCAGTGGTCTGTGTTAGGAGCTAGTTACAATATCTATAATACATATAATCGTGAATCCTACACAATAACAACAATAGTAACATGATCTAGATTACATGATTTATACAATTGTAAGTCGTAGCAAAACCTAGTGTGTATATCTTTTTATAGTACATGTACATCAAGCATGCAGTGGATACTTCTGAAACCCATACAATTCCTATAATACGTGACATGCATTAATTAATAGGTTTCGAACTTACAACAGAGTGTCTTTGTACAATTCTCGTGGATCATCCGTTGTCAAGGCTCGTGGACTTTGTAACATCGATCCATGGCATGTGACTCGGGTGATTAATAGCAGGCGTCGCACCTGGATTCTAGAGGCAATTAATCAAGGGGCGGGGTCATTCTAGGAACACTATGATTGGGTAAGCAGTATTGACAGGGCGGTATAAATACAACGCGCATCACTTGGTGCATCACTTCAGCTGAAGATTTTCGTTCAGGCAAATTAACTCGAAGCAAAATGGCCGGTGCAGTGTTTGGAAATGTGATCATGGAGGGTGTCAGTCCACTGTACAGTGACAGCGTTTATAATTTTGCGCGCACCCTAGCCCGGATTTTTGGGTTCGCCAGGCAGGTACGGATAAACGGACGGAGTGTGCAGGAAGACGACGATGAGCGTGGCCACGACGCCGTCGTGATTGATGACGCGGACAGTGGCGCTAGCGACACTACGCGCCGAGCGCAGTTCAGTGTTATTAATAGGTGAGTGTTCAGGGGGTTTTATCAAGTATCAATGCAATATAATGTTCTTTTTTTTTTTTTTTTAATTTCATACTATGGGTAATAAAATGGACTTGTTGTCATTCATTCTAGTATTAGGGGTGGTCAAAAAACTTGTTTTTACAGGAGCCTTGTCAAAGTTGTTTTAAAGTGTTCCTTTAGGCCTAAAAACATCTGTGATTTTTTTCCAGAATTTTCCTAGCACGTTCTAGGGTCCCTCTAGGCATTTGAAATTTGCATATTTTGACGAAAATTGGGTAAAATCACAGAATTTTGATCATTGATTGCATGTCAACATCTAATTTGCATGTTGAAATTTTATGTTGATGATTATGTCATTTGCATCTAGTATACACAAACGAACTCACAGGATGCTATATGCATGTTGTCATTATGATCCCCGCGTCTGAAATAAAGCTTATTTTTTAAAAATTAGAGCAAAATGAGGAATTGTCTTCCATTGAAATATGATGATAGAATCATGCCATTTTGGATTTCATGAAATCACTTATCATTGATGACATGATTCAGATTGGATTTTTTTAAACTTTAAAAGCAAGAACCTCATTACAATACTAGTTGATGTATCATATCAGATTCAAATGTTGTTTTTATTAAGCTATGTACCAGGGTAGATTGTCAGATGTTGTACTTGTCCTAGGATGAAAGGGAACATTGTGCCATGAATATCAAAATGCATTTTTTCTATACTAATCGTCTGTACTCACCCAAATAGTAACAATTTTATATTTGTAAATGGAAGTAACAAAAATTAGGAGTATGAGATTGTCTGCATAACAAACAGTTCAAAGCATCATACTCTTTTACTTATAATGATCTAGAAAAACCCACCATTTAGACAACTGAATCTGATATACTTCTAACAAATGTTTTGGGCCAGTTTCTCTAACTCGCCAGTTTCTCTAAATACAATTATGCCTGGAAAACCTGGAAGAAGTGGTCAACCAAGTGGTGGCTCTCTGCACATAACAAAGATTATTTGTTCTGAAGTCAGAAAAGTAGAATGACCAAAAGGCCCTGCAGTAAGTCTTTAGATCCAGCATCTAAAATAGAACCTTTAGATACAACATCACTATGTGAACAAGTTCGGAAACCAGATAAGTTCAAATTCAGAGTAAAACTTTAGTCAAAATCAACAGCAGAGGATGTTTAAGATAGAGTTATTGGCAAAGCAATAGATGTTCTACCTGCAAACAAGCTTCTGATGCAAAGGGTTGTGTTCCAGCTCTGCAGAATGTTGAGTTCTCTGAATGAGCGAGAATGCTCCCAAACCAGAAGCAGGTCTGACATTCCAAAACTAAACAGGTAGCTGTCGAATTTAGTAGTATCTGACAGCTAGCATGCATTCCATCAGTCACAGAAGAGTTTGTTAAGGTCAGGATATTGAAGCTAATCAAATATTACCATAATGTTTTGAAGAATTATATGAAGACTCAAACTTGTTCGTATAATCATTTCTGTCGTTCAATGAACATGATTTTTGATATTGCTCAAAAGAATCTCAAATGAAAATGATTGATAATCCAAGCTGGGAAGAAGACTCAGCATTTCACAACAATCAATGCAAAATGCCTCAGATTGGCACAATGGCAGGTATTGAGGAAGTAATTCTTCAAAACATTATGATAATCTTCGATTAGCTTCAAAAATCTTTGTTATAGTTTCCAGTGTACGTGTGCAGAGAGTCCACAAGTAATATTCAGATATTTTATTATATC
>CM032668.1:10567162-10580048 GCA_019095985.1 Streblospio benedicti
CAGGGAATGTCAAGTTCGGTGCATGAGAAGTGCTTCCATGTACATGTCGAGCGCATGTGTACTGGTCAGCGGTTGGAGGCACAGAGGCAGCTAGCAGTGCAACAGGACTGATCAGTCCTGGGAGCTAAGTTGTGTTGTACATGGTACATGGTACATGTTACCTGTACATGTACATGGTAGACTGTAGAAATATGATTGATATTGTACAAATTTCATCCATAGTTTGTGCATTACTTTATAATATGTCAAAATAATGTTGCATATTGCATGTTATTGTGTAAAAATATACAAATAACCCAGAAAATTTGAACAGTATTTTCACTGGGTCCAATAAACCGAAGATTTTATCTAAAAATAGATTTAGAAAAATGTAGTTTTTGTAGTTAATAGTTCTACTTTACTAATCTTATAAAAAAATAATAAAAAAATAATAAAAAGTATAAAAATCATCAAAAAAACAAAGTAGAAAGTAGAGTTCAAAATGAGGTGCAAACAGTAATTTCTCAACTCGGATTAGCCATCTGACATGGGTGAACATATAAATTCATAGAATAAAAAGTATTGGTTATTTTGTCATGAAACTTTGTGAAGATATGTATAACATTCTAATAAACAAAAGGATTTTCTTTTTATAATTTTATCACAATTATTTATCATTTTATTTAAAATAAACTGCAGCTCCAACAAGAAAATCTCGCGGTTTTCTAATAACACTTTGATTTTCAATATGACCTGTAGAATCTGTAAATAATGGTATCAACATGAAATGAACATTGAAATGTAGGAAATTCAATTCTCTTTAAGCTGATAGGCAATTTACAACCATGACTAATTGACCAGTGACCACAAATCCACTTAATCTGAGGTGACCTCGAAATTTATGGCCAATGTGGCTGCTAGCTAGAATTTTGCCGGCATGGGAGTGTAGCATAGCCAGATGTGTGCCGGCTAAAATGGGTTAAAGCACTGTTAGAAAAATCGGAAAATTTCATAAGGAATTTTTTGATTCCAGAATTATTATCCCAGCAACTGGACTTTATCAATGACACAACAGTAAAGGTTAATGATGGTAAATTTTATTGTTTCTGTCGGAGACCGGCATTTGATAAAATGATTTCATGTTCTAATGACGATTGTTTGATTGAAATGTAACACTGCTGGACACTTGTCATGACACAGTACATGTTTTGTGAGCATTTATTTAGCGTATTTATTGAGAACTCTTAATGTTGTGAATGTTGTAAGAAACCGGAAGTTGTTTTGCCACTCGAATTTCACGCATGCGCTAAAACTGCCAACTGTTTGCAAACATTCTGATTCCTCGTATAGCATTTCACTTACTCAACTTGTGTTTCCTACGCTACATACCTAATCAACAGAACTTTAAATCATATACATTTATGTGCTATATTTACAAGTGATGGCAGTGGGGATGTGATAGTGACTAAGCGGAAGAGCCTTCTGAATCACATTCAAAATGTCCATAAACATGATGATCCACTTTTTGTTAAATGCACACATCCTGCACCTATTGAAGGGGAGTGGCCAAAAAATCGCTGAAACCAAGCACAAAATTGACCTCAAAAAGGAATTAATAATGAACAAGAGACCCTTGAAGGATTTAGAAAAAAAAATGAGCCCAAGTTACCACACATCAAATGTGGAAGCCTATCATAATGTGCTGAATCTGCTGATACATTTTTGTTCAAAGATGTATGTTTATCCATACAAAGGAATGCTGTGCAGATTATTATTGGCAGCAATGCACTATAATTGATACAGCGGAAGACAAAAGCTGTGCTACTCTACTGGTAGAAATAGTACTTCAGTACTCACAATGAAAAATTTGTCTTTTTGTTTGCCTTGCAGTTTTATTTATTTATTCAATGTCAGTAGAAAATATGAGGAAATACAGATTAAGATAAATTTCAAAAAGTTTAAAGAAAATACAGAGGAAAATTTTGGGTGTTAAGCGGCAAATGCAAATTTCCAACTTGTGGCGTTAAATATTCCTTCCATGTCAAAGAAGTTCCATGTCTTGATAGCCCTGTGCCTATGTTTTTGACAATAAGAAGTAAATTATCTCACCCAGAAGGCCCCATGAAGCAGCGTCTTATTGGAAATAGAGACGGCAACATCTTGGATCTGCTGCAAGAACAATTGGGCCAAGTGAATTGTATTATGATTTGGTTAAGGAACACCTGAAGAAAGTCTTAGAGCCAAGAACTATTCTCACTGCCAAAGTAAAAGCATTTTAAAACAGGCCGCACATGAACTTAGAGTTCAGGAACGATTTGATAACGATGTTTTCAAAGAAGTCATTACAATGCAAAATGTGATGGCAGTTGCTGATCGTGAAAGTACAAAAATTCCTGGGTTTATCCAGTTAATTGGTTTGAATCCCTTTCAAGTATTTCTCTATTCGGAGGATCAATTCAACTTACATAAAAATCAAACACCATTATATTTTGATGCAACTGGCAGTTTAGTGAAGAAAGTTCCAAACCAAGACAAAAGGTTTCTCCATTATTCTCTTGTCGCAGCAGGTAACCCTAATACAAAGGATGGACATGATTATCCCCCAATACCAACGTCCGGCGCCCTGGATGGGCGCGGTGGATGCGCAAGATCCGACGTCCCCCATCAACGATGTTCCTTCTTGATATGAAAATAAATATGGTTTCAATGCAAAAACTTAGTATGGAAGGTAGCGCAGAAAGGCAAATTGTGGAAAATGATATTGAGTCCTCAAAGAACAAATTAGAAACGGCAAATGGTAAAATCATTCATCTGAATAAAAAAGTAAACCATCTGCAACACGAATTAGAGGACATGAAATGGAGACAAATGAAGGCAAACTTGATGTTTTATAAAGTGCGAGAGCAACAAAATGAGAACTGCATTGAGGTAGTTAAGAATATTATGGAAAATGATATGAAAATTGACACAAGCGATATATATAGCAAACAAAATCTGGCGGGTGAGATTAGAATAATTCAAGCACATCGCATACCAATAAACACTTATCTCAAACCAATTGTAGTAAAGTTTCTGACACCTCTGGGCAGAGACATGGTACTACAACATACAAAACATCTGAAAGGTAAAAAGATAAGTGTTAGTGAACAGTTTCCATCTGCAATGAAGGAAAGACAAACAGCGGTGGTAAAGCAAATGGTGGAAATGGAAACAAGCGGGACCCATGAAAACCTAAAAGTTAGAAAAGATAAAGTGTATGAGAATGGCAAACAAGCGACATCAATATTTGAGGACAATCCACTATCAGAATCAGGTGAAGCCAAAAGTCGAAAATTCCAGGATATGAGTCACTCTGCTCTCATGGAAGTAAAGGGTAGTGTCTTTGTAGGCCATGCCGCGAAGGTGCAAACTGTTGGGAAGGCTGTTCAGGCTTATGATGTTTTGTATCACGATAAGTCGGTGTGCATGGCTGATTCTATTCTACATCAGTGATGCAGCTAGGACGCGGGATCGGGGGATTCCCGCGAAATATAGAGGTTTGGCGCTGATTTAGAAATGTAGAGGGCCAAGACTTGCGCAAAAAGAAAAAAACTGGCGTGTTTTTATGACCTGTTTGCGGGTTTTTATTATCAAAATCGACTTCTGAAATGCATTTGTTTTGTTTACCACGGACATGCATACTACGCAGATAAAGTTACATACGTTATTGTCGTTTTATTTCACTGTGCCGCCTTTCTAGGAGTCTTTCACAACGCAATCAGTTGTGTTTCATAATCGGGAATCGATCTCTGTTTGGTAAATGCTTCTGCAGTAGTAGGCGTTCGCGTTGTGTATTTTTGGTATGTCACCGATAGCGTGCTAGCGATTTCTATCTATTTTTTTTTTTGAATCCAATCTTTTAACCATGAAAAGACGTCTCATTGTAGATTATTTCG
The DNA here is from genome assembly GCA_019095985.1 of Streblospio benedicti. Taxonomy (NCBI): domain Eukaryota; kingdom Metazoa; phylum Annelida; class Polychaeta; order Spionida; family Spionidae; genus Streblospio; species Streblospio benedicti. Next base: position 10,571,077 of record CM032668.1, read on the forward strand.
GTAGATCTATAAAAAAAAATCACCAGGATGAAAATGATATAAATGAAACTTCAAATGAACAGCCAGAGGATGAAACATTGTCTAGATCACTATTAAAAACATAGTTCATATTAAATTTCTATCAAATGAAATGTGTCTGTTGTTATTATATAAATATTGGTATTTTTCAATATTGCAAAATATATTCATTCGACAAAAATATATACATTACTTTTAATATAATACATTGAATGTCTTTGTCGCTTGCTCTGGCCCAGGCAAAATTTTAGTTGGCCCTTTTTTATAAATCTCATGGGCCAATAGGCCCCAGTGCATTTAAACCTGGCTGCATCACTGGCATATAGTGCACATGATGTTCAGATGAAACAAATCCAAGGATTCAGTGATGATCGTGAGTGGTATGGCGGAAGAGTGCTCCAAAATATTCTTAGAGGCCAGGAGAATTTATTCCTGGCTGTCTCTCGGCATCATAATGGTCCTAAACTTGGTCAAAAACGATTTAAGTGCATCGAGGCAGTGGCAAAAGAAGACATGGTAAAAGAATGTGTTGATCCAGGTGTTGATTCGGGAGATAAATAATGGTTTAATTGTATGATATTAATTGTATGATATTGTATAATAATGAACAGAAACTATATTGTTAGTTACGTATGTATAACTATTGACTTAGTGAGAAGTAAATATAATGTTAACTAATGTAAAGTGCATCGAGGCAGTGGCAAAGAAGCCATGGTAAAAGAATGAGTTAAGTCAGGGGATGATTCGGTAAATAAATATAATGAATAATGGCTTAATTGTATGATATTGTATGGTGCAAATCCGGGAGATAAATAATGGTTTGATTGTATGATATTGTACAATAATGTATAGTAATGGCAAAAGTTAAGCTGTTTTTTTGCGCCTAACGACAAGCCCAATTGGGTTACGTTATTTTGCTAAATGCACAGATCCTGCACCTATTGAAGGGGAGCGGCCAAAAAAATCGCAGAAACCAAGCACAAAATTGGCTTCAAAATAAATTAATGACAAACAAGAGACCCTTGAAAGATTTAGAAAAAATGAGCCAAAGTTACCACACATCAAATGTGGAAGGCTATCATAATGTGCTGAATCTGCCGATACATTTTTGTTCAAAGATGTATGTTTATTCATACAAAGGAATGCGTTGCAGATTATTATTGGCAGCAATGCACTATAATTGTTACAGCTAATAAGAGATATTATTATACACAGTGAAATGAGAATCAAGTTACGTTAGTCCTAAAATAGCCTTGTTTGTTTGATTGTAGTTGTCCGAATCCGGATTGGCACGACGATGTACTCGACCTCGGCGTGGAAGCGTACGTGGCCCATCTGGTCCAGGTAGAGGAGTTGGAGCGTTCGGTGGCTGTCGACATCGAGTCTGGCACGTCCACCGTGCCTAAAGAAGACACGGGACGGTCTTGTACGTCCACCGTGCCTCCAGGCAGGGGACGGGCTTGTGGTGGCCGTCGCACGGCGTCCGCTGCAGCTGGTTCGGCGTCAGGGTCGAATGCGACCGTGGTTCCTCGACGGCAACCGCATCTTCAGCCGCCACTAACAGGCCCACAACGAGCAGCCGGTCAAGTGTTTGTATATCGAGCGTAATGTTTTCTTGAAGTAATCAAGTGCTATGGAGATGTCAATTAAATATCGGAGTGGCTCACCATCCTCGATTCTTTGTTAATCATTGAAAAGGTTCTTGGAATTGAGCTTTGGGTCATTTCGTTTCCTGTTTGCGTACAGTCAACATCTCATATCGTCACTATGTTTCAATTTGATGCACCCACGATTTCTGTGCAAAGTCGTTATGTGGTCGATCCAGACCACACTATACGGTTTCATGGCTTAGTTGGATGTAGCCAAGTGGAACTTTTTATCGACCTCCACGCAAAAATGGGATACAACCGCGTGTCCAAAAGCTGTCTACAACGCTGTCTTGATAGTGGGTACATGGCACTGGTTAACGACCACGGATACGTGAATTTGTTTGTTGATTTCGGTCAACAACCAAAACAAAGCGTGGTCGTGAATTGCAAAGTTGTTCTTCAAGGAAGAGATATTGTGTTGGGTGAATATTTTTGCCACAACCACATTTCCAGTTGGCGTCACGGATATGTTACATTAAAAGGAAAAAATGTTGGACCAGGTAATTATTAATGTTTACTTTCATTTACTTCTCTATTTGCTATGTTCTTAACATGCTTGCAAATAATAAATTTTATCGTCTGAATGCGCACCAATGTGGTGGGTTTTATGATCTTAGTATACATGTACACAACGGACGCCAGTTTGTGGTTGCTGTTATGGTTTTTACGAATAAGGACCTCTTATATTCTCTTATTTATTTAGCCTGCCCGAGCTGGAATCCAGAGCAAGATGATGCTTATGTGCAATTACAACGCAAAACTGCCTATATTGCTGCCGTGGATAAGAATTTAATAGGCGATTTCTACATGCCAAGCCTACGTCCAGCACAGCCTGCATCAAGGTGAGTTAGATATAACATTACACTATTGGTTAATGACTAGTTACGGTGGGGCTTTGATACGGTACTATTTTTACAGATTATCTTGTTATACAGACGATTAGTAATCACTTTTCGAAGTCATTAGGTTCAGGTCATCAAGGCTAATATATCCGGCTAATATAACTCTAAAGGTCATAAGGCGAACAAAGCCAAGGAATCTGCACAGCTTGGCCTGGGTCCAATGGAAAAAAAATTGCTTCCAATTTTCAAAAAAATCTTTCCGGGGGAGGGGGGAGGGGGTGTCACCTGCATTTGCCATGGAAAAAAGCAGTCAATACATTATATTATCAGCACTAACTTTGCAATAATGTAAGCAAACATGGCGTGGCTTACGAAAAAAAAGAGGTGCCAACTATCATTGGATGATAGATCTGTACAGACGTCTTGGCCTCCCAGTGCCAGATGATATGGTCACTGCATGTCAAGATGCCATAAAAGCTGCAGAAAAAAAAAACGTTTGGCAAAAAAGACTGAACATGCTAAAGATGCTTGTATTAGAATGAAGTAGGGTAGAGTGGAAAAGAACGAGTAACGGAAACGCTGAGTGAAGCACTGCTGGCAAAGAAGGGGGCATTTCAGTAAGAATTTCACATTCCATATTAAAGACTTTATGTCACAAAGTTTGCTATTTTATGTCCATTTGTGCCAGCGTGGTTCTGATGATATAGTGGAAGATAAAAAATATGAAGGTACATCCAAAGTTTTGAGGGGTATGTCGCAGAAATAACCTTCAAGCAAGCAGCAAATGAAGGAATAGAGACTCTAATAGTGAGCTCGCCTTCCACAAGGCTTTTCCTGATAAAAAGAGATCTAAAGTCACAGCTCGACACAGCCGCTATTCCACTAACCCAGGGATAATAGCTTTTGTGAAGGGATAGTAAAATTTAGAAGTTGGTAGTCCGCCGGTCTAGAACGATTTTAGGGGAAAATCACAAGCAAACCGCTAATAGGTCAATGATATAGCGCCTGGGGTACCAGCAAAACACTTGCTATCGCACCTGTACTTTGGTCTACTTCTGGAAAAATTCACATTTTACAATTCACATCCAAAATTTTGCTAATTTTTCACCTTTTCGGCTCTAAAATGGACAAACATCTCACAGCATTCAAACCAAAACCACCACCAACAAGGCAGGATGTTCTGCAAATTGTAGGAAACATGACAGGGTTGGGATGTTTGTGACGGGATGTGGTAATTTCAAGACGGATTCCTTGAAGTCCCACCATAACTCTGAAGGTCATAAGGCGAACAAGGCCAGGGAATCTGCACAGCTCGGTAAGGTTCCAATTTTCAAAATTGCTTCCAATTTTCAAAAAAATCTTTCCAGGGAGGGGGTGTCACCTGCATTTGCCATGGAAAAAAGCAGTCAAAACATTATATTATCAGCACTAACTTTGCAATGATGTAAGCAAACATGGCCTGGCTTACGAAAAAAAGAGGTGCCAACTATCATTGGATGCTAGATCTGTACAGACGTCTTGGCCTCTTAGTGCCAGATGATATGGTCACCGCATGTCAAGATGCCATTAAAGCTGCAGAAAAAAAACGTTTGGCAAAACAGACTGATCATGCTAAAGATGCTCGTATTAGAATGACGTAGTATGTGGACGGTTAACCGGCTACAGTCGATTTTCTATACATAACTGGTTCTTAGATTGACTAACCGGTTATTAATTTTGACGATTATTTTCATTACCAAGCTATATATTCCACACATTTCATTAATTCTGCGTGATATAATATGTCACGTTCAATAATTTTCCTCCTTGCCGTTGAACGATAAAACGCAAAACGCATAAACCGCTATTTTTTTTAGATACAGGGTGTCTAATCAATATTTCGTTTCGCTCAACGTTTCTAAACTTGAGAGTAGATCTACTCCATACATATGTAACACGTTCCGTGAAATGAAATAATTTGGTGAGTGATTATTTGCGGTTAACCGGTTACGGTTCGGTTTTGCAGGGCCGATTAACCGGTCTCAATTTTTTTGAACCGTCCACATACTAGAATGAAGCAGGGTAGAGTGGAAAAGAACGAGGAACGGAAGCGCTGAGTGAAGCACCAAAAAACTCTGCATACATATGGCACTGACGAAGAAGAAGGCTCTGTCATTATTGAAGAAAATTCCAATGTTGACCATGATGCAGCGGTCATTTTGACATGTCACACTGAAGGTGCTGACAAATGGTAATGTTGGTCAGCTGTCAAACGTCACAACTTGTAAATGTGGATCCTTGACACACAAAAGGAAATCCCATAAGGAATGTCCTTTGAATAAATCTTCTAGCAAAAGACTGGACTTTGAAAAAACTACAGCTAAATTTAAATCGCCGTCCCATTTGAATGGTATTTGTGGCCAGCAGGCGTTGTGAACGTCTACTTCACGTGCCTCAGGTACTGTGTGAAATGACATCCTTTGGTCTGCTGGTATTGCTAGGACACGGAATGAGTCCAGCATTACAAGGCTCCTTTCACTAATAATGTTGTCTGATTTTACAGATTCGTTGTGGAGAACTTTAACAGCCCTCCGTCAGGCCTGAAAGATCGGGCCCCGACGTGCCAGCGTCCACTTCTGACCGGCGTGTAGTCATCTCAACCTTGGGATTTAAAGGGGGCCAAGGAGTGAGGCTGCCCGTGCTATATGGAGTGACACGTGTACGGCGCTGATTAGATTCATATGCTGTGTTTGACCTGATTATCACGGAATGGTTCCCGGCTGATTTCACGTTTGTATAACGAGTTTAATGTTCTTATTGAAGTAATCAAATGCTATGGAGATGTCAAATAAATGTCGGAGTGGTTTCCCATCCTTTTCTCGATCTTGACCATTGAAAATGCATGCAGAATTCGGCTGTTGGTCATTACGATCCCTGCCTTCACAGGGTCAACATCTTATTTTTCGGCATTATGTTTCACATAGACGGACCCTGTGTTGCACTACAGAGTCGGTACGTAGTCGATTCTGATCGTGCTGTTCGTTTTCATGGCCTTGTTGGATGCGGCAAAGAGGAAATATTCATGGACTTGCAAGGAAAAGTTGGTCATAACCGTGTCTCCAAGACGTGTATGCAGCGTTGTTTTGGGGGCAGCCACATGGCATTAGTGAATGACCATGGTTTTGTTAATTTGTTTATTGACTTCGGTCAACAGCCTAAACAAAGTATTGCTGTGAGTTGTAAAGTTGTGATCCAAGGCCGTGATATTGTTGTGGGCGATTATTTCTGCCAAAACCAAGTTAGTGGATGGAGTAACGGATTTATTACAGTGGCTGGAAAAAACACTGGACCAGGTAACTACTATCATTTACGTTTTTTTTTTTTTTTGTTATTTTCATATATGTGCATGCATATAATGAATGGGGGTTAATAGCGTTTATATGTCGGATGCACAAGGGTTCGGTTAAAAAGTGCAAGTCACAAGAGCCGGGATTTACAACAACAACAACAACAACAACAACAACAACAACAACAACAACAACAACAACAGGAGCAACAATTGAAGCAGGCACGAGAGGAAATGGAGCTCGAACTGAAGCTTGCTCAGGCAGAGGCAGAGGCAAAAGCGCTCGCTGAACTTGAAGATGATGAGTCCCCTCCCTCTGGAGACGATGAAGATGAAGTAATCATACAACCTCGTCTGACAAACAAGGTCACAAGCGATCGGAATGTTCGGAATCGGCTTTATTAATCTGACTTATATTTTGGAATGATTCCGAAATTTCAGAATACTTGGCAACCCTGTTGAAGCACCAAATCTATAGGTAAAGAGGTTCATAAAGTTCGATGGTTGTCCACTTTCATTGCTGTGAATACTGTTTTTTACAGAACCCTAGATTCCTTGTTGACATTTTTTTTCTACTGATACCAGTGATAAGTCTAAAGATTATGCAAAGAAAATGATTCAACGATTATCTTGTTTAAATGAAATGACATAATACAAGTTGTCTCACTGATACTAATAGAAGAAATATCTGAAACATTTCAACACATTCATAGCCCACACTATGGCAAGAAAATCAGCAGTGGTTCTAGATAAATAAAACTTAATTTGGTTGAAAAAAAAGTAGTGTGTTTGTTTACCTTTTCAGTTTCAAAACTGCATCTGCACTTTGAACTCTGTCATGTGATGACATCAACCTATAGGTTGTTATATGTTTTCCAATATATTAGCTACGCATATAACACAAAGTTGGTAGTGTGGCAATCAGGCTATTATATACAAAGCTCTGCGGAGCACTAGCTAGACTGTCACAGAAATTTTTTATTTGGTGTGCAGCAGAAAACAAATTTAACCCTCTTGACGCCAGCCGTAAATCCACTATATATATCCTGAGTGCCAGACACGCATTTTGCGTGACGTGTTGTTCACTGTGGGGGTCTTCAATTGTCATAGTTGAAATATGATCCTTTGAAGCTCTTACATTTTTCATCATAACATTTTCACATTTACAGTACATATTGAGGAGACGGTCTAAGTTTCTTATTTTCACCATTATAAATAAAGATACATACAGCATCACGTTCGATTTTAACAATTTCGAGTGATCGTCCATTCATTTGACAACTTCCGGGAGTGATTTAAAATGTCGTAATATCAGTAGTAATTTTAATTGTAGCAACGTTTTACCAAGGATACACACAAAACACAATATAAACCACCCATATTTCATAATAATATATTTTTACTCACAATATTACGGACCGACAAAAAGTCGACACACGTAACTATCACAAAAGTCGACTAACTATCAACGAAGACAGTGTCAACTATATGTGGCAGTGAGAGTGTTAATTCCCATCGTTCCGACATCTTACTGATAAAAATCGAGATAAAACAAGTTTCTGCTTACCATCAGGCTATAAAACCCCTTTGTAATAAATTGCAAGATTGTAGTTTTTATTAAAAACTATGAGGTAACGATTATCAGCATATTTGTAGCGGAAAACAAAGAAAAAACTTGCTGATTTCAAGACCAAAAATGTTGGGCTTTTTCAATGTCGTCACTGGCATGTTTGGTATCTATAAATAGGTCTCAGACTCCTCTCCTTATTAGGAACAACCAATGAAAAGTGGTGTTAAATCTGACGTCATATTTTTGCATACAAAGTAGGTGAAATTCAGTGCCCTGAACAAGCTTAACAAAGCAAACCAGTGCTTAGTTCTGGGTCAGCCTTTGTCGGCGCGTGTTTTTAATAAGACACGCAAACTACGCATGACGATAAAGGCTGCAAAGCACATGTTTGTCTGCATCATTAAAAGCATAATTCTTTATTTTATAAAACGAAATGATGATTTAATGTTTTTTTTATTGCAGTTTTTATGGCTCCTAATTTCTAGAAGACCTCTGTGCATTGTGCTTTTGTTATTTACTTATATACGATGCACTTTGTGTAATGTTATGAAATATGATGAACTGAATGCTCCCTGAGAAGCTTTGTACACGTATGGTGTATGTAATCCAAGTGATGCTTTGACAGGATTTAACATTAAAACCAACAAATGTCCTGTTATTGTCATTGGCATACAAATACATGTCATACAGACAAAACATATCATTGAAATAGTATTTACATTGAAATAAACTTGACCAAAAAAAATCTGGTGATCTGTCAGGTGTTCTATTATTCTATGCAAATAAGAACTTTGTTGCACACTATGTGAAAACGCTTTAGCTTTCAACACTTTCATATTCATGACACCAATGCTGTATAATGCTATATTGTAGTCTCTAAATTTCTTTTCATACATCAACAGATTGAAGTGAAGATGGCATGACTGATTAGACGACTATATACCGTAACCTGTGGCTGCAGCTCACTCATCAACCTATCCAATGAATTGGTCTCAGAATCCTCAGCATTATTAACTACTCTGCTGCAACTTCACCTCACTTTTCAACAGATAAAATAATGTGTCAAATATTTAACATTTTACTCCTAGCTTCCATGAGTTAATTACGTAACTCATCATCAAACAACGTAGAACACCATTATTTTTCATTCAATTCTGCTCTTGCTGTGTTGAGCTTCAAAAAATATGTAAAAAATATCACAATATAACACATCACAATGCTGTAATACTGAAAAGAAATGGTCGGGCACATAGAATGTCTCGTAGTTCTTGCAGTTTAGATGAAGTGTAACTTAAACAAGTAGTAATTTAATTTCATACAACCAGATTCATCACCAGTTACACCGCCATTATATATGCACACAGTCATGATTATATAATCAAGCCGTGATTCCATAAAAATGCCTTTTGGACCCCTGCAAAGATTCAAACAACGCGCTCTGAAATCTATTGATCACTTTACGTCACAAAGCCGGGTCGAGTACTGATTGGTTGAAAGAGACGAACGTACTTTCAGATTATAAAGCAGTTGTATCACAGCTACCTGTATATACTGTGTATAAAGTTGTG
>CM032668.1:10580148-10593990 GCA_019095985.1 Streblospio benedicti
CGACTGACTGCTACACACCTAAACACAAGTTATGTGGATGAGGACACTATTCCAGAAATGGTTGCCAATAACCCAGCTACTTATCATTCTTTCCTTCAAACACCCAAAGTTGGATAGAAGCATTGAATCAATCATTGATAAGCACACCAAAAAGCCATCGGTGGTTGCTCATAAAGTCAAAGAGCGCCAGCTTTCTAGTACAAAAAAAAAATCTAACCAATTTACCAATCACACAGCAATTGTATTGTACAGTAAATGTCCTCAACAAAGGAAGAGTATACAAAGGAAAAAGTGAATAAAGGAAACTTTTCTCATGCATTAGCTTATAATAATGTAAGCTTAGTAAATGATGTAGTAAACGAGGGAAATCCTCTACAACGGAAGGATTTGTGACTGCAAATTGGGTTCCATTGTTGAGGACATTCACTGTATCAGTTTATTTCGCATAAAATGCATAGTATAAAAAAAAAATGTATCAAAGTAAAACAGTAAAAAACGGCCAAAACACAATATGACAAACAAGACAAAATAGAAAACAATCGAATAGCTCCACATCTAAAGATAGAAGTCACTTAAAAACAAAAAACCATCAAAATAAGCAATAAGTCGACGAGAGTGAAACAACGTCTGCTGCACATAGCACCCAAGAAGGGTCCATTCTGCCACCTACCATGGAGTGGAGCATGTCGTCGCCCTCTGCCGCCGCGGTCCTGGCCTCGGTGTCGAGCCGGTCCCGGTACAGCGACAGGATGAGGCGCCACGTGCACTTCTCCTGGTTGAGCAGCTCATACATGTCCAGGATCTTCATGGACCTGACCAGTGACAAACGCAACAACTTTGTGAGGATTAATGCGACATCCTGATTTTGATGATTATGAACTATACTAAAACTATATAACACTACGTACATCATACGAATCACGACATGCACTGAAGAAAAACGGCATGAAATTGTGACATGTCAGTGTAAGTGCCGTTAATCCAGTTATACATATATTATAGTTCATACAACGTAGAACAGCTCACAGCTATGCAACAGGGCCCTTTCTTGGCCAATGAAAGTGTACCTTTTAGAAAACTTTTTATAGTGCATGGCTAAGCTAGAGACGCAATGTTTTGTAACAGCTTTTTATGTGGTCAAGTTTTGATTTCTGTTTCAGAGGCATCCATCTTATCTGGTGAGGATCTTTTTATTGTGAGGAGATGGTAGCTGTATACCTGTGATGACCCGGTACAGTGTTCTTGTTGAGCTTCTTAAGCAGACCGACATTGTCCGCACAGATCTTCTCGTAGTCTCCTAGTAGCTGGAAGAGCTGGTGCTCTGATGCATTGGCCTGCATTGTCTGCAGAAAGTCCCCGAACATGCCATTGCAGTCTGAAACACACAACCCATCCACATTATATGATGGAGATCACGTAGAGAGTGCCACTGTCAATGGCTGATAATATAATGGCTTAGTTGGGTTGTATAGAAATAAGCAGCTTACGTTGTGTGTCCACCAGAAAGTAAGAAAAAAAAAAAAAAACATGTTTTGGCATATGGATGTCAAGGCACGAAAGATAAATTTCAATCTTGCTGTAGGTTCATACCCCATTAGAATAATGCCTATTGAAAATAACATTTTGCGGACATTGGTGTTGTACCTGTGATGGTGGGGTCGTCATCCAGTAGTAAGGCCACATTGCTGGTCGCCTGGCCCTCGTCTAGACCCGCCTACAATACAGTCAGCCAATCAGAACACAGCAGACCCAGCAGTAAAATAAAACCCTGCTGTAGCACCTTTTTGAATCGCGCATGATAGCATCGCAAGTTGTAAAGAAAAGTACATAAAAGCTTCTTTTTTCTAGACTACCGTTTTGTCTCAATTTTACTTATATATACATAAAATCTAAAATTAAAAACACATACTTCTCGTTTGGGAAAAATATTTCTTTGTTCAAACATGTAACATCAAAGATCAAATATAAAAATGTTTTCATACATATGAATAGTTTTATGTATGTTACAAATCTGAATATCTTTAAAAAGTCATTCATAACAATACAAAGCATAGAAATCCTTTATGCTATAACTGTCTAAAGTAATGAAGTATTATTCTCGCCTATAAACAACTTTACTACCTGTGTGATATTTGCTGATCTGAATCCTGGAGATGCCTGTATTCCTTCCATATTACTCTCATTCAGAGAACCCTAAAATTGCAAAAGTGGAAAAAAACAAATAATCATAATGAAGTATAAAAATAAACAATAAAGCCCAGTTACAGTGACACAACAAAATTTAGAGTTCATAGTTCATAATTTTCAAAACATCGAGTTACCAAAGTTCCTGGTGTTGCCATGACAGAACCCCCAGGTGTAGCAAACCCAAGCATTGAAGAAACTTCAAACCTCGATGCAGACGGGATATTCTGTGGTGTGTCTGAGAAATGTAACAAAGTTATCAATATACTTAATAGATACCTTGTATCAAATAAGTGATGGAATTGAATTTGGGGGGCAGTGGAAACATGTTTGCAAACCTTGAAAGTTTTACTGACAAATTGCTTTATTTTGGTGGCAGTACTTAAGGTGACACACCACCCTGCTATGATAAGTTCATGTAATTTCTATTTCAAGTGTCATTAAGTGCTGTCTTTGTTTGAAATATTTGCAAAATCACTGCCTGAATAGACTGTCATTGTAAATTTGAAAAATAGTCAGACTTAGACAGGGCACGAAATGGCTCGCTGCTGGGAGCCATAGGCTCCTAGAAAAAATTGGATGCCCCTAAATATTGTAAGCTGGTTGCTAAATGCGACCAATGCCAAATGCAACAAGAGCGTAAATCTGTGAATATTATGTTCAAATCCGGTAATATTTTACAAGTATTTCGATCACCGTTTCACCAAAATGTGGAGTAACCATCTTGTTTTAACCCATCAATCAATTTATCAAATCAATCAAATCCGAAGTTTATTTGAGCAGCGGAATTCCGAGCAGAGGGAAATGAAGCAACTTGCGTTCATACTTGGCTCCCAAAAATTCAGAGTTGGGAGCCAAATGCCCCTTGACTCCAATCCTGATTTCATGCCCTGTTCAGATGATGGCATGCATTTTCATCGCTTAGTAATCCATTTTTATGAAATCTGAAATTTTGTGAAAATATGCACTTGAAAATACACAACCAAAAAAAAATGCTTATGCCACAATTTTTCACTTGCAAAAGTGGAAAATCAATTAGCAAAATACCAGTGTTGCAGCATTAAATTCCAACCCAGCATATCAGAAGTTAACAGCTAGCAAATCTAGGTCCTTACATGTACATTTATGGTTATCTAATCTTCCAATAAATCGTAATAAATTATAACAACTGTTTTTGTTTGCTAATCAATTTTGCTATACGTAAGTTAAGGGATGCTTACAGTTTGTATGCCTTAGCATTCTTGGTGTTTTTCTGCTTGATCGCAATATGGAGCTTGGTGTGCCCACAGCATCATCCAGTAGAGCAATGGCTAAATATAGTCAAGGCAAAGTACTTACAGAAAACTATGTCAAATAGTCAATTTACAGCATTCAGAATAAGCAACATAAAATTATTTTTCCTGACACTGTTTCCAATATTGATTATAATATTCACACATCAATGGTGACCCCATAAGAATTCAAAACACATCCTCTGTAAATAGGATATAATGAACTAGATTGTTAAAAAAAGATTTGGAAAAGGATACACTTCTGTAGGTTTTGACTGCGTCTCTTCATGGCTCGACTGACCTCCCCCTGCCTTGGCACTGGGGAGTCACCCTCAAGAAGATTGGTCAGCGAATACATCCCTTCACGCCCTGGAGCTCTAGTACAAAATAAAATAGCCAATGTGAGTTTATTTTCAGACTAGGATGACTATTTTTCCACAAAGAAATTTTTAATATAATGAAGAAATTTAGAATAAAAAAATGAAAATCATTTCAAATACATTTAACTTTATCAAACATTAAATCCTAATGACATTTATCTCACACACATTGGCAATGTATTGCCCAAGCGCTTCTAAAAATAATCTTAAAATAAATGTTATAATTTCTACTTTATCATAAGATTTGGCATTTAAGTAATTATGTCTCATATTAAATTCCCATTTTTACCTCAATTGCCTTTTGTAATCAATGGCTTCCTTCATTCCATCAGGATTAAATTCGGAACTTGGTCGCTGAGAAAACTAAAATGAAACGTAATAAAGATCATTGTCACTTTCATCCAGTATTATTCAGTATATTGAAGCACTCTGGTGTGAAATATATATATAAAAAAACATAAATCATGTACTTGTTTAAGGTCTTAATTCACCCACTAAGCAGAATCAGACAACTATGTCTCTACTACCTAAATTATTGGCATCTTTGTTACACTTTATTTTCTTCAACTCCGTGGGGTACATACAGACATAATACATTAAAATGGTAGATACCCACCCGGAGTACGACATGCGTTCAATTCTGCGGTAGTATCCTCATAAAAAGTTATAGGGCTGTGACGGTTAGACAAATAACTGACATCGGGTAGGTTTTGCGTAGGTGCCGGTTACAAAATGTTGTATACCTTCTGTCATCACATTTTATTTGCATTGGTTATGACTTATGATAGTAAAAAATCAAATATCTAATGTTGTTTGTGAATTATTTCTATCAGGAACACAACTAATATTAAGCTGAGCTAATATCAGCTATCGACCATGACACTTGCTAGCCTCCAGTCTGGGTGTCAAATCGATTAACAACAACGCATTTGTTGATCGGCATTCCCAAAGATAGCAATGTGTAATCCATTAATAATTAAACAAAAGCAGTTTGCATCCATAGTAAATGCATCTAATGAACCTACGAAATGCAGACTGGTACAAGATAAAAATATGCTTCTTCTCCGTCTGATTTAAGATTGAAATAAAAATGTTTTAATTACACTATCGAATTATGAAATGCAATAAAACAATAGAGAATACTAAGATATTATTTATATATAAGACATAACGCCAATGACTACCAATTTTGTTACAGGCAAGCTTTGTGTGCACTGTAAATCTTCAAGTCACTCATCATCACCCACATAGATCTAGGTAGATATACCGTACAAGCCCGTGATTGGGGATATGTTAGTTCTCTAGTATGTCAATTAACCGAGGTCGGATCGGTTAAACTGTGTAAAATCCGTAACCCAACTGAACTGTAGCCGTCACAGCCCTACATTACTATAATTTTGCGTATCTTGCCTATACTGATATTGGTTTATATATTATATATAATAAACACTCCTAAGACCACATAGTATGTACCGAAATATTTCAAACGACTAGAGAACTGTTTATTAACCAAGAACCAATCTAGAAACCATCAGATCAATGTTAAATATTTGAGGCACTAGTAAGTAACGTTTGTGGGGGCCACCTTTTGAATAATTAATAATTAAGTAGTTAGGAAAGAACAGAACTACAGCACTTAACGTATAATTCCTCCCACTCCGAGAGTAACAATATCAACAATGACAATGTCATAAGCGCACGCTTCCCAAATACATTGCCGTATCTCCATATATATTATATATTCTCCGCTATGGCCTATGCGTCAGTAAGTTTATTATGGAAAATTAGGTGGTCCTCAGTAGCTCAGTGGTTAGAGCGTACGACTTGAAAACAGGAGTTGCTTGCATCGTAAGTTCGCGGCCCGGTCATGGCAGACACAGTGTCGCCAAAACCGATACGTCGTACGTCTGCCACTGAGTTGCTGATTTCCACCGAAGCACGTCGCCACCGTACAGTGTTACTACTAGACTGTAGCGACGCCAAGCGGAGGTTCGGAAGCCTCGTTAAAAGGCGTGTCCCGTGTAGAGGAGAGCCACACCTCTGCACGTAAAAGAACTCACCTAGTTTGAAAACTATAGCTAGTGGTGGTCTCGGTGGCCTAATGGTTAGAGCGTGCGACTTGCAAACAGGATTTGCTTGCATCGTGAGTTCGCGGCCCACACACGGCAGACTCGCTGTCGCCAAAACAAGAACGTCAAACGTCTAGCCATTAAGTTGCCGATTCCACACAACGTGTCGCCACTGCTGAGTAGCAATGCAAGACAGTGGTGACACAAACGGGTTGGCGCTGCACTGTGGCTGCCTGGATTCCCTCATATCCACAACAAGTTTCACATGTATGTGACTATTCTCATCAATAAAGCCTTAGTGCCCTGTGAGAAAGGTAAATTATTAGTGTGATCCCCCCACCCCTGAGGCTCAGTTGGCTACCTAGCCTGCCTCTGGAGAGGTACATGTACAAACACCACGTGGCCTCCCATTCACACGTTGCCTCATAAGAGGAGGCCAGTCTCTCATCTGAGACTGGCTTACTTGTGAATTACATATCCAGATCCAGACGGTCATATTTTGTGATGACTGACTGCACAAAATCCGTCCATACACTATCAACATCAGTTACACCCTGACCGAGAATAAGCAGTATCTGTACATATGACAATTGACTTACTGTCCATATGTCCTTTATTGTTGAATCTGTTTCAACACTGAATCTATCTGATTTACGCGCCATTAATGATTATTTGCTGTGTTATTCAAAATGTGGCGCACATATTCACATTGACAGGATCCGGAAGTGAGTAGCCGGTTCATGCTACTATACGTTACATTTGAAATTTGCGTTAAAATAAAGAGCACCATCATCGGCTGATTGCGTTATGTCCAATGGCATGTTGCACGGGAACTAGTCCTGTTAAATTTCGTTCAGCAGGTCTCGTACTACCAATGGCCCCATGCAATCAAATGAAGAATTTGCTTTGCCTAATGCTACACATCTCCGCTAAAAACCTACAAACCATAACGGGACTCGTATGAATGAGTAGGGAAATGTTGTGCCTTTAAAAGTAAACTCAAAATTATATTGCATGACCACCTTTGAAGTGAGCTACAGACAGAGCTTTAAATGCCGGATACTGTAAATATGTATATAATAAACATAAAATAATATAATAAAATATATAATAAATGAGCTCTTTTTATCTATAGCTGAATATCAGATATTCAAAATAGCCTAATATTTCAATGGCTGACAGTCCATCATTTTCAAAGAAATGAGGTCATTTTCTTGGAAGAAAACAACCTCGAAGGAGTGTTTGTTCAGTGCTGGGTCCCCCTGGCTGCCCCCTCCTTCCTCAATAAGGGTAGGTAAGCATCTGGGATTCCTATTTAACTTTGCTCCTTTGGTTCTGATGTTAATGACCTCTAAGACTTTTCTATGTCTATCTCTTGGTTCTTTTTCAAGGATTTGAATGTTCTGCATTAGCGGTGGAATGATTGGAACTTGTCCTGTTTTGTCTTGATGTTGGCTGAGGGCTGATTTCTGATCTTTCTTTACTACTGACTTCTCATGTTCTTCTACTCTCTCGCCTAGCGATCTTCCTGTTTCACCAATGTAAATGTCTCCACACACCTGAACAAACACTGCTTTGAGGCTGTTTTCTTCCAAGAAAATGACCTCATTTCTTTGAAAAAGATGGACTGTCAGCCATTGAAACATTAGAATATTTTTAATATTCAGCTACAGATAAAAAGAACTCATTTATTATATATTATCAAATACATAGCAAATGAACTTGTTTATTAATGAAAATATGATGCTCTCCCCATGGACACCCTGCCAATATACACCATGTCACAAATTATAGCAATGCACAATCTGCAAGATTTATTTTCTACAACTTATGCATACCGTTTGGATCCACAGAGGTTGACAAGTCAGCCTGCTATTTTTTTCTGCCACTCACATGTCCTAGCCACCATACAACAACGGGAAAGCATGGCATGGACATTTAAAAATGGCCTCTATTATTATGATTGGCTGATTGCGTCATGTCTAATGACATGTAGTCCTGTTAAATTTTGTTCTTTGCACATCAGGTGCGGTTGGCGGGGAAGGAGTGGGAGAATTCCGGGGGAGAATGGAGGTCTGAGGGTGTGGCACAGGTGGTACGTCACCCCTGAGCGTGACCCCCTCCCCATTTCATCCAAAGACCGGGGGTGGGGGTGACGGCACAGGCGGTGCTACGTGTTTAATATACACCTGAGTGTGACCCCACCCGGCCCTCCCTCATGAATTCCATCCCAAACGAAATCATGAAAGAATCATGAAGTTTATTTCATAAAGCATGAAACATTACACGAGAATAATACAAATAATTAATTCGATACTAATACAAACATAAAATACATAAATCTAAAATACATAAATCTAAAATACATAAATGTAAAATAAAACTGGATAACCGAAAATACAAATTATAAGCTAGCTGATGACACAAGTGATAAACTTTCTCTATCTTTAAAAGCTATAACACAAAATTTTTCTAAATTTATGAGGAGTTCTCCTTCACTGTTCAATAGGTATATGAGTTTGTCAACATCTTTTAATTTATCAAAGTTTTTACATACATGTATGTCTCTTGCCTTATCTAGTAATATACCTCGCTTATCATTGTGTAAAGTACAACCCAATATAAAATGTGCCTCATCATCTATTACATTACAATTACTGCATGATCTTTACATCCCTCGTGTGTGTTAAGACGTCATCATGCCCCCTTATACATCCCTCAGATTGCACCAAGTAGCAGGGGATTATGCCACCGGATGTTGATGTTCACCGCCTCTACACGTACTTTTAGTAGATTCTGGACACGCCCCACAGTACGAAATTCATTGTCTATTCATATTCAAACCTACACGTAGATCTTCATAAATAAAAGAAACACTTGAAGACAAAATGAATCAAATGAACACGTATAAGCAAGAACTAGGCCTTTCAGGGATTTCCTTCGTATACATTTAATTTTTATTAGACTGTATTTATCCTCTTCCAATCGTTAATTCATAAGTTTTAGGATAGCCGTATCTATGACATATACATTTTCCCGAAATTACCTTGTGACGAAGTCTGCATGATCCCGAGCACATGGCAATTTGCCCGCCATCCCAGGGATTTTTGACTTTGTGTTGAACTCAAATGCACGTGGGGGAAAAATTTCCAGCCACAGATGCTTTGGGTCCTTGGCCCAGAGTCTCACTATCAGTATCAGCAGGTGGCCTGGAGGTAGAGAATATTTTGCTGATTATGGCATGTGTGGGGAGTGTACAGGTGTACTGTGTTTTCACAGTAAGATGCGCATTTTGAACCAGATTGTGTGGCATTTGCAATCCCTTTATTCATGTTATTGGATTTCCAGCATATGTGGGGCACTTTAATTGTGTGACTTTTGATCCTTATAACGGATATGGTATTTTTCGTGTGTGCTTTTTTTCCTAACCAGATTTTTAAAAATCACAACTTTTTCATTTTATTGTAGCCCGATGTTAAAATTATTATGAGTTACCGCCTATATTTTCTTACTATTGCTGTCTTAGCATTTGCCAAAACCTTAAAAATTATTATACTTTAAACATTATGGCACAGACATTTAGCACTCAACTGATGGTTTGATAAATGGTCACTTGAATTAATTTTGTCCTCTGTTAAACCATTACTCTTTACAATAATCGACCATACAGTGAATCTATTCGACGATTTTTCGTATTATATTGCACGTTATACATGTAATCAGATTACAACTCGTGGAGTAGAGGAAACAGATTTATTACCGTTTGATAATTTGCGCGTTCTACGACCTTCTATAGATTCTACCATGATAAATACTCTTCTTTCAATTCACATAAAATGACACTGAGAAATAAGCACATATATGTGCAAGATGTGAAACAAACATTTACTGTACCTTGCCACGTGCACGAGGTGTAGTTCCGTTGCCATCCTGAGAGCAAATGAACGAGTATCTTGGTCATGGGGCCCACAAGCCAGCCCAGTATCCCAGGGCAGCCAGCATAAACATGTACAGTAGAATCTCTCTACTATGACCACCCACGGGACTGGCCTCAATTACGTGTTCTCATCGCAGAGGTGGTCTCGTAAATGGATATTCGTAATAGTCTGTTTATGAATATTTGGAATTGCAAAAATGGCCGTACTACATATGGGGGGTACATGTATTTATAGAGGTGGGTTAGATTAGAATTTCCACTGTATTTGACATCGCGGGGTCAATCAGCGACATGGCTTCTACATGTACTTCATTCAAATCACGTCTAGATTCTGTCGATATTACACAATTCCATAGAAATGGGATTGGCCTCTGTGATTGGAATGTGGAACCGTTGGAGTTCAACCACAAATGATAAGTAAACGCTCGTAGTAAGTGGGTGGACAGTTTATTATTAGCACTTTAGCACTTATTATTAGCACTTTTTTGGGCTATATGCGTAACTCACACCATGAGAGGGAAATATACCTATTTTGAGATGTGAGAATGGCCCTTGATTTTTTATGAGAAATGACAATGGAGGTCAATTTCCTTTAAGAATTGTGAGAAATTGAAAAATTTAGAAATTGTGAAATGAGAATTGTCAGAGAATGTAGGGAGAATGGCTCTGGATTTGGGCTGAGAATTGAGAATGGGGTAGGGTATATTCTCCCCTCCATCATGAATGATTGTTGTAAAATTGATAAATATATGTATTTCACAATATTTCTGTAATGGCATATATTACCTCTGATCAAAATCTCAAATATTAATCTTTTGGGATAATTAAGATTAAAAAAGTAAATCATGGAGTGTGCAAAGTGGCAACTGACTGTCCTGTGTTCATAATGCAAACAGCGAACATTACTTATTGTTGCCGAGCACAAGTTCTCTTGGAAAGCGGGTATGATGGTCGACTTAGAGCCTTCTAGTAACTTACATGTTCTACACTGATCTGTGCTCTACTGTGATGCACATTGGTTCACGATTAACGACACCATTGAGAAAACACAGAAACTTTGTAGTATTGCTATACTTCTCTCTCTCACACACGTCTTTTGTAGTATTGAAATATAAAAATTCATATTCATATTAAAGTCTTAAATTCCCACAGCGACTTGCTGGTCCTTTGCAGCAGACATCAATGACAAATCTAGTTATTGACAACAGTTGTAAGAAAGTTTGAACTAAAACGACAGATCAACAAAACACAAACTAACAAAAAAAATCCATATGTTTCCGTTCATGGCGCCGCAATTGACCATATGCAGTCAGAACTTAGCAGATGCTTCTTTCTTCAACTGAAAAGACATAAACAGAATCTCATCTTCGATGTAACAAGAACGAGGCATCGAAAATTGGAAAATCGATATGACATTAAGGAACAAGCTTCATCTAAATATCAGCGAAATAAAATGAAATGGGAGGAAACAATGTTCGCCTAAATCAGACGAGAAATATGGCCATTTCCTGAGCGCGCATGCGCCCCTGAGGATCACGGGTAATTGATGCTTCCGGCCGCGCGGAGTTGTGGGTAATTGTAGCCCGGGGGCGCGAGAAATGAAGTGTATATAGAGCAGCAGACGAGATGGCCAATGTCTCCCAAAGGGGGGTTCCCTCATTGGCGGGCAAACTACTGCCTGGTGCATTATGTTTAGAAGACAAGTGCGGTCTGTTCAGTTTTTTCCTTCTGTGTGTTTGGAATTGTTTGTTTGTTCCAATCCATATGATGCTAGAATATACATATGAACTTGATATTGGAAGCTTCTGTGGATTAAGTTGGCACAAATGACACGCATTTTGCTTGTTTCTATCGGATGGTATGCGCTGACCCCATGTCTTCACCCTCAAGAGTCTCAGAAGGACTGATTGGATTTACAAGGGGGGAAACCTGGCACAAACATACATGTACCACAGTGGTAATGACGTATTAAACGTGATTAAGATCCGGACGGCGAAGAGATTGTGGTAAATTGACAATGGTCTTTTCACATTTGATATGAGCACCTTTGTTCACAGACGACATCCCAGCGTGCAGACCTTCCTTACCCCCCTCCCCCTCCCCCTGCACTCCCGTCTTTAATCAGCGGTCAGTCGCTGACTTCAAAGGTCGTCGTGTCGTGTCAGCAGCCGCTTAATCAGCAGCCTTTCTGGGGATGGGTGGGGGTGAGTTTTTTTTCTTCAAACTACAGCAGGATTTCCATTGTACATCAGATTTCTTCTTCTTCTGTCCATGTAAACACGATTGTGTCGAATGCGTTGAAGAGCTATGGCAGTAGTATACAGATAAACACTTACATATCGTCGCTAAATCCATGCATTTGGAAACAGCACCCGTTATTTGATTAGCACTGTGAAAATAAAAACATGACTAGCCTACACCTACCTTCACACACCACACCACGGGTGTCGCTGCTGGCGGCTTTGTCTCACGCGTCTCCAAGCTCGAGGCAGGGGTTCTGGGGTTGCTGCGTCTCTTGTGGGATGTTGCCATCGCCGCCAGTGTCGCCCTGTGCGTCTGCCCTCATTGCATTCACGGGAATGTGAGTTATTGGAGGGTAGCAGTCTCGTGGTTTGTTTGTTAGTTCGTTTGTTTGTGATGGTGTGCGTGTGTTAGGCTGTACCTAGGGAGGGGGGTGGGGTTAGAGGTACTAAGTAAGTGGACATCATAAAAGCGGGTAAAGGGGAGACGGGCAGATGGAAAGACACACATAGGGGGCTAAGGAAAATGGAAAGATAAAGGTAACTATAACAAGTTAGAGTTGAAAAAACAACAACATGAGGGAGGAGCTGAAAATGTCAAGGTGCAGATGCAACACCACAAAACAGCAAAAGTAGCAACAGGAACACTTCACAATATCAACATCACCAGCTAGCATCAACTGCACCAAGAGTATGAACAAATATAGTGTTTAAGTGAAAAAAACTTCTGCTAAAAACAGCAGCAAAAACAAAGAAGCAAGATTACCAGCCCTCGCCGCCGCCGCCGCCGCCGCCGCCGCCGCAGCAGCAGCAGCAAGAACAGTGGCACAAGTACACGCAGCCTCCCAGCACCACTGATCATCTGAAACATACACACCATGTCCCTTCCCACCGCCGCAACAACCATCACCATACGCCACGTCCCCGGCACCCAATTTGCCCCCGGGCCCCGGGAGGCCTCGGCCCGGCGACAGGCGCATTAGGCGGGCGGGTGGCGGGGCCGGCGGGGCCGGGGAGGAGGCCTGGGGGAGGCGCCGGGACAGCGAGGGCCGTGATTTGGACACAAGGTTGCCGTGATTCAATTGACTGTGCAGTAACATGGTTGTTGGTGTGTTGACAGGGTGCTGGTGACGGGCCAACCTGGGTCATGAAACGCAATGCTTGTGAAACACATGAGCAGCGAGCATTGTGCGCAATGCGGGGAGAAGGTTTTGGGGGAGTCTATTGCTCGTGTTTGTGGTGTAGTTAGCATGGTGCTGGTGTTGGCGGAAACGGGCAGGCAGGAGGTGCAAGGAGGCAGTGGTTATGTGCAACTTTGTATATTGTTCATGTAGCACCATCTCAAAAGCGACTACCTCTGTAATATAATCATCTTTTTAGGATTCCATAGTTCCAGTTAGAAGACACCTCTGTAATAAGATCATTGTTGGCCGATTCCAAGCCATTAGTAAGAAGCCACCTTTGCAGCTCCATACCACCGTAAAGAGGCTGTCTCTCTGTGGCCCCTTCACACTGAACCCAAGGAAATATTTGCCGCAGTCCTTCAGGCTAATCTGATTCAAATGGAGTTAGTTTGTGCAATAAGATGACATGATGAGCACATGCAGCTTTCTTATGCTCTCCTGGCATATGGTACTGATATATCTATAACCCTCCATAAAAAGCTGCCAAACTCTACTACACAGCTCCACAACAGTCCAGTCTTACTCGGGCACCACTTGAAGTGAAGTGATCATATTGGCAACTGTCGAGCATGCACGG
>CM032668.1:10594090-10707003 GCA_019095985.1 Streblospio benedicti
CCTCTATCTATATATAGAGGGGGTCTCTATCGAGGGATTTGTTGCGTATGCTTAGTAAACATTGTTTTACAATTGTCCTTGGCAGTGGAAGACCCGTAGCCATAGTATAGGCCTAGTACATGTACACAAAGTGCTATCCAGTCCCCCAAAACGTTCAAGTTCATGAGTATACTAGTAATTTAATGATTTGGTAAACTAGGTTGAAGTGGTGAACATGTCTGCTCTGATGTTATGTTCATCTACTGCAATTGTATACGTCTACATGCACTACTTACTATTTGTATGTAACACCACCAGAAAATTTGATTTATATGAGAAGTTATATGAGAAGTTTTCCCATGTCTACAAATATATAACAGTGACTGTACGGAACCCGTAAAACCCAGTGGTTGTGTCTACATTTCCCGAAAACCAGGGTATATGCCCATGCCAACTTCAATAGTTTTCATTTTACCAGATTTATTATTACATGTAGGCTTCCTGTGGCAGAAAGAGTGGGTTGATGTCTAATGGGGCATGCTACCCCACCCCCAAAAGAAGAAGAAAAAGTTTTGTTCATTGGATTTTTGGCATCTTTGCGAGCTTTCTTATACACAAAAGGTGCGAAATCCACTGGCTGCGCCCTCACCAGTTACCAAACCTGGACCTGCTAGTACATCTTCTGTTTTATTTGGCAGAAAAACAAAGGGAAACAAATGAGTTAGAACATTGAGGAAAGGGTCAGCAATAAGAAATTTTATTGCTTTACAATACACTGTAAAATCCCCTGTCAATATCCTCGCCCACCGCTTCAAGGGCAGTTCAAGTTCACCAAAAGCAAATATTATGACCGAACCACAGTAAAAAACACCCACTTGTTGGTCTAATTAATAACAAATAGGGTGCTGACAGTCATTAAAAAGTAGCAAAAGTTAACAAATGTCCACTATCAAGTCAATAAACACGCCCACACCAGCCAAAAAACATGCAATGCATTCAACCTGAAATTTCTATCAACAATAAAAGCATAACTAAAATAAAGATAAAAGCAGCATAAGTCCATAAATTACTACACGGTTCCATACTGCCGACAGTCAGCTAAAGTGGCCATTAAGCATATCTAACGACGTGTTAGGCCAGAGAAGGCTGTAAATTCACTTCTGCCCAATATGAGTTGCGCTGGGGCCAAATTATCATAGGCACGGACTCGTGAGAGATGCGAATAAAGAGTGCTGTTGGTTATGCCGCATAATTGGCTCTTATATTGCTGTTGTTGATTAGTAAGATGCAAAAACAGGTTGCTACAGGGGAACTAGCTGGTATAGTTGCACCTCCAGTAAGTTGCACCTCTTGATTGAGACCACCTCTGTAACTGAGACCATTTCTCACAGTTTCAATCCGTGATAAGCAGATAAGCACAAATCTCGGTAAAAAAGATCAGTTGTCTATTGAGAACTCCTCACGCCAGTCCTTGAGTGGTATTAATTGAAAAGTTTTATTGTATGTTGTTCCATATCTGGGTCTGGTGCACAATCTAAGTAATAAAGATGCATAATTTATGTGACTGGGTTCTTCATAATAAGCAAGTTGTTAAACTGGTAGTTGTGTATAAACTTCTGAACCACCTTTTAAGCAGTATTGAACGGACATGCTATATTACAAACTGACTATGCAATCTAATGAGAGGAATATTGGAAATATATTACATCTAATATTCTTGAAAGAAGATTTTTTCGTGATTCTGTATTTGCTGCCTTAAGAAATTTTAAGCAAATTTAGAATCCGTCAACCTGGTTTCTTTACAAAGTTTTCATCCATTTCTTGAAGTGGCATCTCATAGCACCACTACAAATCATGTGATGAGTATCATAATTACAGTACAGCCTCACCTCAAGTATCACAATGACGTGCATGTGATAATTGTGGTTCACGTCTGCGACCGTTATGACGATAATAAGTGCAAATCCAAATCAATTTCAATACATACTGACATAGACCGATTCCCGTGTGCCTCAAGACCATGGAAGACCTGTGTTCACCCCTGAATTCATTCTCATGTTGTTGATTTTTCATCACGCATGCGAAAGCCACTGTGGGTGGGACCCACCTGTTACGAAAACTTCGATCTGCCAGTATGCAGATCCCAAACCAATGTCCAGTAGAAACGCCGCACTGTACACTCCCCCGGAAGCGCCGCGCACGCCATTTTAATATCCGGGTTACAAAGGCCGCCATGTTTGTTGGCGGTAAATATCGTCTGCACATCACGTGACTGATTAGCGGCCATCGTTGAACAGCTGCAGCAGCCGACGAGAAGCAAGCGGTAAATACCGTCTGCATCTTCTTCAATCATGTTTTATGGCGATTACATCGCCGCCGATCTGTTGCATGACTCGGGATTATTGTTTGATTGATCGGAAACAACAAAAGCTACCGTGCAACCTGTCTTCGGTGGACACCTTTGGGAGACGTGAAAAGTATCCAAATAATGCATGTATCCTTTAGGGGCTTTACCTTTTATCACAATATGGTTCAGGGTGGGTTTGACAAAATAGGGGTGTGAGGGTGTGAGGGGCTGCTAGGAACCCGAAAATTGGTAGTAACTTTAGGGACCTGGTGGTAGGGGTGGCGAGGGCTGAAATTTTCAAACAAAAATAGAGGGCTGTGGTGGTTTAAAATCTTACCACAATGTTTTTTTTCGTACCCTACTCTCATTGGGCCATGATAAATGGTAGCCCCCATAACATAAAGGTTCTTCTTACAATATGCTATGCAGAGGGTGGTAGAATTGGCAAGTGGCGAAGTAAGATAGGTGTCTTGCCTTCACATGGGCATGACATCGTCCTCGTGACATTGTTCCACCCTCGTTACGCAGACGGTGGAGTTGGTAAAAGCATCAAGAAATCACACACCCAACTTTGATTACTTTGCTCTCATTGGTGCCATCTTGTGTGACGTTATTAGTCTTTGATGATGACTTTCTGACATGACCAGTTGAAAATATTTAGCAATATTTTAATACATATCAGCGTCCCAGACCTTCATGTGAAAGATAAGTGTGAACCTCCATATCTATAGAAGCCTCTATTCAAGACCACCTCTATTTAAAAGATATTTTGTGTGGGCCCACACTCAACGAGTGTCTGCTTCATTTCTATTATTAAATAAATTATATCATAACGTTCTCATGTAGTGATCAATCTCCCAGTTGGAAAAAGCATCTTACAGACAAAATGATTATATATCAAATTTTCATTGAATATAACAAATATACAACACATCCATCAAAATGAATTATAAAATACAATCAGACAAAGGATTATTCACACAAATAACTTAAAAAAAAGAGGGTCGACCTCTCGTAGAGAGTGGTGTGGGCCTTAG
Source organism: Streblospio benedicti (assembly GCA_019095985.1). NCBI lineage: Eukaryota > Metazoa > Annelida > Polychaeta > Spionida > Spionidae > Streblospio > Streblospio benedicti. Next base: position 10,597,454 of record CM032668.1, read on the forward strand.
CCTTCCTAAAAAACAAGGATGAATTGCCTCAAATAGACCACCTCTCTAGTGTGGTCACAATCTACGAGTCATATGGAAAGTCTTGACAAAGAGGTTCTGCTGTACATCATTCGCTGACAAGTTGTTGTTCCATTATGACATTGATGCGCATGTTTCAAGATGATTATGTGGTAATAATGCTGAAAAATTCAGTTCGATCTGTACTGTCATCTTTGGTTGATTGGAAAAATGAATAATTCACATTTAATTTGCGCTTATGATAATTCTTCTTCAAATGCACTATGATTTTTTTTGTCCTCTGATTTATGGTTTTCTCGACATGGGGTTGACTTCAGGTCAGGTGTGAATTATGAATCTTGAGTTATGCCACCAACTGAACTCGACGGTGAATCAAACATTATTCACTTTTGTCCAACTTGTCTATATTTTATGATCAACATGTACAGTAGAACCTCTCTCTTAGGACCACCGAAGTGTTCATCTCAATTTGTCTCACTGGAGAGGTGGTCTTTTTATTGAGGTTCTCGTCAGCATCTTAATTAGATGAAGATAAAAGGTCACAAAATATAGTCTTGTTATTGAGGTGCTCTCTATACAGAGGTGGTCTTACTGTAAGGTTCTGCTTTAGATTTTTTATTGCTACTCCATGTCTCCCAAGATGTTAATTTTGCTGATGTGTCTATATTATTTACGTCTACATGTACTCGACAGATCACATGGGGTCGTAGGGGCAAGTTCTTCTTCACGTGCCAGCAGTAGCAGTGTTTATGTCCTAAACCAAAGATGGAATTTCACAAATGTTCACCAACAAATTTATGTGGAGGTGGTGGGGTTGGGGGCTCTTGTAACTTTCACCGATCATTCCAGATTGACTCCTATCATGTGATAAAACAAACCGTTCTTTTGCACACTGCTCATTTTAACCTGGATGACGTCACACACATTCAAACATAAAGCTCTAATGTCCAAACAGCAGAAAGTTCACCCCAAATCCGCAAATTGTCAAAAATCGTCTGTTTTAGCCGTATCACGTGACTCGGCGTCCTTTAATCAGATCACGTCTGGGAGCAGCCCACAAATATGCCACTTCCGACTTGCCGACCCCTAAACCACTCAAAGCCACCTCTTCTTTTTAATTCAAATGGCCCCGAAATTTAAGCTAATTGCATATCGTGTAAAGACAGACTAGTTTCCTGCAGCTAATCAAATCGAGTCTTAATATAAATTTGGCTAATCGAGTTTCACGCCGACAACGCCGGCGTATTTACGATGTTTATTAATCGCATAGCGCGGGTGATGGCCCGGCGCAAATCGAGTTTGCCACAGTAGACGCATGCACACTAATTCTTATGATCTAATATCGACCGGCGGGCGATAATGTATGACATTTGACCTCGTGACCTATCGACCGCGTTTTCTTGTTGCATCAAGGTCATATTTGGTGCAATGTTTAATTAAGCTTTGATGATGCAGTGGCAATATGCTCACAGTGTAATAGGGCTCTTCACCACGGCAGTGTTATTCAAGTGATATAGAAAACGTCGCTAAAAAGCTCGTTCATTAACATATTTAAGTAGTCTACTGTAGTTTAGATAAATTTTGCCCCGTGACTGAGAAGGGAGGTTTGGTATAGCGGTCGGGCTCTCAGCGGGCTGCAGACAGGGACCGTCAGCATTGCGGGGGCCCCAGATGTAAACCAGTAGGTTTATGCAGGCAATTGCTCTGTGGCAAAAGCGCCAAGTAACAAGGAATCTCAAATATATATTTTTAAGGGCCCCAGATTTCTCCAAAATGATTATACCATTTTTTAAACGTGAATGACCGACTCAAAAAAGGCCCCCAGTGTATTCTCATCCAAAATAAACATTTGCTGAAAGATTTCAGGCTGTAGGCCTATATTACATATACATTTACATTTTCCAGGCCCCAAAAGCATCTTATCAACACACACATACATGTAAGGACATATTTAATGATGTCGCATGTGGTACAAAGGTCACAGCTCTTAACAACATTTGAATCTGAAGCGACAGGCAACAGTAGAAAACACAAGGTCATCCCTAAAGCCTTCATGATTGTGCTGTGCAAGGAACATGAGATCAATGGAAGATCCGCGTGGTCAGCCCAGGAGGAACCGGTACCAGCTTTGACTTGCCCCCCCCCCAATCCACTTGTCACTATTGTCATATGACCACCGCCATCATGGTGTCATGTGACCAACTGAGGATTTCATCGCAAATATGTTTCGACTGAGATAGTTTAATGAGATAGGTAATGCCCTTTGGTTTCGACAACATCAAAAGTCTCGCCGACTCAGCAATTAACAGGGTTCAATAGAAATACTAGTATACACGTATTCCTTAATCACAAAAATAAACTGAACCCATGATGAACCAAATCTTCAACGTTATATCATGTTTATGAATATACATTGTGAAGTAAAAATCATAAGAGAACACTGTATTTGTAGTCTTTACTAATTATTATCCTAATATTTTTTCACAAATTACAATTACTTTATTTATTGAAAGATAGTCCTTTCTTTAATTACATTTCAACACACATGCAACAAAATAATTACAATGAAAATTGGTCCACCAAACTTGATCCCATACTAATCAGTAATTTAAACGTAATGTTACTTGCAGATAAAGACTGAAATATTGCTAGGCTTAATAGTGACAACAATGAAAAAGTTTCTCCAAATACATATACATTTCATTGATACAATATCAACACAATAGCAACATAAAAGCAGTAACAAAACAGCTGTTATATAAATATTTTCAGCTTAGTTTTCTCTCAAAAGAGGTAAGTTTCAACAGCACTTCAAATCCCTACTACCTGACAAGGCAACAAAAAGATTTTCTTTTGCAACTTCACATCGGTCTCAAATATCCAAGCTCCACCTCTCCACAAACCGACTCCTAAAGTCACCCCGTTGGACTCTCAAGTCTCCCCACCGACCCCTCGGTTCACCCCGCTGACTCCTGAAGTCGTCCCGTTGGCCCCTGGCTGCGGACAAACACTGCATGACGACCAGGGCCAGGGCGAGCCCCAGCATGAGCCCCATGCCCGCCTTGCTGGCGGCCGCTGCGCCACCCTTCTGGGCCGTGAAGTCAGCACAGCCCCAGCAGTGTGTGTCCTCCACGGCGTTCTTATCCTGCAATACAGAAGTTACACATACTTAGTATTTGATATGTAAGGTTCATTGCATATCGTATGTGTAAAATTGTGTATCATATTATTGGATTTTATTTCTATTCAAGTATGCGCTTATTTTTCAAAAGAGTTGATAAAATGGAATAGTTTCATATGGAAATATCCAAAATACTCGTTAAATGTTTTCGACATCTGTCCTGTTCAGAATATCATTGATAATAAATTGAAAGTTGTATTCTGAAGAGGACAAATGTCGAAAACGTTTAACAAATATTTTGGATATTCCTTTATAAAACTACATTATTTTATTAAATCTTTTGAAAAAATAAATTCAATAAGAAGTAACACAGATACGAGGTTGTTAATCAGTAGAAATATGTGTTTTCATAATTTGATTCGAGAGTGTTTACACCTTGACTTATACAACATAAATTGCATCTTTCGAAGAGTCTGCCCAGGTTGTTATGCCTCAACATTATTATTCCTCGCATTGTTTGCTGTAGGATTTTCGTCTGTCAGGGGATGGATATATTAGTTTTGTGCATGTATATGTGTACAGAATACCACCCTAATTCAGCACTGATAATTGATTGGAAATCCTTTCCTTATTACAGGCCTGGTTATGTAGTACACGGGGAAGTTACCATCCCTGCTAACAAAGGATCAAACTGATTCACCTTCATCTTCTGCTGGTTGCACGCGTCCCCCTTTCCACAGGCACAGCGGTCAAATGCGAAAGACGTCCAGGACTTGCCAAGCTGAGTACCATAGATACGATGTGTGTAAGGATGTATTCTCAAGTCTTTATATTTTCAAATTTATATTGTTAAATAAAGAAATAAACAAATAAATAAATAAATGAATAAATAACTAGTTAAAATATGCTGGCTTAACAAATTTCGTAATAGATCCCACAATGGGATGCTACTTACGGAATATGACAAAAAATTGTCCTGAAGGAAACTTCACTGCAAAGTTTTTATTGCCTTTTTTGCAGGAAAGTTTGAATTTCATAACACCCTGACAAACTATTTGACAAATAATTCCAAAAAGGGATTTTACATTCTATACCTTCTGACATAATCCGTAAATTCTGCTCGGATGCAATGACATACAATGATCTCTCCGTTACAAAAGTCATCCCACACCCATAATAATAGTGAGCTGGGTAAAGTACTACATGGCCCTCCAACCCCATCATGATTTCTGAGAAATGTGCGACCACCTACCGGTATGGGGCAGCCCTCTGTCTGGTCCTCCACACAACCCTCCGGCAACCCTGGAGCATTCTGGATCTCACAGCGTCGCCCGAGCCAGAATCCAGATCCCGTCGCTCCACTCCAGTCGCCGCGGAACTCCACCTGAAATTAGTCCAAACAATGCCGTTAGAGGAGACTTTGACATATAAGCTGGTACTTTCTCTCAGTCTAGAGGGCTGTATAACACATAGCCATTGCTGAGACATGAACCCTGGACTACTACATCCTGGACCACTGCATCTATTTACCAAGTATTTGGCATGAGCTACTAAAAGCTGTGCCATTCCAAAATGAGGGTGTTAATGATCCTGTCTTATAAACAATACATGTAGAAGTTTTCACTAAAGTGTATTACACACATATTGACAATTCGTTATAGATATGTCATATGTCAACGCATACACTCAATATCATGTGTTTCCCAATGCTCGTGAACCCATTTCTAACTATCTCTGTCACATCTTTCCTACTGTCAAAGCAGATTTCTAGATATAGCTGATGGCAACTGTATCTTGGATTTATTTAACATTTATAGCATTAATTAGTATTAAAATACTAACCCTGTAGACGGTACAGATGGCCACCTTATTTCCCCCATCACTCTCGGGAACGACACAGTTCTGCAGCAGATCGGCTGCATCGCTGGGTGCATTTTTGGGGTCAGCACAGCGTGGGTCAAATGTGTGGTTCATGTGGCGATCGAACTCCTTCTGGGCAGGCTTGGTCAGCGCATAGTCGTCCATTGTCACCTGTGAAGCAATGGATATACTTATGTTAAGGTGCAGTGCTATCCACAGAGAGCCAATTCATGGTGGTGTGCCCTTGCAGACTGGGTCGTATCTCTTATGTGCAGCCGCCACCTGTCACACAATGAGTAACTTTTATTCATGTTAAGCTGTACATCATGTGATGCCTATATCTCACAAAAGTGCAAACCTTAGAAAAACTAGAACTACCACCAGAGTCAGGTTGTAAGTTTATCAAATCAAGCTGTCTGTACTTTCCAGATTATCAAACTGGATAAATGATAGCTATGTTTGGATTTACATAATGTTTAGCGAGACCTTTAGCCAAATGAATCAAACAAACACACAAGAGGAGCTGATGATCTTCCTTTCACATTTGACTTACATTGCCGAAGTGGCACACATAGCACCGGATGCTGGTTGCCATGGGAAGTGTTGAGAGCAGGACTGTGGCCAGCACTGCCAGGGTGAGGTGGGGTCTGCAACAAACACATGGACAGTATGAGATATTTGTACTTCATCAAAGGCTACATCTGTTCTATCAAAATAGAAAGGTGCTAAGAAAACTAACTGCTGGATAATTGATTTTTTGGGTGGGTTGGGGTATGGTCCTGGCACTGTTGTGGTGGCGAGATTCACAGGGAAATGTGAACAGTGGTGCGGGGGAAAGGCTATAAAACGTTGTTTTTTGTAATGGGCCGCAAGTTTGTGCTTTGTCTGGGGAAGCCTTTGAAACCACGTACACAAGTCGCAGTCCATGAACTAAAATATGAACATAATTTAAGTTCATATGACATAAAATTTATGACGTTTATGAATCTTATGAACCCAGGCATGATAGCACGCCGCAACGGTATTAAAAAATATAACAGCCAGCGAGTAGAATCCATGGACATTAGAATACCTTAATCCAGGAGACCCCATAGAGGGAAGTATCTTTTTAATTACAACATTAACATGAAACATAAATATACAGTCTGGTACTGTAGAAGTTCAGTTTTCATAGTTCTGTTTTCATATTGATTCTTCATTTTACATTACTCGGAAAAACACCTGTACGTGTAACGTTCTTCAGATATCATGACATCACTGGGACATCTGTTACAGTGCAGCCTCCAATTTAAGACCATCCGGAGCGGAGGGAAAACAAACCAACAAACGAGGAAAACAAAAGAAGCAAATTATACATAAGCAAGCTCTGTAGTTTCCATAAACACCTCTGTGTTTGATACCACCCAGTTCCAGGGGCGAGTCTGCATATAAACCGAGGAGTGGAGACTGACCAGTCCATGACAGCTCCCCCACCCCCCGCCATCGCCCCCTTGTCACGGCTGGGGGCAGTCGCAGCTAATTAACACTAATTACTCCCCCGCCCCCTGTGACCCCCGAGTGACCCAGGGTGGGGCGGGGCACGAGGGCAGGGGGCAAGGAGGCGAGAGGCGAGCGTGACTTCTCCCTGTTATTGTTTTGCACCATTGTGATTAGGTGAATAGCAATGGATGATTGGAATAATCAGATGACAATGGCCAAATGATATGACCGGTGTACGATGATATTGTGAGGCTGAGGGTTGCGGAGGGGATGGGGTATGTTAGCGAATAATATTATGTTAATGCTCTCTCTTTGTTGTGTTGTTGTTGTTGTTGTTGTTGCTGCTGCTGCTGCTGCTGCTGTTGTTGTTGTTGTTGTTGTTGTTGTTGTTGTTGTTGTTGTTGTTGCTTTTAAATTAGATATGTAGGCCTACGTGTATGTAGTTGTAATATCAACACAAAACATCTAACAATGTGAATAAATAGAGATTTTGCGGATCACTACACAAAATCATATAAACTATCGGAAAAATACTAACCTGGTCAAAGTCTTATTCTTAGTATATATAATGTATAAAGTAAACTTATGTTTAAGTATGCTGAAATAAAAAACAGGGTTTCCTGATTAAAAGTGACTTCATGCACTCAGAATTTGAAACGCATTGAACACAAAACGTATTGAGTCCCATGAAAGTCTTTATCTGACTTTATTCCCCTTCGATGGCAATGGACAAGGGGAACATACATGGTAAGTTACGTATCTATCTTTTGTTGGGAAGTCTCATCTTGTGCTCGGCTCAATATTGAGCTGAAAGCTATGCCAACATAGAGATCTACAGGGTGCAAAGGTCATAGTCCATACTCCGTGTGACCAGCATCATCTATCATGCCACGGCAAAACGCGGTTATTCAGAGTTGACACAACATGATAAAATCAAACCACTTTACTGCCAAGGAGATGACACCGAGGCGGTAAGGGATTTCCCCGGGGGAATCCTCGCGACCTGACCATGAGATGACTTCGAGGCTGAAGGGCTTCCCCCGAGGGAATCCCCACGACCTGACCGCGTGCACATAGATCACTGCTTGCTGACACGGCTGGAGACGTCTTTTATGGATAACACAAATACTTTATTATCGCCAATCGTTGTCTGAGATTGAACTGTCGTGCTCAGACGACTTACAAGTTAATGGCGGCTTTTTGTTTCTGATGGAGACCCAAATCTGTCACTATTACTTGGGTGTTTCAACCATCGTTCACATACAAAACTCAAAGTGAAATATTCTTTCTGGGCTTATAGACTAGATCTTTGGTATGTTTTTTACAGGTTACAGTATAACAAATAGAGTTAACCAAGAGGCATATATGTAAAGGTGTCAGGAGTATCCCGTTACTCAATGTCATCCATCTCAACTAGAGATAATTGTGATTTACATGTAAATGTAGGAGTCTACAGGTACACACACAAAACAAAAACACACACGCCCCGATAGCCCTGCTTCCAATTACTAAAAAGTAATTGCAAAAACAGATTATTTTCCCATCATCCACTAGTCACAGATCCTAGGTTTACCGAAGCATGGGTACAGCACTTCTACAGGTGTACGCAAACGTGGCGTCCGGCAACCCTGACTGGTACAGGACATGTAGGGTCGATCTCCACCACCACCCCACACTAATTTCTGTACCTTCCCAACGTCTTTTCACTGGTTTATGGCATTTCCACAAGCTTTTGCATATTCAAAAGCCGTGAAAGTCTACCCCTTTTTAAAAGCTTGGACCTGCCAGTGATAACCTAATTATTGTTCTAACGGTCAAGCCTAGGTACAGCCTTCACATAGGCCTACCCATCAGTCAAGCACTTATGACATCATCATAAAGAAGCCGCCGCCCTTGATCCTGTCATGTCGTCGCCATCAGCCGCCAAACCGAGGTTGTTGTTGTTGTTGTTGTTGTTGCTGCTGCTGCTGCTGCTGCTGCTGCTGCTGCTGCTGCTGCTGCTGCTGCTGCGCTGTTTAACTGATACGAGTACATTGTTCAATAAACGCACTGGCAGTGGTAGGTTATGGGGAGGATGTATGCTCAAGTGTTGGTAGTAGACGGCGGAGAGAGGTGGGGCTGGGAGTTCCAGGGGGAGTGAGTGAGGGGAGGGGAGGTTGTAGGGGCCCAAGGAGGTGTCCCTTCTACACTTTGAATGAGTTCATTCATATGAACATGAACATATGCAATTGTTTTACAATCTTATTGTATTGTATCAGTTTAATTCGCATAAAATGTATAGTAAAATATCAGACTACAGATTAAAGTTTAGTTACAAATTATTTAAAAACATATTCCAAAAATAACGTTTTTTCGCCAATTACTATCCCAGCCGTCCAATAGTAAGAAGGTATACAACGTACAACATACACTATGTATGTATCACAATACAATATATACTAGGGGTGGGGCGAAGCTTTGAAGCTTCGAAGCTTCGTTCGTCTACCTATAGGCCTACCTCCGAGGGTAACTTTCACAACTGAACCTTCGGGTGAATCTAATTTGCTATTATCTATTATTTGAACATGAAATATGATATACGTGAGAAAACAATGGTGGAAGCCAGGAGCTCTATGTATTAACCCTACCACTCTTCGTATGACCACGAATGTATATGCCTGTACATGTACACGTACAAGTGTACATTAAAACCAACTTTTTATCAAGATAAATGATAAATTTTATTGTACACTAGCTGGCCAGTCTCCTATGGAGACTACTTTGTGTATGATGGGAAATGGAGATGTGAAAAAAACTCTAGATTCGTCTGTCTCACTGAAAAAGGACGTTATGATTCCTGCTTGGAGGCTTGTGGGACGTCAAGCGTTGACATTGTTGGTGCAATGCTACCCTGACACTCGTGTATAGCGACTGAAAAAGGTATTTACACTATCATTTTGTGTTTATTTTTTTCCATGAAAAGCCTATGATCATGGCCATGAAAATATTTTCCATAGGACCAGTGAAACAAATGTTTGGAGGCTAATAAATCATTAACCCGTGTACAATACCTGTGGTATGGCTTGTGTAACGTGAAATTACGTGAAAACACAATGGACACTGCGTAAAATGCATTGGAAACACAATGCAATCAGCTAAAAGTGCGTCGGAAAAAGGAGAATATGTACACGAATCAGAACAAACAATCACAGAAAAAAATTCTCGATCAGTTTTCTAGTTAATGTTAACCAAAGGAAGTTCACGAAGAACAGATAGACCTGTAAAAGGTGATGTCCTATTGAATGCAATGGTCAAAACGTGTAAAAAACGCCCTAGGAAAGTGACTGTAAAGCAACTACAAAAAAAAGTGACACCCCCCGCTCGCGTAGTTATATATAGATATGCACGAAGTTCGTCAAGAAATATACCCACTCTGTACATGTTCATCTATACCACGCTACAAAATGCCCCAAAATATGCCCTTCTCTGTCTGTGCACGCCCCCCATATAGCCACGCACTATGGCTGGGATAGCCGCTGCTGCCGCCGCCGACATTAAACATCACCTAAATGTGCCAGCCAAAGAGCAATAAATAATACAAGTCGCACGCAGCCGGCGAGATGGATTCCCTATTAAGGCAATATGCGGCCAGTATTATGTGGGGGTCCCCGAGGGGGGGAGGCCCTGATGAGTTGAGAGAGGCGCAGCTGGGACGCTGGCGGCGGCGGCCACGGCTAACTGTTTGGGTGAGAGAGAGGGGGGGGGGGGTAATGGAGGCAGCAGAGTTCACGAGGTGGTGGGGTTCAAGGGTGGCATACGCTGGTATTTTTTTAGTGGTGTTTTTTGTGCTTTTGGAGGGCAAGGTAGGGGGGGGGGGGATTGTTATTTGCATTGTTGTTTTCAATAATTTTGTGAGTTGAATATTAAAAGTTTTGTTTTTTCCTACAAAACAGTAGCTTTTTTTCTTTGAAAACAAAACAAAACAAAACATTATCTTATTTGTATAGTCGAAGGTGTGTATGTAGACTGTAGAGGCTGGATTGGGTTAGTTGGGCAGTGAAGGCGTCGATTGCTGTACGATGCCATGGTGTAACACGAATCTCTTCATCCCGGGTTCTACATCAAGTAGATCTACCCCCCCCCCCACACACACACAAAAAAAAGAAGAAGAAAAAAAAGTCTCAATGTAACAGAGAATTAATAAAATAAATAAAATACGCAAGATAGGACCAACAAAAAACGATAAGTAAAATAAACATTCATTCTGAAAACCCTTCATTGTCAAAACAAGAAACACCCTCGCTCGGGAACCTCCCTTAAGATCTGCTGAATGTGCTGAATGTGTAAGGTAAATGTGGTCATACTAAACTATAAAGTAAAGAAAAATGTATATATGTGACAAATATAGTATGGGTGAGATAGAAATTATCATGAATACACGAACCGAGTTATGCACGAATAAATGCCAACAATGTTTTAGTACGTTGTGTAACTGACGCACGATGACGTTGTGCTCTCAGGCCAGTTGCTGTGTGCATTGTCCGTTTGTTGTGTAATTTCCATTAATGTCCTAAATAAACTGGGTTTCTTTTTTAATATCTATAACCTTTACCGCCTATTATTTTATGACGTTTTAAAATACGCCTTGAGTTTGTGTACAATTATATTTGTTTTTAACTTGTCTTCCTTCCCAAATGACTGATCTATGTTACAATGATTGAATATCATACCAAACCATGCAAACGTCCGTGCCTCAAATTTTGCTTACTTTGTATGATATAAGATAAAAATGAAATACATGCGCAGTTCTTTTATATGACTATGTCTAGGGTATTTGTATATGATATTATATAGGTGGCGGTTTCTGCTCTGGCAAAGATTATGCTAAGATTCCTTCAAAATATATTCTGAGAAAAAAATAAGTTAAACAATAAAATAAAACAAGTATAAATATAATAATATAATACAATAATCTATATAACATTTATATTATTAAAAAAAAAAAACAAAAAAAAAAATGAACCCCCGGCGGGACTCGAACCCGCAATCCCCGGCTTAGGAGGCCGATGCCTTATCCATTGGGCCACGGGGGCTGTTAGAATATATTGCTTTAATTTTCAACGTAATTCATTTTCTCAGCGTTTGCTGTGTGTATTTTTACGTTCAACGTTCGGCATCAGCCGTTTAACGTATTTTCTATTCAACGTTAGACGCAACGTTTTTAGATTGGGATGTACTAGTATAACAATATTCACAGATTGCGTGAATGGACGAACAGTGCGATTGATGCTGGGTTAGATATAGGAACTGAAACGTAATCGAGAAGAAACTTGACTTGGGTTGATCGAGATAAAACTAGCTCTAAGAAGAAACAATAAAAAAATGTGTTTTTGTTTTGTTCTCTTCTGTAACGTATGCGTTCTTATGTGCAAAGGTGCACTAGTAGGGTGTAACATAGTTCATAGTCTAATGTCCAGTTGGTCAAATGGAAATCGAACCAGGACTCTTGGTCGCGAACCCTCACGCCGGCTAGATAGAGCAAGTGATCCACACCGTCTGTAGGGAAAGATGATCGTCATTGCCATGAATATCATGATCCATTACGACAAGTGTCGCAGATGAGAAAAATGCAATAAAATAAATACATTCATTAAATTCTGCCGGGGTAATTGATTGCGTGATGCTGACAGTCTTAGTGTGAAGTCCATTTGCAATGATGAAAGCTTCAAACCTCTAAATCCATTCGCATCAAGCAGTCTATAAAGCCTAATGACAGTACATTAGCGTCATATCATTATCACCAAAATCAAGCACTTCCAATAATTAGCCATTTTCATAAAGAGCATTTCCCACAATGCCCATCGAGCGAGCTCATTTGCATAAAGTTCACGTCATTACCAAGTAGTTCCCCCGGGTACCGGCGCAAGTGCACTACGTCGTAAGCAGGCGAGCGTAGGAATATGACGCTGCAAGATGATTCGACAAGCTCCTAATTCGCCTTCCAACTCACTTCAATGGCGTTTTATTTCTTCCGCAGACAACGAACGTCAAATTGAGGTTAATTTTCGTGTCGTCTGCTTTTTGAAGAAACGGATGCGACCATTGTTGGTTTCGTGAACGGGGACAAAAGTTTCAACTCAATGGGGCCGAATTACCAGGGTCTGGTGCGTTGGTTCTTGTGTCAGATTGGCTGGGTGCTGGGGGAGTAGGAATGTAGGCATCACAGATTAGATATTGATTGAGTTTTTATCAGTGATGATTGAAGCATTGCCATTACGGGGGAATTCTTCCTTTATAGCCAGTTTTATTGTCATATTATTTGACGACTATATAACATGTACGTTTCTCAAAAGAATGTTAACAATATGTGACTACGTATGGTCTCTGCTTCATGACACAAAGAATTTGATATTAAACGATATAGACCAACAATATATTGTAGTTACAATCCAATAAAGTACAACAATTATGTGTATGGCGTATATATTCCATGAAATGTTCACTTACGCTTGCATCCCTCATCAAACAAATGATGCTTCAATCTGCATTTAGTGTGTACAGATGGACTGTCTTATGGGAAGATGAAGCTAAGTGAGAGTCTTTCTAAACTACCCATATGAATACACACACAGTGCAAAAAACAGTTATAGCCTACGAGGCCATCATATCAAAATATTCAATGCTTTTTGAATTTTTTTATTGGGAGTATTTTTTATGTAATATGTGTAACTAATTCGTGTTTCTTCATCATTCACATCATATATTGAACACCCTGTATGTAGATTTTTGTACATTGTTTTGATAAAAGTGTTCAAACTACAAGTATAGGCCTACGCGTACACGATAATGTGTTGCGTCTTGAGATAGATCTACTTGCAGCAGACAACCCCACTGCTATGATCATTATTCTTAGTCTTTTACAACAGAAACAAATATATTTTTTACATTGAAATGTTCATCCGACTCAGAGTTTTCACCCAGGGCAAAAAAGCATTAATTTCTCTGAGAGATACAATGGACACTTGCTGATTCAAATCCAATTTGTTTCCAGACAAAGTAACCGTCGAATGGCATGGCTGTCGGATTGACTAGACATTCATCAAAGTCTACCCATATGCTGGGAAATACAAGCGATCATCACTTTTTAAACACTTCAAACACACATTAAACCAACGAGTGTGATACGTCACACAAAAGAACCTGCTCTTCTGTTTCTGTACCACCCGTCCGACCCTGTTAGGCGCACAATTGACCAAACTGAAAAGCATGGCCGGCGTGGACAAAGTGACCTTTTGCCACCTTAGTCCGCCCACCTCGGCAAAAACACATGTTGTTCCGATGACTTTTACACTTGCCTTCCGCCAACTTACTACCGGTACATAAATCACACTTGTCGTCTGGTGATGGGGCACATAGTGGGGTTTGTAATTGCCTCAAATTGCGGGTTTCACCCTAATCAGGGCCACGTGCTTCGCCAGAACACAACAAACCTGCTCTAACGCTGCACACAAAGCCGCTCTAACGACAGCAGACGGTATTTTACCTACTTGACCACGTGCAACAAAGAAACATTGAGAAAGCTGGGATTATGCGCTGTATGCTGGTGCTGTTTCTTCCCCCGGGGTATGTGAGGCCCCCTTGTGGGTGTTTTGACCCCCGGGGCGGGCGGCATAGTGCCCAACTTGTGGGTAGGCGGCAGTCGTGTGGAAAATCACCAGCAAATTGGGGGTTTAGGGTTTCAGGGGTCACGTGGCATGGTGTAAGTGAGGGTTAAGATGAGAGCGGGGTTGATGGCAGGGGGTAGAGACGGGGTTGAGGTCAAATGGTGGATGATGCTGTAATATGGAAGTTTTTATTGTTCATGATGACTGTGTTTGATGCATCTGGTACATTTAAATATGAAAAAAATTATGTGGTATATAAGAGAAGTTTAACGTTTGTCGTACAGATTTGAATAAGAATCGTCTATGTTCTACATTATCCTAAAGTCAGAGATGTCGGGCCCAGTGGCCCATTCATATTACACCTACAATTGCAGTTTCTTGATGCTGATTGGCATTTGTTGCTTGGTCACTATTGGGAATGAGAATCATACAATAATTGGAAACATTAGGAACATCACTTATCCACGTTGGTATAATGTTCCATTTATAGTTTACTTGTCAATGTTCTTTGAGTTACCCCTTTTATACTGTTTTCAGCCACACCCATATTGTACCAGCTTAACAGGCATTACACTGATACCATGAACGTCCGTGGATGTAACCACCATTCACATTTTCCCTCTCAATCAATTACACAAAATGGCAAACTTTAACATCAAGTTCCATTCAAGCACTTGACTCTTCCATAAAATCCTGCATAACTGATAATCAATAGAAGCCGGCCAAATCACCACTTAATTCCGGACAGCACTCGCAACAAGATAATGAATTCACCATCTCCCAGAATCTGCCTGATCGCACCAGCAAATGTAATTTTCCACAACATTTGGCGGCGGCGTGGATTATGTGTCTGCCATCTGTCGGCTTGACCAGCTGACCGGAAGTGGTCATCACACGGGGTCAGCTCAGGAAGAGACTCTTTTGGTTGAAATTTTGTAATGGGGAAGTTTTGTCCGGTTTAGAGCTCAGGGAGAGACTTCACCATGTTAAGTTTTCTTCACTGATACTTGGAATTTTGGAAGGTACTGGAGTTATAGATCTATCATCCCCGGCGTTTTTCATTTGATTATAAAGAACTTGTGAATTAAAAGAAAGATGCTGGGATACAATTTAAGATTTAAAACATAGCAGGCTATCATTGCCCTTGATAAAATACGCAGCCCTATAGGAAAAGGCGTAGAACCAAAATGTACACACTGCCGGCAGTGCCTTTACTAGCTGTAGACCTATATATAGATAAAACTTGCGCCCGTGGGGAACGCTTCTGCCACTGTTCACGTGACCCAACGACCGGAAGTGGTCATCAGCGGGGATCAGTCTCGGAATAGCGAGGTGGCGACAAAGAATTCTTATCTGAACAACAGATTTGGTATGCTACTCGTTAGTTCAAGGCCCCCCCCCCCCAACCACACCACACACACAAATGCATTGTGATTCGTATTACATGTTGACTTTTGACTTCAAAATATGTTGATATGAGCTGACGAAACGTTCTCCTTTTTTACCATTGGTCTACAAAAAGAATAAGAAGCTAGCATTTGAACGTGGCACCCAACGCATGTTCAGTGTTCACGGCAAAGTTTCATTCTTTAACAGAGGGCCTTACTATACACCCTCCCCAACGCCCAACCAAAAACCAGCAGCCGACATCTCCTAATCTGCTTAATAGACGTAAATATCGGCGTGTTTTCGGTCCGGTTATGCCAGTTATTAGTTAATGGGCGTGATAGTAGGAAACCGTGTTGTTCTTGTCAATAATCGTCTGCGCCAAATGGACGAACCCGCTACAACGGCCGCTCCGAGGCGCCCCTAGCGGCCATTAGCTTATTGATTTAAAGGCGCACTCTCGGAAATCTGATACAACGTGCAGAATATGAAGAGCCAACTCAATTTGGGAGCCGCCTGCTTAAATATTCCGCCAAGTGTCGGAGTTGCCCCGATAATCGCGGCTGATGACGTAAGCACGTGTTGACCACGTGGTCTCAGGGGCGCACTCGATTGCGCCCTCCGGCATGCGCCGGCGCGCTACTCGCTTTGCGCTGCTCATCCGCAATTCTGAGGTCATTTCCTACACCTAATGCGCGCATTGCCCCACGGAATATGACAATTGTGCAAAATTAGAGGGATTGAGAATTTCATTACGTGCTCTTTGACATTATGGCCGCAGGTTGTGTTGGTTTTAGCTTTCTCAGCCTGCGAGGAGGATGCTTTTGGTGGAGAAGTTGTGGTCATTTGAATTTAGTGACCGGCTGTTGAGACTGTGAAGTAATGTTTGTTGAAGTTGTTATACTTCTTGCTGAGTTCTCACTATTCAAAATATATACAATGCGTTTCTTAGATGCATAGACTTGCATTTTTAACATTCGTGTGTCTGTGATAAAACGTGTTTGTAAATGTCCGTACATTTTTCTACTATTGTTTCAAAATGGCCACAAGCGTCGGAGGACTCATTTCATTATCAGTATGCATGTTGTAAATTTTCAGAGTGATCATTTCCTATCTAAAATGCATATTTTGTCTGCTTCATATTTTATTTCAATGCATTATTACTTTATTCGTGCTCTTATTGATACAGTTTAAAATCCTATGAGCATGCTTAAGAGCCTTAAGTGAGTTGCGTCTAACATTGCACCCTCTTGCAAGTTGACATAGCGTGTCACGGTACTACGTTGTATATAGACTTTGATTATGGGTTTGAATTTGAGTTGACTAATTACATTTCGTATTCATTAATCATAGGGCTGTAGATTTTTTTTCAACATAGTACATGTACTCAGTCATAAAACTATTTCATTTGTATATGAAACTAGACTATTTTGTCGAAGAATTTATATAGTAGTTAGTGTAATTAAATCAACTTTGTAATATGAAAATAGGTCAATGTAATATAATGTGGTGTGGTGTGGGGTAATGTTGTCAAATTTGTATTGTGAAAATAGACCAATAGAGGGAAGGGTATTCTGCACTTTGTTTTATTTGTTCTACTTCTTATCTAGTATAGTAAGTGAACAAACAGCAACAACTAAAGAGCCTATAAGTTGAGATGGAGTGTGTTGCTTCTTTGTTTGCATGGCATAGACAGGTCCAGAGGGGTGGGTGTGTGTGGATGAAAATGAAGTATTTTGGTGGGAAAAGGGGGGCATGGCCACCCCCCTTTCCCCAACAAAATACTTTATTTTTCGTAGGGATTTTCATAAAATCCGGGAAGTGCGCCCCTCCCCCTTTTCCTTAAGTGCGCCGACCCCTTTTCCCAAAACCTGGATCTGTCATTGCATGGCGTAGTAATTATGAATAGGATACTTTCCCGCTGTATTGTATTGGGTATACATTGTCGTCTAAATCATAGTTAGCAATATTACATATTATTTATATAACAAAGCTATATATAGCTGAAGATTAATATAGTAATGTAAGAATTTATAAAACCACTGGAAAATCAACACACAGTTACAGCATTGCCTGGGATAGAGTTCACAATAAATCTAATCAGAAATCTATACAAATGTGTAGCTTTTATTTAGTACGTGTATGTGGATCACAACATGTCCTGAATTCTTGCTTCCTCCACTTAACTGTATACATGTGCATGTTTCTATGAAATTTAAATATTGTATAGAGTAAGACTTATGGTAAAGCTTTCTAGATATAGCCTGCTGTAGTTGTATATTCAAACAACAATGCGTTCAGTATTTTCATTTTTGTTGTTGTTTCTTGTTATTCAATTTTTGCTATTGTTCCCAGTTTATAACCAAAAATATAGACCACATCCTAAGCATGATTCATTACTAGATCTTTATTGTATTTTAATAAATAACAAACACGATAATTACAATTGATTGTTCGATTTATTCAACATTGAAACTTGAAATGACATAAAGTATGGGTACAAACTCGTCACGTGACGAGGATCTGACGTCATGACACCTGCTGTTTAGGAAAACGTAGGAATGCATTGACACAGTGGTGACTATTATCTTATAAAGGTCATAATATGAAAACGGAGGTACTTTAGTCATAAATAACTGTCGTTTATGAAAATATAAACTAATGCATTTCTCACAATAGCAACCTCTTTGATTGAGAATCTCTGAGTTTTGTCATATTTTAGTACTAACAGTAATACCTATAATGAAAATACAATGTCAAATATAAGTTCATAAACTCATATGGCTCATTCAACTTAACAATATCCACAATAAACATAATAATAATAATGAGTTGCACATACTTTCAATTAAATAGCATACAATATATAGAATATATCAACAAATAAAATTGACTACTATGAACGAAAAATGCAGTACTTCGATGTCTTCAATATTTGCTGTCCATTGCAGCCTTTATCACAGACACACAGTATCTGTCAATACTGATAAAACAATAAACCCTAAAATTTCTTAATAATGCCAAAATACAAGCAAAAGAAATTAAAGGGTTTACTACCAAAAGTATTGACAAACTTTAGACTAATATAATAGTACTACAATCTATTGCTTTTTTAAAAAGTTGAAATTATCAAAAATGTGGTACAAGTTCTAAACAATGACAGACATGAGTACACAATTCGATGTTTTCACCTGTGATGATTAGCTACGCTCTAAGTATGATTAGTAAACAATCAAGAAGAAAATGCAGTACATAGTAGCATGATACAACAAATTGAAATCTTGGTAAAGAAATACATTCAATGCTTTGAAAAATAGTAAGTATTGAGCATCAACTGGTCAATATAATATAATGATACCTATAGTACAATTGGCCATTAGACAGTACTAGCCTAACACCACTAAAGCACTTGCATACTAGTTTCACTTTCATTTCTACTGCCTCCATTAGACTATGGCAAGAACTGCAGACGTCGTCACTGTTACCACCTCCCACATTACACCCAGTACACAAGTCACCCTGATCAATATAAATATTTTTCACCCTGGGGATTGTATGAACACACACACCATAATTAAGTAGTTAGAAACCGTGAGATCCAAAGCACTTTCATAATAGCAGTTACTTAAGAAACATTGGTTACACATGTCAGCAATTGGATTGCCGAATCAGTTATATACATTTCGTTGCTCCTCCTCGAAAGGAACAAACAACAGTCTAGAAAGCATTCTTTACAAGCGATGGTTCAAAAGGTATGGCTAAGTTATTTACAGTCAATGTTTGAAAGATAAAAGAAATGAGTGTGTGAATGTTTAATCCCTCTGATTATCCTGCATCTAGAGCGCTTCAGTTCATGTGTATCCACATACAGACGCTCCAGTCTGAGCTGATACCGCTGCTGCACCTCAACAGTTTTCACCCCTCACATGCTCCTTCTTTGTGTGTGTTGATGTTGTTGTTGTTGTTGTGATTTTGATGAAACATGTTGCAGTCAGTGATATGTTAATGAGCGGTGGTTGTCATGGTTATAGCCCGAAAGCATATCCGGGTGAGAAGAACGAGCCGTGCATGTTGTTGATGCCTGCAACAGGAAAGACACCAAACTCAGTCTACTCACGCCCACTACTGCACTTTGTTTTGCAAGTTCAATATATGTATTTTTCTGTATTTTAGTATTGCTCTGTGCACTGGTTGCTATTTTGCTACCAAGCAGGGATCGTGATGTGTCATGCAGCAGCAATAGTGTGCTTTTCTTGTTTAAATTCCATGCACTAGCTACAGATGCCAACCAACTCTAGCCCACCCCATGCTGCTAGCAGTCTAGCTAGCTGCCCTGCTGCTGCTGTCCCACTTTCTATCTAGCAGCAGTGGTCTCACAACTGAAGAGGAGGCTGAATAGATAGGACTATCTACCCGCATTTGCACTATCATTTACCTAACACACACACCCTGGCCTGCTGCTAGCACTAGAAAACTTGGTTGATAATGGGGTGCGTCCAGCCGCCGGTATAGCTCGAGCCCCCGTACTGGTGGTGGTGGGGCGCGGCCAGGCCGCCCGGGGGCGAGCTGTTGGAGCCCGGCCGCCCAGAGGACCCGACGCCGCCCAGCGGACCAAAGGCGCTCATTTTTTGCTTGCCCGTTGTCGATGACATCATGGTGGAGGAACACAGACTGGGCAGCCAGCCAGCGCTAGCCGTGTAGTCCGGCGACGAGCCGGTCATCGAATGCACTGCGGAGGGATAAAAGTAAACTGGGTCAGATGACGGCGGCGCCATAGCAACGCGTCATTGTCATATGATAGTTCACCCATTGGAGTTGCCATGGCGGCGGTGGCATGTCTTCACACCAGCAGTCAGTTGTGGTGGGCCAATGTAGCTGTCACAGCAGGGTGTAGAAGATGGTGATGGTGGGCAGAGAGTTTGGGTAGGAGCCTCTCTCTGGGGACTGGTTGGTTGGTTAGTAGTAGGCAAGGTTGTGTGTTAGGTAGATGTCCTCTATATCTAGTGTCTCTAGAATGCTAGCGTGAGAGAGAGCAGCAGAGCTGAGAGTGCAGCAACAGCAGGTGTCTGTGATCACGTGACAAGTGCAAGAAGGAGCATGAGGAGCATGAGGTGAAAGCTCGAGGTGCAGTAGCAGCAGCAGCAGGTGCAGCAGAGGCCGAGTGAGGGGTTATGCAGCAGTACATTGTCCTCTACTATAGTACTACTGAAGACTGCGTGCTGCGAGACAGACAGACAGACAGTACTACACACTATCACTACTGCAGTACTGGAACAACAGCAGTACTATAGCAGCAGTAGCAGGTGCTACTCAGTAGCCTTCGGACTTGATGAATGAGAAGTAGTGCTCGTTAGCGGCGGCGGCCGAATGGTGGGCGGCGAAGGGTGAGAAATAGTTATAGTTAGACGAGGCAGCCATACCCATGCTACTTCCATGGAGCGAGGCAGCCGCTGCCGCCGCCGCGGCCGCAGCGCCGGGATAGCCGCCGCCCCCGCCGCCGCCTCCGGCACCGCCGGTGGGAGGTGGGTTACTATACGCGCTGCTGCTATTGCTACTGAGAGGGGTGGAGCCATTGGAGCCATAGTGGTCCGAGGTAGTGGCCCCCGTGCCTACGGTCCCCGCGCCACCGGCTGACTGCCGCATGTACGCAGTACCTAGACGGTAGCAGAAACAAGAGGGACTTAGTTGGGGCCCTATGGCCACCTTTCAGTGGGTGATGGTGGTTGGTGGCTTCTAAAGGTATAGAGTAGGGATGTTAGTTATTATAAATGTTAATAATGGTAGTTTATATATAGTTACTAGGAAGTATGGGATAGTTTGGAAGAGGTTTGTTAGATGGCAGAGAGTGGTTAGATCAGTAGCAGTAGCAGCAGCAGTGTTTGACAAGTACATACATTACTGCTATATGGCCCACAACAACAAGACTCGCCATAGAAATGTACAAGTTAAAATAATACGTATATAATGGTATTTACAGAAGCACACGTAAGAGTATGGGGTGCAATATCAAATATATTTTACATAATATAAAATACAGTTACAATTCACTTTTCATGATTGACAAACGGATGTTTATATGTCTTTTGACATCT
The DNA here is from genome assembly GCA_019095985.1 of Streblospio benedicti. NCBI lineage: Eukaryota > Metazoa > Annelida > Polychaeta > Spionida > Spionidae > Streblospio > Streblospio benedicti. The sequence continues at coordinate 10,619,053 of CM032668.1, forward strand.
TATTTTTGCAATTGTTAATAAATCTCTAAAATAAGAATACCCTGCATGAAGTGCCATTACCCAAAAGTATTAAATAACAAAAGACTGATCATCTTGTATAGCTTTAACTATGACCGAAATACCATCAAGGCTAACTGTTTTCAATTTGAATAATATACTTCTATCACTATTAATATACAATATCCAAAACAACTGTCTCATCCTATGTAAATAATATCAACTACATCATAGAAACCTAGACAAGGGCTCTGTTATAAATGGCCTTAAGTAACATAAAAACTTAAGAAAAAATGTAACTGAAATACATTTAATATAAGCCCATGTAACAGAGTCCCAAGTCTTAGGTATCAAGCAACTCTGAAGGTCAGAGTCAATCAGTCTTTAAATTGGAGCCATGGGAGGTCTAGAAAGACTAGACAACCATAGCGACCTATAAAGGTGTTCTAGAGAAGCCAGGCCGTTCAGCAAGGTGCTCTACAGACCCCGGGCTTCTTTCTCTTTTGAATGCACTCTACATCCCAAGCCTTTCGAGCAGTTGTGATCTAAAGAACCCGGGCCCCACTAGAAGGTGCAGCAAGTCCATTCTAGAGAGCCCATGTGGTTCTAGAAGGCCATGGCGGGGTAGCGGTGAGACCAACCTTCGTCCCACTGTCCGTTGGCCGTGTCCTTGACGTTGACGGACAGCTGGCCGGTGTAGGAGTTGAACGCGGAGGACGAGTTCATGCCGGCGGTTTGCGGCCCGGGCAGTGACAGCTGGTTCCTGGGCATGCTGTAAAGCGCCTCGGCCAGGTCAGCTGCACGCTTCAGGATGATCTCCTGGAACAACACAGAGGACTCAGTGTGAGAGACTGGACGTGATGGTAACTCAAATAAACTCAATGTGAGAGTCTGGACTTGAAGCTAGCTCATTAAACTCAATGTGAGAGACTGGACTTGAAGCTAGCTCATTAAACTCACTGTGACAGACTTGACTTGAAGCTAGCTCAAATAAACTCAATGTGAGAGTCTGGACTTGAAGCTAGCTCATTAAACTCACTGTGACAGACTTGACTTGAAGCTAGCTCAAATAAACTCAATGTGAGAGACTGGATTGTATTTTGTCTCAAAATGATATGTTCATGATGATCTCCTGAAAGAACAGGATGGATTCCATGTCAGCGGATCGGATGTGATGTTAACTCAAATAATATGTTTAGGATAATCCGTTGAAACAACATAGAGGACTCAATTCGGACTTGATTGGATTTGATATGATATACTCAGGAGGAACTGATGACAGAACTGGATAGACTCTATGTTAGGAGGCTGGACTTGATTGTACCTCAAAATAATATGTTCATGAAGATTTGCTGCAAGAACAGCAAGATAGACCTCACATACCTTGGGCAGCCTCTCAGGGTCCCCGGGGTGTCTGGGCACCAGTTTCATGAGGCGCTGGAACCCGTAGTCTATGGTCGGCTCCGTGAGCGCTACAAAATGAGAACATGCTCTAAGTTCCACACCACTTTTGTACTGCCATGATATGTAACATGCTTTTCTAATTTAAAATTAAAATTAAAAATTAAAAATCAAAATTAAAATTAAAAATCATTTCATTGATAAAAGGATTTGGGTGGATATATGAGACGAAAGGTGGCTGGTTTCCTTTGGATCTGGCCTCAAGTAGAACAATAGAGTCTCAATACAGAGGTGTTCTCTGTATATACCTTGCCTTAATGGCATAGTATGTTATACAGGAGTACTATTGGCATAGCACATCTGTGTACACAATAAAACACGATTCTGAGCACCACATAAATGCCACATTTGCTATGAGCCTCCAGCACTGAGTGGAGCAGTACCTGTGTAGACAAAGCGGCCGGGCGCGCCCTTACAGAACTGCTTGCCCTTGTAGGAGAGCGTCACCTCCACCACGCCCGGGATGTGGCGCGGTGGCGTCTGCACGCGGATCGCGTGAGGCGTGATCAGCTGCAACATGAGGAGAGAACATGGTCAGTCAGAGAGGACGTGGCCAGTCATATGTAACAGCAGTAACATAGAGAGCCATAAACAACTAATCTTGTCTCTTAGAGATGACCATGGCAGTTCATAAATGTCAGATTGCACTGGGCAGTGGGCAGTCAGTAGTGAGACACTGTGCACGTGGTCAGGAATTGCTTTCATCCCCATTGTGGTCCAGTCAATAATATGCATCATTCACGTCACCCATTACTGTAAGATTCTGGCGTGACGGAGAAAGAATGTGAATGTGTCTCACTACCACCCCACCCCTCATGTGACAGGTGCCATTTAGTCATTATCGTGCTCTCATTTGTATATCATCAACTCATAACAGTCATGGTTTACTCAACACCCTCTGCATCTTACCAACATTTATTATGAGAACTAACCCACAAGACCATCACCTAGGATATTATATATCAATAAGCATTCACATCCTCTAATCACCATCCTTCATCCTCCATCCTCCAACAGAATACAAGCATGTCTTTTCTAGCATTTGTATGATTATTTATAGGCCAATATTATAAACACATATACGTAAAAGTGGTAGAACAGACAACGTTTGCAAGTGGCTACATTTTGAGATGATTTGTATGCGTGAAAACGACCCCACCGGGTATATACTGGCACACGACAATTACTGTGGGTGGGCGGGAGTGTAACAATAATGGCAAAATTGAGTGGATTTCAGATTGTGTTGGACAAACTACATTGTGCATGGGAAATCTGCTGTTGACTTTAGTTTGGATGTTCATCTGTTTGTTTGTTTGGTTGGTTCATCGCTTTGCTGTTTGTTTGATTTGGTTTGTTTGGTCGATCCGTTTGTGGTTATTGTTTGGGTCATCGGTTGTTTGATTCATTGGTTTGTCTGTCTGGTGGTTGTGTTGGTAAGTTTGTTGTGTGAATATTACGTGGTTATTTGCTAATTTGAATGGCTATTTGAGAGACTAAGTAAATGACTGCAAATGACACTGATTGACTGTCTGGTTGTGACGCTCCACGAGTAAATGACTGTCTGGTTAGGAGACTCAATGCTTGTCTGGATTTGAGACTGTTTGACGGTCTAGCTGTGAGATGAAGTGGCTGTCTTGGTGTAAGACTATACAATTGTCTACTTGCAAGTCTACATTGTTGTGTAGATGTTAGACTATTAGACTGTCTAAATGTGAGGTTACGTAGCCATATGGATACAAAACTATTCAACTGTCTAATTGTAAGGCTAATTGCCCGTCTAGATGCGAGACCACAAGTATTTGACTGTCTAATTGTAAGCCTAAGTGGCTGGTCGTATTCAAAACCAGTTGACCGTCTAACCATGATGCTGAATGAGAGGCTCACCTCGCTCCACACGAGCATGGTGCCGAACACGACCTGCAGCCCGTCGAAGAAGTTGTCCCCGATGATGATCACCGTCGTGCCGCCCGTGGTCCAGCCCTCGCTCGGGCAGATCGCCTTGATCGTCGGCGTGGCTGCAAGGGCAAGGCGAGGGCACGGGTCAGTCGGGTGGGTATTATGAAGGATGAACATGCAGGTGAGAGGCTGTAGGGGGAAGCTGGGGCAAGTTGTGACAGAATGCTAGGTGTGGGGCGTTTGTGTGTGTGTGTGTGTGTGTGTGTGTGGGTGGGTGGGTATTGTTTGAATATTATTTTTGTGATGAGTTAGTATATATATATAGTCGTTGATTAGTTTGTGAGTTAAAGAAGAATATGAAAAAGATAGTGAAAATGTCACAACTTGCCCCTCTGACCCCTATAACTGAATGAAAATTTAAAAACACGATGCAATATAACGTTCCGATATAATATAATTATCACAATGCAATAAATGTGTGATTCATTTTGATTAGTAACAAAGTTTGATAAAATATGAAAAAGTTGATAATAGAAAACCTACTTGTTAACAATGTAATAATTGTACAGATGAATGTCATGTCAAAACATGAAAACCAGTAGATTGTGAAAAGTATTGGCATGCAGCACAAAAAAGAAAGAAAGAAAAAAAAAAAAACAAATTGGCCAGAGTAAAGGTGGGTTCAAAAAAGAAGGGACAAATTCAATTAAGGCAAGAATCAAGTGGAAAAAGAAAGGTTGCAAATTGCAGGACAAATGCCCAACAAATATGCAGCGGCGTTCAAACCGTCATCACACATGTGATTAAAGTCGAATTATGGGTGCCCGGACTGACCGCTTGACCAGTGATACCTGCCCACGACATTGTCTTTGCTGGAGCCACAGCCACCGCCCCCATTTGTCATAATCAAAGAGGAGGCGCCGATGTATTCCACCTCCTCTCTCTCCCTATATAACAGGCCACCATCAAACTGATATCAAGTATTATAATGAATGCAAGAGAAACCACCATCCTATCACTAAGGCCACCCCCCCCCCACGTTTTTCGCCCCGTAGACGTGTATTGTGTAGTATCCTACAGCCCCTCCCCACACACACTCCCCGCAGGCATGTTTTGTATTTGTGTAGTGTGTAGTGTCTGCCGTGGCCGGCAGGGGCGCTGTCAGTGTCGTGTAGCGAGCGTCCTTAACCCGCTCTCAAGGTGTCACCATCAAGCCTTTGTCTGTCTCGGCTTTGAGCGTGGGTAATCGGGCAGTTGGCCGTGGCTATGAAATAGCAGTACAGTGAAACCTCAATATTAAGGACTCACTGGTAGATGTACGTATCCCTTATAGTGATTATTTCCTGAATAGGTAAACATTCCATGGGTATTACAGCCTCCCACCCCAACACACACTTTCGTGCCACTATCGGTTATGTTCCCCCCCCCCCACTAGTGTCCCACATTGCCGCTTTTCACGGTGTACAGCAAATGTCCCATTAAGAAACATGTCCCTAATAACAAGGTGGCCTTCATGCTGTGGTGTCCCCGCATCTATAGGGTGTACTGTACGGTGTATTTTGGCCGGCGGCGGGTTGTGCAACCTCCGTGGGGGTTGGGGCTAGTTATTGTGGCCTTGGGTCTCCTGAGGACTGGCAGTGGTGGTCATAAGAACGGGAAAGGGTTTACTTGGCTGATAGGTGGTCAGGGGTGAAGATTTATGTGAAATATAAGAGTCCAACGACATAAAAGAGACGGGGGTTGGGTAATGAAGTTTTCACAAGTACTTTTCCTGTCGCTGAATCAGTGTCTTTGTCTGTGACTGTTTAACTGGACAGCCTTGGTATAGCCACCAGTGAAAGGTCTGTCTACATGATCACAAATGAAACCTATTTTTCATAACTTGCATGGTCATTCCTCAAACAACGATCTAATATTAGTGCATATGTCAAAATTGCCACTAGTTTTGTGTTCACATGTATAGTCATGGAATCTACAGTGCTGTCAAACATGAAAAGTCTGTAACTATACTAACACACCAGAAGCAAACTGCGACTAATGTTCGATGTGTGTGTGTGTGTGTGGTTCCAACATCAACACCCAGCAAGTGACCAGCAAGAAACAGAGCAGCCGAAACCCTTCAACCGGCATGACGACGTACTGGGTGGCAAACAATAAAAACCAGTTAGCACAAACTCAGCTTTACACCACACACCCTGCCTCATGCATATGCAATACTGGCAGCTGTAGGGGCTTGAGAAGTACAGCAAAGCCAGTGAGAGGCGACTACTCGAGGAAAAGCGGTCAGCAAGACCCTCCCTCACTTAAAATCACCCAAATGCAGATGTACAAACAGTGAAAAACAATAAAATGCAGTTAGCACCAAAGACAAAACCTCGCACACACTCATATGCATACTATCTGCAGAGCTGAGAAGAAAAGACAAGAGCCGAGGCCGGGGCAAGGGGTGTCTCAGGTGGCGGGTACGGCCCGAGGGTCCCGGGGGTGATTTGGCGCGGCCCGGGCAGCTGCCGCCCCTAATGTCGGTCGAGCGGATTACGTGATGACGTCAGCAGCTGCGACAGGGTGTTGGGCTGATAATGGGAGAGTGCGTTTTCCGTACGTTGCAAAGTCTGCACTTAAAACAATGATGGTGTTCAGACGTGAACTGAGGTACCCGATGTGAATATGACTTGACGGTGTTTTCACGGGACCCGGGATGTTTTTGTTTTGCTTTGTATGACAGTTTGGCGTAGAAGCCATGTAGGCATACATATACAATGTATTGTATAGACAATGACATAGATCAGCAATTAGGCTACGTCTAGAATATATTCATTGGCAACTTGTACATACATAAACCATGTTTGAGACACATTTGACTAATTCTAAAAATACTGCTTTATGCATAAAAAGCATAACATAAACACCGTTAAAGTTCACTTTGAACTACATTATTCTTCTATGAGCGATCTGTCTACTAATAACAGCAACTAATGTCAGCTCGCACGTGTGCGTGCACGTGTGGTACGTAATCACGCACCCTAGCGCACGTGCAAATGCGATTATCCGACCAAACGACACCGTCTCCGATGGCGAGGTCGCTAATTCAAGATGGCGGCCACTTGAAAAAAGAAGAAGATGCGGAAACCGGATAGCGCATGCGCAGCCGCCTAACCCGCAAGATATTGCATTAATTAAACAATTATGGAATTACGCTGCAAGTAGGCGCTTTGTCAGCAAGACGTCGCTGGAAGAGGAGAGAAGAGAGAATCCGAGAAATGCTAATCCCGTGTCGGCGGCCGTTGGGGTGATTGTGCTGGGCTGCAATTGTCGTCTGACCGAGATGAGGTGCTCAGTGAGTGGGTAATGGCGGGTTTAATGTTACTTTGTTGTCGCCGACGCCGGATTTGAATGTCAAAAGGCGTGTACGACTAGTGTGAATACGGGCTGGGGCTCCCGACGGGGGCATACGAATGAATTGGGCGCACCATTGTGAGGTGTTTTACTGTGGTGGTGGTGAGGAAGAGGGGAGAAAAAGGGGGTGGGGGAGGGGGATTAAAGAAGTTTGAGTTAAGGAGAAGTAGGATGGGAAGTTGTGAGGTGGATTGTTTTTGGATGTGCGAGAAAGATGTAGAACTATAGAGAGCATCTGAGTTGGAAAAGAGAGAAGGATTCAATGTTGAAACAATTAAAGTTAAAGTATGTCGTTTTTTAGTGGTGGTGGGAAAAGTGGCAAAATGTGAAGCCGAAAATACATAAATTATAGGCAAATCATACGTAAGAAACATAATCATCAATATATTGACAATTTCAACAGAACCACACTTAGACAACACATAACATGAAATGAGATTTGCGGGCGCCTTTTGGGGGTGTAGGGCGTGGGTGGTGGTGAAAAAATCTACCCCCGTGGGTGGATACAACTGGTTAGGAGCTCTAATACCTGGAGTTGTATTATGAATCTAGTGGAATATTTCTTCCATGACCATTAAATATTGTTCAATGTCCCATATGTAACGATGATTCCCGTAAGGATTCCAAATTGGTGCCGGGGTACTGTGGCTGTGATAAGTAGTGCAATCCCCACAGTGTCTCTCAGATTCTTGTGAGTGTGCAACCAGCAACATATTTATAGAAGTGTCCACACATTTATAAATTTGCCGCAGCATGTATTCTCTAATGAACTTAGCTGGCATTTTGGAGGGTAAGTCATTGACACAATATCTGACTAGAGCTGTTAAATTGACTACATGTCTTTTAGAACAACGGATTCCCTCCCCAACCCAGCATGAAAAAATAGGTAGAAAGTACCCTTGCTAAAAACCATTACAAACCAAAATTACAAAAACAACAACAAAAGAACAACAAAAATAAGAACCCCTAATAAAAGTTCAACCTCTGCCCCCAACAACCCCATGAACCACAGACCAAACAGCACCCACTACAGCACCCCCACCGTCAGCTAAACAGCACCCCCCTCCCCCAATAGGCGCCCGCCGCTTCAATGAAGATAATAAGAAGTAGAATACTAACATAGATACATGGAGCTGGCTGAAAACTCACCCCCGTCCGTGGGGTCGAGCCGCCGCGCGCGCCGCCCGTGCTTGCTGTTGTTGTGCACGAACATGTTGTCGGACACGGCGAGCAGGGGGCCGTCCACCGACGTCGTCGTCGAGATGGCCACCTACGGGAGCAGGAGGAGGGCACTAGGTCATTGGGTTGTTGTTTTTCTTCTTGTTTGGTGTGACAGTGGGGGGTGGGGTGGGGTGTGTTTTTATTGAGTATGGTAGAGTTATGTCAGGATGCAGGCAGGTCCAGGGGGAGCGCAGAGGGCCACATTTTTACCATTAAAATTTTTGTAAGGTTTGTGGGATATGTATTGATGGATGTATAGACCGTGCGTGAAAAATCCATGAGGTCACCTCAGTGGGCCCCTTTTTCTGAAAACCTGGATCTGTCAGTGCGACGTGAACTGTAGTAGTTGTTGAGATTATCACATGCAGAAGGGAGAAGAGGACAAATTATCATTAGGAGGATCATTGGCATTGATATACATTAAACTGGATCACAATTACGCCAGATCATTGTTACATACGTTGGTGTCTACCTCTGCCATACTGTTGACACAACGAAAACCATCATTGAAAGATCATTATAAGTGTCAACATGAAACAGTTATACACACAATAAACACCCTACCCCCACAGTCTATTGCACCATCTGTCTAATACAGAGGTGCTAAGGTCTCAACATTGAGGCCACACTGACTCAAATCCGTGCACCGTGCACAAACCATAAACCTGTACCTTCTAGTCATGCTAAAATAGTGCAGCACGTAGATTAAAGCGTGGACACTGCCCATCGTGCCCTCCGCCCCGCCCGCGCCGCATCATCGCTCGCTGCCCTCGCCCCGGCCGCCACCGCCGCCGGTGATTTATGCGGCGCTCGCTATCAGGCGGGCGCAGGCGGGCCCGGGGGACGCCACAGCCGGGGCGGGACAGATAACACGCCGGCCCGGGGCGGGGGCTGGTATGAAGGCTACTTTATATTGTTAGCATCTTTGTTTGTCTTTCTTGTTTATTTATTTGTTGTTGTTTTTGTTGTTGTTGTTGTTGTTGTTGTTGCTGCTGCTGCTGCTGCTGCTGTTGATGTTGTTGTTGCTATTTTCGCTGCCGCTGCCGCTGCTGCCGCTGCCGCTGCCGCTGCTGCTGCTGCTTTTCTAATTGTCTATATTTTCTCTTATTTTAGTGTTCTCTGTTGCTGCAGCTATCCATGTACAATGCCGCCATCTTCAAGCCTCTGTTACTGTGACTGTTGTTAGCATTTCTAAAGTGACACATTTGTGTGATGATCCCTGCTAAAAATAGGGCATGGGGAGTCACTAATGCAATTGTGCGTCCTTAATTATATCCCTGCTACCATAATACCATGGCAACTGACTCTGACATGTCACTCAATTGCTTAAGTAACTGGTGGTTCAACTTTAGCAAAGATTCTTCAATGTTCTTCTGCTCTCTGGCTCTTGCAAATATCCACAATTTATACAAATGCAATATTTGCATTTTGAGCTATATTGTTCATAACTGGTAACACTCATTAGATATTCAGTCAGCCTTTTAGTGAAACGTTTTCATATTTCAGCACCACAGGAACAGCTTTTGTAGAAATCAATAAAATGAATAAGTGCCAACATTGAAAGTCAGTATTAGTGTGAAGACAATGATTTTACAGTAGCCCAATAGAAATGACAAAGTAGTAATAAACACCCACCTGGAAGCGCCGCATGTCCCGGGGGTTCCCCGCGTTCTTCAGGCAGTTCTGGTTGCACTTCATGAAGAACTTGAGGAAGAATCTGCAAATACACAGGATGAAGACTTGTTTATAATGATGTAATAAGGCTTGTAAGAATCAAAGTCCTAGGATATGAACCTCTATACAGAGACCACCTTTCTCTTTAGACTACTTGTGGCCAGTCCCTGTGGTGTACCTAATAGTATTGAGAGGTTCTATTGTATAACACAAGTAGAGAAAGGGGTGTAACGAGAATCGCACCAAGTCGTAGAGAATCTTTAACCATTGGACAGCTAGTAAAGTGCAATTCCACAGATGCTCATAAGAATGTACACCTTTCGTTCAGCGTAATTTGCATTCGGCTCTCCAACTTTGTCTCTAAAACAAACACACATCATGTTTATTGCCGTTGCACCCTCTTATTCGTCATTTTTACAGTACAGTAGAACCCGTCTTTTAAGACAGTCTTACAGGGACTGATCGCAAGTGGTCTCAATAGAGAGGTGGTCTCTTTATACAGGTTCATAGCGGTTTGTTTATTAAGGCTTGTGCTGTGGGAAAATGGTCTTATTGCAGATGAGGTTTCTTTACAGAGGTGGTCTCAATCGGAGGTTCTACTGTAATAAAGTAGTCCGACAGCACAAAATAAACACATACAACACTTGCGCGGGGTAAACTCATAAGTCGTGCTGAGTAAATCGGTTTGTCGCTGGCCAGACGATATTTACAGGCCCGTAAATAAGACCCGGATGAGGCTGACAAAATGGCGCGCGTGCGCAGACTCCAGAACGAGGCTTGGGCGCAGGGATACAAAGGCGAGATGGACGGGCAGACGACAGGAGGGGTGGGTGACGGATGGACTGCCTGAAAGGGGGCAGGGGAGGGGGTTGATTAGAAATCTATATGTACACGTACCAGCCATTTATTTAGTTAGTTTTTTTCACAAGCTTCAATTCTTTAAATGAAAATCTAACATTTTGTTTGAATTTTCTTTTAATGTTTGTGACTGAACATGATATTTGTAGTTGTGTGGTAGGAGTTGGTGATTTAAGCTATGTGTATTTATAGTCTATTGGTTTAAGTTCACAATGAAGAGCATTAGTCATAGGCTACATAAGAGTCATCACCTAACTCTACCATATTAACTGTAAAAAGACAATCCACAGAATGTGATTGCCATCATTTCTAAAATTCTAAACACAAGTAAAAAGTGCAGAACACAAAGGCGCAAAAGAGCACAACATTCTTTTAAAATGACACCCAACACAACCAAGTCCATAGCATTCATTCACACATTTTTCTTGTAAATTTCCCCTCCCATGATGCAAGGAAAGAGCACGTATCAGCAAAAGGTTAAATGTACTCTTTGGTATCAGCCGATCCCATCAAATGGCGGTCGCAATCCACCCAGTAACGCACACATCTGCCGCCAGGCTCCCAAGTGGCGCTGTCGTCAATAAAAGCAGCACCCCGGCCGGTGGCGCCGCCTCACGGGAGCAAACCACACTACTACACATTCTGCTCGTCTCGTCGTTGCTGCTGTCGCCGAGGCACGAGAACTTAGGGAGAAGGCAGCGTCGGTAATGTGGCCTCGGGGAGACGGGCGGCCCGGTCCCGGGTAATGCGGCCCCCGAGGCCCCGAGACATGGGGCCGAGGTGGCGAGAAATCACGGCCCGGTGGTGACGAGAGGTCCCCGGGCCCGGGCGCTTCACACCTCGCTCTTAGGGCTCCCCGGGGTGGGAGGCGGGGCTGTAACGCCTTGGACGGGTTTGTTTGGGGTGGTGGGGAAACAGGGTAATATGTTGGCTTGCAGCTTTACAGCAGAACGTGCTCTTAAAGATCCCGCTATATAGAAGCCATGTACGTGAAAAGAGAATTAATTTTTCCGATGTTCTAATGCTTTCAAATTGTAAATACGTGACTGTTGAGACCAGTTGATACTATAGTAGATCTAAGTCTTCATATAGAGGACAAAACATCGCCTACTGTTGTTCATTCAGTGTCGTTGGGGCATTTTTTTATTACAGTTTGTATGTACTGAATAATAAACATACCATAGACGATGCCCTAATTCACCCGACCCCGTCAGCTTTCCTCTCAACTCCCCCACCCCACCAGCTGACTCACCCCCATATCACCCCTTAAATCACGTGACCACTGCCGCCGCCGGCGTCCTAATGGATCCTGCATTTAGGCGGCAGCGGCGGAACGACCCGGAAATAGCGAGGATCAGGCGATCCGGCCGTAAAAAAAGGGCATGCCACGGACGTCCCGCGGAGTCTGGATTGGTAGGGACCGGGACTAGGCGTGGACAGGACCTTGGTATTGGTAGAACGGGAATGAATATTGTGTCCATTAGGGATCTAGTTTGGAAACACGACAGCGAGTAGGGAACATACACTTGGCGAAGCAGAGTATACACATGTAGGCTATTATGCTTGGGAATTCTTTTCAATGCTTTTTAGAGAAAAGTGTGAGAGAATGGTGAAAATTGATACACATGTAAACTACCAGGAGAGACTTCCAACACCAAACAGTGTAGATCCCAACCAGCTGAAGTATCTCACGCCCACACTGATTAATACGTCAACACAGAGAAGAGACAAATCCACAAGACTCGTCGTGAACATCTCACTCCAACTAAACGCCAGCAGACAAATAAGCAAATCACTAGCAGCAGCTAAAATTAGCCCAGGAGGAGGTCCTGCCGGGTCTCGGGCCGGACCTCCGCTCGGCCCCGACTAATGAAGCCTCCGTCCCCGGGGAGCGGCGGACGGGCGGGCCGAGAGATGGATGCTGAAATATTGAGTGGTGTATTGAGCAAGTGGATGATGTGGGGTGATTTGGGGGTCATGTTGGTGTATTAGGGGCTTTTATATGCTGGTTGTTGTTATGGTGGTGGTAGCAGTCAATGTATGGTGCAGTATAGGGCTGTGTAAGTGTGGTAATTGTTAGTGGATGGGGTAGTATTGGACCCCCGTGGTTGGTATGATGCTTCTATAGAGGTGGGTGGTGGAAATGTTGAGGCTTTTTTTAGGTGGAAAGATGAACCAAGTATGTATCCGTTACTTGCTGTTTACTCATAGACAATACAAATGTCCCCCAAAACCATCAATATCAGAAACTACTGGCATGTTGTTAACTATCACTCCATTTGCTGAACAATAATGAGTATTTCCAGTTGAACTAAATCACGTTAATATTTATTATCTGAAAACCAAGCCAAAAAGTTCCACCAGCAAAAAAGTCCTCTTATAATGAAATAGCCCTCCCCCACCCCCACCCAAACCACCGACCATTCTAATCACTCCACCAGTCTGGCATGAGCATCAGCTCCATATAGACACATCAGCCCCAAACAGGCCAATTTGTGCCACCCGTGTTCACGCAATCATCCCTCGTACCCCAGACGCCCATCCATCGCCTCCCATTTGACCCGTGCTCTATTCCCGTCCACGCCGCGGTCAGCCCAACACGTAGCCTCGGGCGCTCGCTTATATTATCGCCCAATTTCCGCGGCCCCACCGGCCGGGCGCCCCGAGGGACGCCCGGCGAGCCCGGACCGTGACTTTTGCGGGCGTCGCCAATTGGCGCGTCATTATGCGCGATAATATGCGCAATGCTTATGATAGAGATTGATAATGGAGGCAGCAGACGATATTTCTGTGTTATGAGCAAAGTGGAGAAATTGATGAGCATTTTGCCTGCTTATTGAGTAATCGGCCGCTTAATTGAGTTATCGCGGAGATGACGTTTGTCATGAGTCGGCTACGTCATCAACAGGTGATCAGCGGGACAAAGAGAGCACTTCCGGGTTGACTTCTACGGACAGTGAAGGGTCACTAGCAAGACACACGTCAATATAGCACCGGTGTCTGATAGAACTGCTTCTCTTAGACCCTTCACTGCCATCCATGCAAGAGTCATAATAGGCCTAATCTTACACCAGAGTCGGATACGGATGACTCTTCTCTATGGTGTCTTATAACTCGAGGTTATCCTCTCATACACCAAACTATTTTTAGTGATCATCTTCTTTCCATGATCAGAGCACTTAATTACGCACACCAGAATGTTGGAAATATCATCTTAATACTGATGATGCGCTTACAAACTCAACGTTGCTGTTGGCATTTATATTTGCTATAGCAAGGAGCTGGATTGCTAACGAAACGTACCCACTTTTCAGATATGCATGTTTGGTGCTACAAAAGACTTTGAAAACGACTTTTTAGTCACAACAGTTCCACTACGTAGCCATTTTCCTTTCAAACCAAATTCTCTTTGGAGACCTACTAATGCCGTATCCAAAAATATTCAAAACACGTTTCTTATCTGCAAACCGTTTAACACGATCATTTAATCTGTATAAACACGCCGAGCAAGCAATCAAGTTACGAGAAAAGCATCAAACGTTTCCAATTACGTTAGAACGTTTGTAGGAACTCTAGAAGCGTGACATATGTTCATTAAACATTACCACCGACAATTAAATAGTTGGGGGGCTCTGCAAACAAGCCCGGGTAACGCCACTGCACGCACAAAGCCCAAACCCCCGGGCGAATTGGCGAAGCCACCCTCGGGACCGCGACGTCAAACGTCGCTTAAACGTCGCGTCACTTGTGACGTAACACGTCATGCGGTGTCTCATTAGAAATGCATAGATTTTAGATTGTTCACCCGCAGTGTTTCTAATAGGATTCCAGACCCAGAGTTAGAATTAAGATACAGTATCATGTTCATTAACCCCGCAGTCAAAACGCTTAAACAACGTCCGTTAGACGATGATCAACGTTTCTCTGACGTAAGACTTGCGAAGGTAATTTGTGATTTCAGTCTTTTGTAGTGTGGGATGTTCACCAAAATTGACAGAAGTTGCGTTCAGTGTTGGTGGTAACTACTTTTAGATTGCTTAACGTTCTTCCAAAAGGCCATAATTTGTGTGCAAGCTACTTTATTAGACTTGGTTTGAAGTAAATTGGAAAAAATTCCCATGGGGTACATTGTGTGCTTTCACCTATGGGCATTTGCATTTGCGGAACTGCATACTTATTAATTGGCACATCCAAATGTGCATATACACTGGCAAATATAAAAGCTCACATATTTGAACAAGTAATCGTTTTCCCATGTACTCCATTTTAGCGTTGGCGACTATATCTATTCGTTAAAATGACCCGAACGGTTGTTTTGATGGGATGTTTTATTCAAAATCAATGTGAACTAAATCAACAGGCTGTCTTTATTTTCGCATTGCCAAAAGCATTTGAACACTAAACAGTGAAGTGTCTGTAAATCCTGCTTGTTCAACTAATAAAATACAACAGCAAGTACCTCTGTTTAGTAGTAACAACCAACCACTATAAGTACAATGCATCTAGTTTATAAACAGCATTAAATTGAAAAAAAAAATAGAACAACTTTCAATATTCCTTCTATCAAACCTCTAGATGGTCTACTACTTCTCATCACCTACAATACGTGTATCGCCCCCCCCCCCTTCCAAACCACCACCCCTCACATGCCTCTGACCAGCGTCCATTCCGCCTGGTCATTAACCACTCCCGTCAGCTCCCGTGATGTATGGACGGACGCTAATGAGAGCCCCATCTATTGCGCGTTCCACAAAGCGGGGCTCATCCGGGGACTAACCCCGCAAAGCCTCCGCCGCCGCCATCACATAGGCCGCCAAACACGAGCTAGGCTCACAGGGTAGGGGTGTTTATGTGTTATTGGCTTATGTGAATTCTCCAGTTTTATTGATATCTTATTTATAGGTACAGGCCTACTTGGCATGCGTAGTTTTCTTCTACTTGTTTTGGTTAAATCAAGGATTGTGCACTGGTCAAATTGGAGGTTACAGTGTTGTAAAACCTTGTCTTCAGCGTTTGCTAATGTGAAATAGAATTTCAAGAGTGGTTGCTCAAGAGAAAGTTGACAGAGAGAAGTTTGAAAGTTTTCAGGTATACCCTGCAATAGTTTGCTTAATATGCTGGGTATAGGAAGGCCTTATACAATTTAATCCAATCAAGGTTAATCTATTGTAGTTTTCTATAATCTTCAGATAAAACACTGCCTTAAAGTGTGCAGATTAAGCAACTCTAGTAAGCTAGTTTTTTCTCTAAAAATAAAAGAGATAAAACCAATTGGAACCTTGTGTTCGTACTAACAGTGATATAATTCCTTTCCACACAAGCCTGCATCGCGTGCATACACAATTCATGAAGCAATCATTCAAATTAAATCGAGAGCAAATTGTTTTCACTACTTGAACCCGCAACTGCACAGTTCAAGCGCAGGCTTTCACGTGATTGGTCTGCAAAATATCATGCAAAAATTCACTCAGCAAAAGCAGTTTTAAACAAAATGCCAAAGCGTGCCGGGTGCAGTAGCAAATTTCCCCTGGGCTGGACCTGTAGGTCTCGCTGGTTTTAGCAGACACCCACGCCGGGTTAGAACACTGCCAGTGTCAGTGAGGCTTGTAACGTACAGCTGTTTTAGAGGAAATTGGATATTAGTATGATACAAGCAATTCCATGATTGTAGTTTCATGTTTGGTCGGCTTCATGTACATGATTGGGACAGACACGCTAAATTAGCAGAGAGCTAGCGGCTGCAGGCCTAATAGATTAGCCGGCAAGGTTAATTGCTTTTCTGTCCCATTCATGTAGGCCTTCCATGCGTATGTTGTACTTAGAATATTCTGCATGCCATATACAATATGCGGGGTAATGTGGATTGACTGACCAAAGAGCAGGCATTTGCATTTGAGAGAGGTTTGCCATAAAATAAGCACCGATTGAATGGGAATATTAATGGTCTGCTTTTTCCTTGATGCTCATCAATCCATGTACACATCCATGGTAAAATCAAACTGAATTATCTTTAAAACAGGCAGACTTCCAAATGTCTATAACAAGTATAATCATAGTATAAGTTACTATAGTCTACTTGAGCTCCAGTCAAAACTGCAAAAATTCTGTAAAACAACAAATGGATGTTTTTAGAGTAAAAGAGTGGCACGAAAACGACTTAAACAAACGTTCTCGGATCCGCCCCTGTGATTTGTCGTTTGGCTGTGACGGGCGGATCCCGGCGGATTATGCCGAGCCCTCCCGAGGATTACCGAGTCTTGCCGGAAAATCCCCAGCTAAAACAATGGACTCACCAGCACTAAAGTCTGTGCCAACGTTACAGCCACGCTCATAAACAGTGAATGGGGACATGCAGGGTGAGATTGTTTTCGTTTCCTTCAACACTGTGTTTTGTATTTTGTTTTTCACTTTTGTGTTGATGATTGGGTGAATCCTTTCATATGTTATGCCACAGTAGAGTTATTACATGGTCAAATATACGGTACTGAACTAGAGACGGCTAAAAGGGAGCAAATTAAACCATCAAATGACAGTGTCTATATATTCACCATTCACACAAGTCACACCCCGCTCACAAGACAGTGAATACAAAACAAAACACAACATAGCATTTGATACAGCTAGACTACACGTATTAGATACACGGCCACGAAATAAGCACTTCAAAACAAGCATTAAAACAGGATACACCCCACAGATCCCCCATCAATCGCTAACCCCTGAAACAGGCTGTAGCCGTGTGATCGGGCGTTTTTTCACGGCCGCTGCCCCCGCTCGCTGGCCCCGGGATTGATGGCGGGCGAGGCGGGGGTTAGCGGCCGTGACGGGCCCGGGCCATCCATCTCGCCCGCCCGGCCGAGCAGCACCAAGCTAGCGCGGCAGGGGAGGGCGGGGCGGGGGAGGCCTGCTTGAGTTTTAGGGCATTTTTATTTCCAGGGTATAGGCACATACGTCTATACGCAGAGGTCAGCACTTCAAACCATCTATTTCACCTGAACTCGTGGAAAGAGCGCGGTTAAATTGTGGTTTTGTGTGTGATAAGTACATAAAAGTAGACTTAACAGTTGCATCCGATTCCGTAGGTCTCTCCACTGTATAAAACCACACACTGCAATCTCAATTGAAAAGACATAAAGGTCAAACGCAAATATCACTTGGTTTCAACAAACCCCACTGTGCTGTTGTACTGACTCCATTACACCCAATCATGGCAAATGGCCGCTCTGGACGCCCCAGCCCCGCATCTCTCCGTGCTATCCCCAGCCCGGGCCCCAGAGAGAACCTCCCAGAGGCGGGCGCATCAGCACCCTGATAGCGCCATCTATTATTGACGTGCCAATCACGCCATTACTCCTCCAGATCCAACCACCTTGCTCCAAGGTGGAGTATTGTCTTGATGGGGGCAGCTATTGACTGGGGTATGCTTGGTGCTGTTGGATGATGATGTGGTTGTTGGTTTTGTTGTAGCTGCTGCTGCTGCTGCTGCTGCTGCTGCTGCTGCTACTTTTTTATTTACTGCTGTTGCAGTTCTGGACTACGGCATTTAAAATGACACCATAAATAGTTAGCGAAATTCACAAAAGTCTAAATACAAAAGAATATGCAATGTGTACGTCTCAATTGTCTGGGTTCAGAAAAATTTATTTGCATATTCCTTCTGTATCTCCATCCCTGCCTGATATCTCATTCTAACAACAATACACCAATTAGGATCTCTTTCAATTTGCCACTCGTGGAGATGTGAAAATAATGAGTCGTGTCGTCTGGTCGAATCAGGGGCACCTGCCGGGAGTGTGCGCGCGCAGGTGGTGACAGGTGCCTGTGACAGACGACCTCTCGATGAGCCGCCATTTTGTGGTGATGATGAAATAACAGCGGATCCGGGACAGGTTAAGATAAATGATAACAATTGATCGGTTAATGCCCGTTTGATTGCTGTAATGGGAGATTGATCAGCCATGCAACCAATAGAGTCATTTGCACAACCAAGTTTGCAATGTGAGATTTAATGTTTTGTAAAAACCAAACCAAGAAGCAGGTTTCCAATGAACACAATTCTATTTAAAAACAACAAAAAGCAACCAACATAGTTTCCATTCAAATTTGATGCATCACAGACATGACTGACTGAGACGTTAAATACTGCAACGATTTATAAGCCATCGCATGTCCAAACCACTTACGGCAGTTTATTTACACTTTCAAACCAATTTCAAACGTCCATGTCGAAATTCAAAAGGGACGGAAGCGTTTCAAATTACCAGTTATCACTCTAACCACGTTCCCAAAGCATCCTCCATGAGGAACAAAGCTGGCTGATCTCAGTCGAGCCAAACACACAAATAAACAAGTCGCCGAAAATCACCTGTCTCGTTTGATCCAGGGCGGATCCGTTTCGTCCATCATCACGCTTCGTTAATGAAGCTGTATCGATATTTCGTAACGTTCTCACGGAAAGATAACAGGTGCGCCAGGGCGTGAAATGGCTTGATTATTGGGGCGTGATTTGAGGCACGGTCTGCTCATTATATTACTACTGAGCTGCTCAATTTGCCCGACTGTGGTGGCACGAGGGTAGTTTGAAATAACCCCACCGCACCACAACTTTAACCGTAAATTAGAACCACACGATTTCAAACGTGATAAGTACTCGCACATTTAGTGGCAATACCATCTAAGTTTTTTAATGAATAATTGAATATTACCACCGCAATACAATATAAAATGATGAGGCTCACAACCACAGGTGTTGAAACATTACATGAGGGTAACAACACGTGTGTTGAAAATAACCACAGTTACAGGGTGTGACAAAAGTATCTGCTACATAGACTCGGACTTACAATTTATCCTCAGATGAGTCTGGGAAAAGCAAAAGCAGACCCGGAGAAGGTGTCATGTCGGCGGCAGGGTGCGGGCACCCTGGGGGCTTGTTGGGGGCTCTGGTTTTCCCCCTACCCGTGGGAACGAAGAGGCTTGTTTGGGGTGTGATAAGGTGGTGACATGGCTTCTTCTCTGGGTGTTTGATGGGCTGATTGTGGTGGGGTCTGGTTGTTTGTTTCTGTGGTCTGATGAGATGCTCGTTTGAGTGGTTGCTGAATGGGCTGTGGTTGAGTTTGAGACTGTCAAGAAGCCAGTTTTTAAAAGCCGATTTGTTGGATGGAAGTATGATATGATTGTTTGAAAGCCATTGAATATGAATGAACACTAATATATCACAGCTCTAACTTGATATTTGTTTTGTAATTTCACATAAGATTTGTGCTATAGAAGAGGCGTTCCTATATCAGCTGCAAAACAAAACACTTATTATGTAAATGTTATACTTGAGTGTGATCCAATGTTGACTCCTTTAACGTGTTTCTGGCATGTGAGCATATAATAATAGCCAATTGTACCAGCGCAAATACTAATCTGGACGAGCCAAATGTAGCCACCCTTCGACTCCAATTCCGACCATGTTGCACCACAATCAACCAGGCTAGAGTTTACTAATTTAGCATTCACTGATTGGTCTGACACCCAGTGTCAGTCACATGGTGCGCGTGACACGCACGTCTGCACGTTGTCAACGCACGCACACGCCCGACCAGCGTACACTGTCAAACCTGGTAACATCACTAACCCAAAATGACGCAGCGCCGTCCCGTAGCGCCGCCACACGGGCCCTGCGGGAACTATTGTGAGCAGCGGATTTGTGGTGGAGTGAGTGTCGCAAATTGCTGGTGCCGAGTGGGCTGTTATTGGGGGAAACTTGGTCTCCAGGCAGGTTTTACACACAGACGGTGGAACTGGGATTTGAACGTGTTGACGCAGAAACGACTTGAGATGAGGGTGTATATTTTCTCTGTATCATCTAAGTTCACAAACAATTGTTCTTATCCTTAAAATCGTGGATTTTAAAGTTATGCCTACAATCATCAATCACAGCCATTTGAACTCACATTAGCAGAACAGCTAGCCAGCAAACTCAAGCCTGACTTCACAAACCATCATTTGAAGGCACTTTATGAAGGTTTAAAACCCCGTATTCTTCATAGACCACCGTTGACTTGCCTTTCTTGAACTGTTTTTTTGTTTAGCATGCATGCATGCTTTCCTCCAAATTCAAACCATAATACAGCAGCTTCCAAACATCCGTATACATGTAAGTCTAACCCCCCCCCCACACACACACAAGGCCACGACCACGGTGACACTGGCCCAATCCCCTCGAGTCCGAGGTCCCCCAGGCCCGGCTTGTGCAACCATCGTTCACCTTGGGCCCTGGCGGACACCCGTGGTCAATTCCCTGATAAATGGGATTAAAATACGAGCTCTCCGTTCGAAGGCAACATCACATCTGTCAGTGTTGTTGTGGCACAACTGCACAGTGCAATTATTTGAATTGTGTGGTTCAAATGTGAAAATTAAGTTGTAAGCAGAACTCACATGATGTGGATTTTTCAAATTCAAGCTGTTGTTTTTATCAAAAACTTTTAACATGGTAAACTCACAACTTTAGATCTTGAGCAGTGGTTACTGGTGTTCACCAAGTCACTTGTTTACAACATTTGGTCATCGTTTGTCACAATTAAAGTCTAAAATCTTTAGGACTGCATGATTCAGTTGGCTAAGCTCTCCATTTCCATGGCTATAATGCCAATAGCAATCCACCACTCAGCCCTCCTTACCAACCCCAATGCTCTGAGTAGTCCAGCATAAAACCACAGGCCGAGCCCACGAGCCAGCCAGCCCCCAGAGAGCCCCACCTGCTTCTAAAGCATTAATCTGACTCTTTTTAAAACTGCCAGCAATAATCTTGTTTAAACCAGGAAAGCGTAGAAGCCGGTAGAGAAGCAAGGTCATAGAAATGAAAGGTCAGGGCTTCTCTAATCCAGCCTGGGGTCGCCTCTAAGTCAGTCATCAGGGCCTTTAAGTCACACTTATACATTATTCACACTGCACTGCTGCTGACGTTCACCCTCTTTAAAACTGGCTCTCATAAAAGATATATATCAAAGCCTGTTTAAACCAATAGATTACTGGTGATCACAGAATAGGCTTGGTCAAAGCTTCTGTTGTACAGTTTCTAAAGCTCTAAATGTTTGTCTTTGTTTTGCTGTGATATAGCTGCATTGCAAACTAGTTTTGCTACAACTTGAACGGAGGGTAGAAACTGTTGTTCCATCGGAAACCTGATATTGTCCAGAAAACCCGGTAGTAGGTACCTCCAGACACTAAAAAGACACTAAAAGGTATTGATCGGTAGCCTACTTCATGTAGTTGCAGATTTTTTAACTGCTCTACCCTTCTTGGCTTAATACGGCATCCACCAGACACTCAATACAATAATGAATATGGAATATGTAAATGGACGGTGGGGTAGTGGTGTGCGCGGGGGGGGGGGAGTCTTGTGGCCCCATTCTACCCCAACATCAGTAATACTGCAGTTAAACTCGGGATAAGCTGTGAGATATGATAAAAATATCCACGTAAGACAACATAATCACCTCTATAATAAGGGTACAAAATATATTTGTATGAGAAAAGGAAACAAAAACGCACACAGAGAAACACCCATCAGCATTTAAGTCTCAAACCGCCGCAACCATCCTAATCTCAGAACCAAAAATATAAGAAAACTAGAAGACAAGAATAAGAGAGAAATCACCCCAAAGAACACAGACTGAGCGCCACCAGCAGCAGGAGCAGTGAAACAAACGACGGGCGCGGCGGGCAGGAAATTGAAGCACGTAAAGTGCGTACGCACGTGGAATGCCGAGTGGACGCGGCAAAGATGAGGCCTATTTCTTGTAATGTGCGGTCGTTTGCCGGCTATTGATCGGCGGAGGCGGTCGGGGCGGAGGGATATAGCCGTTATTTGGGGGCCCGGGTGGAGGGAGGGTTCGGGGGTGAGGGTGCTGAGTCTCTATGGCGGCTGTAGGGCACAGGGTTGCTGGATGCTTTCTTGTGTTTGGTGTTTTTTCGAGAGCTGTAGTTAGGGTAGTTAGTAGTATGGGGATGTGGAGAGTTTAAATGGTTAGTTGGCACGGTTGAAAATTAGGGATCTAGTGTTTCTTCTAATGTAACTTCTGGTGCAGTAGACAAGCTTGAATGATGTAAATTCTACAAGAAATGAGACATTTATACAAGGACGCAACTATACGAATAACCTGTCTCACATTTCATAAAGTCATAATTACATAACTTTATTGCACACGAAGCTTCCATCACTTCCTAAACAGTAAATATACACACGTCCGGCGTGCACACACAGGGCCGTGACCCATAATAACTCTTATCACTACCCTATGTCACCCTGTCACCCCCGACATGCGGCTCAGTCTCATATCCTGTCCATAAAAGTCGTGCCCTCGGCCACGCCACCTTCATCACGGGCCAGGGACCTCTCCCCCGGGCCACCGGGACAAGTGGGTCCCCGGCCCCGGACAGACAGCTACATGGGACAGGGTGCTCTCCAGGGGCAAGGGAGCGGACGTCAGCGTGTTGTCCCAAGCAGAGGAAGGGCGTTGGTGACTTATGGCAAAGGTAGTTTGAGCTTTATGAGGTATTATCCTGAGCGATAATACAAGGTAAGTGTGACGTGTGTGTCGTTGTTTATGTTGTTTTAACTTTGTAACTCGCGAGCTAAATATGACGAATTGGGGACATTGCAGCTTGAATTCAGGTTGGAGGTTGACAGGGAGAGCAATTTAATATTGTTTTATTTTTGTGCTATTGCAAGTGTATATAGGCATATTGTGGACAAGATGTCTTGCAGTCAACGCATTATGGGTAGTTTATGGTTATGTTGTCATTTTTGTGTGCAATGCATCATGATATTTCATTGTCAGTTGGATGCCATAGTAGTACATTGCAATAGCACCGTAACTAACACTACACACGTAAGTCTATCACAAATGTGCATATTTAAAAACTCATGAAATCAAGTTCATAGCAAGAATGTCTTACTAGACCGCTCTCAAGAAAACATGTCTTCTCATAACATCACACAAGTAAGCCTCCTCTGTTTGTTTAGCAAATAAAAACGTACAATTACCCATTCTCTTTCAGCACCAGACAAATGCCTCAACTAGCAAAGCTGAATAATCAGCCATTCTCTTTCAGAGTTCCCAAATTAAAGGCCTAAACATAAGTGTGCCCCACTCAGTGGTAAACTGAACAAGCTCCCAGCACTTGCTCTACAGAACCCTCAACCCACCCCAGAGGGAATAACGGGCACCACAATCAAGGTCGTATTCGGCGCTTGACAATATGGCTCCCCTGCCACGACTTTTTAGTGCGCCGAATGTGGCGAGTGGTGAACGTGATATCATTGTCTCGGGACTTCACGCCGACTCGGGTGCGTTTTACACAAGGTGACGCTGGTTTGGGGGTGGGGGTGGGGGTAGTAGACAGTAGTTTGGTTGTGGTATATGTGTGCTGGTGCATAGTTTTTGAAGTAGTGAAATGGAGAGGAGTATTTTAAAATGCAGTGAGAGTTGTTTAATGAAGGAGTTGGTTGAAGGCTGATGCTTGAGCAAATGATAATCATTCATATAAATTGGAAAATTGTGGTCTATTCATTTATACATGCGTGTTAGCACTCTTCAGTGTACTGACATCGAGCCCCCACCCCTTCCTACCATCTGGACAAAGCGAGCACTACTATGCCTACACGCGAGCACAAAAGAGCAGTAACACAAATGACCACAACCGCTGAAACCAACCAGTGACCAAACTAGTGACCATAATATCTGACCAGCCATCACACTCATCTCCACACCTCGCTGCGCACACGCGCACCATGCAGTATCTATCAGCACCACCCTGCACGGGTCAGCGCCCAAAACAGCCCCCTCACCCCGCCCCGGCCCCGTGTCCGCCCGGGCGTGGCGGCTGTCGTCAGCCCGTGCTGATGGATGCCCGGCCGAGGCACGCGCCCGGGCGTCACGGGCCACGGGGCACCTCGGCAGACCCCGGCCCTACACGGGGGAAGCGAATATTGGAGTAGTATTGGTCCCTTTGCTGCTTTTAACTAGAGTCTCAGCAATATAAAATGTAAAATGTGGTGGTTTATAGTCCTGATCCCAGTAATAAGGGCAATAAGGGGGGAGGGGGGTGTTTAGGAAGGTGCATGGTGGTCTCTTTTTTGAGAGGATTCAGAGAGCCGAGGCATGTAAATTGTAAAATATTGTTCTCGTGTATCAACATCAGTGACACCAAGACTCTATAAAAAAAACCGCCGTGCCCTCATGACACGTCTAACCCATGCAGGGTGCCGTCCTTGTGCCCATATGAGGCAGTGTGTTCCGCTTTTGTCCTATCCTGGTGCTGTACTGTGGCTGATATCGTGAGAGGCAGACAGTGAAACGTTTACGTGGTTCCTGTAGAAACTCACATGAAGACCACTTTTATGAAGAGACCACCTCTGTAATGAGACTTTTCCCCGTCGCGCCAACCCTACATGAGGAGGCAGCTAGTAGAAGCTGGAAAGTTTACAGCACATGCACATTAAGAACGCCAAGTAAGACCACTTCTACAATAAGATTACCTCTAATATCTGTATGGATAGTCATAGTCTTGTGTTTGCAGAGAAGATGAGATCACATTTTTTGTGATAGGTATACCAGCCCAACAACAATAGACCAAAGCAAACCTCCAGGGGGGACTACTTGATGCCATGATGTGATTATAATTGCTAGTGGGTATTGATGTGTATACTTTGTCAAAGGGAGAGAGATTTCAGCCTACAGAAATTATATATATGTGATGATGACGATGACAGAAAGCCAACCAAGAAGAAAAAGAATCTTACTGAAGAAAATGCCAAGGAAGACACAAACATGACGAAGGGCACTGACAAAAATAAACAAGAGGAAGAGAAACACAAGTCCAGACCGAGTAGCAAAGGCGTGGTCCATCAAAGCGGGGCCCAAAGGAAAGTGGCCACGGCAGTGGACGACATAAAGCACCCGTGTACACAGCCTGCCCCCCTCCGCCCCCACCCCCACTGGCCTGTACACCTAATTCCGGCCGCCGGCCTTGCGGCGGGCAAATTGAGGTTTATAAGCAAGCGAGCCGCCGGGTAATGTAATTGGACAATGAGAGCTTGGCGAGAGGAGCTGCAAGGGGGTGGGGGTGGGGGAGAGGTCATTCGGTGTGACACGGCGCTACTCTGCACGCGGAGTTAAATTGAGATATTTACTAGTTGCATGCGTAAAATGCATTGTTTTGCCCGTGTGTCTATTGCATTTCTTAGGTGTAATGGATTATTTTACTATTATAGCATTTTTCTAATTAAAAACATATGCCAATATATCATCATGGAAGCACGAAAAAGCTGGTGCACAGTCTTGTTAACGTACGTACCTGCCACTTCTTTATACTTATTCCATTGTACAATTCTAAACAATGATAAAATATAGTAGCCCTTATTTAATTCGTAAGGCAAACGACAAATGTAAAATAAAACAGAAACAAGATGGCCGCCGTGAGGTCACGTGACCAAAGCCGGGGTCTACTGTGTGGCCACCTGCTGTAACCGTCATAAAACTCGTGATAGAGGCTACTGCTGCGTTAACAGCCTGCACCCCGCGTTTTATGGCGCTTTCAGTGTCGGCTTGTTGGGAATGAAATAGGTGTACATCCTGGTATTAGTGGCTTTTGTTTCCAGGCAGATTAGTGCTTAAGTACAATGTCCATCTCCATTTTGGATCGTGGGGGAGTGTATTGTTTTCCCCTGTTTTGCTTGTTTGTTTAAGTATTTAGTATTTGATGAATGCTCTCTGTGTTGTTTTATTTACTCTAGTTTGTTGGAGGGAAAGCATTTTTGCATAATTCGCGTTGCTGATGAATGAATATCCATTTGCGTAGTATGGCGTGAGGTGAGTTAGCACTTATGTTGTAGACATTGCAGAGCATGGTGACAAATTTACAACTCAGTGAATTTGAGGACCGTAACATCTCACATAAAAACACACATTCTATTAATCGTTATCTGGAATATACTTTATTCCCAAAATTAGTAAACAAATATAAAAATAAACAGCCGACGATAAAAGTGAGTAATAATGCATTCAAAACATCGTTGAACATCTTAAAACTGCCCAAGATCACTATTTAATCTCAGGACCTGTGCATGTATGTGAGAGTTTACGGTACAGCCTGTGTAAGCCGCCTACCTGTCTATGATAACCGGGTCTGACGGCGTCTCGTTTCTATTTCCGCAGCTCTTCTTGTCGCAGCACCGACTGGAAGAGAGATGAACAGAGAATTAGAGACAATGCAAGATTTTCCCAGATATTAGATATGAAAGTGGTAAACTTTTTTTTAATTATCCACGATAATTCCAATACTGTCAAAGTCTCGGGAGACTAAGATTGATTTTTTTAAAAAAGTTGCTTTCTGATTCTGTTATAAACTTGAGGCTAGCAGTCATAGAAAATGCTCAGATAGTGATCATCTATTGGCCCTGAAATATTGTACAAACTAATATACTAATGTGTATACAATCACGGTACCTGCATGACATAATCTGTACCAACTGATGTCCAATGTGGAGCTAATTGCATGCAGGAAATATGAATTCAAACTTATGCCATCTTAATTCAACGCATGTGAACATCTTTATCAAAACCAATCATAGCCTGGCCCATGCTGTGGTAAATTAGAGGTGGACATGGTACTTATTAATGATGTAGCAGGCACTAATTAAAGTAATGCATTAATGATCAGAGAGGATTAGGTCCGGTCGTGATGGGCACAGTGATTAAGATCGTGTACAGGTGGACCTCATTAAGTGGACCACCCCCACAACTTAACATCTGGTCATCTTGCAGGGGTGACAAGTATAGGAAGGGTACATTTCATAGTTAGGTAGATCAGCACTTCTGTTTAAAAGTGTTAAATAGTACAGAGTGGTCTTGTGAGATGGTCATTTAAGTGGGTTGCACTGTACGTCATTAGACGTGGCTTTGTTCTGACCTCGCGGTGACCTGTGTAAAGCGACCACCTCATCTACTGGTCATTGTCTGAACATTTATCGGACCTGTTCTACTATGTTGTCTTGTGTATCAAATGTCCTACTGTCCTGTACGACTTCCCTGTATGTTATATACTACAGTAGGACGAGTTCATCTCGGCGTCTGATAACTCGAAATTATGATAACTCGATTTTTCCATGCCTTTCAAGTGCGAGTTAAACGGATACAACTGACATTACTTTATAAACACATGCGCAACATTATTTCATTGCAAAACCACTCACTTAATTAACCCACGGCACCGAGACTGAATGGATGTTTTTTTTAGTGTTATATTCAGTTAGTTTGGTGTGAGTGCGTGTGTGCGTGCGTGTGTGTGTGCGTTGAGATAAGTTGAGTATTGATGACGTCAATACTCACTTGCACATGATCTCGTGCGTGAGCAGCACGCGCTGCATGTCGGGATTCTTGTCCTGACCCTCGAACACGATGCACTGAAAGTAGACAGACGACAAAATCATCAGATGTGAGAGTAACACAAAAAAAAAAAATGCAGAAACAAAACCAAACAAACACGTGAATGTGTACAAGTACAAAAATCAGCGGCAAAACAGCACACCGAGCATATATGCAGAGACGTATATAGCTTTGTATGTGTAAAATACACAAATCTTTACATTTAGCCATGTGTATCACAGTACAGGCGCGGCAATCTTTGTTTTTTAAACTGGGTAATGGCCATTGAAAATATAAAACGTATGAACAAATCGCAATGCACCATACCAATACCAGCGTTTTTCACAACTATTTGGATTTGAGTGCATACGTTCCTCGTTAGGAATGTCAGCAAGTCTATGAGCACGTATCCAGGGGTTTGACGCGACCTTGGCGTGGCCTTGACGTCCGATAATCCCCGACAGACGACCCAGTGACGTAGCGGACGTGCGTTTTGACACGTGACCCTGAGCACGTGGATGAAGAGACGTTTTGTTTATTCTGATCACGTGTTCCGTGTATCAGTTTGACAGCTCATCATGTTTCTATGATGACGTTTGCGTTTTCTGCATTTGATGTCTTCTACAGGTCATGCAAATATGGTTTAGTTTTTAATAATGATGCAAATAGTCATGCTCTTCATTCTTCAACCACCCAAAACCACCCATCAGCGAAGATGTTATTTATTCTGAATAAAGAATAAGGTGGTGGAAAAGAATCAAACTTCTATCAAACCCCACTTGGGTAGAAACAACATGACAATGTTTATCATCCCCACAAACCCTCTTCATCACAATTTATGCACTCACCCCCGGGGGTTGTGAGTATAAACATAATCAATTACATGGCTTATGTTCTCCAGTAGACATGACAACATGGCGTATCCCATAATCCCGGCTTAAGGGGCTCTCCATTGACCACTCACTGACCACTCCAGACAGTGTAGTGGTCAGTCTGGCTGTTGACTGGAAACGGGGTGGCAGTGATTGTGGTCACTGGTCACTCTGGTCATTAGAGTGTGTAGTATCATATAAACTGCATCTATGGAGATTGTGACTACGTGATTCTCTATTCATCGAACATAATACATATGTAGTGCATGGACCGGATATCTAAATCTCCATCAATATATTCATACGTCCCACCCCAGTCTGTTGAGCAATTTATCATTGGGGAAGTAAACATAACAAAGTTATGATGGTACCTAACCTTTGGTTGGTTGATATAATCCACACCAGATTTCTCATATTGTTAGTGTGCCCATCACAAACAATTACTACCACATTTTACGCAAGCCACAATCCTCACACCACCGAACCAGTCATCAAAGCTAACAAGCACACCTTTATCACACAAAGTGTGTTACCTACACAACCATCACAGCTAGACACACAAAAAGCCCAACACAGACGGACAAACAGCCTCACACTTCGGTACGTTTGCGCGTGCATTACCAAACGTTTACTTCCGGAAATGTGGAAAAAGGGCGGTGGTATAACAGCCACGTGTCTGGAGTGTGTTAAGATCACCCAATTATCGCCCATTGACCACAAGGTTTGGTGGATTCTTAACTTGTCCGAGCGAAGTCAGCGTATCTGAGGTACATGTACTAATTTGCTGACTTTTAGAATATTTGATTGCTTTCTGTGTGTATGAAAATAACTGCTGAGATTCACTTCGAGGATTAGAAAAATAGTAACATTTGAAGTATTCATAATTTTATCTGGTTTGGCTTCTAGTTCTGTCACCCCCTCAAAACTTCAAGACTGAAACATACGTTAAATTTAAAATCTATGAAATGACTCTCCAGCCAAATTGCCAACATTAAGTGTCATTTTTGATCAAAATTTCTTGCAAAAAAATCTATATTCTGCTTTCAAAATGCAACAAATCAACCTACAGCTGCCCACCAACATTGACATATGCAGTGTCCGGTAGAGATTTTAGGCATGACACCTTAATTGTTTTATTATGACACCCTCTTTCCACCCTGGCCCCATCACGGGAAAAGCCTGTTACGTCACTCGACACGTCACAGAGGTTAATTGACTGCTAGTTTATCCGCGTCCACGCAATCGACTTTTAATTTATTTTTAACAAAGAAATGTTGCAGCGGCCAGCGGAAATCAATAAGCTTTTGGCCGCAGTGAAAACGTCAGCCGTAAATCGAAAAAACGGGACAAATACACGACTTTGGCGCTGGTTGTACAACTTGCGCTGCTTCAGTGGTGCAATTCGTCAGGATGAGAAATGGATTTTACAGACACAGTAGAATACTTTTAAAAGAAATTGTAGGTTTGAAATGTATGGCTATAAAAGACCACGTCAGAATTGTGGCAGATACTTGACCAATGTATACATGTATGCATTTTGGCATACGAGGCATGTGTGATAGGCTATGCCAGTGTGTACTAATGTCTTATGGACTTAGTCTTCTTCACTGTGGAAATATGCAGTAGATCAAAGCATTTGATTTCTTTTATTGTCTTTATTTTGGTCAATGGGTGGTCCTCGTTTAAATCAATTACAATGACGTACATATTCTGAGGTGTAAAATACTTTAAGGATATTTCAGCAGATACAATGCTACCCTTCAAAAACTACCAAAATATAACAAGAAACCCCGAGAGAGCATCAAATTTTGCAAGTATTGAGTATGAAAAAAGAACGTGTTAAAAATAACATAAACATCTTATGCTCTATGATAAGAATCAAGGGCCTTGATGAATAGAAATACGCTATAGAGACCACAATTATCACATTCGATGGATAAAACCCCCAGCCCACCCCCACCCCCAAATGGCCGGTGGCGGCGGCGATCCCATGTTTTATTCATTGCGCACACACATTAGCACTTGCCGCTGTTTTGTGGGAAAATATCACGGTCGTAGTGGCGGCGGCGGCAGCAGCCAGGAAGTGGGATCCTCCTCAGCAGCCATGGTGATACTAGCTCCACACTGGTCCCTCGGGGGGCTGGGGTGGGGTGGGAGGGAGGGAGGGCCCCGAGAACCATGGAAGGATAGGGACAGACGGTGACAGTGGTGTAAACTGTAAAGGTGCTGATACTTCTGAGAGGCTGTTTCTTGTGGGTTTGTATTGCTTTTGTAGAGTATCGCCATCAGTACTGTCCCGCTTTGAATGATGAAGCAGCTCAAACGTGTAGTGTTTCATAGGCATTCTGTTTTCACCAAACAGGTTCCTTCATAAATTAGTGGCACAACTCTATCCAACACGCCTCTAAGCCAATCAGGATCGAGCATAATTCGCAAACTGGAGGGAACGCCCGGTATAACCTTTTATCTACCGTACCGTGCACAAGGCTCGACATAGAGCCCTTTAAGAGTATGAAGACAGATGGGGCAATTCATAAAAGTTAATGAATGGTTGAAGCCTATGTTTGGTAGTGGGAGGTCAGTTTGCTGGCTGATATTGTGTTCCATTCTCAAAGTTTTGCGTGTTTGGTGGTTTTTCCTTTGGGTAAATTGAATATGTATCATTATTGCATTAAGATTGCAACACGGGCAAACAAGGCTCAAAATAGAGCCAGCATGCAAAGACAACAGAAATTTGAATAATATGATATTCTGATATCTTGGATAGATCTTACTTGATAACTCTTATTCAATTCTCACATCTCCCACAAAACATTAGTAAAACAAAACAAAATAAGCACTTGGCATGAAAACCACTCAAGTACTTCTTATTCTCCGCTGTCAATTCCCCGGGCTCTAATACTGTAAAAAGACAATCCCATCCTGAAGGGTCACAATCACCCGTTTCATCGCGAGGCGGCAAGCAGCAGACGAGAAAGAGCGCGGCAGACGAAAATTAGATTTGTCGGCGAAAGTCGTCTGCGAGAATGATTTGGTGTGTAACTGACACCGAAAACGAAATGTGAGGTTTTTATTTGGGCGTCAAACGTCACGTGAAAATGGGAGATGACGTGTTAAGCAACTGGAGGGGATGATTGAGGGGAATACGATAGCGTAATTTGGTGAAGAGACTCCGCTGCTTAACACGTGCGCCCCGGACGCCATGTTGGATTTCAAGTCGTTGAACATTGACTACTGGTGATGGTGGTGGTTGGTGGTGGTTATTTTTGTTGGTTTGGTTTGTTGCTAATGTGTTTCAACTTAGCGCATTTGGTCGGTTGCTTGATATGATTTTGCCTAAACAGATGGCTTTTTAGTGCTCACAAGTACTTTTGTAATTTGATGGTCAGCGCGTACCTATTATGTACACATGTTTGTATATGGATTACTGGTAAAAACGTATGTTGATTTCATTTCTCTAATGATTCCAGCTAAGAAGCGCAACTTTCTGCGAGCATCCAGCTCATTTTTTCCAGTGCAAAAGTCAATCTAGAAGCACGCCCAGAGCCCCCATATGCTGCAGCACAAATATTCATCTGTCATCCGTGACAAGAAGACAACCGGTTACACATGCACAGCCAAATTGGAGCTACCGCACCATAAAATGCAGAGACGACTCATCATCTAAACCAACACAGGCCCCTACATGGGAGTCAAAAAATTGTGTTTCTTTTAAATACACACAAATTGATTTTCCATGTACCATATCCATGGTAAATGTAGATAAGATGTAATGTCTACTCGTCTGTAGTCTACGTAAATGGAAGAAGTATACGTTAATTGATTTGGGGATCAAAGATGCATATTCAAATTTATGTTATAATGCAGATTAAACATTCCTGTTTTTACCCTGTGTAAGGGTCGCTCCAGTGTGGTGGGCGATAATGGCAGAGAGGTCAGGCATCAAACACGGGCTGCTCAAATCCTGATCTGCCTGATTAGCTGGCCCACAATAGCCAGCCAGAGAGCCTCTCATCAAATATTAACCACCAAATTATTGGTGCCTCCTGTATCTACCAGTAATGCGCCTTTCTCCTTACATTTCTCATGCCTTTGCCCGTGCTTTTCTTGTAGTTGTAGACTACAGCAGGGATGAGCAAATGAATGCTCGTGTTTATAAATGTGGCCTTTTAGAGAACGGCCATGAATTAGCATTTCATTTACAGTGTTCATCTTAAACACTACCCTCTTTTGCATTGCTTTTCATCAAATTTTAAAAATTTCTTTTCATTTTTTTTCTTTTTTTCTTGGGGGGGGGGTTGAAAGGGGGGGGCGTTATGTGACATGGTAGAGCGTTTGAGAAGCGTAATATCTAGATTTCTTTATCAATTACACTCCATCAAGGGCATATTTAATTCAAGGCCATGTTTCTTATGTGTCTATCTCAAGACTATATTTCACAACTTAGTGCCGTGGTCTTTGTAGTGGGGCTCACACTACAGTATTTATGCCACTCAGTTTGAATGTGGAGAAGAATTCCATTTGCACCCACAATGAATTATTCTGCCCATTCATCTCTCGCTGTAATGTCGTCTGCGTTTCTCATTATCTGCCCTTTTCTAGCAGCTTGATTTACAGCCGGCAATTTTGAACCACTTCAAAGTGATGTTTTAATAGTTTCAGTGTAATGTCAAACAGATTTTTAAGCACACGACTGTTCAAAGAAAAGAAAGCAGGCAAAAACCAGCATCAATAAAAGAAGATGGGTCCTGGTCACGAGTCACACATAATTACGATTATCTCAAGCCATTAGGTGACCAATATCTAGCTCTTTACAAGTCCATTCTCGTGCCAGCGTTAAACCCAGCCCGGAGTAGCCACAATTCCTCCATCCATCATGGAAAATGTCGTGCGTCGCGTTTTCAATTTCATTACATAATGGAGGCGCATAATTAACGAATGTTTATCCCGGCGTAAGTGGAAAATTACGGTCGCTGGTGAGTGTAATGCGCTTAGGCGCACTCGATTGCGCGCGCTGACTGATCAGCCGGCGCAGGTGAAAGCGAGTGAGCCTGGCGGGGTCGTTACGAGCCCCTGGCGGCGGGTTAGGGAACTAACCGCCACACCTGGTCACGTGGACGTCAATGACGACCATGATGATGATGAACTTATAACCTGAAGTTGACGAATTTGATGAAAATGCCCGAGGAACGAAACGAGCCGGCAAAAACGGTGTTTACACTTGTTGCTTGCAGTGCGCACGCGCCGGAATGCACTCAACCGGAAGTACTGGTTCGCGCACCCGGAAGTAGCGGATAATAGTTGTTTCTGCAGCCTCATTCAGTCAGACGACAACAGAAGCAGCACGTGGCGGAGCAGATGAGTTGATTTATGGCGTGGGGGTGGCAAGTGGAGTGGAATGGGCGCATTGAGAGGGGGACCTGATTAATGGACTTGTCCCCAGATTAGCCGTGCACTGCAGTTACAGAAATAATAACAGTTGGCCGGATTAGTTTTACATTTCTCTTATTGTTCTTGGGGATTACTGCAGAATGCTGCAGCTCAGTAGTATGGGGTATGGGGGTTGTTGTGAATGAATGGGTAGGGTGATAAATGGCATAGTGGGAATGTATCTGAGATGGCAGCTCTGAATGGCATGGGAAAATACAGTGTTGAAGCAAACAGTTAAATGTAGCCTATATACCGTAGTAGATGACACAGTCTCTATCATGTTATTCGAAGTATCCAAGAAACACAATAACATGCGCCATGAAAATGACAGAGTTCGTCTATTCTCAGAAGACACCAAAAGATTTATATTTATGATGGTTCAAGGTGAAATAACGCAATGGCATATCAAGCAAATATGGATTTTAGGTTTTAAAAAGTAGTTGTAAATAATTAGGTTGTATTCTCACCTGTTTTGTGACCGAGTCTATGAGTCGCACGTACAAATCCTGCTCCTGACGGACTCCTGAAAATACAACAAATACAGTTTAGTTTAATATCACTTGATTATATAATGCACTAAAGAATAAGACATGAATCTGGTACCATTATTGAACCCTTTCCATTGGTTTTATATTAAACGGTTTCACTATAATATTTACAGAAAGTATAAGTATGGCGATTATTGAAATGAAGGTTAAAAAGATAGAATTGGGAAGCTGCAATCTTGATTTGGGATTATTTCAATGGTGGTTGTGAACAAGAAAAGTGGTATAGTGTCCCAGCAGTGGTGGTAGTAAAACGGTCAAAAAGTCAAGCTGGGGTGATTATGTGCGAGGACCATTGCAATCAACATTGAGAGTGTTATGTGGACACACAATGACCATAATGACCGCTAGCCACGTGCACAAAATCAACAATACGTGAGAGCAGACGACATAAATTCAAACTGCCCATAAAACCCCGACCCTCTCCATTACCCAAATCATAGGCTGCCGGCCCATATTGGTCATCTCCATAGCTGCAATTAGATGAGTGGACAGGCGACCAGAAAGTATTTCTTTATAACGACTGCGCAGTTAATAGCAGCGTTCAAACCCCCACATTTAAACACCATAAATGCCCACTGTCGAATCGGCTTCCCGCTACAAGAATGAAAAGTCAGCCCATTGTAGTAGGGCCTGATGCGAGGGTCCAGTCTCTACTTAAGGGTGTGACTTTGCCTGGCAGGGTAGGACAGGTCATGAGAGGGGCTGGACAGACGTAGGGCGAATTAGCCAGATGGCAGCAGAAGCGGCTGGGGCGATATTTGATGAGACACGTCACAAAATGGCGGCTTTGGTGTCTAACGCGCAGGCGCGAAGACGAAAAGTCGTTTGTCATCGTGTGTCAGCCGCAGCGACAACAATAATTGAAATACAACAAAGGAAACATTTCTATTTTCTAGTATTGCTTTCTCGCGAGCTGTTGCTTTGTTGCTGGCTTCTTTTTCTCTGTTTGTATTATTTTTTCATGAGGAGGTTGGTATTAAAATTGCAACGTTTCTAAATGAATGTTGCATTCCATTATTGAGCTTCCTGGGTGTTGACTCCGGATTTTGCTTGATAAAGCTTAATAAAGCCTTCAATTCACAGCCAGGTTATTGTATTCTCATTCAGCAAAGACATCATTCATCATCTCACCTAACACACAAATAGAATAACTTATTGCGCAAGTCTTTTATTGCATGAGAAAAGAGAAGAAATCGATTCGGTGACCCAAAATCAGACGACAGATAGCGCCAGCAAAATGCCAACTACGGAAATAAGGAAAACGAAACGCTAAAAGAAATGTTTCAATAACCAGCTTTCAGGGGAAATGGAAAAGGGGCGATTGCAGGCTGATTGGATTCTGGGGACTTGGCTCGCTGATATGTGATAGTGGCGCCTCTATCTTAATTGTATTTCTCGCCGGCTCCGTCCTTTACAGGGTGTGGAAGAGGGTAGTGAGCGATATTAGACCTCTGAGACGAGTACTCAAGCACGTGCTCTTGCGGATAGAGAGGCAAATACTTGGTTTTTGGAGAGGTGTTTGGGTTGGGGTTGGGTGTTAATTGTTTAACTAAATAGGGACCACATTCTTTTTAAAGCACTAGGGGGCACAGCCTCATGTAGTTTCAGTGATTGGGATGGTCTATTTATGGAGGGTTTGTGTTGGGTCTTTATGAGTTTAATGGTCTCATGGCAGAGGTGGTTTGGTCACATAAGTGGTATTAATTAAAGGTTCTACTGTATAATAACTTGCATATTATAGCTGTTTGATTCTTGTTGAGCATATTATTGGTTTAAAATACATTGAGTATACAAATCAAGAAGATGGCTAAGCAGAATTGCAAAATCCATATTGATAACACACACATAACAACAGAGAGCAAGCAGAACAGCAACAGTTTTACAAGGTAAACATTTACCACAGCAAGCCTTTACACAAAACCACGTCCCTTTCACAGCATTACCCTCAACTTCTAAAGCAAAAACAGCTGTTTTCATTTTCTCAAGTGCAATGAGCCTGCACTCATGCAAACATGATATCAAACAGACATGAATTATTCAAACAGCGACGGCGGCAGCGGCGGCCTTCAGTTAATAGTGACAACAAAAACTCAGTCATAAACAGCTAATAAATCAAACAATCCCAACATAGCCTGACTTTTTTTGGATGTGAATAAATTAGGTGGTTTGGGAAGAGGGATCCCGTGGCGGCCATGTTTGTGAAGAGTCAGCCCACATCTGGCCGGGTATTAGTTCTTGAAATTGACCATTTATTTGTGCCAATGTAGTGGACAGTGCTATTGTTCGCTGTTGACTGACCACACGTTTTCTACTTTATGATGGGGCTGCAGTTAATCAACGATATTCGAGACTTTTGCCTTTGATAGGGAAGACGTGAACTTGATTGGCTTGTGGTGCTGGTGTTGGCTGCATTTTTATGAGATTAATAAATGGTTAATATTAATGAGCTTTAGCGCTGCATTGCTGATAGGAATACTCAATATCGTGTAATCATAATGATTACAAAGGCGATCTTTACAGATAGAACGGTGGCTTTTAAGAGATTATCCTGTTATAAGGTGGTCTCACTACAAAAGTGGCCCTATGACAGAGGTGGTCTAATGACAGAGATAAACCCATGCAAGAGGTTCAACTACAAAAAGTGGTCCTATTTCAGAGGTGGCCCACTTACAAGACTAAGCCTGCACATCAAGGTGGTTACTCTTCATTGCCATTCACAAATCACCGTAGAATGCGAGTTCCCAGGAGGAAGATATATTACAGAGGAGAGGCCTCAAACTCTGCCAGTGTTGCTAACACCAACGAAAGATGTCATATTAGCCCAACAAATAGTGTTATAACTTTTCATTTGTATAACTACTGATTAGAATGATTGTTTACAGATTCATTTTCATATCTTAAAAAGAAGCAACTATGTAGAACTCCACAACAAGCAATGCTCTTCTATCTAAGATTTGCTTGAATTCAATACCAAATCTTGTCTCCAACATTCAGTAAAAGTCCCCCCTGTCCACCTTACCCATCATTAACATATAGCTGTGATTGACAGGTCTTTTTACACAGCTCGTCTGTAGCCTAATGAACATGAGACAGTCGCCTGTGGACATCTCTCAATGCCTCTATCAGGTCGCATATTTGTGGTCGCAAACCACCAACAGGTGGAGAGAAGGAGAAACCCAGCACAGGAGAACTCCCCCAGGATGACCACCTGTGTATTATGACCACTTGGTCATTATAAGAACCAATGTTTTATAATTATGATCATTACATTGTGCATTATTGGCAGCTATTGACTATATCAGTTTCAAGTGGCTTCCACTTGTCTTCATCACCTACTGGAGAAAGGTCACTTGACCAGCCCGCAATAGACCCACTCACGACGCCGCCTGACGCGCATCAAACTGACCAGTGGTCAGTGTTTGGACGTGCGGCTGACGTGTGTTGATGGCACTGGCGGCGGCCGGCTGTCAGGTCGGGTTGTGAAGAGAGGGGGGCGGGGGGATCATATGGAAAAGAGGCGTTGCCAGGTGATTATCAGTGTGTACATGCACGAATGATGAGGGAATTTGAAGTTATAGCTCACAGTTTAGTTACCAGACTTATACTTATTTCAATGTGTATCCATATATTGGTACATTTATATGTGACATTGATATAGGCTACATGTAAAACGCTCATAGCACACAGCTTAGATTTAGACTTAGTGTTCGGGAGCTGAGGCCATCAATGAAGTCTATGCTCTTTAGAATTGGAAACCACCAATTGAATTGCGAACATCTCTCTTTCACCAAAAGAGCAAGCAGCACTTTAATAATCACACATACATACGAAAAACAGACTCAACCTAAACAGCACCCCCTCCCCAAAACCCCTAACACAAAAATCACCCCCAATAACCTGTCCAAAGCACCAGCCACCCGTCATAGATCTATCGAGCTAAGTGCTGTTACGCGGGGCGGGGACAACACGGCATCAAGCCCGGGCCCGGGCTATCAATGTTTGCCCGCGTACGCCGGCAGCAGCAGGGAGGCAGCTATCGGGGAACAAAGGCTCCGGGGGTCCCGGGGGACGTGGGTACTGCAGCAGGCGGCTGATAGAGGGGCTGCTGCCGGGGGAGTTGCAGGGTGGCTGCGTGTTTTTGGCAGGGTAGTGTATTGGAGCGGTGACGACTCTGTTGGTTATAGCAGGGTAGTTATTTTGACTGACAGGGTATAGTCATGTTGACTAGCAAGGGCTGGAAGTTAGCTCTGTATGAATTAAAGACATATTGTTTGCTGGTGGAATGCAGTTATAGACACTTGACTTGAACAAGATTACAAAGCCTTTCTCCATGAAACGTGCACACTGTAATACTAAAATTTACCACTGAAACTTTTCTTTTCTACAGTGAAGACATAACACCCACGGCTACCAATGCAACAATACAAAGCACCCTGGAAAGCAGCCACCTTGTGACACAACCCAAGTATCCCATTACATTTCACAAGTGATCACACATCCCCAGCATCTATCAACACGCGTAACGCCCAGGAGATCATTAAAAACCTACTGCAACAATCCGAAATCTACAGTTAGACACCCCGTCAACATGTGTACGTCAATTAGAAAGACATAGCAGGACCATCAAGATGTTTTGTGGCCAAAAGCTCCCACCCCGGGGGTCGATAGGGTGAACAATGGAGCCCTGACAGCCGCCGACCCCAAACAGTCTGTTAACAACTTGACCCCCTGACCCGCACCCCCTTAAAGAGTACGCCGATGACCCTCAAATGTCATTGAGGAGATAGAAAACCCACTTGTAAAAGGGGAGACACAATCTTCTGTTGCTCTCTCAATTGGATGCGCAAAGCCCCAGGGTTTTGGTTTGGTTGTTGGTCTGATTTTTTAGCCCTGGACTTGTCAACGTTTCTCTACTAAAAAGAGAGATTGCGTCAACGGGTCGGTTTCGTCATCGACCGAAAATGTCGT
Organism: Streblospio benedicti; assembly: GCA_019095985.1. Taxonomy (NCBI): domain Eukaryota; kingdom Metazoa; phylum Annelida; class Polychaeta; order Spionida; family Spionidae; genus Streblospio; species Streblospio benedicti. The sequence continues at coordinate 10,658,797 of CM032668.1, forward strand.
TTGCTTTCTCTTTCTATCAAAGCCTTGTGATTTAATATTGTTAGTAGTCACATTTCAACACACAGTGTTTACAGATTATTACGTTCAATATCAAATTTGTAAAGAAACTTGTAAAATACAAAATCTTGTACAAGGCCTACTGACTACACGTATTGATTGTTGAGAGTTCATCATGAACATTTAAACTGAAAAAAGCTACCCCTTAAGACAGGTAAATGATACCCTTTGGAACCAGAGCAAAATAAAGACCACTGTCTTTAATCTAACAAACATCCCTCCATTTCGAACACGTGACCAGATCGGCGAGCAACATTAGACCCATAAAAATCACTCCCAGATCGCATGCATTGGTCGTTGTAACAGATCAAGGTGTTAAAATTAGCGGGTAGCGGCCGCTATTAGCGTAAAAGCGGGTTAGTTAACCCTCTAATGGTAAAAGAAGCCACTGATGCCTACAATATCATCATATATAAAGAAGCCTATATATAACTTAAGCTCAAATTTATCACACTTGGTGTTGTTGCTTCCACCCTCACTATATTCCAGAATATAAACCATCCACCTTGGTATATACGAGCCTATTTCATGCTTTATTCTATCCAGCAATACAAGTGACCAATGGCTACTTTATCCACCAAAGGGTCGACACGTGCGGCGGTGCGGCAATGGGCGCGTCGCGTGCCGCGCGTCGCGTGATTTACGTGCGTTCCGCGTAAATGGACGCGCGGCCTGTTATCTTGACGGGAATTATGACAAAACGCCCTTCTGTTGGAGTTTATTTGATAGCAGTTTTACGAGTGACAGAGGCAGGAAGAATTGGGGAGGCCGGCTTGGGTGTTTTTGCTAATAGAGGAAAAGATGATTTTGTCGTCTGTGCGTTATGCTAAAACGAGGCTGCAGCTTGTAATTTTGCGCGATGGCGGCAACTGACTTTAGGAAAATGTGACTATGTTCCATGACCGTAATTATGTTTGAAACTTTGAAGGAAGAGTAGATGTGGGGGAAGAAGACAGAGGTAAGAAGACTATAACAAGAAGAACAGGACCATACGATGGACTTACCACTGGCGTAGAGCAGCTGCAGTCGGTAGTGGATGCCGTTGTTGGTTTTTTGTCCTTCCACTTCCTGGAACACAGAAGAGAATGCTGGGTAAATATATGGGTGGAGCCCAGGGGGAATGATGAATTATTATTATATGTTTTATTTACTTACAAGTTGTACTGACTTCAAAAATATTGTTATATTCTCCTGTTCTACAACTTTTGTTTCTCAACTTTCTGAATGCTAATAAAACTAACTCCCTCATCGTGTCCAAAAACAAAAAAAAACACAAAAACAAACAATCACAATACCTCAAAACAAAAGCGCAAAACAACAGCATAATAAAATAACAAATTGACAACACTCAAGCGCTAACTGAAACTGAATATAGGTGTGGGGGATAAAACATTCACCCCAAACAAACACTGGAGACAACACATAGTCCAGACGTCCGGCTCTTATCGGCTCCATCTCTATCAAATCAAGCCCCTGTCCACGGCCGGGGCTCTTATCGGGTCGCCTTACCCCAGGCCGCCTGCCCGGGACCTTGAGGGCCGCTGACGGGGTCTAACTAGGGCCGGCCAGCACCGACAGGATGTTTGGTCAGCGTGGAAATTGGGTTTTTGATGGAATGTCTCTAGCTGGTTGCTCTGGGATTACAGTGGAACCTGGCTATGTGGACAACCTACCCATGCACGGCAACTGTTTTATGTGGGGAGTTTACAACTCTTGCTTTTCGTATATGGCACACAGGGAATCTCTTTTTGAAGGACGCCTGTCTTTGTGTGGACACTGTTCGATTCTCCAGAAGGTGCTCACATACGTGAGGTTCCCTGTATAATGGGGGAGAGATGTAAGGACTAAGAAAGTCGGAATGTTTTGTTTTCAGGGGGTTGTTGGTAGCCTATTGAGCTACAGTTGTGAACACTATCTGTACAATTATACATAGTACTACTGCGATACCATCAATGTGTAATGATAACATGCAACTTTGCGTTAAAACGCTTGTATAAAATGTTCTTTTGAGGAGATTAGGTTACAAATCAAATTTAGAATTTCACCATTGAAAAACAAAACAGCTGTTAAAGCACCACACCGTCACATCGCATCCCCAAAAGGCAATCCCGACAAGTGCTATTGTATTAATCCCCAACTTGTAATTAATCAGCGCCCTCTGTAGCCGAATAATGTGATTATAAACGCCGACATAACGCACACGTGGCGATTATGACAGCACTGCGCCTGCGCGAAATAAAGCAGACATCCGGTGACGCGGGCCAATAACACTCTATCATACTCAGTTTCACAACCCAACTCTAATCAAAAGTGTCTTGTAGCAAATGTGTGAGCGGGCGAGCTAACAGAATCGCTGTATCAGGTTTAGAACAGGCTATATTCTTTTCACAGTTTCTTATCTTTTTGGTGGTATTTTTATGCGTGTGGGCTAGTGTTGACTTCTTTGTTGCACTTCAGTGAATCAATAAGGTGATAACTGAGTATAGGAATAAAGATGGCTTTCTGCTGGGGTTGGTGTGTTGAAAACTCACCTAGTGTGAACAATGTATATGTGTTTATTTCAAGCCCCAATTCACTGTTATCGCGCTCTAGCGACTTTACCTTCACACGAGGTCATTGGCATACATGTGCTTATCGCACTATGTATCTTTATCAACTCCAATAGGATCATGTATGACATCGCAACTGTAGTGCAGATGATATGTACTTCATAATAAAGCACGAACTGCTATGAATGAGGAAACTATTCTATAGTAACCAGAAATATGACAAGCAACACGTTGTGCAATATCATATCACAATGAAACTGACCAAATGCTGTAAATATGCACTTAATGGCATTTTAAACACATACTGATTGACATGGTCTCTATTGAAAGAACCAGCCACCAACAATTACATGCAGCATATCATCCAGTTATCATCGACCATCTTTTAGGCCAGCATCCGCTCTAAATACATTATCAATAACCATCCCATCACCCACTTCATTTACAACACACACTGACCCAATCCAGAGACTCCAGATTCACCGTAATCCATCCATTCCTGCATATTAATATTCATAACTACATGGATCTGATCTGGATCCACGCGTCCGGCGTCTGATTTACACCCATAACCGCTGTTTTATAGAGATAATCTGGATCAATGCGACGAACGCGGCGGCGGCGGCGCCATCTGGATCCGTGCGGTGAATATGGATCTGGGATGCTTCACTCGGACTGAACACTGGTGTATCTAAAAGTGGCTGGCGGTGGGTTTGTTGTGGGCTGAGAAAAAAGAAAGCTTTTTGAGAATTGTTGCAGGAAGAGGACTATCTACATGTGTGATTGTGAGGTGTAGAATAACCAACATCATGCAGCTTTAATGTCAAGGGACCTATACCAGTGTAGACCCTTTCTTGTTATACACTTTTATACTTTAGTCCATATGCTATCTTTTTTAATAACTAGATAATGCACCCAAATTTGCCTAATTGACCTATATTGGTATATTTGTTGTCGACCCCATCCATATTAGCTATAACTTACAAACATTCCCAACCCCCGTTCAACAGACCCAGCCATTTAAAATCCCCCAACCCGTCCCTTGTGTACAATGCGCCTATTTTCAGCATTCACAAAATCTACACTAAAAACTGCTCCCCAAAGCACCCAGATCCTAAAAACACACAATTTTCTGACCGCGAGATCTCGACAGAAACGAGAGTTGACGGCGAGATTTACGAACGTGCCGAGCTGTGGGGTCCGGGGTAAGGAGCGGCCAGGCCGGTCCCCAGGGAACGGGGTACTGCAGCCAGGGTTGGCAGCGGCCAGAGGGAGGGGTGGTTACTGGACTTGATTATTGGATGGAGAGACGGTAAAAAGGTGAGTATGAAAACGTACATGTACAAGATGACTTCATGGTTTGGGTTATACACAATTCAAGGTTATAGTGCCAACGGAGAGGGCTATTGTGAAATATGTTGTGGACACTAAATGGAATTTACATGTCTTGTTTTCCAATAGAATGGTGACTGCTTTGGTATAACAAGGCCAGTACAAAAGTCTTTATGTAATAGACCCACAAACATTCAACATGTTACAAATGTAAACACCATTCAGCAGTATAAACCAAAAACAAAACAGCAAAACCCAAATGAAATCTATATTCACTCCGTCGAATGTTTGAAAAAAAAGAAGCAAAATCAAAGACCAAAAGCCAAAATAAGAGACAAGGGAAAAAACCCCAGCCACGTAGTATATTGCGTGCATTATCTAGTGGGTCCGCCAGTAAAGGCGGGTCTATAAAACAGGAGGCAGATAAAGCTGTATTAGCGCCCGCCTCATGGTCGTGTAATGTTTAGACGCAGCCGGCCTCATTTCATCTACCCCTGTGTTTTTAGCAATCCAATGGACTCAGTTTTATTGCTTTTTATTTGACAGGGTCTCATGAAAGGCTGCTTGCTGGTGTTATTTCTGTTTCGGTGCAGGCATTCGCACCAGTTTCGTATGTTATTCTGCTTAATATTTCTATAATTTAGTGACATTTCTTCTCTAATAATGATGCAGTATAATTGGTGTATTGATATAAGGCCACATGGGGGACTGATCTCAACTGGTCTCGATAGAGAGGTGTTCTTTTTATGGAGTTTCATGGTAGTATTTATGAATATTTAGGACCGCGAGAAACTGTCTTATTAGAGAGGTGGTCTCAATAGAACGGTGTTTTTTATTGGAGGTTCTACTGCATAGCAATGAACATAACAACTGATTACCATGGACCCTGGATTCCTGGGTGAATTTTCCCACAGAATGTTTACAAGATTCCATACCTTTTTCTCACCCACACGAGATGCCAGCAAAAATCTTCCCAACCTCACTATCACCCAAATTATAAAGCTATAATTACCGCGGAGAACCCAACACACACATTACTGTGGTGGAGCGAGTATCTTGTGGTAAAAACAAGTGAATCACATTCCTGACGGTGTGAAAACATACAGTCACAATTACCTGGAAATGGTGCTCGTGGGAGTAATGGTGGCATAAGTGCACTTGTCTGTCATGAACAGAAGCAGCAACAAGATATGTTCATCATAAGCAGATTTAAACAAAAATCTGGATGCAACCCACGAGGTGACAGAAATTAAACTGTTTGTTATTATTTGAAATGCACTATTACTCAATTCAATGCGTTGAAAGCGTACTACATTTACATGTGTAAGAATAATCTTATCTTGATGAGGCGATACTATAGTTCTCTATGTCCTTCCTCTCTCAAATGAGTGTCATCGAATGGGTGCGAATAAATGTAACGATAATTAGTAAATTTATGAAACAATTGATTTTTCCTCATATCAGTCGAATAGAGCCAATGATTCAGTAAATATATAGGCCTACCACATCACCTAGCAGGATTTGTGCCTCTAATACACTCAAAAACAGTCTCAGCCAAATAATGTTCAACAAATTGGTATCAATAGATGGTAATACATGTCAAAACCCAAGTATCCTCTCTATAGAGGTGTCCCACATAGCCCTAGAGGAGCGTGGGAACCTGTGGTGGCCCCCGCTGGGTGTAACCACCACCAGGACCCTGATGAGCGCGTTATCGGGGGTTCACACACACTGACCGCCCGCTAATGTCCAGTCGCCGTCTGGGGGAGCCACTCTCGTGATTGGTAAATAAACAACAGATTGGACTGCTTATATTATACTGTAGATTTGTGCATTTCTGTGTGATGTTGATGCTCAATTTGTGTATATGTGAGATTGGTCGTGGAAATGTTTAGTGTGTGACCGTTCAAAGGCTCCGACTACTAGCAAGTGGACTTTTTTCTACACGTTATATGAGTTGATACGGAAAATATTCAGCTTGGAAACAGAATCTGCTCATACATAAAAAATTGAAGGTGGTCAAGTATAGTCATTGCCTGATCTATGGAAGCTAGAAATCAGCATTTTTTTTTATCTACCATGGATTTTACATTCTACCATATATCAGGCAAAAAGCAGAACAACATAATAACCCGCCAGAGTTCAACCATCTTGACACCTGTCAGTTTGGATCCAATAAGTTCATAATCACCAGACACGCTAATTTAGTCACGCTCAATTCTCACCCGAACCAGATAACAGCCAGCCTCTATTGCACAAATCCCAGACTGGATAATACCACCTCAGTCTAGCTTATACTCTAGCCTGCTAGAGGCTAGATAAGTGAGAAAGAGATGTAAACAAGAGAAGACACGTGGTGGTGCGCACCTGCTGATTGGTTCCGTGTTTTGCCGACAGGGGGCGGGCCTGTGATCTGGCAGACGAAATATGGCGTCTGCTGAGAGTTGGTGTTTTTTGTTATACATTTCTAGCATTTGGGTGATAATTTTTACATGTTTGATGATGTTGAGTAGGGATTACTACAGAATTTGTGCTCATCATTCAAAAGTTTGATTTGTGTACATGTATATTAAAACTGCAATTGCATGAAAAAACTGACTAAGTGGATGTTGACGGCTTATCTATAGAACGAACAACTGGATGGACAGTGTAACAGAATATAGCAAAACACTCCTACATCACAATACAAGCACACACAACCAGCAATCAACTGTTATCTTACTCGAACCCAGGACCCCGTTAACGCAGCACATCATTACTCTAACCACAGACACGACTTATTACGCCTATCATCACCTATCTCCTGTCCTGCCGTGTGTTCCCACCCGTGTCATACCCAGCCCCTGCCGGCACCCCCGGGGAGGACCCCTCGCCCTCCCGGGGAGCCCCCGGGTGTGTGTTTGTTTAGTGCTGGCGGCACACCCCATTACGATCGGGGTATCGCCGTACAGGCGGCTGTTTGATTAGGTGTGACATGGTGATTAGGTAGAGAATGGCACTTTATGGGAAATGCACTTTTCATGTTGATGGTTATATTACAAATAGTTATTTGTAATCAATTTGCTGTTGACAAAAATTGTGCATGTAGAAATAGAAAAAAACTTATATGTCGCGATTATAGCAGTTGTTTTGTATCACTTTAATTACGTAGTTTAGGACACTGAGTATATGAATTGGATATTAGTTCTAAATTGGATGTTTAAAGATGATGAATTCAGACCTTCATTTGTACATTTGGTTCGCCTGAAGATTTGAATGCTTGTAGATGTCAATCTACTGAAAGTTAATATTACATCACTTAACATGGCCTGTAACCAGCTCTATGCCCTTTCCATACACGCATTGCCACAATTAAATGGGATTAGTTCTAATCTGCACATCTGCTCTTTAAAAGTCAAGAAGCCACCGTAACAAATCCCACGTCCAATGCATATAACCCCATTATTGCAATCCCATTTGATAGAAGAGCTACAACTCCCCCTCCCTCAAAGCCTCTAAAAATAACCCATATCTGAAAATCTCCCAGAACAATACCCCACCACGCCCCTTCAACACCAAAGTGGCTACAAAGCAAACAACTTTCCAGGCATCACTGTTAAGAAACGGCATATTTACGCAAGATATACGTCTCAAATCCTACTTATGCACTTTAAGTTGCACGATAATGAAGTAGTAAAGTAACCGGCTTTGGGCACAATGAGAAGGGGCTTGTCTTCTCTCGGGCTGTCTAATCATTGTCATTTCTCTGGGATCCGGGCGAGGGCAGAGCTATTCAGCGCTCGGCCCGGGGGACTTCGTTATATAGCATCTAAAGATCCCACTCGCGTCGCAGTTTCTCAGCTCCCATTATTATTCAGTGAGGGGTTTTTGGACTTTCTGATGGATTTACAGCAAAAACTCATTAGATGACCACTTTTTGGTATGGGAGTTTTTTTCTTGTTTGTTAGTGGCTATATTTTTAGGGGTGATAATAGTGGTTGTGGTCCATGTTGGAATTAATAACAAGGTGTTGTGGGTTATATTTACATGACATAAAATAGATATTTTCACAGGGTTGTCTGGGTAGTCATTTCGCAAAGGTTGCACTGTAAAACCAGAGGTTTCCAGCTTTATAAATGATGAAAAGACACAATAGAGAAAATGAGAGAGCTTGGCTCTGCGTCTACAAATGGCTGTTGTCTTTTGTGTGTAAGAAACACACAAACTAACTGTAAATATTAAAGCCCCAAGGGACGTGATATGTAGCACAACATAAATACAACAGAGGGACTGCCTTTAAATGCAAATCAAACCGCAAATGAAACACAAAATAAGACTCCAGTGACTATTCTGTGCTGCAAATAATACTGCCATTATTTTGTTGCCCTGGAAGGCGGAGCGGCCGACATTTTGAGCGCACTAATATAGTGTTGATTGATGGAACTATATTGTATGGCGGATGAGTACTGCCAGTCTCGGCGGAGTTAGACGCTATATTTGTAATAGGGCTGGGTAATGCGCGCCTGTGTGTAAGAGAAGAGGGGTTATTGAGGCGGCGGCAGCTTCTGTGAATGGAAGCTTATAGGATGCGCGCGCAGCCCCCATCGCCAATGAGGCTTTTATATTATCTGCAGCAGCAACAGAAGAATCGGTTACAGAGTCTCTAGTTAACACAGTGTGAACCCTCGCCTGATTCTGACGGTAAACATTGTGGTTTTGCAATGCTTTTTCCCCCACACCCCATATTGTTTTTTCACATTTAAAATTATTGTCTAGCCTCATAGGGGTATTGTGAAGGCTAATAGCGTTTGCAAGCATTCAGAATATTGATTTAAATTTGAAGGGTTCCACAGATTTGCAGAACCTGCCATAAAAACCCATGCTACATGTAGTTCTTTTGGTTGAATATGCTCAGATCTATTGCATCAAAGACACTAATTATTACACCTCAATGAACAAGACAACCAAGTAGTTAACTACCTCTCCCCTATCCGTACAACCCACAAAACTCTACAACCAAGAAAATATAGAACGTAACCCACAAACCCACCCCAAACCAAACCCACCCCACCAAGCGAAGGTTCACACTCAAATAAGGCACAATAAACTGAACAAAAGCACGTGGACACGATACCTTGTCACTACGTACCCGGTCCTTCTCGACGAAGTCGATGAAGGCGGTCCTCTCCACCTCGACGGGCTGGCCCTGCCGGTCGTACAGCGCCAGCACGAAGTGGAAGAAGTTCGACTTGCGCAGGTTGTTGGGCGGCATCTTCTCAAAGTGGGCGCGGCCCAGACCCACGCTGGAACGGAGAGAGGCGAGTGTGAGGGTATGTGTGGACAGGTACAGGCCCAGGATGGAAGAAGGAGGGGTGTGAGGGTATGTGTGGATAGGGACAGGTCCAGTGTGAATTTAATTAGCAAGGAGGGATTAGTTGTTACAGATAATATAGGCACGAAATCCTGGATCTGCCACTCAGTTTGTCACAGATCCCACATAGGCAGTTATCACTACATACGATGCTCACCCTATTTTAGCTGGCACCCTTCTACACTGGAATAACTCCACGGCAGCAGCACACCGAGTCATTTTCGCATTATCGTTTGGTGGCCATAATAAACGATACCCGGTCAAACTATATCGCTATTTTGCTAACGATTTGTCACAAAAAACTGTCATTATAGTAATGCCCAGCACACACACGGCAGACCGGCTAGCCGGTGACAAATCGTCCCACTTCCCGCCCGCTGTTTACCCGTGCAAGGCCTCTATCGATCGTCCTCGGGGCGTCCCTCCTGCGGCTCCCGACCCCCGCGGCCTCCGCGGTCCCAGAGGAGCCGCGCGGACGGCCCGAGCGGGCGAGGATACTGAATCGGCCATCGATTGGGCTCTTATATGATGGCATCGTACGTCAAATATGAATCCATTTTGCGGCTATAGGATTTTGCGGGTAATGCTTATGGCATGGGTGATATATTATTGTGCTTAGACGGCTGGCAATTATTTATGGCTGACTTTGTTTTGTCTCCTGACTTTGGCTGATGGAATGACGCATGCTTGGTCATCAGAGCGGATGCACGTAGGTACAGGAGGCGGTGGTGGCCAAACACATTAGTTTGTAATAAATTTCATCACAGTGAAATCGCATGAAAAACTATGCATTGATAATGACATTTTAGTAGGTGCGCTTTGTCAACATCGGGATTTTTCTCATGCCACAAGTTTATTTCAGATTAAAAAAGCAAAGTTACTTTCATACTGTGGTCATGGGATAGTATTGTATCCAAGACTAATTATCTCTCCTAAAATACATTGTATACCATTTCAAAATGCCCCTTTCAGAAACGTTGAACTATCAACTACTCTATGCTATGTAACGGTATGCATATATATAGATAGCAATTTAGTCGGGAGATCATCATTTCAAAACGAAGTTGGTCACATTATTTTTGATGAATCTTAGACCATCTAAATTCCCCTGAATCTCATTATCATAATGTGGTCAGGGACGCATTTCCAACACACGGATTTCACTACAGCAATTATGCTTACAATTTGTGCTAATTCAACTTTTTCTAATTACACAGGATGTGTTGTGGTGCCCGGTCTATGAGGTCCAGATACCCCCCGTGGGGGTGGAGTGGGGGGGGGGAGAGACACGTGCCTACAAGCGGAGACACCTGTCCATCACAGTCAATTGCGGTCACTTTGAAGCTAAATAGAGTCTTTTCACTGACATGGATACGTCTGCTTACAATGTAGCTATCAGAGACTTTTGAATGTGAAGCATCCTCAAGTGCGGTTTTGATGGTTGCTATTTATTTATTTTTCTTAGTCGACTGGCACACTTCTATAGTGATGATGATGCTCGTGATTTGAATGACCCCCTCCAAAGATAGTATATGTATATTAAATGGCTTCTATGATTAAAAACGGCTTTTATGATTTGCATCATATGCATGCATACCTTATTACTAAAATATGTATCCTCATATTCATAATCATGAGCCGGGGTCTATAAAATTGATTTAGATTCACCCTACCACACAAAACATTCAACCATCAACCCACGGTTTTTGCTCATGCTCAATTTACTACATGATTCTTTGCTCATGAATGAAAATTCCATCAGAATCAAGTCCATAAAACACGCCACTGACACACTTTCCCTCACACATTCCCCGTCCGGGCCCTCGAGAGCTTATCACCTCGGCTCGCTGCTCCTATTATCGCCCGCCTCCCCCCGGGAGCCGTTACGAGCGCTCGGGGAGAGATCGCGGCCACCCCGAGCACTGCAGGTGGACAGTACAGGTCAGTATACTGTTGGCCACATTCTGTAATACTGTGTCATCACTTCTTTGTTTACAATGTATTTCTTTTCAATACTTGTGTTATATACATGTAGATTTTATTTCATTTTAGTACGCTATATCTTTGAATGTCTTTTAGTAAAATTGCCCCTCAGAGCATTCGATGCGTGGTATATTTCAACATCAGCGGGGTCTGTAACTACTATATGTCAAGTGATAATATGCTCAACTCTCTAATTTTACTACGATTGACACTGTTTTTAATTTAAAATAAATCCACATTAGTAATCACTTACAAGGAAAAACTTCCGCTGAACAGCCATGACGCCTTTTTCGGTGAATCGTACATGATCACATTAATTACATAAATTGAAATTACTTGCTGTATACATTTACACAGAAGGTATATAGACTGATATTGTTTCCTTTGTATTCATTTTATATTCTCTATTCAGTACCTCGTGCTTTTAATTAAAGGTGCCAATTTCACCTGCCTTCAATAACCAGGAAATGCTGGCAACTTCATTGCATTACATGTAGGCCTACACCCTACCACAAAACGTAAAGGAGAAATACGCAGGAAATATGCCAAACATACCCATTTTCAATAGATCTTCTTATATAGCAACTGTGTACATCCTGTTTTTGAATCATTTTGTTTATTGTTTTTTGTTTGTTGTTACTTGTTTTGATGGAATCACACGAGAATTCTTTCATTAACGTTGATCATTGTCCTACAGCAAATATACTGGAAATGCATATGTAAAGTGAGCTTGAATTTTAGTAGTTCATATCACATTTGATTTTGAAACAATAGGCTACTTTTTGGAAAAAAAAGTTTTCTGTTGATAATCTTGAATAAAGTCATATTTTGCACCTATCCATCAACTGTCAAAATCTATTTCACCTCTTATTAAAAAAAGCAACACAAATAGTTTGCCTTTTAGAATAGACCCAGTACCTTCCTATCTACCTGGAATTAAGGTGGCACTGCAACTCTCGCGCGAATTGACGAGAGAACACGTTATTAGACGCGACGTGGATTCTCATCCAAACGTCACTCGTCACCGCTAGGAGAACGTTATGTTCCCCTCGCGTTAAAAATGCACAGCTTTGCTTGGCGTTAATAGGGTTTAATGTGACTTTCTTGTTTGGCTACTTCAGGGTTAGGGAGAAGATCTTTGCTGTAAGTATAGCGACCCAGATGACATTTTGAAGACCTTTCATTAGTAGTTGTGAAACATTGGATTACAATTGTAATTGTAATTGTAATAAACAGCCCAATCTATGCATGGCATACGCCATTCGGATATACACTCGAGCACAAGGGCGACGTTTAAACAAAACTGCCTATCTTTAAGCATAGAAAGACAGATGAAACCTAGCTGCATACAGCTGGCCTATGCCTCCTACACCATTCAAATCATTCATCAAATGATACATCAACTACACCCTTACTCCACTCATATATACACGTCAACTATGCATAGCTGGTGCCTGCATCAGCAAAGTACCCTCTCCCTGTAGTGAATTGCCGTGTCTACATTTACAACAATGCCGCTCCCCGATGGCTGCCAAGTCTCCTTGATTCTCTCACATTATCGTCTATTGTGCTCCTCTGAGCGCCGTTATATGACACCTCATTGAGGCAATACTGTCTACACTACATTGACTCACTTTAGATATTGGCCTGATGACATATAGGCTAAATAATACACAGCAATTTCTTTAACAAAAACTAGTAACATGATGCTCTTTAATTGGACATACTGCGAGGCATCGACAATGCAATGAAACATCGTGAGGCATTCTGTTTTCAATTGTAAAAATATGACACAAATCTATTGGCCAGCCTACAAGGAAGCCATCCCTATTATGCAGAAAACAGGCCCAATGTGCCCTGCAACTGAAGGTTTCTTCACGCACAAGAAGCCATTTTTCACATGTACAGTTTGTCGTATGCAAATGTAGCAATGATGTCGGCAGTTATGGGGGCCACATATATCTATTACGGCCATGTTCCTCTATTGCTTACTCAAAAATGGGTGACTTATGCACGCCGTGTAGTACTTAAAGCGGCTATAATACTGTTTTGTAGATTTTCTGGTGTTTTCTAATCTTTGCTTTTGGTGTAGGTTTGGTGGCAGTGTACTTTTTGACTTTAATTTGTGATTCATCTATTTCACAAGACTGAATATTAAAATCAGATGTTGTAAGACCGTTTATAGGCAGTGTGAATTAAAGTGATTCTTCTGAGTCGACCATATGAGTTACTAATCATACAAGAGTAGTGGTTGGTTAAAATGGCTCTACTATAACAAATAGATAGACAAGACACATTCAACGATAGCCACTCTTTTAAAAGCCAGAAGCAATTCGCACAAAATCACAAATCAGTCCCACAAAGGTGACAAACTTGCACAAGAAATGGACTATAGCAAACGCCACTTGTAACGTTAAAGCGTCAAAACATGGCGAAAATCGCCTCTAAACACAAAGATTCGCCTCCCTAGCGCACGTATTGTCCATTCAAAGCGGGAAATTTGGTTATACGCAAACGAGGCTGGCTAAATTTGTACCTAACACGGCTTTTCACGCGTTCAACGTGGCACTTTAAACGCTCGAGATACGTAATGGGTTCACAGTCTGGGGGGTGACGGTGGGGTTTGGGTGGGGGTGAGAGTTTTTTTGTGAGTGTGGGTGGATGGATGGAGTATTCGTTTCTTGTGCGTCAAATTTGCTTGAACTGAACGCCAATGACGATGTGTTGGTAGCCTGGGTTAAAATGGCGTTATTAGAATTTGGTGTAAAAATATCTGATTTCTTTAATTACATTAGCAGGGTAAAAACTATAATTCAATGAGACATTTCTTGGAGTGCATTTTTATCTAAAATGTGGATGCTATAGTTCCTGGTGTATTACAAATATCTAGTGCCTACAGACATCCTATGTTTCGTTTTTAAAAGTCACCTCTCTTATTAATTGACTGCAATTCATTCAGATGCAACTCATCTGATAAACCACCAGCACCAAAACAACTACATTTCTATGGCACCAAATGACAATAATTGCGGCGTATCTAAGCAACAATATTAACTCTTCCATTGTGGCAGGCGACAAAAGATCGTGTTCAATATTGGCCACCCCCCTCTCGGAGGTAATGGATACACGCGATGCAAAGGCTCATCATAGTATATCGTATGTCACTTAGTGCTCAAATGGAGACTATGACTATGGCAGTTTCTTGCCTCTTTTTTCCCCATGTAGCTGTAGGGCTATATTGTTGTTATGTTTTTACACTCACTCTGAGAAGGATTGTGTTGAGTAGACATTTGTTTTGGGAATTATCAGGGCTACATTTTTGTGCTTTATTTTTTGTGGGTTGTTATTTTATGTTGGTAATTTTTGCAGTTATAGGCAATTATGAATTTGTGGTGACTCTTGATTTCTTTTTGCATTAAAAAGGCAAGTATTCTGCAAGTATTAGGGGCCTACTTCTGATGCCAGGCATCAATCAGAAACTTTACTGCATTTGTTTTTTATCTCAAACAGTATAGGAGACTTTATTGTAGCATATGTGAAACGGGTGTGATTTTCTCGTTTCCTTATACTTAATTCAACTGAATCTACGCTCGTTCTTTGTCTCTGTATTTCAAACCGCAATTTACACAGATAAGGTTACAATAAACACCAGATCATTGTACCAACTATCTGCAATAATAACAGTGCATCCCTGTCTACACTGCCTACAGCCACAACTTATCGCCTGTTCATTTACAAGCCAATTAATAGGTCATTAAATGAGGCAGAAGTGATAATTCAATTAGAGCACAGAATGTACTGGTATTGATAATTGGCAACTGCGCATCAGCTAATGCAGAATCCCACTAGTACAGAATCCAGATCCGGATCTGGCAAACTGGATTACTGTCTACCAAATAGCAGGTAAAACAATTCACGGCGGATTGCCTGTAGATCAATGAACGATCACGTACAAGACCCACCCTTTCAACAAAAAAAACACACCTAGATCCAGAATCACCGCCCCCGTAGATCCAGAAGTCCCACCAATCCCTCTCACCTGGCAGCATCCTGGCCTCCGGTCCCTCCTCCGGGCGTGATGGTCACGGGCGTGGTGGTCACGGAGCTCTGCATCCAGTTCCGGACGCCACCGCCGCCCCCGGATCCTGTATTGCCACTGCCCGTGCCCGAGCCTCCGCCGCCTCCGAGCGGCTCCTCCTTGAGGCTGGTCATGGGCCCCCGGGGCTGCGCGGACGTGGGGGTGACCCCCGGGGGTGCTAGGGAGTCCTGCCCGCCGCCGAACATCGCCGCCGTGTGAGCGGCGGCGGCGGCCGACGTGAGCGGGTATCCGTACGTGTACGACGTGGTGAAGGTATCCGTGCTCCCCGCGGGGGGGAGGGGGTGGGCGGCGGAAGGGTGGGCGGCGGTGCTCAGACCTCCCAGGGACTCGGCAATTTTCATACCACGCGAATGAGCGCTTTTGGTGATGTTGTGGCTGCTGTTGTTGTTGCTGCTGTTTTGAGCATTGACTGTCTATAATGTTGATTGATAAGAGATGGATTGAGACAAGTTTAGATTGAGATATTTGTTTAAAAAGAAAGATGTACACAGTTTGTTCACTTTGCTTTACGATTGCATCAACACAACACTATCTCCACGAGTTTAGCTCCTGATCTGTCAAAGTCCCACTCACTGAATGTCACAAACACTATATCAACATCTCAAATCAAATCTCACACTGTAAACCCAGAAAAAAGAACAGTTCCACTCCTTTTTGTTTTCACTACAAACTTAAAAATCCCAAACTATCTGTGCATGCACTAAAATTGTTAAAGTCCTAAACACAGCACTATAATCATCACATAACAATTATGCTAAAAAACAACAACTCCACAAGGGCTATACTTCCCAATGAAAAACCCAAAGCACTTCTTCCCCCTTTAAGAAAAAAATTCTCCTTGTAGCGTATGTCTCCCAATGCAGTGGCACTCGGCCGCAGTTATCCACCTGTGCAGCCGTGGTGGCCGTGGTATCCTCGGGGGCAGGTTGCGGGGTCTCTCTAGGCTCCTTGGCTGCCTGCTCCTCCTCAGTAACACGTGTCGTGGTGGTGGTCCCGTGCGCTCTCCAGACACTACTCGCCCTACAGCAGCAGATCTAGCAACAACCTCGCCTGGCGGCTGCACACCGTCCCCGCGTATTTGTACAACGGCCGCCGGAGCCGCCGCCCGCCAATGGCGCGAGGCCACGCCCCCGGCGAGGGAGGGCCACGCCCCCCCAGGACGACGGCGGCGGCGGGCCCGGCTCGGCCGCCGCCGCAGAGGCCGCCAGCGCGCGGCGGGGGACGGGTGGTGGTGTGGGGAGCTGTGCTGTTCAGGGGCATATCAAGTTGGTATTTTTTTGTGGTTTTATTTCTTCTATTTTTAATCTGATTTTTATGGATTTTCTTTTATTGGTTAAAGATGACTGATTTTTGAAAATCATTGTTTTTAAATATTTTTAAAAACATTTTGTTGTTATTGATTTGGTTCAATTACTTGTTTTGTTTTTTGTTGTTCAGGAGGTGGGTGGGGTGGGGTGTATCTTTCTATGTTGCTGTCTTAGTTTGGCTAATAGCAGCTGGTTAATAGTTGTAGAAGATTATACTGGGGACTGTAGTAAAGTTACAACAACATGTTTTTCTTCTTTAATTGCTCTTTTCGTGTGGTGCGGGTGGGGTGTTAATAGCTTTGGGAAATTAGTTCCTGTGGCTGGGCATTTGGTTGTATAATTAGACGGTCACCTTTCGTTGTTTTTCCAAAATGTTCATAGACCAATATATGTGTAGACTAATAGGTTTTAGTTTCTTTAAAATACCCAGCTCCAGTTGTTCTGATACATTTTGTCCTTGTCATACTCTAGCAGGAGATTAAACCCCCCAAACTATACTGCATTACTATAGTACATGTACATAAATGCACGGTAGAAAAATTCTTAATCTAGTAAGGACAAAAAGGTTTTTGTAACACTTTCCACAATGTATCGTGTAAACTGTATTACATGCAGTGAATCCACCTCTCTTGATTTACGCCAAGTGTATTTTTCCACAGAAGTAGCCCATAAATCTGCACATGCCTTTACCAGAAAGTGTGAACATTACAGTTTACAGAGTTCAAATCCCGACTGGGACATGATCAGTGTTACCAACATCATCCCAAGACGCCAACCATTTGCTTCTGTGTCCCAAGTCGCACGTCCTGAGCTCGTGGTCTATATGTGCGCCTATATGTGTGGTGGTGTTACTTACTGCTTTGGCCCGGTGTGCCCGAAATACTAATAGGTGTATACTCTCCTGGGGGTTTAGTATTCTTTAGCAAACTGGTATGTTGTGTTGTGTACACATAGTTTCTGACTTGTCAATTTTTGCTGTATACAAACTATGATTGAACAAATGCAAACTTTGATATCCACCATATTGTGTGCAAATAGGCAGATCGTGGGGGGTGGGGGTCGACACAGGGACGTACATCCCCATTACCCCCACAATACCATATTTTCTAAGAGGATTTTGCATGTTTGCTATTGATCGCGCGTGAGATCCTTAAGTGAGCGCCCCCTTCCTTTCAAAAACGTGGATCTGCCAGTAATGCATGTCTTTTCTTCAAACACCCTTCACAAGTAAATATTTGAACTGCAATTAAGTTGGTTAATTGTGTTTTAAGCGAGAGTGACGTTAATAGTGATGACGGTTGTGTAGAATATAAAAATAGACCTGAAAAGAAAAAAAAATCTCTAGGATAGGAACTACACAGGAATGGGAAATCTCCTACGCTAATGGCACTTCTTAACACAACCAAGAAACTATTATCTAAACCACAATGGTAATTTTGCCTTTTCAACAGCTGGGTAAAGTTTCCGTTTCCCAGATCCTCTTTTGGGCATAATTGGCTTCTACAATTCAGAAAAACGTCAAAATATATTTTCTTAATAAAATTATCAATTTGGATAGCATCCTATACGTGTTCTTTTTTGAGGTTTCAAGAGCTGCGTCGCAGTAGATGTATGTATATCTAATATGGCCAGTGTAGAGTAGAAAAATGGCCAGAATACATGTACATGTATACTTACATGAAGCTGATCAAATTACATTACATTAGTTCTCTTACCAATCACACTGTTTAACATTTTCAATTAAGCCTATGCAGTCTAAAGCGAAGATGCATACCACCCACAAAACTCACTTACGCATACGCACATCCCGAAAAGAGTAGGCCTACATTGAAAAACTTCTGCATAGCACAAATCAGAAGTGTCGCAACTGAAGCTCTAACAAAGTAAATGGCCTCACTTTTCATCCCTCGCTTCCGACACTCTAAAATGCAACCGTGTCCATTTATAAGCGAGCGCCCCTGTAACAAACTGACCTCAAAGACCCTCCAACTGACCACCTAGGATTAGAGGCAGATTATCTATGTGTCCGCTGGGCTCGCCTAATGCCATCTTGGAATACGTTGCCAGCCAGCAAAGCTAGCCAGTAAGTCAGGGTGAATAACTGCTACACTTTGTTCTCTTGTATCTTCTCTTGTTGCCATTAAAGTTTTACGATCCTACTGTATTTCATAGATGTTTTAGTGAGTTGAAGGAGACAAAAACTGTTATACATTCAGTTGTGTTTGAGTTAGTTGAAAACTTTGCTTGGACTTTCTTTGAGACGACGCTTGTATTCATATATTCAAAGAATTTCATTTTGCATGTATAGAAAGCTTCATATACGTCCTATTTAGAAGGTATGATTTAATTGGAATGTTGTAACCAGTTCCCGGAACCAGTTGCATGATATAATAGTTATTTCTGGTTAAATTGACATTTTAAATGTGAGTTTTAATTAAGAAATCATAAAAGAACTTCTGTTGGAACAAAATGTCTGCTTTAATCAGTAGCTTTAATAAGCATCAATGCAATAAGCCCATAATTCAACAATACATTTAATGAGTGTGTTAAATAGCTTTAATTGATATCCTAAAATCTCCTCATCATATAATAGGTAACAAAATATGACCATGCCCCCGTGTGAGCCAGTGCATGGACTGTAGTGGCACCCTACTTTCATGGACAGTGTCAAACCATGCATGTCAAACAGTATTACGTTTTAATTAATCTGAGGCTTACACATACGTCGTTGTTTGCAATGCAACACCGTGCATTGAATCCCATGTTTATGTAGATATTTTAAACATATACATTCACACGTGAACAGGATATTAAAACGCCACACTGCACCGTAATTAACCTAATGAGAAACATTCAACATCATAGGCAAATCCAGTGAGTGAGGGTAGAAAAGGTCGTAATATTATTATTCCCTGCTTACATGTACAACAGTGCCGTCCATATTAGACAGGTGTCCGCTGTTACAAACAAACCTAACAGAAGGTGTCCTCTACCCTCAAAGCGGGGCTTACCTCGGTCCCCATTGTCTTTCCGTCTCAACTTACCTCATACCGCGCGATCCGTGACACTAAAACTTAACACCTCGGCGCAACAGCCTCGTTCTGAACACAGCAGACGCCATATGCAGACGACTTACGAACCCTTTAACGGCGCAATTCTGAATTGTCCTCTTCTAAAATAGTGAAGAAACTAAGTCAACTGGTAAATGTGTCCTGTGCTGGCTATAGATGTGTAATAATCTCTGATTGTTGGGGAACTAATGTCAGGAAACAATTGCTGGTTTAATTTAAGATGGAATTCACCGGTTGGGTGTAGATTTCGCAGTCGGTGGTTCACGGGGTCACTGTCAGACTGTCATTGATGAGCATTGTTTGAATATCTATATGTGTTATTGTCAATGGTTATGGCCAGTTGAATCTTAAGCCCATTTGACATGATTCTAATGAAAACATTTCCAAGACTCTCTGGTTTTCAAATTATTGATTCATACATGTATAGGCCTGTATATATATGCATATAGCGAGATACGTTTTAGGATAAAACATACAGCATCATGATTATTATTTATAGCAGATTGAGCCCAGCACTAAGCATAAGCATACAATGCATTTTTTCCAATTTAATGTCTGCCACATTCAAATATTGACCCACAAAATCAAATGTCTAATTTAATTTTCCACATACCACCGCGCATCCCTGTAATCTCCTAATAGCAGATATTGAAATTGCCTAACCCAGTGTCATATTCAGGAAGCAATGGCCGGATTTAACGTATTTGAAAGCTACAACTTTAATTACAGAGTTGGTTTTCCATCTGAAATACGAGTATCACCTCACCCCCGGGACCCGGTTACCTAACCACAGGGCCACTTTCAATATTTGCTGACCGCCCCCAAAGGTAGCAAAAGACGACGGTTGATTCTTGACCTCATCATTTGTGAGATGTTGTTTTAAGAGGTTGGTTGCGGCCCATCATATGAAGAGAGATGTACTTTGAAACACTTGGTTTCAAGTGTTGTGGGTAGATGGCATCTTTGTGTGAAGTGGAACCGCGGGAGACGATCTAATGCTCGGGGTTCTGGATATAGAGGTGGTCAACTTACGGGGGTTCGTTTGACCGGGTCCTATATTGACAGGTATCAGTGTTTTAGTCACGAGAACTGGTTAATTTAACTTAAAGTTCGCCTTTGAGAGGTGTCCGTTCAGGCAGGTTGTAGTGTATGTGTTGAACTTCGAAAGCGGTTTGTCAATATTTATCATCTTAATAACAGTCTCGGTTTGAACTTTTGAACATAAAGATGTAATGGGGACATGGAAGAAAGATCGTATCAGCTCTGATAAAACGATCAAACCATTGCCTTTCTCACGATCATGTCTGCATTTGTGTAAATACATGCATTTGACTTTCAATTCTATTCTTATTCACAACTATTAACCACCGCGGAATTTTCCATGGGCTTTCTCGCAAAATATTGCCGATGCCAATGATAATGGATTACAGTAGGGGTCTAAAAATGTGCCCGCCTCCTCAGTGAAGTGACCACCACACCCTCCCAGGTGACCACTTGTGGACATGGTCACTTGTCAGCGTCATGCAGGAGGCATGGGGGACACAAATCTGGGGCTACAGGTGCCGGTCTTCACTTATGCATGAAAACAAGGGTCTTTGTAATCACAGCGGGCTATTATCTAACTAGTATCCATATAAAATAACAGCAGTCTATGTTAATCATGATGGTTTAATGAAGATTAAACTCCCAGGTTAAATGCTATATAGACTAAATCAAAACTACACTGCTGGGTATAATGAATTTCCAACAAAACATTTCACATAGAGCATCTACAATCATCCATCACTGAAGAAACATGGCGATGGTAGGTATGTGAAGCGTATGCCTGTAAGGTGATCAAATCCAGTTTACGTGTCGTGTGACATGTTACTGTGGATTTGAAAGATACTTGACTATTTATTGTGGATATTAACTGAATGATATTAACTTTATATAAAGTATAGTGGATATTATGAAGATACTGTTTTGCAGATCTCTGGGTTTTTTCGAATGCCACAAACAGGTAGAGTGCTTTCAGTAAACAACATCATTTGTCACCACACAGTAATGTTTGAAAAGTATGTTGCCGTGTTAAGTTCTATAATAGATGAAATAAATATTCTTATGTACATGTACATTATTGTATGCGTTGATTGCAATAGAAAGTCCACAATTTTTAATCATAAACATGTTTTTTATAAGAAAAATCATAAACATGTTTTTTACTTGTTGATTTAAACAACATATACATTGATACACTCGATCAAATGCGTAGTTAATTAAATGAGTAGGTAAATAACACGTGTAGCAGTTTAAATGAAATAGTGTGGAAAGAAACGTTGCAATGTTTTCAATGCAACAGATATAGATACACAAATTCAAAAGTAATTGTCCCCACAAAAGACAAAAATAGTGAGTGCCCAATTCAACAGGTGGTCACTTATTTTTAATCACACGGGCGGCCAAGATAAGTTCAAAAGCCTCGTCTCTAATCCGCAAATGAGCGATATTACGAGGCTTAGCGCGATAATCGTTCTCATACTGCACCGCGCAGCCGCGAATGACGTCATCATACGTCACGTGATGCCGATATAGCAATTAACAGGCTCATTTGTCGCAATTATTCACTTTCTTCAGTCCCTTTCATCTGGAAATGGGCGATAATAGGACTCCTTGATGCAGAGACTGGGAGTGTCTCTTCTCTCTCGTGTTGATTTGGGTCGGTGGTAACAGGAAATGAACGTACGTCTCATATCTGTTAATGAATTATCACTAATTACTAGCGGCTTTGGGTGTGAGTGTTTGATTTGCCTGTGTTTATCTTTCAAAAGACACTCGCTGTCTGATGTTTGTGTAGTTGCTAATCACCTGCTTGTCGCTAATTGGTTAATGCACAATTATGACGTTTGTTTCATCCGTTCTAGCGATGTGATAGCTGGTGATTATGAGACACTCCTTTCCTTTTATGTTAATTTCTCAGTCAGTATTATCTGTATATATACGGATAGGGTACCAACTACACAAAACCGCTGGTACTGTCATCATATCCCGCCACATATACTCCGCAGGGAGTTTAGAAAGGAACCGTTGTTACATAATTACGACACCAATAATTTGGTGTGTATTCTAAACAATTGTGCACATGGGAATCGCATTGTAAGTTGACGATAGAATTAAAAAAGAAAGAAAGAAAAACAAACACAGCAACTTTACTATGCAAACCGCTATCTAACTATTCCCCTCTGTCAAAAAACCAAGACCAACTCTATTATAATAAACCTATAGTACATGTATACTTTACGGTTCTAAGCCATGGAGAGACCACCACCGACTCCCATTAGTGCGGGACGTTCCCCTGTATTTGCCAGTAATCCGCCCCACTTACTGACCTCCCCACTGACCACTTGACCACTTCCATCAGGCAACACCCCATAAAGCCGACGCCACGAGGCGTCCTCGGCTCCCAGGACCCTCGTCAGGCGTGCTCGCCGGCAGGTCCCATAAGGGGACGGGGCGGCGCGAGCCCGGGCCACCCGAGGGAAGGAAGGTGGGGGGCCCGAGGGTCCGTGACTTATGGATGTTTGTTGTTGAGTGTAAGGTACACTATGGCACCTGTAGCCTTCAATCTTTAGTGGCTGGGGTTTTAATGTGTTCATGATAGTTAATATGATGAAAGTTTGGTACGACTCTTTGTTTAGGGACATCCCGCGCGCTATCAAGCTACAGAAACATTAGATATCAAAAGCCAAAAGTTTATTATGATCGTGAGCCTAAGCACATGCAACTTAACATTGCAATGTAATACTCAAACTAATAACAACATCAACATACATGTAGAAACTATAAAAATTTCACAGAAGGCCAGTCCATGCGTTACTACAGACACCACCCCTAAACCAGCCAATCTTGAGGCAAGCCCGATTGCAGTCTTTATAGACAGGTTCTATATACTGTACTGAACTGCATTGCGACAAACTATGCAAAACCCACACATTTATAAACGTATAAACAACTTCTCAAAATACACGTACCATCCATGCATCCATGGCTCTAGTAACAACTTAATTGAGCGCCTAAGCCCTCCCCCCATACACTACACACATCCACCCCCACCCCCGCGCTGCCCTGTCTCATGTGGCTCGCCTTATCTCCCGGCTCGGCCAAGGCGGCAGCCGTGCTATCTGCGGGGCCAGTGTGTCCCCGAGGGGGCGAGGGGAAGATAGGGGGTGGGCGGCAGCTGGTGATGGCCAGGGTCACGGCCAGTCAGTTGAGCTGCAAATGGGGTTGTTCTTACAATATACACCAGGTAATTGGCACACGGTTGTCATTATAATGTATTTTAGAACCTCTACTGCAGTAAGATCACCTCTATAAATAGACCATTGAATGAGCTGTTATCAACTCAACCATTTGGCATTCTTCCCGTATGTGGGGTGTTTCACTATAGTAGTTTGCTAGAATGCTGGTCATCACATTTACATCTTCAAAACTCACAGAAAGTAAAACCACAAAATTCCCATATTAAGCAGAAAAACCTTCACCATATATAGACCACTTTTATAGATATAAAAATGTCACCTCTCTACAATATCACCATTCCTCGCAGTCGTGTAGAAACGTTTAATCATACGAAACGACACACAACAATCCTCCATAAAGAGGCCACCTCTATACTAAGATCACCCCAAGACTTTTCCCCCTCAGTGGTCTGAGTATAGAGGTTCTATCGTACATGTCCAACAAAAACTGGCAGCTGTCAGACAAGACGGTAACGGACGGTAACGGAGCTGTGACGAACGGATGAAATTTAGTCCCGGTTCGGTGCGACCCGGCTATCTGTGATCGTATCGTCTGCTTCTCGGGGGAAGCCGCGTATCGCCAACCCGAGGCTAAACTTGTTTGACACCGATCATTGGGAATTAAACCTTGTGCCCATCAGATGGCTGATAGAATACAGGGGGAGCTTTTTTGGAGGTTGTGTGAGGTGTTAGTATAAGCGTGGATCAGTAACAAGATGGAACTTTTTTTTAGAAGGAGTTCACGGGTTCTGGTAGTTGAGTACATGGCGGACACGTGTTTGCAAGCGATGGGGTTGTTTTGAATGGGGGCTGGATGCTAATTTAGGAGGTTGTAGTGGAAGGTGCAGTGTATTGCTATTTTTATGGAGCATACAGATAGCATTAGGCTGGCTTTTGGCTGATATCGGTGCTTCCAGGTGATTTATGACCCAGGATATACATATGTTGTCGAGTATATTGTTGGGGAGGCCTAATGAAGGGGTGTGTATTTTGTGGAAGGTCAGGTGGCTGCTTTGGGATAACTGCCCATAGAGGACTCAAGTCGTTTAGGGTAAGAAGAAGTAGCCCAAACGGCATTCAAATTCGACATGTTCTTTCTTAATAATCCATGAGCAGTTGTGAACTTTTTATCACTTTTCCGCATCTTGTGTTTAATCACCAATACTTGTTTTCATATATCACATGTTTAGCATTACCATATCACACATGTTTCATGGAATTGCGCACGATACCTAGTATAATCCCATGTATATATACAACCCTTCCCCATCGGCTGCGTGGTGTATTCTATCCCATCACCCTGCCGGGTGTCTACTGTCTACCCCATAACTTCATTAACCCCGCCTAACTCAACAATGCCCCCGAACAGGCCTCCTCACTAACACCTCGACTCACTTGCAAATTTGCCAAACTGTCAAAGCGTGTTCCCCCGCCCGCAGGCCGACTCGATTACTCACATCTGTCATATTCCTCCTGCGCCGGCCAGTTTGTGACCAGATGTCAATAAAGATATACACAAGCGAGTAAGCCCGATAATGCAAATGACGAAAAGGGCGCAGGGGGACCTCGCTAAAGCGACCACTTCTACACCGCGAGCATTTGTCAGCGGATAACCATTACTTTGACTCTGAAACACATAACACTAGTTTGGAATCCACTCCAAATGCATTTAGTCTCCAGTCAAAGGGATTCTCCGGTAGCGGAAAGGTGGTCGACTTACGCAGGTTCCCCCGTGACCATCCGAGCCCGCCCGATAACCCGGTTGGCGCGCCGGGCGCACTCGCTTGTCGCTTCACTTGCGGCGCAATCAGCTGCGCCGGCGCAACAGAGATAACGCGCCACTCGATTGATGGGCTGCTTTTCAATTTGCAATTTTCTTTGTCTCGCTTTTTCATAGTTTGCTGATGCATTTGCAGCGAAGGCCGTTCGCGTGATGTACAAACCAGTGATAAGCTTATGGGTCTATTAGGCCTGTAGCATTACGTTATGCACGGTCTATCAATTCTCGGCTGCTCGTGTGAAATATGACCTTTTGTGCTCCCGGTGGATGACACGTGTATACGCTGGTAGCAATACATAACTTTATTCTTAATAAAGCTCTCAATGAGCTAGGTTATTTTGTACTTGGGAGAACTCTTAATAAGCACGAGGGCTAAAATTTTAGGAGAATAAATGTTCATTTGTGTTCAAACAAACAAATTGACATGTTCAATTAATAAAAGATTAAAAGAAAGTGGGTTCAACAACTCCAGCTTTAAAATCTCTCCATAGTTTTGCACTGGTACATGCACTTCAGCACGAGCGAAATCACGTTCAATAAACATACACTACATATTTGTTCTTATACTTTCAACATCAAAAAGTCACAATTTTTTAAACTTCAAACTCAACTTATACTTATCAAAATATAAGTTTTGTTCACAACCCCCCAAAAAACTCCCAGCCCAGAAAATGATGAAACTCGTCATTTTCCTCCATAATTGATTCGCTGACGAGCGACGTATGAAGCTCACGTCAGACGTCGCGTCCCGACACGTCGCACGTCACACGTCACTCCCCGATCCATCCATCACGGCGGCGTAAATACGCCACGTGTCACGTCCCATAATCCTGCAGATCCATATTCCTGGATCCCGAATCCTGGTAACGAGCCATTGTCGTGCTGGCCGGATGGTTGCGATCCATGTTGTAATATGCGGGTAATTGAGGGGTGGTGGGTGGTATTGAATAGGGGCGGGGGTATTTTGATGGGATGTGTGGTGAGGTAATGATTGATTGAGTGATTGGCAGGCTGACATACTATTTGTCAGTCATTTGTATGCAGATTTTTTTTCATAGTAACATGTACTTGAGCAGGGGAAATTACAAACAAATTTCCACTTCCTGTTGCTGGTAAAAGTACCATTAATACTTGTACCATAGTAGGTTCTAGCTAGAAACTACCGTGTTTTCTCCACAGTTGCAGTGAATAAGAGTATAATGTTCATCAAATCAATCTTGGATTCAAACTTAATATTGGGATGTGTTCAAAACATTTTAGCGCCGAATTAGAACGCTTCAGCATTCACTTCAAAACTCTATGGTCATGAGGAGAATTTGCCGCACGTGTATGTCACTTATGTCATAAGCTTTTACACACAGAATGTCTTTAACAATGTTGATTTTCTTCAGATGATCTGCTCTCTTAGACTTTTATCTATTTTAGTCTATTTGAGTGTTGCTCGCTTGATATTAATAGCTAGTTTTAATAAGGTTTCGTTCACAAATGACGGCATCTCATTTTCGGGCATTTCTGCCCCCCCCCACACAGCCATGTCATTGTGCGGCATTATTCTTCACCTCACCCCCACTATGACGCGTCAATTTTACTTGCTCGTGCCCCCCCCTCGATGCTTACTACACCAATATAAACATAAAAACCGGCATCCAGTACATTGCTGTTGAACCCCCAAAACAATATTCACACCATATTGGTATTTTACATTGAAATACAATTCCATTGGAAAATTATCAGAGAGATCATTCTTGACGTCTGCTTGCACTCCCACCCCACAGTAGGCAATGACGTCATTTTTCTGGACCCCCCCGCCATCATTCGTCATCTTTATCTGACCACCCACCCCCTCCCCCGTCCGCAATGACGTCATTTGTAAATGATCCCTTCCTATATTTATAAGCGGTAAACAGAGTGGTAGTCTACTTGTGAGTTGTTTTGTAAGACTAGACTTTATAGCATTCAAGAACACATGAACAATCCATCATACCATCTCATCAGTAAATCACAGAGTGTTAAAAAACCCGCTCTCATCAAAACAACACTAAAACATGAACAGATTGAACAAAAAACAAACAATCACTGCCCTGCCAAAAACCCAAGTATCCACTCGTGCCGTCCGTCAATCCATCCGCCCTCGCACCCTCCCAACCTCATCCATCAAGAAATCCCCCCAAACCCGGCAAACCACACGTTTTTACGTCGCTAACAAGCGTTTGCCGTGATTTTAAACGTTTCTCGGGACCCGCGAGTGCCGTTTTCGGGCCCCGGCTGACGTGCCGCCGGGACCTCGGGGCCACCGCATCCGAGCCGCCGGGAGCCGGGCCGGGCCGAAGCCGCGGAGCCCGCTCCACCTCGGCCCCGAGGTCCCCGCGGCACGTCAAAGTCTTGATGAGTGAGTGATGATGCCACGCCACTAATGCTGTTATTACGTGCGAGCGAGAACTATCGTAGCTATTAAATAATTCCCCGCTTTTTGTCCAGGTGTGAGGCGAGGCGGGGAGCGACGCTCCACGCCCGTCGTCTCGAGGGGCGCGGGCGGGAGCTTGTTCGGGGGCCGGGGAAACGAGAGCCTGGGGACTTGGGCAGGCGACGCTCCGGGCCCTGGGAGGCCCCAGGATGGATGGGATTGGCGCGAGCGAGCCGTGATTTGTTATGTAGAGGTTCCCGGAAGTTACCGGCTGGTTCATTTATCAGGCTCCCCGCAGCTTGTCAAGTCTGGGAGGATGCGAGAGCAGGCAAGTTAGCGAACATCCGTGTCTACTGTGTCATTTATGAAAAAATGTCACATTCAAAATATGTTACAATTACTGGTGATCGCAGCCAATCAGAGCAAGCTCATTTGCATATAGTTGTGTTGAAAATATCAATCCATTAGACGCATCGCAACTGGGGTTTGCTTTATATGGTTACGCATGTACACAGACCATATATGACTGCCTAGTCTTGGGTTGTGTGTTATAGAATGGCTGTGCTTGTCATTAATCTAGTGTAGGCATAATATGTTTTGGACGAGCCTGATAGTCATGATAAGTTGGTGTTTACTAAAGACCGTCATATTGACCACTCTAAGGTAGGTGCGATGACCTCACCATAGAGTGAAGTGACCATCCAGGTTGAGGTGATGATTCAGGAGAGTGGACATTTTGACATTTTGGGTAGCTAAACTGACAGTTTACTTAGAAACCACGTGTAGGCCTACTATAGTAGTAATAGTTGTCGTTATAGTCAAGTGCTATATCTTGGCTGAAACGGCAAGTCATCTGGACTATAAGTGACAGAATACTTTTTATAATTACTCTATGTTTTATTAATGTTAATAGGTTCCCTTTGGTAGAGCCTCTTTATCAGAACATAGATAGAACACTAGTGTACACTACACTTTAAGTGAAGAAAGATAAACATTCTGTGAACACAGGATACACATGTTTGCTCATGTGATGGTCAATCAATTACTTGCCAAGTGATCAGTGAATGGAAGTACGTAAACTGTCTACAAGTGAATAATTAAGATTTCCATGGTTTCAAACATTAAGAGAAAGTTAATGCAATTTTCTTATACTTCACATTCTTATTTCCTTGTCTTTCTGCCAGTCACAATGATATCGATGGTCAAACGGAACTCATTGAGTGTAAGCTGGTGGAAATTATGTCTAATATACTCATTGTAAACGCTGTTTAATTATCAAACGTGTGAATAGAGTGAACACGTCATCATTCCGTTTGTGGAAAGCTATTAAGGATATTTTCTTTTTCACTTTTTGTTAAGGGCTAATGATTAATAATTTCATTAATATTTCCTTACAACAAAACTGACCTGACTCATTTGCAACAAAAGTGTACACCACTTGATACGGATATTATAAAGTCCAGAAATTGCTTACCTTATTAGAAGGGCTTTTCATAGAAGAAAATGGTTCATTGTAACATTGTATGTTTCGTTGTCGTATTTATCCGATACTATGACATTAATTTACGCAGAAGTTGTCTCATGGGCATTTGGAAATTCCGTCTAATGATTTCTGGTCAACTATCCTTTTCAACTGTAAAAATCTTCACCAGGGCGTAACAATTCATCAGAGCAATCAAACTTATGTTCTAGACTTCCCACTGTCAATGCTTTGCTAATGTTCAACTTTGTTCATGATTTCTGTCAGTTTAGAGTATAACATTCAACACAGTTATTTGTTTACTCAACTAATAGAAACGTGCACATACTTGCTAACGGTTCACAACCTGCCAGGTCGTTTCGTCAGAGTAGAAAGGAGAATTCTACTGCTGACCACCAGCTGATGTCGTGGCCAGAACTTTGGTCAAAATGTGAAATGTGAACGGCTGCAAATTTGTGCAAATATTCCATTTCTAATCACCCACCCAATCATGTCCGGGGACAACCGGCAGTGCTGGAATTTCGGTAGTACGTTTTTTCCCTAGGTTTGTAGTGTCTACGGAAGTTTCTCAATCTATACTGCCTGACTTACTGGCTCCGTACTGCCAACCAACGTCTGAATTGGTTGTAATGGAAGTTTGGCAAAACATGTCAAACTTCTGGTACTATCTCCGTACGTACTGCATCAAGCGTACTTTGGCAGTACTTTCTGCGCACGGGACACGCACTGATCACCATGGTAACCTGTAACTTACTCCAATGCATTTGAGCATACAACGGACAGGACAACGTCCAAGCAGAAATCATAACGTCCTCTTCCAGCACGAAAACCGGAAGTGCCCCTGACTGGATGTTGCAGGTAGGAGTGAATAGTAACCTTGATCACACGTATAGTAAGTAGAAGGCCAATATACTTCATACTTAATGAAAATGGGGAATTAAAGCTTTGAATCTTACAAAATTTAATTTTGCTGTTTTTTTTTATTTTTTGTTCTGAATTCATTTTGCCGTCATTAATGTTTAACAGATTAGCGGATATTAAAATGCGTAGGGATAAAAAGCTAAAAAAATAACTTTAGATAGAAAATTGTTCTTAGGAATCATAGAATCATCCCAATAAAAAAGCAATTTAATATAATGTAAATCATGCCATAATTAAAGAAAATAATCAACGGTAACATCCGCACAAGATCGCACGTGATTGTCCATTATTGGTGGATAATTATAGTTTTTACCGGACAATCTTAGGACAAAATAAACATTTCTGTGGAAATTATGACACGTGTGGACAGCGCATGCGCGTAGGCAGGAGAATGTCTAATAAAACAAATCGGAAATAATTACTTTCTGGCATTCATTCTGGTAGTCATTCTGGTATTGTGGTAAATAGCTTATTAGATTGACTAGGTATATTTAAAGAGCAACAATGACAATGACTTTGACGATGCCGAGAATGACAATGACAGCAGCAACTGAAACAAAATCAACAACAGAGAGCTGTTACCACCAAAAAACAGCAATAGCAACAGTAAGCGCAACAACGACAGCCTGAATATACTACTACCGTAATAAAATCAACATAACATTTCAATAAACTAACAAAACCTCAAATAGCGATGTACCCTGTTGTAGTAGATTATTGCCAGTTTCATCTTCGCACCTTTCCCACCAAGAATGCTGTCACCCTCCCATCCTCACTCGCCCAAAACCACTTTGAAGACCTCACTGTTTCCAAACACATGGGTATAGTAAAACTGTTTGCACGGAACCAACACTTACCTCTCCCTTCACTCAGTTTATGTATACAATTTTGCATCTGCAAGTGGATTTGCTGTTAATTTTGCAACAAGTTATTAGAATAAGATATGCACAGACACATACTGATAAAGAGTAGGCCTAATATAAGATACCAGGCCCGTTTGTATACATGTTGCTAGTATAGTAACAATTCTCTAAGTGAACCACCTCTAAAATGGAACATCGGCATACATATACAAAAACCTAGCATGCCACATCACCATACCTATCAAGTGAAAAACCAAGCATTCAAAACCTCCGCACAAAGAGCACCTGCGTAAGGCGTCTTTAACACTGACACCAGACGCGTTGTCTTCAAGAGAGATCCTCCAAAATCTCAGCCTATAAACCCCCCAGCTATAACACCCCACCCCCTTGCTCCAGATTTCCCTCGGGACGGTAACCTCTCACTGACCGAGGCTTCACCCTCCTTACCTTCCACACGATTTCACCCGATTTCCGTCTCCAACATCCCAACCTTTGACCCCAGTTTAAAGCGGTCCCTCGCCGCCGGGCCAAAGTGCCACGTCTTACGTACGCTTACGTCACACGTGACGAGAAACGTGCTAATGCCGTCATGACGTAAGGCCGCCGCCGCCGCCGCCTCAGATTTAGCCTATTAGTGGAAGAGGGCCGAGGCTCGGATGGCCTCGTTC
The DNA here is from genome assembly GCA_019095985.1 of Streblospio benedicti. Lineage (NCBI taxonomy): Eukaryota > Metazoa > Annelida > Polychaeta > Spionida > Spionidae > Streblospio > Streblospio benedicti. The sequence goes on from CM032668.1 coordinate 10,690,938, forward strand.
TGACCGGCTTAAACGTGACGGAACATCTGTGACTCTTTCCCAGGATTACTTATAAGGTTTTTACGCACGCGCAAATGGGGGTTGTGCTTTGCCGGTCGATGTGTTAATTGCCTTGGAAAAGGTGACGTCGTTTGCTACAGACGGCAAAGTCTATAGTCTTGTGTGTTACTGTTTCCAATTCTTCTGAAGTGTTTTTTTTTGTGCGGGTGTGATTACGTTGTTTGGTTGGTGATGAATTTGCCAGCTGAAGTTGCTTGACCAGTTGCTAATGAGGGACGGTTGCACTGTGCACCTGCGCTATATGTGTTTATGTTATATTAGGTAAAGAGGCTCTGAACACAACTCACCCCAGTCTACCATGCCATCTATCACCCACGGTATTGGCCTCAACGCGCCACAAGTTAAAAGTAATAAACGATGGCTAGTTACCGAGCGAGTTGGTCCCATTATAGAGGTGGTCTCTGTACAGACGTTCTCCTATAGTTATCCGTGGCGCCGATGCTTGGCACACTAAAACCTTTTGGTTAATTCATAATCTCAGCAAAATACAAATCAAATGTTCAATGATGGCACAAAATGCACTTGTCAACAATCGATATCAGGGTTTTTGATGAGTCACCGGAAAGCCAAATCGTAAAACATTAAAACGATTGTATTTTGTCCCCCTTTTTGACGTTTTAGTTTGTATCATTAAAGCCATCATGCACAAACTACTGAGAGTGGTTGTGTTATAAACCCTGCTGAAAACAAATATCATCTCAAACTGCGCTACCGGCAATCCAAGGCCTGCGCCTGCCACTCAGCTCTACTCATGCTCACCCATTAATCTATTACATATGCTAATGAGCGATAATGAGTGATGAGCGAGTCATCGTGTATTCCGTCCGTCAGATGGCGTCTTGGCGGGTGGTGGGCACAACCCGGGGGGTAGCCTGAGGTGGTGTGGTACCAGATGGGGATGTTTTTGTAGCTTCTTTGACTTTATTTATGGAGCCTCTTGACTTGCCACTGAGGATGACTTCAAAATAAGGCTTCTTGCCACGTGATTGCGCACGCACCTCATGTTTGACTTGTAGGTGTTGCGATGTGTAATTAAAAGCATTTACAATTAAGGTTGGTGGCGTTTTATATCAAAACATGAGAATATATATATGTGTATAGTAGTAGTAAGTATATTAGTACTTTAGTAGTTTAGGGGCCAGGTAGGACATTCTATATTTTCTGTGTATGGGGTTAGTAGGGAGCGGTTACATCAAGATAAAATACAATCAGATTTTACAATTTACACCTCCACCCCTTCCCCGTTCCCGGGTCATGACAAATGATAACCCCCAAGTCATAACACTCGCTAAATACCGTTTATCACTGTTTCCGTGCACTGTTCACGCGCACTTATCTAAATTCAAAACCCTTCCAATCGCGCACACCCCACCCCGCGGCTGGCGTACCGACCCCCTGCGCCGGTTGATTAGCCGGCGCATATGGTGCGCTATTCGGTTCTGTTTGCCGACATCACCACCCGCACGTGGAGAATAAAAGGAGACGTAAGCGGTAGTGACGGGTTGAGTTGTTCTCAGCAGGACCAGGGTGGTGGCTGCAGTGCCATTTGCAGTTTTGCAGGAATAATTCTAGTTATGAATATTCAGCTGACGTCATACCACCAGTTTGTGACGAATGAGGTCGATTGGCGGCAGCATGGAGAAATCGTCTTGGCGAGTTGTAAGCTCTCAAGATGAATGCAAATTTTAGCGCAAAAAGTAAAGTTTATAATTGAAATGAAAGCTGCGCAAAGGCTTACTGACTTTTCAACTGTATGTATGTATACGTATATAATGTAACCAAAATTCATCCAAGCAAATCTTTGTTTTTCAGACTGTCACGAAACCGTATCCTACCTGTACAACACTCTATAATGAACATTCTACCCCCCGGCTACCCCCCCATCCGTATAAAAGGCGTGTTCCGCCATGACAGGCAAGAGACACGCACTCTTTTCCAGCGGCGTAAGAAGACGACACGCTATTATGTGCGTGATGAGGTCGTTGGAGCGGGTTTGCTCGTGTTTTCTTGATGCTATTGTGCGCATGCGCATTTGATGTTTAATTGGGATGTTGTTTTTATGGAGACAGATGAGGGGGTGGAGGGGGTCACCCGGCTCGGGCTGTTTCTTCTGTTTGTGTACAAAGACGTAACAGTTGCCGGCCGAAGGCTTCATTAAGGCTCATTGTTGTGTCAGGTATTATCTGTCTCTGGAAGGTTCCACGCGCTGGTATAAGCTTCTAGTGGAGGTTGTGTAGTTTTGTAGCCAAATGTGAAACACTGATGTACTCTATTTCGTAGATGATAGCATTATAAGGAAAATACAATAAGTTGCATTATAAAAAAATCTTATTATCGTAGATTAAAAACTCGTCACTGAGACACCTCACGGTTAGGGACACCTTGCATTCGAGACACAGATATTCATTATCTGGTTTGCGGTACGATGTTACTAGAACATGTCTCACAGATGGGAATACCACAGAGATGGGGACATGTTTCTCTCCTCCCATAAGTGTTCCTGGTGGTGAAGCTTTATGGAATGTGGGCAATTGATATAGTTTTATGATTAATATTAGTGTGATTTTGAACCTCTCTCAAAATCTATATAGTTGTAACATCTCATAGAGCTGACCCTTTTAATTGCATAATTAGGATATAGACATGGCCTGATGTCAATGTACAGGTGTTGCCTAATTAAGTAAAAGAAGTGTAGATTAAATAGTGTACCATCGATTTGAAAACCATCTTACCACAAAATCAAACTCACAGACGATTTAACACACAATAAAGGTCTCACCACAGTCAGGCTATATAGAAGTGACTGTCACCCTGCAATGTACCCCATTCAAAACCGGCTGGCATATTTTGATACAGTACAACCAATATTTAAGACCCCTCTACAATAATACGATCTCTACAAGAATACAAATATTCACTCACTAAAAGCATTGATATAAAAAACACCAGCCCCTGGTCATAAAACATAGCAGACCACCTATACTTTCAGATCACTTGAGACCAATCTTTAAACAGGGTCTCCACTGTATGCAGAAACCTAAGAATCACTGTTCACGGAAATAAAGCTAATGTTTAGCCCATTAGCTTTACATGGCCGGCCTGTTTCACGGCTCACCTCACACCCAATGTGGTGTCCATGGCGTATCGTGCTGAGCTGCCACTCACGCACCGCGGGACACGCACGCAACGCACACCCCCCTCACGGCACGCACACGGCTAAATGGCATGACAACCACTGGACTACATAAAGACAAGGCTGCACTGCCCCAGCGGGGACTGTCTCTGACTGCGGGGAAAGAGGGTTTAAGGGTGGAGGATGACACCCGGTTTACCGTTGGCACGCTAGGGGGCCCATTGTGGACACAGATTTCTGTGTTTGTAGGGTTCGGTTGGAAATATTGGTTATAGTCATACGGGGGTTGGGGTTGCTTGGGGCAGTTTGTAGTTATAGAGCCTAGTTTTGTTGACCCTGCTAGTCAATGAGGATACCATGCCATCGGTGTATATAGCATAGTGAGTGAGCCGGACAGACAATTCCTATTTATCTCTACTTGCAGTCGAAACTCCAATTCAAACCACCTCCCCAAGACCATGTCTCACGGTCCCAAACCTTCATAATGCAACCAAAAATAACCTCCACAACGAAACCACTTGTGGTCCGTCTCCCAGCTTATTTTCATATGTAGATAAATTCTACTGTATCTCATATTTTGCCATTATTCAATCATCTAATTATCTATTGCTGTTGTCAGTAAACTGTTGTATGCAATGTCATCATCATCCCTAAAAGTGAGCCATTGCAAAGTAGAAAAACCTGAATCAAATCATCACATATTTTTGTCTAACATAAGAAATATACAAACGCCCGTGTTCAAACAAATAATTCAAAGATTCAAACATGTGGATATAAGAAGCTTACAAAAAGGCACGTGAGCTGTATTATATACATGGGGTACAGCCCCTGGGGTAAAGGTTAGCTTACTAGGCATTGTTCTCCAAAGGATGAAACATGTTGCCTACAGGAAAAAAATAGTCAGACCTAACTACGAGTGTCCCACCTAATTTTCTTACCATAGACGTATGCCCACATTGGCAATGACCAAACGCACTCCCACATTAGAAAGCCAACACAACCTGCTATAAACAGTGTCGACTGGGTAAAGGGCACACACCTAATAACACCCCCAGCCCCCCAACCCCTGCTGCCACGCCGCCGTACCCCCGTTCTCCTCCCACCTCGGGCCCTCTCACTCACCCTCGCCGTGTGTACACACCAGTAAGGCCTCCGTAACCCCGTGGATTACGGCCTCGGCCCCCAGACCCTCCCGGGCCCGACCCCTGGCCCAGTCCGCATTGGCGTAATAATACAAATCGGCCCTGGGCGTGCGCCGCTTGTCACGTTGATAAAGTCGGCGGGTCCCGCGCGCTGTAATACGTCATTGAGTGTTTAAGGTGAGAGGATTACGCGGGGACTAGTTCGCCGGGCGCAAGAATACGCGAGGATTTCTCGTCTGAATGGCGGGCTCAGAGTGGGCCATAAATTAGGGAATCCCCGGGGAAGCCCCGCTGTCAAAGCCGCCCAAACACAAGATTCCCGCACTTCTGGCTGGAGAAAAATGAATGAGGACCGGGCTGGAAAAAATGAGAGGTTCGCTGATGGATCCGTTTTGGCGCCATTTTTCATGGCGACGGAAATGTCGTCCTCTGACAGGCTGCGTAATGCGCCTGCGCAGTGATATACGCGCCACGTCACTTGTCTACGTCATCAGCACGTCATAACTGGGGGAGATCTGTCTGTATGGGGGGCGGGGGTGGGGGAGAGGTGGTTTGGTTTGGTCCCACGTGGTGTCGTGGTAATTAGTGAGCTACTTCCGGGTAGGCGGCTGTTTGTTTATGGCTGTGGATCTTGTCATCTGCTGGCCGTTCGGGGTTGTGTAGCGATGTCGCGAGCATGTGCCAGTCCACTTCATATACTAATGCACACCAGGCCATTGGCATTGCCAAACTTCTCATTGCTTTGGAATCCTGCAGACGATTGGCCAACACGAGTAGTTAGTTTGCATATACATAACACGCAAGGCAATTCACTTCTTTATTCAAACGTAAGTCCAATTTCTTGGAGAGCATTATAGCATGTTTTAAATACTTTTTCTAAAATGTTATAAGTATATGCATGAAGCTACAAACCCATCTTGCCAAAGCAAGGTGTCACCTCTCAACTGTTTATTGGTAGATGACTACCTTCTCAGGCTAAGATACATCATACTGAAAGAATGATTGGTTTAAAACCTTGGATAATTGTGTCTGTTCAACTTTGTTGTGATAAACATGGATGGTCAGTCTAAACAATTATAGAACACGTAAATTAAAAATACAAATACACCAGTAATGACGCCATCACAAACGTCATGGTTTCTACAAGAGACAATTGACAGGAATAAAGCTACAGACGATAAAAACAAAAACAAAATCCAATTACAAACCACTCATGACAAGCACCAGCGATCGCCTCTCCTCTCATTCCAAATAAAAATGACGTCGCATCCATCACCCGGAAGCGGAAATGGAGCGTAATGGCGTCCGTGGCTGGCCGCGCACACGATCCGCCCATAATCCTTCATCGTCCACTTACCAGAGTCACCGGCCTCTTACCAAAGTCCCTTCATCCCTCTGTTTTTACTAGCCCTTAATTGACCCCCAACTTGACCCCTTCTCTGCACGTGACCGCCGAAAGAGGCCGGGTCATGACCCCTGACCCGACGCGCCGTTAATTGCAACTTATCGAGCTGCGCAGACGAGTTTTTGCGCATGCGCCCATACGTCATCACGTCAGCCGATAATGGACGTAGTTATGGAGCCGGGGACGGGTGATTAGAGAAATATTAAGATGTTATTAATACGGAAGTGGAGGTATTGGGTCTGAGGTAATGAGGTTTCTAGTGGGAGGGACGATGATCTATGACGCTTGCTTTTTGATGGATGTGCGAGGGCGCAAGTTACAGCACCAGTTGTTAGAGCTTAGGGGGTAGGAACCATTGTGTTCTCTAACGCGGCCACTCGTAAATGTTGGACACCTACGATGGCTGGTTTGAGTTTAGAGAGTGCACAGGAATCCACTTATTAATGAACAGGACAAAATAACCCATGTTAAGGCGTAAACAGTAAAAACACCTGTGTTGAAAGGGAGACATGATTCTCTGGCAGCAGATTTGTAAAGAAAACAATGCATTAAATTTTGAAAAAGAAAAAGAAATCATGGAATTTGTTTGTATTTCACACAAAATACGCTACAGCACAGACATTACTGATATTTCAGGAAACTTGCTAATATCACCACATCTGTATGGGGCCTCACCTTTTCAAATATACAACTGTATTTGAAGGCAGGACTGCAAAAGATGGGATTCTCATTCAGATATAAAGAGATGTACACAGTGTTTTGATGTTTCATTTTTATAGCAAATAAACACAGTAAAAACTTAAATATATAAACAAAATATCATTAATAGTGTCTACCATATTGTAGTGATCATGTTAAAGTCTTTCCATCTTTGCACTTCTATTTGTTAACAATTTCATAAAATATGTGCTTCAATATAACGTAGGCTATAGCACACACGTGACAGCACCCACGGGCCTCCCTCACTTATGATAGAATAAAGATTACACCTCAAGCCTTACTTGGTAGAAAAGTTTGCAGGTACATAGGCAATCTAGTATAAGTACATCTGATCATAATGACAGACGGTAAGAATTGTTTCTCATATCAAGAATATCACACTTTTAACATCATGATATTGGAATACGAAATATTTAATACAAACAATGGTTGAAATCATCATCTGTTTTAATCATGTTATTTTGTATTAAAATATGAAATTTCATTTTCAAACAGAGAAACGAATGTCAAATTATTTCGAATTATTTGTTTCCAGATAAACGTGTTTAACATTGATACATATTCATTATTATTAGTCGGAAAGCAAACAAATAATATTTTAAAACTATTAGACACAATGAACTCATGGGCATCTTATTTTATCGTGTTGCTTGGGCAACTGAAGGAAAGCATTGTGTTCTTTGTAATAAAAATATGATTTTTCAACTCTTTTCACTTTTGATGATTTGATTTAAAACAATTTATTTCAAACGTCATCATCTACAATTTATTTTCATCAATTATCAGACACATATTTCTAATATACAATGCGTCATTTCCTCTGTATAATCAGATGATGCCACCACATCAAAAAGAAAATATATTTATATATAGTTAACATGCTGTCCAACATAATTCAACATGGATGTAATGTACATGAGGTAAGATGATCTATGACGCTTGCTTGTTGACAGATGTGCGAGGGCGCAAGTTATAGAACCAGTTGTTAGAGCCCTGGAGGTAGGAACCATTGGGTTTTACCTCTCTAACGTGACCACTCGTAGATGGTGCACACCTATGATGGACTGTCTGGGTTGAGAGGGTGCACAGGTATCTTCCAGTCATTGTAAAAATCAATAGGATTAAACCATAAATACACTGGTGTTGATTCTTTAGCCCCAGAATTGTAAAGAAGGAAATGTTTTTCCAACATTCATTGTATTGGTTTGTATTTCACACTAAAAACTGCTTTTTCTGTATGTGGACCCATGTGTGGTAACATATTTGTGGACAGGTCCCCAAAACACAGAGTTCTCCACACATATATCATAGTATATATAAGGAGTTTTAACTTTTTATTTCTTTGAAAAAAGAAACATAATAAATCGTTCATATAAAAATGCTTAAGGTATAGTACAGTATGTAGTCATCATGTTGAAGGTTTGTTGTGGCTGTTTATCTGTGTACATTCGTAATATCAATATTCACATAAATTAAAAGTACGGAGACAAAGTTCAATTGAAAACACATGACAGTAAACTCAGGCTAGCGGACTGTGTTCACAAAAGAAGGAAAAGATTATGCCGCCACCATACGCCCACGTTGACGACTGGACACAACACATTCTGATGCGTTGCACGGGTTCGCTCATGATCGCTCTAGTGTAAAGCGGATTTTAAAATAATTTATTTCAAACGTCATGATCTACAAAATCCTGTTCACCAATTGACAGACGCATATTTCTAAAATACAATGCCTCCTCCCGAATGCCTCCTCTGAATAATCAGACGATAATGTCACATCAAAAACAAGATATACATGTACTTATTTATAGTTAACATGCTGTGCAACATAGTTCAGCATGGATGTAATGTACATGAGGTACGATGATCTATGACGCTTGCTTTTTGACGGATGTGCGAGGGCGCAAGTTACAGCACCAGTTGTTAGAGTTCAGGAGGTAGGAACCATTGGGTTTTACCTAGTTAATCAACCACTCTTAGATGGTGGACACCTATGATGGCTTGTTTGATTTGAAAAGATACACAGGGATCTTCCAGTCATTTAAAAAATAAATAGGCTTAAACCCCAAACACACCCGTGTTGACAGAAAGATAGGATTCTTTGGCCCCAGATTTGCAAAGAAAAAATGTATACAGTTTATCGAAATATCATTGTATACAATATATTGGTTTGTATTTCACACAAAACACAGATGTCACTACTAGTTCAGGAAACTGGCCAAAAACGCCACTTCTGTATGTAGACCAATGTGTGGTGACATATTTGTAGGATTCCAAAATACGAGATTCTCTTCCACGTGTTAAGTCTACAGAGGGAGTTTTACTTTTTCATTTCTTTAAAAAGAAACATAATAAAAACGTTCATATAAAAATGTCTAACTAATAATCCAATTTCGGGTACTCAACCGATCATATAGATTCTAGATCCTTCATTCGAAATAATAATTTTTATTCAGTGAAAGTTTAAGTAGTTGACGCATGCTATGTCATGTAATTATTTTAAGTAAAACTAATATGCAAGTCGCTTTCTGTTTTATTATTTTAGTAACAAAACAAAAATAAGTCATTTTAGGATACAAACACAAATTTTGAAATATTTGTATAATACAGTTGTTAATATTTATACACATGCAGTAATCATAGTCGGAAAGCGAAAGCACGTTGTAAGGAAATTTATGCCGTTTATCCATTTGCAAATTGCATACAGTAAAACATCCAATTGGTACCAACTCTATTGAAAAAGACTACCTCAACAGCATTGTTTTCAGTTCTAACTGTCAAAAAGAAACTACTGGTAGTTCAAACTTTTTGTTGAATGCTACCTCCCTACTGAGACCACTTGTGGCCACATGGCGAGTGATCGCATTTGAAGGCGATATACTGTCAGTTTGCTAACTTCCTGAGTTCTAGCACAGTTGCATTCGTCCATATGTGTTCTTCCATGATACCAATGTTTTAACATAAGGATATATAGGAATGGTCAACAGTGAGTTCTATGTCTACGTTTACAAAAAATGACCCCCTTGGTCCTGTGTATTATGTCGGGGTGGCGTGGGGGTCAGTTACGTCCTGTTAATAACCACCTTGAGCTGCAATGGGTTTACACACCATGCTGTGATTTTCCTGCAACTGGCCTGAGTAAGACTCGAACTTATAAGTTGTGATACTTTTGTGAAATGTAAGATGTAAATGTCTGATTTCTTGTCTTCTCCCACGCTGAATCCGACGCCTCTACATTCACAACAGGTCATTGCTATCTTTTTCATACTACATATTTTCTAAACTCCCTGTGGAGCATACAGCTTATTGCAACACTTGTTTCTCTCTATATATACAGGCATAAGATAAAAAAATAAATTCCTGGCATGCAGTAGGATCCACTTGTCTGGCAAGTACCTATTAAACGTGTAGGTACCACGGAACGCAGAGCAACTGTTTAGGGACGAGTTTGGTCAACACCCGCCACCTGAGCCCCTGACAGGGAGTCGAACTCAATACCCCGCAGTCACGAGCCCAACTCCCTCTCCACTCGGCCACAGATCCCAGAGGTATCATAATGATACCTTCCTTCCCACCATTTGATCATTACTATCTAAAGTAGACGCAACAAACTTGATTGGAGATCATCATTAGATTAAAAAATAGATCCAGTCATATTTTTTGACCAGCCTGTTTGCAAATAGACATTGTTGACCAATGTTGCGGCAAACACGCACAGTTATGAACAGTACACAATAAAAGGGCATTGTGCAATTCATCTGATGTACAACGTTTACAAGTCAAGTTGAACATTGGCATATACAATTGTAATTGTTTGAAACAAAAACATGTTACAAACAAAGCAAAACACAAAACAAGAAGCCGTAATCTGCATCCGAATCCACACAAACAACATTTTGTGACACCCTCAATTTCAGCGAGAGAGAGGGAGAGAGAGAGAGAGAAAAAAAGATCTCGGGCAAATAAAACGATGCCACAAAAGTCACATGACTCTATCAAATTAATTCATCAGGGTCAACAATACGATTTTACAGCAAAACACACTAAATAGGAAATTTCTGTTCGTCGACCTTCTTCTTCTTGAAAATTGAGAAATGTTGACCACTTTGATCACAACCACGACTGTGAATGCAAAGATTGCACACACGCCTATAGTCTTTCCATCAAGCACACCACTTTCAACACGTTCCACTGTATCAATATCGTCAAACAAACACTGAAACGTTCCCATAAGCTCATCGAATGCGAGGGAGTATCAATTCAATTTGACAGAAACCGCACTGATGATATCGTCTGCCACTCATCAAGCCAAATCACGGCTGGCTTTTTGCCTCCGCCGAAAGGTGTGGATTCTTCATCCGCGGAACGTGACGTAACAAAAGGCGGTCAGCGGGCGACACCGCGCGTTTATTAATCGTCATAACGTCGCCATTGTGACGCGTCAGCAGCCAATATCAACACGCTAAATCCGCTTAAGCCAGCCACTCAGGCGGATCATAATCTTTCTCCAGTTAATCCTATACTGTTTTCGTTTGCAGTACTACTGTTATTTTTTGCGTTACAACGGGTTTCGTTTGTCCGGGTGATTTTTGTGTCGTGAAAATGAACGCTGAATATATGAGTAGTATGAAGTTCATGTTTGTGGAAATGTGTGTGGATTTCATAAAGCGATCAGAGTGCCACTTTTGAAAAATGTTGAGCCTTTTGGAAGAGGTTGCCCTGTACTCGTTTGTTTACACTCGCCACGTGGCCCGCGTTGTATCGGGTTTTGGGCGCAATGACGCTAAGTGCGTGTCGCGCGTGCGCACTCATTGACAAGTGCACTCTGGGTAATGACAACAGACGACAGTTTGCGCCGCACAAATATTGGCGCACAGATTTCGGCACCAAGCGAGTACAGGTGCATCCGGAAATGTATCGATATCGTAACAATGGGATGGGGAGAAGAGGCACTTGTAGTGAGCAGAGTGGGTTACTTTAGAGGTCTGTGGGTTGGGTGATAGTTTCCATTTGAAACGTATATTTTGACCTCGAAATTGGCATATGTCTAAGAATATCAAGGCTACAATTTCACTGTTATTATTGTATTGGAGGTGAGTGGAACGTAGAAGGGGGGGGGGGTATCCACATAAAAATACTAACATTTATGATGCACATGTCAGATAATACATCATTGTATACACATCTAGCACAACAAATTCAATGTTTAATCACGCACAGAGTTGCAGATCCAGCATTTTTGCAAAGGGGCGACTGTGACTGTGAGAGAGTTGCCTACCAAACTAGCGCGGGCACGCACGCATCACACCACTGAAAAAAGCACACCTGAGACACGTAAACTTGTAACAAACATGGCAGGAACGTTGGATCCGCACTGCTTACAAATTGAGAGTTTTTCTCATTAAGATAGGTCAGTAAACAGGAGTTGTATCTTCCGTAAATTTCATTGAGAATTTCCGTTACGATTTTCTATGATGCTCGTTATCATATTACTTTATTCCTAAGACCTATAGTCTTGACGTAAACTAGTTCAATTATAAGTAAGTACGTCATGACAGTTTTGAATCATATGCCACATTTTATGTAAAAATTCTATAAATACCCAATTATGAGAACAAAATGGCGACTAATGCTCTTGTATAATCCTCTTTCTTCTTCCCGGAAATACGTCATTGAGTGTATTGTTATATGCCTTTTACAGTTAATTCAATATCCTTCCAGAGACGCAATGAAATGGTACTTTCTACTATTATGCAAAATATGTGCATTGGTAAAAATATAGCACTAGAATAATACATTTATTTATGGGATGATGTTGTTTAAATTAGACCAGGAAGTGTTAAAAATAATCCACTTGTGGTATGAACGTATTATGGGGATCATTTGTTTGAACTCATCTTCTATTTTCAGGGTATGTGTTGTGTGCCTCCCAGGTATATAATATATAATATGAATAACACACATTCTTTTAAATACAGCTTAGAGAGAATGGTACATATTTACACTGACAAATCTACTAACACAATCATACATGTACAGTTGGAAGTGAAGCCCTGAAATCACAAAAACATATCACTACAACCACACTGGCTCTGTTTCGAAACGGACATGCATACAGATTACATACATGTCATACAAATACAACTTACATAACACAAAGAGGCCAGCCTTCAAAAGCCCAATTCACCAGAAACACCTACTATCCCATCCACCGACCCTAATACCCCTACTATAAAACAGCTCGAGCCTCGGCCTCGATAATGAAAGCGTCCGGCCGGCTGCTGATCAATTTTGCGGCCAGCGCACGAGCCACCTGGGGTCCAGGCCCGGGGGACTCGGGCCCAGCCGACCACCCCGGCCCCGGGGACCCGAGGCGAGCTCCCCGGGGCCGACGTGGCCTTCTCCGTGAGTGGGATGGTTTTATGCTGGGGATGCTCATGTTGTTATTTCTGAGGCATTCACGATGAGTTTGTAAGTGTGATGGTCAATTTTGCAAGTGCTAGTGTTTTCCATGCTTCGTTGCATGTACATTAACACCAGGCCATAGGCTTGTGGCATAATTACAATGGGTGTAGATGTTATTCTTCACCAGTTTCACGTCACACATGTTGAGGGACCACTGATCACTGTTGGGATTCTCAGTATTGTTGAGTATTGTAGGGGTTCTCCCAACCGCATATAAGTGCTATTGTTAGTAAAATAATGTACATTACATAGGAGGTCTCAACAGATGGATTTGCATCAACCATTACTCAGCAATTTAAGAGAGATCATCAGTAAATTTTATGATCTGTCCAGATTGCATCTTGATTGTGTGGGCGGATAACGGTTTCCCTGAGCACCAGGAACGCTTAAAATGATTAAGCTATTTGAGTCTAAAGCAGTCTTTAAAAGTGGTTTGTTGTAATATTGTTTATTTGCACTTCAACAATAAACATGCATGGAAAAAAACAATAGAAGCAAACAGAAAAGACAAATGGAACTTTTTTGATGACTGCTTTCCACTAAACAGTAAAAAAAACAACAATTAACCACACCACCACCAAAATTACAACACTATAAAGTGTATGGTACAGCCACGAGAACAAAGAAAGTAAAAAAATGTATATTACCAACCCCCACCCCCACCCAAATTCCAATTGAGCCACAAACAATAGAACCACGAGGTCATCATAGGGCCTCAGCCGGACACAAGTGAATCATGAAAATCAATTAGGATGCCACCTGATGAAAATTATCATCCCTCCCTCAAACCATGTTTGCCCACGGTCGGGACCTCATTGGCAAATTTGCTCTCTAATCCCCAGAGACGTACGTCCCGCGTCCGATTCTACGTCTCACGTCCCTGTGCGACGTGTGACGTTTACATTGGCGGACGTTGCTCAGTATTGACTGCACGCATGGATGATCCGGTGTTTGGTGGAAAAGTTGCCAGATTATGAGCAATAATAATTATGTGAATGATCTCTATCTTTTTTGTTTGTATGAGCTACAAGTCAAAATTAGGTGCTGATACGCTCCTGGTTAATGTAAGTAGTTAAATGGTTGAAGTGCAGCATTCAAAGCCCTCTGGTCCACGCATTCAATTGACAAGCCAAGGTTACATATTGTAGATCCATGGGTGGGGAAATGGTATGGTGGGGGTGCTAATCCAGAGGATCTTTACGCCTTAAAGTTTTGACATTTTTATCATGCAGAAAACTCGGTCGGTGGAATACGAAAATAAAGCACATTTACTGGATCTCTGCTTCAACAGCGGGTGGGAAGCAGTTTTTTGCGCCAATGACTTGGTGTGCATCATAAAAAATCCAATATAAAAATTCCAATAGACGCACGCTTTGACGGAAGCCTCCACAAACCCTATATCATGTACTTTATTTTGCCGTGCATAAGCATATCACAAACACACGATACACCCTTTCTACCCCCACCCCCGCAAACCCCACGCATCACAGCGCACCCCACTAATCCACCGTGACGTCACATCACCCCCACCCATCCGCGACCCCCCAGGGCCGTGACGCCGCCGCCGCGGCCCCTTTTACTGGGAGTGGCGGCGTGAGAGGAAGCGCCGCCCCGCTGAAAGGGGTGCGTGCCCCTGACGTCATTACTTGACGCTTACGTTACGCGTTACGTTTTAACGCGTCTCGTCGCGTTACGCGTGAAGTGGTGTCGGGTGGCGGGCTTTGGTGCACACCCGTTTTCATCCCCTCCCCACACACCCCTATCGACACAGACATATTCACATTTCGCACTACCTCCTTTGATAAACATTCTGCCCATATTGTCTCCATTCCTGCTTGCAATCACCGCTTGATTCGGAACTGTGTACAGTACAACCTCCAATTAAGACCACATCTCTATTGAGACCACCTCTGTAATAAGACATTTTTTTCACTATCCTAAGCCTTCATACAGCTATCAAAATGAATCTATATAGAGACTACATCTGTATTGAGCCCACCTAACACTGGTCCCACAAGTGGTCCTAATAGAGATGGTTTGTTGTAGTTTTTATCAATAAGGGTACAATCTGGCAAGTGATGACCACTTTGTATAAGTCGAATCTCACTATGCTAGTACATGTATATTCTCTGTGGAAAATGTGTTCGCTCAGGTGAAGAGAAGTACATGTACATGTTGTAGTTCAGAATTGAATACATGGTCATGGTATACGGGAAACCGTCTATTATGAGCATTATTTCATTTTGCTATTTCTTGTACTGTTGTAAATGTAAATACTAAATATGTTGGTTTATAGTCGTGATTGTATTTGTGCTCTCACGACTTTAAGTTTTACACTAGGTCATTGGCACACTCAATGATGATCAGTCGGTCATTTGTACTGATGTAGATCTCGTTGCTTATATCCCAGTTGCATGTATACAGTGCATTGGCTCTGAAACAAATTAAAGAAGTATACTATAGATGCAAAAAGTAGATGTTATACTAAGGTAGGGTAGGTTTGCTTAACATGGCCGCGCCTAGATCTGTACGCTCCTACTATATACGCTAACAGGTAGAGCTGCAAATTTTGAAAATGTATACTTGACATATATTGGGAAAATCAGCTAGTACCGTGGCTTTGTACAGCCCTTCTGCGGTACCGCCAGGGTGGATGTCAGCATACGGCCAAACATCTTGTGCTGTCAACGTACTGCCTACGTTTGCCGCACTGAACACCAAAATGCAATATATTTCTGCAGAATCTTCCAAAAGGTGCATAATATAGTCAAGGCCATGGAGCAGCTTTGTGCATGGCACACGGCTTGTGTCACGTCCTGGGCAATTCCATGATCACCTGTCGAATCTATAGTCATTTGGGTGATAAAAGAAAATCTAGAACCATTTTGCTTACAAAGCCACCACAGCATACAGAGAATTATCGTGGGCAGTGACATTGTTGATATTCCTGCATTATGTTTGCTAAGTATAAATTGAACATACCTAGTATGTTGTTTATATTCACAAATCCTGCCGTTAATCAACTGTGACTATAAGAGAAGCCATTATTTCATTAGCAACTATAGTTAAAATACCAACGTTCAAAACATACACCTGTTGAGGATACATAGTTTGTTAGCCATGGAAACAAGACAAGCTC
>CM032668.1:10707103-10784499 GCA_019095985.1 Streblospio benedicti
TCATTTAAACACATAGGAAGCGACAGAATTGAGGTGTCACGTCGTAATACGGATCGTTCATCATCGGGACACCGGAGCCGCCGGCGCAGACACCACGCAGCCAGCCAGAGGCGGCGGCGAACTCATCCCACTTTCAATTAAGCCCTTGTCCAAAAACAATGAAGTCACGTCCCATAAGCGAGGCGCCAATTATGATAGAGGCGCGATAGCCGCCGCCCCAATCATTGCCCGCGCCGAGCAAAGGATCGGGGCCTTGGTACTGGAGCCGCCGCGGCTCGGAGGCCGCCTGGCCTCGGGGGACGGGAACGCGACCGGCCCGAGGTTGGACGGCGGTGGGGCCGTGAGTGATGGGTGATGAGATGGTGGCGCGGACGCGATACAGAGCCCCGACATTGGGTGTTTGCTGATTGAGAGGGAGGAGATGGAGGGAGATTTGGTGGTGTTTTGGTGCAGGTTTATCAGTGGTGTGAGTGAACTGGATGATGGATTGTTGGCCTGCTGTAGTTGGCGTCTTGTGTCTTCAATATGGGCCGACAGAATTTTTGAAGGAACATGTGTTTGTTTAGTGTCAGGCATGTCATGACGTACAGAGTCTGAAAACTATGGATCATTATGCGATGGAACAAAGTTGATCGTTGTACACCCACGAACCGCACTTGCATACAGTATAGTTTTCCCCTATTTTGCTGCAAAATTTCGGTTCTGATTGGCTAAGTAGTGGAGTAGAAAATTTGATATCCTCAACTACAAAGTTTAACACTTAAATGATAAATAAACATAAGAGAAAAAGGTTCCAATGGGTGTGAGAGGTCGGACAATATCTCACCTCGTTTGTAGTTTGACAGAGTGAGAGAGCGTATAAATATAAAGTAGGGTCTATACATGTATATATGACGTGTTTGTAGCAAATCCAGAATTACCTAACCGCAGCCCTGTAAAATCTACTTAAGTTTGGTGCTCACATGGTGAAGTCCTCCCAAGCGTTAGTGACCTCTACTTCTCTGCCTGTAGAGGTTTATAGTGCCCCGCATACCAAGTTGTCCACATACCAAGACGTCCACATACCAAAGTGTCCCACGCACGTACGAAGATGTCCACTTTAACACTCTCTCTAACCACTCCACCGCACGTCTCTCATCCATCCAGCTACAACTGATGCAGTTTGAATATTCACACCAATAGCTAATCCAATTTACACAAAGGTTCTCTAAATAACAGGCGAATTACTCATGCAGATTCTTCCGCCAGGGGCCAGGTCAAAAGGTCGTTGTTGCGGCTCGCATGTGCAGGGGCCATGTCAAAAATGAGGAAACATTTTATTTCATTTTTTTTATTTCAGTATTTATAATTTTGATTAGAGGTCATGAAACAAAGTGTTGAAACAGGGATGCAATAAAATGATTTTAATCATTTCAATATTGGTTATTAGAATACTCTGTGAACTCTAACGTGCACGTGACTTCCTATCAACCTTTGTTACTGTTATAAAGAACTTACCAGGAAAATCCTAATTCCTTGCCTTGAACAATTGAGCGGATATATCATGAAGGCTAACATATCAGACAAATTATTTACCAATTTATGTAAAAAATACATTTTGATTGGTTATGAAGCACAACACAAAGTCTAACCCTAGTCCAGTTTATCAATAGACATGCAATAATAGCCAACGGTGGTTTTCTAATAGATATATGCACACACTACAGTAGAATTGCATCATCTACCACATTTTAACACAACCCCTATCCCACTCCCCAACGTTCCCTACCCCCCCCCCAACTCATCGGTCCTCCAATTGTCTCACCTCGCCCGGGGAGACACTTTACACCCCACCCGGCCACCATAGGTCATGATCCCTCACCCCCGGGGTGACCATAAGACGCGTCGGGTGCACCTTCCACTGGCCGCTACTGCTGTGTGCTAGTCAATGTCATAATCGGGAGCTGGCTGCTAATATCACAAGCATTTACAACGTGTTTTCACTGGCAGATTCAGTTTTCATATGGGGATTTTTTTTCAATATACAAATCATACAGTTGGCCTATTCAGCCCCAAGTTCCCGGTGATAACTAATAAGCTTCATTGAAGTCGGACAAGTAGTTTTTGGAGTGACTTTCCGCAGTGAGATTCCTATCTGAGGCATCGGGCACAACCGGCAGTGAGGATATTTTGGCAGTACGGTTTTTCAGGTCTGCGATGTCTGCACGAGCTTGTTGGTTGTACTGCCTACGTACTACCTAACTTACTGTCTATGCACTGCCTACTTTTACCGTACTTTCTCCGCACTGGGCATGCACTGATTTATACATTCTCTATTGTTTTCGGCAGTAGACGGGCAGTAGAGAAGGAGGTGCTGCTTTAAATAGCATGAATTGCAACTCAACTATTAGATACAAGGCCGTTAAAGAGCGTGCTGCTCGGGGCGATGGTCCTTCTGGTGCCCGCCACAGAAGGCCGTCATCTGGGGCGCCTGTGGGGGGTCCAACCCGAGGGGGACGGGGTAATTGACAACAGACAGAGGGGCTGGAAGACACGAGTGGGAACGTGCCGGGCGCACGGCAGGGGGGGGGTGGGGGGGGGGCTTATTAAATAGGGGGAGAGCATGAATAATAATGCAAGTGTCTGTGCAATATGGTGGAATGGTGGCTTTTTGGTCTCTTGTGTTGGTCTTTTTTTGTGGGGATGGGTTAGCTGCTTCAATGAAGGGAGTTACGAGTGTTTGTTTTTATACAAAGCTTTCCACAAAAGAGGTGGTCAGTATAGAGAGTGGTCAGTGGAGTACGGTTCCGTTTGAGAAGATGGACACTGTGCGGGGTGTTGGGGCATAAGGACGTTTGTCATGTTACAGGTGTTCTGCATAAGACTTGGTCATTTTAAGACGTGGTCATCACATTCCTACAAAATGCTGTATCATTATCAATAGCAGGTGGGCCATCTCTATCGAATTGGTCAGTGTGTGAGTTGGTCAGTTCATGAGAATGCAACTGTAGAACTACGCATGCCATGGTATCCCTGCATATCGTGGTTAGATGATAGAAGGTGCTCAATCATGCTCACTTACTGCTCAATCTATCGCGTGGTCACCACACTAGGTGGTCATCCCCCCGCAACCCCCCTCCTGGCCGGTGTAATGACAAGTGACACTATCAGCACCCCCCAGCCGCTGCCGCCGTGACGGCCTTTGTTTGAGCCACTCACTCTATTACCGCTCATCAGCTCAACTCACCTCTAATGGCGCGCTCATTGAGGCGCTCAAATTGTTACAATTTAATGGAGAAAGCATTTGCGATTAATGCTCTTGATAATGCAGTAACAATGGGATAGTTGTTTGCAAAATCTTCATGACTGGTTGCAGCAGTAGGTCCAAATATAGAACAAGTTTGATAGAATTCTTCTTCTCAACCAAGTGTAAGGTCTTGTGGTAATCCACCACTGGCAATAGATCTTGTCAGAGTCACAATACTGGTTATTCTTGTTTTAGCATCTTTATTAACTATAAATGTATTAGGCCTAACATTGTTTGCTATAACTTTATAAAAGTATACATTGCCTCATTGTATTCCTAACAACTTCATCTCCACAAGGCTATGTGCAATCATGTTCTTTATTCAGCAAATGCTCATTTTTAAATTAGCATCATAATCCTACTTGATAGTGACAGAACAGGAGTTGCTATGTATCCAATTTCTTTTGTTGCTAAAACCCATTTTCTTGGTATGGAGCATAATTATGGTTTTTCTTTAGCTGTAAATTTCATCTGAGTTTATAAACATAAAAATAATAATTATACATGTAGCTTCATAAGTGCTATCTAAAATTAGCCTGCCCTATTTCAAGGATAAAGCCTAATCAAATAAAATAATAACTAAAATGAGAAATATCAAAATAATCAGTAGACAAGCAGAACAAGAGAAGAGCCCCTGCAGTACTGCAGCATCATGAGCTCCCACAGGACTGGCCATAAATTTGGCCACGAAGACATTTACATTTAACTGCTTTGATGTTATCTGCGGCATCCCAATCAACTGTCAGACCCCCCCCCCCTCCTCCCCCTCGCCCCCACCCCGCCCTGGGCTCCCAGTCCATCACATTTGTCTCCACACGGGTATCAAATGAGAGTGGCGACAGTTTCGTTCACTACAAACAGATCAAACTCGCATTATGACAGTGGGCGTGGCAAGCAAGGTCTGTCGGTTCTCTCTTGTTAAAGGCAAAGTTAGAGACGCCGGTGTTTAAAAGGCAATTAAGTGTTATGCAATGACTTAATCGAGTAGGACTAGGACGTCTGTGATGTCTGATACACCAGCATAAGGCAGTTGGGCAGCTTTAGAAATGGTTTGATCTTGTTGCTCTAAGTGATGGGGTCATCTGAGGGAAGTTCATTTATTATATGTTGTTGATTGATGGCTTTGTAATGAATTTTGAAGGATTTGTATGAGGTAAGCATCATTCAAAAAGTGAAAGGATCAACTTAAAACGGGTGAAAATCATGTGAATGGTAAACTCTCTCCGTAATGATTATAATGAATGCGTATTTTTGAAAGAGGAATATCCCTTTATGGAGTACATTTTCATCCAACTAAATAATAATTTGCTATTTCTAAAGATGTGACTATGACATATTGTAGCATTAAAAGGACTTGGTAGACATGCTGGTTTAGTGTTACTTCGGTCAAGCTTTCACAATGGTATGAAGGTGAACGGGCCGTCCTAAAATGTACATATGTAGTTGGAAGTGTAGCTGTTCATAAAACACATCTAGAACTATGACCCGACAACATAATCTACTTTTGTACAAATATCAAAGGAAATGCAAGTGATACCTCTACATAGTTTTCTACTTTAAAAAGTATACAAACTTTTAAAGAAAAAAACGGATGCATATCCAAAATGGAGTAAGAAATAAAAAAAAGACACCAACACAAAATACACAGATGTTTTTATGTCAATCACGTGTGTCGCTAAAAACTATTAGACAAAAACATTTGTCAATACAATGCCAATCTAAATAATAACGTATCCGTCCCATTTCATTATGAACTCCTCATTTTAAAGCACCTCAATCCCGTTACTTTGACACGCCACTGTTTACAATAGACCTAAAATACAATCTCCGTTACGTCCAATTTACGACATAAAAGCGTGTCTCTGGGCGAATAATTAGCGTTTTGTTTGTACCGTGGAACACGCCAATTACTCCGCGATCTCACGTCGCTACCGTAATAAACCAAACGACAATGGCGACGGCGATGTCGCTTTAACCCTTATTCTTACATGCTAAAGGTGGAAATTGTTCTTCGCAGACTAGAATTTGTTTCTAACAATATGCAATACGGTTCCAAGATGTATACGTTTGAGCGATCGGGCATATAAGATTTTCTTGTTTGCACTTTTTAACCTATCTTTAAAAAGGCTTTATTCCAGTCTGCAATGGTCGCCACCAATATCGACTCAGCCGTTCAAGGGTTAAAACACTACAGGTGGCGCTATGCACTAATCAACAGGTACACTTCCGGCGGTGTAATTTTCCCGGCATGCCATTGTCAGGGAGGTGACAGGTCGACTGTAGGACGAAACTTTGATTCTTTGTGGAAAGACCAAGACCCAAGGATGTTACGATCGCTGAAACGAGAGATTTTGATTGCTTCCTCGCTCGTCGCTACATAAGAGGCCGTACGGACGGACGAACTGTGCGCCAATTAAGATTAATTCGAGCGATATCGGGGGTCGTAAGGGCGTGTCCGTGGCTATATCTTTGATGTTGGTGCTTTCTTGGGGTGCAAAAAGTGGTGTCATTGGGAAATAATTAGCGTTTGTCTTATCTACAGCTGCCAGCAATGTCTGCTCTGTGCGGGGTGCGGCAGAGACACGGGCTGTTCAAAAGAAGCCACGATGAGCGCACGCTCGGGCCATTAGGCTCATGACTCCCCGAAGAAGTGGACGGGAGACCGCGAGAAACATTAAGACTGAAGACTTTGATTAGCAGGGCCGACAAAGAACAGATTCTGATGTTCGTAGGCTAGTCGCAACGTGATTGTTTTTTTATTACGCGTAATTTTATTCTTTTGCAGTGCAGTATGAGATATTGGCCTCTGCATGGGTACTTGCGTATATTTTAGATTTCCTCCTTCTACAAGACCGATCGTAGAGTGTAGGTTACAGAATATTGAACTTCTCATCAAACAAACAGTTTAATTATGCCCAACTACATTTTATGATTTAAATCATAAACGCTTACAAAAGAAATAAACACGTCAATAAAAAAATCAATAGCACTATTTTTTTGTTTTTCATTACTAAAAAAAACGATTTCCGTCATGCCGTACCTGGGTCGTGGCGTTGTCGTAACCCGTCCATGTGGCCGGCAAGCTGTCGTAAAAAGTCGCGCATGCGCACTGCTCATTTCCGCGGCCGCGCAGACGAGACTGCACTTTACGTCACGCGAGCAGAGTATTGTTGTATAGATGTGCACGATTAATTAATCAAAATCACACTGCAATTATAACTTTTTGATTGGATTATTACTTGCATTATGTAAGGAGGATCTGGTAGAGGTTACGCCGCATGCAACAGTCTCCTTGCGTGCGTTCTGAGTGATTTATTGCGGGTCAGAGTGATGAATTTCCTGTCTGTTGCTCTGATAATTAGCAATGAGAGGTTGATCAGTATAGAGATTTCTGCAACTTTTGATTAGTAGTTGATCATGTTTGGTTAGCTATTTTTTACTTGCCTCTTTAGATCAATATAGAATAAACTTGTTCTCACGCAAGGGGTTGTTCTTTCATCATCCACTCCAATACAGTTTTTTGTTGTGAATGGAAGCACAAACTTAAAGAAGCACTATTATATGGAATGAGATAAAGAAATGGTGACTAAAACCATAATATTTGATGTTACAGTGTACATGTTGCCTTGCACGCTATTCACAATCAATTCTATTTTGAATCATTTTAGCTTTATATATCACTTGCATGTGCTGAGTGTCATAATTGCAACCATGGAAAATGACAAAGTTCAGTATTCCAGTAATTAAGCAGGTTTCAATTAATGCCTGGTGTTCAGTGACCCCCGCCCCCACCCCTCCCTTCCGTGATCCCTCATCCCAACCTCGGATGGGTAACTCATTTCTCGCCTCACTGGACATCGCACTGACCACTGACCCTTGACCTGACCTACAAACCAGTCCCGCCCCATGAGCACCACTCGTCACGTGATACAGAACAGTCCCCCAAAAGAACTTTAATGGCAAATTTATGTTACAGTTATAAAATGCCTATTGTTGTGTCGTATATACTCCAATTAAGAACATCTCTTTTACACCTTAATAAAACCGAAATGTACCACTGAGAACATCCATTGCCCTACGTTATTTCCAGTTGAAGAGAATGGTTGAGCTTCCAAGTACACACTAATATATTGAACACGTTCAAAGCGATTGGACCCAACTGTAGCTAACACACAGTGCTAATAAAAAAATCATCACCACCCCAGCACCACGCAATACCGTGTGTATGGAGACCACCTGTCAGACTCGGTCACCAGCTGCACCGCCTCCATGGCAGTGTCCCGTCGTGCCAGGTCTCGGGCCGCTGGCGATGACGCTCCCGGGGCAGCCAGCCGGGCGTGCGGGTCAGCGGGACGTGACCGACCCGAGGTCGAGGTGATATATGGATGGGGGACTTTTTGGTAAGTTTTCATCTCGATATAAATGTAATGGGGAGTGGGATTCGTTGCGTAATGTATTGTGCTTACCAAATGCACTAGCAACAATTCTGAGCATGTATTTTCAATAGACGTGATGTGAGCAGGTATTTGCATTTTGAATGATAAGTCTTTCCCTTCTCTTTTTTCTTCTTCAGTGTAGTCTAATAGCTATGTCCACAAACACTGATTCATGTGCCCGTGGTGGTTACTTTCCTATCTGTTGATTTAACTGTGGGAACTTGTGGGAGATTTTGATTCCAAATTTATATGTCATTCCAACAATAAAACTATAGCAGACAGCAACTAATCTATAATGCCATGATTCACAATCAAAACTTTAATACTTTAAATGCACGATCCAATGGACTTTACACAGCAGATCGTCTATGCATTTACATATCAAACTAAGCCACAAATAGCACTGGCACAACTCTTCATCCAGCATTCAAACCAAAAAGTTAACCCTCTCCCCGCCCTCCAGCCACTCTCCATGTATATTTATCAAGCCCCCGTCCCCCACCCCGATCTCATGAATACACAAACACGCCAATCCGGGCCGTAAAGTCGCCAAATCAGCGCCAAGTGCCCCCTGGACACCGGGCTGCTCGGCCCCTGGGCCCGGCGGGCGCGGCCCGGGCGGCCCGGGGCAGGCAGGAGGGACGCCCCGAGGGCGACCTCGCCCCGACCCCGGGACGGACACAGGCGAGATTGGGGTGCAGGGTGGCGAGATTGATTGGTTGTTGATAGCGAGGCTGTGTGTTGGACTGATTGGCTGCCTGGATGGGACAGCTGGTGCTGTATGACCCGGTATGGGGGCGGGGAGGGTGGGTATTGGGTGGGTGCACTCGTGTAAGGGTGTGAGGGGGGTGGGGGCTCTACCCGTCTGGATTGTGGATGTCTTCAGCACCACCATTCACATTTTTTAAATTACAGTCCTATCAAATTCCTCAAATGCACCAGCCACCTCAACATAATTATGAAATCATGAGCCTGTCAATGACATCTTTTGTACATGGATGGTAGATATGGGTCTTATATTAATATTAACATTGTTCCGTTAGCCTTAAACTAATTTAACTTCATATAGATCCAACATTTCCACGTGCCATCCAATCCCCGCCATCGACCCTGAATGAACATCCACATATTGTGTTCGCTGAGCTGCATGAAATTTTCTTTGTCCGTCTTAAACAATTTGTGAAATAATATAAAGAAATATAAACCAATCGTTAGGGGGAAACACCCAACTTACACACAAAGCAGTCTCTTGCCGATTCTACTATTATCTTCAAACTCTTATAGACAGCTTTCTTCCAAAGTTCTATGTACAGGCTGTAGGATTTATGGATTAAAATGCTTATTCAACAATCAAACGTGATATATCATAAGTGAGAGGTGCCCTTAAAGGGGACTTGTCCATATGATAAAGTTCTATGCCAAAACAAGATGATTGTTTTTAGTTTCATATAACAATCAATAGCATAAAAACACACCCCCGTTCCCCAAAGTTAACAAAATGAAAAACGTCTGTAAATCACCTCGCTAATATCCGCTATTATCGCCACTGGTCACGTGGTGGTCATTTTCCCAAAGGACCACGTGGTCGTGACGGGCTGGTCACTCATTGCTGACCCTCCCGGCCCCCTCAACTGACCGCTCACGCCCTCCTAGTTTACGCCAGACGTGAATTTATGCGCGAAGTGATATACGAGGTCAAGGGGTCAACGCAGGACTATTTGCGACACGACAACGGCAGTGATAATTCTTTGAGCTTCGGACGATGTTAAGTACATTAAAGTGTTTAAAATGGCACTTGGATTTTCAGGGTTGCCAATGACCTGGTGTAGATGTATAGTCCACAGGGCGTAAAGTAGAAAGTAGTAGGCTATCTATGGCGTGAAATACAGTGTCAAAAGGAGTTTTGTACTTGTTTTCGTTGAAGGTTTTATGTATTTTTTTAAATAATAGGTGTTACAAAGGATATGCTTTAAAATTGCAAGATTTAGAATGGTCAGTAAGCTTACAAATGGGCCCCAGCTTCTGTAAGAGTTGCGCGTACAGTGGAGGTGTGCACTGGTTCTACCACTTCAGCTGTGCGCAGACTACATCTATGTGACAGCTGGTGTAGGCACGATGGTGTGTGTTGTGGCCATTGGTTATTTCGATTGAATGGTCTATAATCAGATTAGGTAGTATCACACATACTCTTCCATCCATACACACATTCCATGAATTTCCCCTCACACGCTACAAACATTTACTAAAAACCTGCTTGTTCGCATAACCGTATGTATGTATGTCCTCCTCTAGAATAGGGCTGATACTTACTCCCCTGAATTTATTTCCAAAATGATTTGTGGGGGACTGAGGACAATAAAGCAAATATCGATAGATTCGTAGAATTAGATTAATAATCACATTTTGGTACTCGCTATTCGTTGGACCAATTACGCTATGTTGAAAGCTGAAAGCTGAAGTTGCTTCCCCATAACAAAAGGAGTAATCTAAATTGCTGACTTAATCTGGTAGTGTATGATATATAAAGATATCTACTTTTAACATTCTGAAAGCTTAGCTGAAAACATATGCAAAATACGTAACTAGGTGTGTGTGGAGAATAGAAGTCCATGTTTAATGGTAACAGAATAAGGTAGAACATGGAAACTGTGGACTACGGTACATGTCATATCAAATGGCTTGAATGATATAATTTCAAAATCCAGTTGTAGAGTGTTCAATCATGCTAGAAGGAGTAGTTTCTTGATGATGTGTCTAAGATACTACTTATATTCAATAAGACATCAATCATTAACTTACATATATCCCTATACGAGTAATTTAGTTGTCATTAAAACACAACATCATATAATATGATACATTTTCAATAACCATGACAAGTGTATGAGTCAAATAGCTCTGTCAAAGTCGGTGACGTGTTGTACTCTCTCCAGGAACATCCGCCTTTTGCCCCAAACCGGTCACCACCCCTGTAATCATGTGACCCCGGACGCCGCCGACCGCCGCCCTCCACAATACGCCACTTTTCTGGTCATGAAAAGAACCAGTCACACTTTTAGGGGGATTAAAACGAAGCAGACTGAGGATTTAAGCTGCGCGAGACGGAACAGACGACTTTGTGCGCAGGCAGACGACTTTTTGGTCCCCGTGGGGCACGTAAGTAGCGGGCCCGTGGGGTGAGAGGTCAGCGGGGTGACCCCTATTGACAGTGGGGGTGTTTGTCGGGTGACCGTGGAAGTGACCAGGCACTTCTTACTTGTTACTTGTTATATATACTTGGTCAATGTAATACAGGTACAGGGATGCGCTTAAGTTCTTTTTTTAATTGGTAAATGTAAGCTTCCGAAAATGTAAGCTTTTTCAGCATACAAAAATAAAAAATAAAAAAGAAGAAGAAAAAAAGAAGAAAAAAACGACACCCGGACACATGGATGAGTTTTTCTTAATAATCTGTCTCATATCACGCTTTCGGGCATTACAAGTGTATACTCATGCTGCTAGGACAGACAATGAATGTTTGTTTGAAATCCCAGCTCTTTATCCCGTGCACTCTCATCCCTAAAATCTGATTTGTGTCCGTTAAACCGGCCGCGGCAGTGTTAAAACCGCCATAAAAACAGTCAGACGAAAACCCGTACATTCTCATCCCGTCCTCACCCCCACACTCTCCCTCTCTCTAACTCTGTTTCTCGACCCCCCCCTCTCCCCCATACCCCAACTTCTATTACGTTTGTTTAGTGATCGTAATTTCGCCCGTGCGCATATAGCGGGCGACCCCGTCGCATTACGTCATGATTAGTGACGTCACATCCGGCGATAAAGAGGCCGTTTCTCACCTGCTCGACGCGGCCGTACGTCACTCTCGGCCGACACGTGCGTTTGGCCGCCGTAACGTCCTGATTTAAAGCGGCGAATGTGTTCTGTGCCGTAAGGTCTTGAGTTAAAGGGTTGACGGGGTCGCCTTTGGTGGTATGGGATGGAAGTGAGGGTACTACATTAGGTTAATCATGGTAGAAACTGTTCATTAGGGGTCTCAGTAGTGAGGTGGTCGATGTACTGAGGGTTGAGACAATGAGGTTGTAATGTTCTTGTTATAGAGGCGGTCTTCATGTGAGCTTATGCGGTAGCCTACATTAGTGTGGGCTAGTGGACGATTGCCGTAAGCAGCACCTGTCCATGAAGACCACCCGGGCGTGGACTGAAGGGATGGTCCTTATGGAGCGTCGCGGATGTCTCTTTATAGAAGCGTTGGTCCGCCATAAATTGCCTTGTGGCTATCTGATATAGATGTTGTCTCAATAGGAAGTTATGGTCGAGTTATAGAATGTTGATATTTGTTAGTATTACGTGCACCAATTTAAACTAATGAAGATCGTGTAGGTCTAATGACAATTAACAAGGGGCCATTCTCTCTTTTCATTGGTGAATGATACTCCGTGAGAAAGTGATCGTGTATTTCAAGAAAAGCTATAGTCACACTTCAGGAAGGTTAAAACTGAACCCGTCACGGTGTAGTAGGCGTTGTCACCGGCCTTGCATTTCCACCCTCACAAGTAGGTGATGATGGTATGGTACGTATTTTTCTTACCTCCTGCAGAACTGTAAACTGTCGTTGCGATAAATACATATGTGAAAGATAGCCTGTGAGTTTATAAAGTTGACGAGCCAGTTAATGGCAAATACATGTATATGTTGAGTATTTAGTTTAACGGATGGTACACCGATTTATTTTTATTATTTTACATGTTGTCATGCAGTGTAGCCTATATACAGTATATGAGGGGTTTATTTGAAAATTGTGCTGTTTTTATAATGCGCCATTGTTAACAATTGTCATCTATAGTTTATTTGTTCAAAAGAGGCTTTAAATAAAACACCGTATGCAGCTAAACTGATTTGAGATTGACTTGCTTAAAAAGAATGTCCATTATTTCTTACCAAGAGGAATTAGACATTGATACATGTAAATGATGTTTTATCTTCAGATGTGAATTCACCTCAACAACAAACATATTTGTACACCAATAGATATCTCAAGCATTTTTAAATATAAACAAATTAATAATGCATGTGTTTGTTGAAAAACAAAACTAATAATTGAAAGCTCTTCCAGGATACTAGTGCGTCCGGCACTTTCAGCTGAAATGTTATTTGCCTGATGATACAATGTTATTGGGAAACTCAATTAACTCGGAAATTATCAAACAAATATGGAAGATGATGTAAAAAGGAAATGATTGAAGTTTCTATGAGTTTAAAAAAAGCATAAAATGTCATAAATGACGTCAATGTATATAATACAGTACACACATAATAGCATGGAAAGCATTGCTAATTAAAGGGGGGCGATCAACAAAGTATGGCCCAAGTTCTTAGGGGATGGAGGTGGATGGCAAAGAAAATATTTTGTAATTCAATTTTCATATCCATGAGTTAAGAATGACTAGTAGGGTTGTCATCTTCATCACTTGTGCCGTGCAACCTACATTATTTCGCTCTAATGTGACACACCTCTCAATGCTGTATGCTGATTGGATGAGAGCCGAAGGCAGACGGAGTATATTTTTCCATACACACACAAATAATTCGGGTACTTTTTTGATGACCACAGAACCCGCCAATTTGAAGCCTCTCGATTCAAATCATTATGATCCTATTCAAAACCAATTATATAGTCAAACCGCATATTCTTGATATATAAAGTGACATAAAATATCTACAATCGGGTTAAATTGTGTGCTTTAATGTTGAAAAACATCGTATGTAGCAAACGGCGCACGGTGTTAGACGAGTTTAAAATATACTGCTAATGATAAGTACGTATCGAACGGACTGGAGGCCCATTTCAGATTTATAATGACATTTTTGGAGTATGTTGTGGTATAATGATAATATACCGTGTTTGGTAGACTATATATATACCTGCTGGTTGGCAGTCCTTATTTGTGAAATATTCCCGAGCTTACGAGCTGCGTTTCTCTCTCCACCCCCACCCCCCAAAAAAAATCAATCAAACAAACAAAAAACACCCTTTTTTAGGGGTGGGGGGTGGGTGAGGGTGGGGTGCTGATGTGGGGTGCACTTACAGGGGCGCCGCGGGAAAAAATAGTAATTCTAATGAGATTGTTCCAATGTTCACCCAAATTTATGTGAGCACCTACAAATCGCACCATAATTGTTTCCCTTTTGCATACCCTAGCTAGGCCATAATACATGGTAGCCGCCTAAACACAACATTTCATTATGCTCATAACATCAAGTGTTTCTCTCGCCAAAATCGACCATCGGATCAGACTAAAACAGTGATCATGTTTCCTACGTACACCAGTTCACAGTGCGATCATTTTCTTAAAGTTGGCGTGACAAATGACCAAACTACACCTGTCACGTGGCCGTGTTTTACATATTCCGTTACAGCGCCGTTGGCATGGAAACAATCGTCCGCCATGTTGGTTTTTATGTCCCACGTCATTACCTCGCGTGGCGTGACGTGTCAAAATGACCAGTGTCCACTCTGTCGCTTTGGTCACTGAGGCACGTGATGTGATGTTTCGTGTGACAGTGATCGGCCGTAGAATAGAAAAATGCGACCTGTCGTCATTTTATATGAATTAATTTCTGAATATTGTTTTTCTGCTGCTTTTTGCTGCTTCTGCTGCTGCCGCCGCCGCTGCTGCTGCCGCCGCCGCCGCTGCTGTCTGCTGTGATATTGTGTTATCATTCCCGTCGTCTTTATGGTTAATAATGTGGTCTCCTTATGGAAATTCGTATGGTCTGCCCCGAGAAAATACATGGTCACACCAGAGATGCGGTTGCTTTACAGGGCTGGTCTTAATTACAGTTTATACTATGGCCCTATGCCAGCGTATACTGTACCATGCTTATTGCCACTCGTATAGGCCTATAAGATGCCTTAGTGACAGAATACCCCCCCGTCCCCCCCCCCCCTATCATGGCCGGACGCGCACGCCTCATTGCACGGCACGGGGACCTGCCTTTGTGACGTCACGCGCCGCCATTGTCGCCTGACCTCGCCAAATCTCGTGCAGATGGCGCGTGTTCTCGTGGATCCGCGAGACTAATGGCGCGCGAAATGACGCTTGGTTTTTGACGGACAGTTTTGAAGTCTGTTTTCCCCCCTCTTTTATATTAATTCTATTTCCATGATTTTGTTTCAAACGGGTGCATAAGGGGAGCTTCTATTCACGCCGCACACAATCTTTGAACCCTTTGACCCGTATGAAATTAACGTGTCAGCACCACTGAGAAACTGTTTAGGGCTGAGTTTGTTCAACACCCACCAGGAGACCAGACCAGGAATCGAACACGCGACCATCTCTCTCCGGTCACTAGGTCAAACTCCCTGTCAAATCGGTCACAACAACACACCAGCTGTACCGGAAAGGATGAAAAGACTGAATAAAATTGTAAAATAAAATCTAAAGGAAAATGCGAGTACTTTGTATATACCTACAACTAGTTGATTTGAATATTCATTTTGATTTGATTCCATGTTGCATGTATGCCTGGCATTTCACGAAATTGACTTTGAATGCACATTAACACTATGGCAAGCCGTGGTGGACTATTGGCATTCATGCAAACGTTTATATAAACAAAACCTTACGAAAAATAAAATCATATATCCAGCTAATCCATACAGAATCATTTTTGTACAATAAATGTATTGCTGCAATGCAGCACAACCCATTGCAAATAAAAAAGGGATAGGTATCGTGGACACAATACTTATTTCTTTCTTTGTGAAAAGATACAATACGAAGACTTAAGAATGATATCTTATTTATAGCATACAAATGTAGGCATCATTTTCCGTTTTTTGAAGCGTTGTATAGATTTTTAGCTCATTTTGTGTACCTTTAAACAACTTAATAATAATAGTGTAATTTAAGATAGAAACTATGATAAAAACGTATACGTAATAAGATATAAAGCTTCCACGCATAAAATGTGTCTAAAAGCAAAATATACCAAATAAACATGCACATGTCGCATACAAGTTACGCAAGGTAGCAGGATGCATTTCACTGCATTCTCTGTTAATGTTGGCATCAATTTTTTTTTACTGTGCTGAAGCCCACATTACAATACAGCCCGCTACAACTACCCCAAACCACAACCACCGCAAACCAACCACCACCAGCAGCAGATTGAAACAAAAACCAATCAGCTCCAAACAGATTACAGCCCGCAGTGTCAATTTCTCCTCCAGCCGTGGTCGGCGGCATCTCATCATCAAAGACAAAAGATCCGGGGCCCAGAAGGCCGTCCGCACCGGCGCCGGGGGGCTTTGATCCCGCGAACGAGCAGACTCATTTAAGGCAATTACCGAGGTGGTCATTTAACGCAGCCTCTTTAAAGGCGGCAGATTCCAACTAGTGGCCACTCGGAGCCATTAGCGACATCAGAGTTTGTTTTGATAATTTGCTAGAGTAGATTATCAAGCTGCATTGTGCGTTCTACTTGTAATTGCTAATTTATTGACCCGGTCAAGGCTTTGTACTTTAGCGCTCGAGTGTTTAGGTTTACAGGGTGACACCTGCTTCCGTGGTCAACTGGTCAAACGGTCAGTGGTTTTAATTAGAGGGGTACACAGATTGGGGCTGGTAGGGTGAAATATGACAATGTTTAATTAGTGGTTAAATCGGTTTATGGGTGGTTGGTATATGGCGATTTGGTGATGATGAGTGATTTGTATGTAATGTTGTTTGCGATGGGGTGAGTTTTGTTTGGGGGATGGTGGCATCCTTAATATATAAATGTCCACAATACAAATGGATAGTTCTGATTACACTTAGGCTGGTAATTTGCATGTACATGGAAAGTGTCACTTTGATTTTAAAGTTTAATTGAAAACGGACGTTGTATTTTCAAATCTTGTAACGTTTAAATGGATTTAATAGTTTAAAATTTCTGTTAGCCGGTTATACAAAATCTATACGTGGTCCGATGTTAAAAAATGTTTGTAGTTTTTTTTACTTAACTCTCCAACAGAAATAAATAAATAATACTTAAAACAATCTGCTATAGACATATTCCCAGCCAGTGGGAAACGAGAAATAAATTTGAAAACAGTAACCATAAATCACAATTTCTTATCAAAACAAAACGTTAGGAGTTACCTATAACACTTTGATCCTGCCATCTTAACCGACCAAAAGCTTCCATAACTGTTAATATGAGTAGTTTTTAGACAAAAGAACTCAGTGTTTTGCTAATCTAATTCCTTTCATGGTGCATTGATCTAATTTTATTTACAGTACAGTACAGTACCATCAAACAATTCACGTTTAGAAAAAGAATAGTTATTTTGATAAGACCAAAGTAAACCATATTTTGATTACTTGTACAATGAAATGCATTTTAAGTACAGGTATTACTAAACAGACCAAGAACATATTGCAAGAGAGCGTCATTGTATGTTAAACACAGAACGTCCTTGCTACAGTTCCAGTCTAGCTCATATTGATTAAGAAGTGAAATGAAAGCAAAAACAAAACAACAACCGATATATAAGGATACCAAAGAAACGGTAAGTCTTTTTAAACACACCTCTTAGTTCTGATATGCGTTTTAACGTGTGCTGAAGTTGTGCCTCGAGATGTCCTCACCAAGGCAGAATGCTTCGTAAGTGTAAGTTTGTGCACCAGCGCACAATGAAAAAAAGCAGGAGAAATAGCACAGATGGTTCTTACTCTTATTGTTGAAATTAAATGTGATCATGTTAATTTTGTTAAACGCTTGTCATTTTATTTGCATGTTTAGAAGAGCGTATTTAGAAGCAGTGTATTAAACTTTTTGCTAGACTATGAATGTGTTCATTTGAAATCATTGCACAATTTATTGTTTATTGTCACATAGGCTATGTAAGCAACAATTCAAGATTAAAGAAAATGGTGGTTTCAAATGTCTCCCTCGAGACCATATACCTACACTTGTCCATGAAACTAGAAACAGCTAAATGTTCCTTTTCATGTAAAACCTAGAAACAGATTCATGAGTTGAATAAAACAAAAGTGGGAAAAGCACTCTTCATTACTTGACTTTAATCATGTGCTTAATAGCAGTGATATTTTCTTGCCAATCGCCAAAATTGGTGGCTTCAAAGCTTACGCAAAATGGTGGACAATTCAGAACATGATGATCATTATGACCTAGACCTTTGACGTATTGCAGGTTACAAATGGATTTTTAATCACATGTATTTGGTAATTTTGATTATGTCTAGAGTTAGTCAGTGTAGAAATAATGCCCATCAAATGGATGACGTGTGTTCCATGTTAAATGTGTGTTTATTCTAATGCCCTTTATTCTGATTAAATAATGATGCACACTATGGAGAAGTCCTCACGTCTGGATTCCTACATGTATGGATTAGGTAAGCGTGATCATTTTTCATATGTTTGTATTGTAATAACCCACCTTTCTCCCCCTCTTAACACAGCCGTCTCCAGTGAATGGTAATGTCTTTTTCATAACTACGCTTTCATTTAAGAGCACAAGATTTACGTTAATCATAAACAAACAACTGGCACAAAAATCCTGACTTCCAGCACACTCCATAATATCACAGCCGTCTTGCACTCGAACCATTCTAACCAAGTTATCTAACCCTTTCACAATCAACTTTACTCCCCACAACAACAAACCACAATCTTAAAAACACCACCTCAAAACTGTTGTTCACCCCTGCAAACAAAAACAGCTGCATATTATAAGTGTTTTCAAGCACTCCGGTCACGTCGGCGCCATTGTTCGGCTCTTCCCACCTAATATCGCCCGCTTTAGCTGGCGGCTTCATATATAAGCCCAACAGCCCGAAAGTAAGTCTCGCCCGAGCCGAGTCCCGGGGGTCAGGCCTCTTCTTACAATCCCTGGTAAATGTCTGACTCCCACTGGACGCGCCAGCCTCTAAGTAGCGCCTAAGTGCCCCCGGTCCGCCGAGGATTGTATACATCGGGCCGATGGTGCCTACAAATTGGCGAGTCCGGGAGGCGCCGTGTCCGGGGGTCTCGGGAGGGTCGCCCCGAGGTCCCCCGGGGCCCGCGGCCGGCCGGGTCCGGGCGTCCATCAGACCCATCCTCCTCCTCGGCGAGGAGGGTGGCTTAGCCGGGCAGGATTTATGAAGCAAAGCGCTCGCTGAAAGGCAGGTCTTAGCAGGGGATAAGAGGCAAGATATTGCTTTTTGAAAGACTGACTAAATGAACTTTTTTGCCCGCTAATATGAAGCCGTGGGCTGAATAACTTGATGCGGGTGCTTTTTTTTCTGTTGGTTAATTTCAGTGCTTTGAGTTTGAGTTGGAGAGCAGATTGAGTGAACATATTCAAGCTGAGGTCTGGGGATGAATGGCGCATTTTAAAGATGCGAATGAGATATTTGTTATGCATTGAAGTAATGAGTAATACTGTCTTTTTGTTGCAGTAAATGTGTTAGAAGCTAATTGGCCGGTCAAAAACCCATATTTTTCAGAACTGCCAATGAAGACCACTTCCATCATAGAGACCACGTAGCTCTATAACCAAGGCTTTTTGTCGCCCAAAATGACCCCATATAGATATACCATAATATGGTACAGTGAATTTACAAAAATACCACCTCTCTATATTTGCAGATCATTTAAGAACACCCCTTCTGGTGTGACTCATCTAATGAAGGTGGGATGTGTGGTGACACTTTACCAAAATTCCGTATGCAACCTAAAACTTCATGAATGGTTTAAAATGTATAAGTTACCCCAGAAACCATCTTATAAAACCCACAGACGTCTACTACGACTTGCATACCTGTCAGTGAGTCTGATAACCCAGCCCTCTCACCACGAAAATAGAACTATTGGATTTTAAAAATGAAATAGGCCTACACAGAGAACAATACTTAACCACAACTTCCCCCAATAACCACCCCCTCCCCCAAGTCCTCCTCACAACGAAACACACACACAAAGTCATTCACTCACGATGTCGTCTTATTTTTTCAAACCTGTCACAAGTTGACGTCAAAAATTGCTCGTCCCGTCTCTGGATCGGCTGCGGTTTCATATTAACCGGGGATTTCGCGCGGTAATCGCCTAGCTCGCGCATGCGCTGATTCCCCGAGGGTGCTTCCGGGTCTGACGCCCGAATGTTACGGCAACGAGGCTTCGGAGGCCGGCGGGCCGCACGGGAACTGACGCTGAAGTTCACCTAATATAATGTGACATTTTCGCACATATTGCGGATGCGAGTTAAAAGTCATCTGTCTTTTTCCTCTACGCGTTCTCACCTCATGATGAAAAACAACTTTTCAGTGCGTAAATATCAACTTTTGATGTCTTTTTTAAAAGTCGTCTGCTGTTAAGAAGCGAAGAGAATTCCACCTGCAGTTTATTTAAATGCGCACGCGCCGTTGGCAAACAAGCC
Organism: Streblospio benedicti; assembly: GCA_019095985.1. NCBI lineage: Eukaryota > Metazoa > Annelida > Polychaeta > Spionida > Spionidae > Streblospio > Streblospio benedicti. The sequence goes on from CM032668.1 coordinate 10,727,246, forward strand.
GACCAACAAAGCAGACGATAATCGAATCGCATTGTCCTTTAGCGCCGAGCGCGTAAAAAGAACAGAGAACAGACCATCTCGGCGCCTTTAACTCTCCCCCTCGCTACACAACATCCCAAACAGGTGTCCACGTGTGCTCAGCTCATTTCCCACCACCGTTTCTTTCGCCAAACACAGGAGCACGTGCGCGCGAGCCATCGCCGAGCGCTGATTGGCTGCGTTGGCCCTGGTTGCCCGGCAACGCGGGTTTTGATTGACAGGCGCTCGGCGGAAGCGAGCGGTGCTCGTGACGTCACTGGCTGCTTTCTGATTGGTCGGCTGGCGTCGCCCCGGTCGTATTAGGCAGGGATCCCGGGGGAAGGCATCCATTGGGAGCGCAGTTACAGGGGAGTTGATATTCTCGGCGAGTAGCGAGGGAGAAGCCCGTAGGAATTGAGCCGTACGGTCCGTAGAGTTTTCAGACGCAAATCTCAAAGGATCTTTGCTTAAAAAAAACACCTCACACACTTTGGGATAGTAGTATATAGCACGGATCGTTTTTAACTGCGAGGTAAGTGCTGCTGGTATTTTTGGTTCTTTTGTTTTGCTGTGGGCTTCAGAATGTGTTGAATATTTGAATTGGAATAGTTGTATGTGGTCGTCTGTATGATTGTATAGAGTGTTGAAGATGTATTACGGGATGTGCGTATACTATTTGGATGTTCTTAGCATATCAGATTTTGGTTGGATGTGTACGCCCCTGGGTGGGTGGTTGTGGGGTGGGGTTTGAGTGAAATATTCGTTAGGTTATTGAGTATTGACTTCGTTTATGTGAGTGTATACTAATTAATATAAATCTTGTGTATTGTATGAAATACGCATAGGTGGAAGGATGTTCATAGTATAGGCCTTCTATAGATGATTAGAAATCCATATCTAAGCGCCAATATATTAATTCTATACTTAATTTTGTATGTTATCCTAGAGTAGGTTAGTAATGAACTGGAATCATTAGTATTAGATTTAAAACCATATGTTTTCTTTTTACAAGTATTCATAATTTTAGTGTATGTTTTTCGACGGTTAAAAAGCATTTCTACACATTTCTTCTAACATCAAATTTAACGTATTATCCATTCGGACATCAAAATTGACGCCATTTTCCCAAAACCAAACCAAATAAGGGAACCCGTTAAAGCTTTCCTAAAATTATATCACCAAACAAGTCAAATGCTTAACCAATATGCAGACAATAGGCATTTAAAGAGCCTATCATATGGCAGCCCAGTATGAGGTGTATAGAAAAGTGCTAGGTGTCGCTTGCCTTAAGTCATTCTAATACTCAAGCCAGTTTATATTATACCCGACTTCCGCATTTTATCCAGTGATGGTTGATTGTACGAACATACTCTACATCTGGCCAACACTTGACACTAATGCGCTTAACTAAAAAGCGCTGGTCCCACAAGAGAAACTTCTTGATTTCTAGTGGGACAATTGTTTTGATGCAATAGTCATAATAATTTATTAATTGTGTATTGCATATGAATGAACATTTGATTGACTATTTTCAACTGTGACTTACGGGTACTTGAATTGGGTTTAGTGTCACTATTTACTGTTTGGGGGATAATTAGTTATTCATTTTGAGATTTAAGGGGAAAGTTTTTGTACAGTATGATATGTGAATTGGTTCAGTTTAAGCTTTCATAAACCACAGCATATGAATAAGGGTTGAAACTGAATTGATGTTCTACATCATTTCTACCCAAATATGTCTTATTGATACTTGAATTGGTAAGCTTGTGCAATCTCATGGTGCATTACGTTTATATAATGAACATAACAATTAAGAATCAGATATAAGAATAACAATAAGCTATTTCATTCTCATTTAATTGTGTTATAATTCAAGGGAATCCTGCTATTTCTGAGTAGCATTAACCTTAGCCTACATTGTGTATGTCATTAAAACACAAAGTTATATAGAATGTAAACCCCATCAAAATAATAAGACAGCTAAAACATTATTCCTTTCACTTCCATTCATAAGTGGTGGTTTATATTCAGGTATGGAGATTCTAAGAAACAAGCAGTAATTCTAGATACCATATTTGAAAAATAGATATACTAAGTATGGGACAAGAACCATCATTTTTATTGATCAAATATGTTTACGACTGTCATCGTCTATAAACGAAAGCAGCATTTAAAAATCTTGACTGTTTTCAATACTATAAACTAGATGGAATTACTGAAAATAAAAATGGTTTTAATCTAAATTGAAAGCCATGGAAAATTTCATTAACAATGTCAATAAACTAACAGTGAATAAGCGCAACAGTACTAATGAAGAAGGAAGTACAGTGTAATAATATGGGTGAAAACCTGCGAATGCTAATGATGTTACAAAAAAGTGCATCGTTTAGATACATCATTTATGGACGGGTGTTAATTTGCTTGTTACACTATGTAGGTGCTCATAAGTTTGAACTACCTTTAGTCACCCTTTCATCCCTGTGGCTTTCAAAGGTGTGATTTGACACATACAGCCCATCAAAGGGAAAACAGACAAGAAGAAACAACGCCATAAGAACATTTAACACAACAAGAGAATCACTCCTTTGTCTTTCAATACTCGTGCAGTTGATGATTTTGGCAGTTTGAAAAAAGGAAGTTATTGAGGATTTTGGATGTGGTGAATGTTGCAGAGCTAGTTCATAATGGGATTGGTCCTAAAATGTGGTCAATCTCGCAGGGGTGATCATCTTGCGGGGTGAGCCCTTTAGAGAGGTATTAAGACCGTTTGTCAATTCACAGATTTTAAAGATTGAGCAGTGCTCAACTCAGCGAAATTCGTGTATCACTGAGGTGTTCAGTTTGTTGAGGACGTCATGTAGCGCCTCCAATGTGCACTGCCTGACGTAACATACAAGTGTTACCATAGTGTTTTCATAATCTGATCTCAAGCACACCATAGTGACATTGCGGTCCCTGGATCTGCTAATGATTTAGAAACATTGTCTTCTTAGGACTTCTGTCACTTCACCATATACTTATAAATGTAGATGTAATTGTAAATGTACGAGTTATATGACCTATAGTATACTAGCAATATATGCTTAGTCGACTTCACAACATTTACACCAGGTCGTTTGCATCCCTGTTACACACTATATATTGCTTAATCCTTGCTCAACTGCCCTGGGAGCATATAGCCACACCTCTTACAACGTATAAACGCAAGTGTGGTTGTATGTTAACACACCTGCTATGAAAATATAATGAATACAAAAAGGGGGAAATATAAATGTTAATATTCTGCTATCGCTGCCAAACCATATAATGTATGTATATTTTAGACCTATTTTACTATTGTATAAAACAAAATACTATGTACTATAAAAACAAAGTAAAATATAAAAGGTGAAACAATAACAGTGACAATTGTGCGCTTTGAGAAAACTCATGCATCAAGTAAAACATCATGCTATAAAAAATGAAACGAAAAAAAACCCCAAGAAAAACAAAGAAAAAACAACATTATATTACATACATATATCCACCTTTCCCCTCTAGCAGCCCGCCCACCACCACCAGCAGCACCCCGAGCGGCAGCCATGACCAACCTGAAGGACGAGCCGGGGGCGTCCACGGCCGGACCGGGGGGCGCCGCGGCGGCAGGGGCCGTGCGCTCCCCCTGGGTGACGGCCGGGATGCTGCCGCCGCCGGCCGCCGCACAGCCGCCCGTAGGCGACGTCACGGGGTGAGTGGCTTCTTTTTTTCTTTCTTTCTTTTTGTTTTATATTACATAAGGAACCACCAATTCTTGTGATACAGAGGGGTACAAAAATTAAGCCAGATTTTTATGATTTTTTGGTCTCCTATTGGTTTGAACTGAATTTAAGCCCCGCCCTGTAAAATTACTACACATTTTCCGGGCTAATGGGGCTGCCCCTATAAGTGCAACCCAGATTTTCAACATCCCCACTAAAAATATAAAAATAATCAAGTTGAGTTTTGTTTTAGCCTCCACCTCTTTCCCCATTTCTCATACATCCCTTGACCCATGATGAATGGACAACTAATAGCTTCCAAAGAAACTGAATTATGATCTCATGGAGAGGTGTCTATGATGAGAAGAGCGATTGAAATGTGGAATAGAACCCGTGTCACCTTCTGCACACATGATGCTATCTCAGTTGGAATTAAACGAAACTAAATAACACTGTTTTAAAACAACACAAAATGCACTCTAAAAGACTCCACCAAATGTTCCAGTGTATTACCCCACCGCCATGATATTGCTGTTGACTTATAATTTTCATCTGGCGTAACCATGCCAACATTGATTGTGTGCAGCCCATGAATAAACCATACAGAGCAGCAAGCATCCACCCACGGCTACCACCCGCTCACGTAGCCTGCCTCATATCCCCTCCTCCTCCCTCCTCCCTTCCCCTCCCTTCTCTTCCAGCCAAATCAACTTACAGCTCGCAACAAATCAAACCTCCGCTATCGTCACTTTGACCCTTTAACTTCCAGAACTTACCACCATTTGAGTTTGTGGTATGTACAACATGTAAACAGAGTTGAAACTGTTAGTTTCAATGCTTCAGGGTATTAAGAATACAGAAGATTACAAACTAGAACAACACTGTAAAAAAATTACCACCAACGCCGTGCCAAAAACAAATCACGTATTGAAACTTGAAACTGTAAAACAGAAAGAGTTTAGACAACATCATTTAAGGCTGTAAAAACTACAAAAGCTGCAACTGCATAAATAAACAGTATAACTAATTTCCTAAAAGTACAATTCCAACTTACAAAAAAAAAAAAAGAAAGAAAGAAAACCCCAAGCCAAAACAGTTCGAGAATTTCAAGGGTAAAAACACGTGAACTAATCACCACATCGGCTCTAGTCCCCCAGACGCCCGTGCTCTCCTCAAGGAGGACACCGTCCCCTCCCGCGCGGCCCTGTCGCTGACATTTCATCTCCCAGCCCGCCACCCTCGGGCCCGCCGCCGGCACTAACCCGATATCGGCGGAGGCGGCGGCTCGGCGAGGCCGGGGCCTGGGTGGTAGCGGCTGCTGCGAGCCCGGGCCGGAGGGGCCGAGAGCTCCCAGTGTTGGGAGTTAGCGAGTGTATATAACGAGGCTGGGGCGCCGGGCAGGAGCTTATGGCTTCTTGCTGCCTGCGTAGCGTGTGTATGTTGTGCTTGTTGCAGTGTGTGTTTGCTGCTTTAATTAATACAATAGAAATAGGTGCATTGATGAGGCATAATTGACTTTTGAATGTTCATGCATACACAAACTGGATCTCAAGCCGGGTAGAAAGTGGGATGTGTTCTTGGCTGTCGATGGTGTGGGGTTAGATCCGTCAGTGGATGTTAGCCACAAGAATTGATGAGATTCTTTTTATCAATATCGGTTGGATTGATTATATAAGTATGATGCGATTGAAAAGAAAAACGGTGAAATCAAATCATTTTGGAAGTATTAACTCGTGGTGTAGAAATATGTGAATGGATTGGTGAAATCATTAAACATGTGTATGGTTGATAATACATATAAAAACTACCACGACGTCCTGGATGTTATGGTTATGACGTCAGCTACCAGAATCAGCGGTTACCCATAGATGCTAGGGATTTATTGTGTGAAACTGAATGTTCAGGATAGAAAGATCTAAACATCCGGCCTGAATTAGAACAGGAGCTGTGACCCATGATCTGCTTAATTCTATGACTACTACTCTTGGATAACACTGTGGTGATCCACGGCTGTACGAGGCTCTGCAAAAGTAGGATTTCAGCACGCCTGGCAATATGTGTCACTCTGTGTCGTATAACATGGGAGACAATGCAGGTAATCACTTCATATTACACAGAATGGGTAGATGCAGGTTGGCCCCCTGCCCCCCTTTCCAATAAAATATTTCTTTTTCATGGAAAACCCATGATATCCTTTGAGTGCACCCCCACCCCAATGCCTGGATCTGCCAGTGCACAGTACATATTCGCATATTCACATATTGATGACATCAATTGGGATTTTTTTTTGGGTGGGGGTGGGGGGTGGTGGGGGTGGTGGGGGTTCAAATAGTTAATAACATTTGTTAATGGTAAACATGTAGGCCTACTGGTGGTACGTAATGTATTAAGTTGCTGGCGACAATCCCCCTTAAACAAATTCTCGCCCCATTCCATGCCGTCCGTCTATTGTTTGCGTCCACAGCAGTAGCTGTTGAAATGACAAAGTCCTTGACAAACTCCCATAAAGTGCTCTTTGTACAACGGGGTGATATTGCTGTGCGAGTGCATGAACTATTACACACAGGTTGGTGGCTCAGTAGTATTGCACATTGTTTAATATAGATATCTTTGAGTAGAGTGGTGAATGAAGTAACTAGTGAGTTATCAACAGTTGTCACGTTGTATAATGCATTTGGCCGTAGTTAACTGCCCTATAGAAAACATGGAACCCCAGCTCATACATATGCATTAGAGCAAGTGATGCGTTCCTTTCAGTCGCACACTATAAACAGTACTTACGCACACACTGAGGTATAGATACTACATAGAATACTGCATCAGAACAATTTCCTGTGATATAGCAACTATGTAATTAAAACGTCCTCACATAGTTAAGAGCTGCGTACTCTTTGATCATATAATCTTAACCTCCAACGGCTTCCATAACTGTTACTAGGAGTAATTTGTAACGCTGGAACATTGCCAGAGTACAACAACTATTAAAAATTGTATTAGTCCGCGTGTTTGAGTAGAAACCACTCTCGGAACCCTACTTTTTCCTGACGATGGATGGAGAAGAGCGGCATTTTGCCTCTCCCAAAGAGGAGGCTGAATACTGGAAAGGCAAAGCATTACAGTACAAACAAAGCTATGCATTTGCTAAACAAGAACTAGGTGACTTTCAAATCAGAACCCGGGATCTCCAAGCAGAGCTTGATGCTCAATTAGAACAGCAAAAAAGCAGGTATGAAGATCTGTCTGGAAACAATCAAAGACTGCAAATAGAAGTGGATACACTCCGGAAGAAGTTGGAGGGCGAACAGGCGGCTCTCCAGCGGCAGCTCACTGAAAGCATGGTTAAGCAGGTGCACTCCATCGGGGGGCTTGCCAAGTACCTCAGTGACGTCGAGCGCACAAAACGGACAGCCATAGCGTCCTTACAAGACTTTGAATCTAGACTAAATATGGCCATAGAGAGAAACACCTTTCTGGAGGGCAAGTTAGAAGAGTTAGAACTGGCGATCACAATCCAGCAATCTAAAGATTCGCGTAGTCGCAACTGAAGTTTTTGTTAAATATAACCGTGTCAAGGGTTCAGACTTATTCTGCTATGCAAAGACCTTTTGAAATGGATCTATGTCTAAACCAGATCTCTTTCATGCTTTTTAAGCTTTTTAAATGTGACCTATAATAGCTTCAAAATTGAGGCCCGTTTTAAGTGATCTGGTTTGACTGTTGCATATTTTGCGTGATCTTTAATGTTAAAGCAATGTTTGACTTACAGAATTTATGTAAAATGCAGTAAATATAGGTGACAGAACATTTCTTTCTCCTTTCAGTAGGAGTTTGTTGTAATTTGTCTGTATAAGTGAAAAAAACCCAATAAGAATTGAGGTAATTTTTGGTATCGAATTGAAAGGCTTATGAGTCTGAATCGACTTATCAATATTTAGGCTCAAACACTTTGAAAATGCCAAATCATTTTCCCCAATCATCCGTGCTTTTCTCTGTGCACAAGTTATTTTCATAGTAACTATAATTTAATATTAATTGCATCTATGATTGTAGGTTTAGATTATGTGAAAATAACTTAACCCATGACTTTTAAATGTATAAATGTGAAGTTGAATGTGGTAGTAGAATTTATGAGTGGTGTATTTTAAGTAACTTAGAAGAAAGAATTTTATTCACTGTAGTATTGTGAGAGATTTTTTTAAAAACATGATGTAACTTCAAATGGGTGTTTATTACATTTATGTATAAATAAGCAGCAAGTTCGTATTGCGATTTTTTTCGGTTCTAATGAGCGTTTGAACAATGTTCCAAATATTATGTAACAAATTTATCATACATTTTAGCATAAGTTTTTTAAATGTCTATTGAAGACCAATAAATCCTGATGACAGTTTTACTATCGCACGAAAGCCTTATACTGTTTTATCCTACGTAGTGAGTTGTCCATACAGTTGAAGTACCGAAAACCGGAACCTTTATTAAAACAGTACTTACCAACTCACTGAACCGTGACCACTTCACAGACGACGTCGTCTCGCCACAAGTACACTGTCTTGTGATGACGATACTGAAAACTTTAATCCCTCCGCCATGGCTCATCGCCAGCCATCTGGTCGCCGCCGCCGCCGTCTCGGGCCCGCCCCGACACCCCGGCGCCTCTCGTGACGTCACTGGACCGTGACGGGCGTACAATGGGAGCTGGGAACGCGGACGCCTCCCCGGTCCTCCCAGGCAACATGCTACCAGCGGACATTTAACTTTTTTTATGGAATGTGATATGGCTATTCACAATATTATTATGTGACGGCGGCCGAAGCCACATTTTTGGCATTTGAGTGCATTTTTATGTATTCATCTTTGGAAATAAATTTACATAACCACTATTTTTTAATCAATATTATGAGATCATGACGTTATTTGGGGTGATATCAGGGTATATTACTACATCTGTTCACTTACTCCCTTTTCTCCTCTCTCCATTCCCTCCTGGACCTGTCCGTGTCCACAAATAACCTCAACCACCCTCTCTTCCATTCTGTACCTGTCCCTGTCCACATATACCTTCACACTCGCCTCTCTTCGTTCCAGCGTGGGTCTGGGCCGCGCCCACTTTGAGAAGATGCCGCCCAACAACCTGCGCAAGTCGAACTTCTTCCACTTCGTGCTGGCGCTGTACGACCGGCAGGGCCAGCCTGTCGAGGTGGAGAGGACCGCCTTCATCGACTTCGTCGAGAAGGATAAAGTCGGAGACGTGAGTATTATTTTTTGTGGTGGTGGTGGGAGAACGGGTCTTGTGTTGTCCACGTACGTAAAATAGGTGTTATTTAAAGACAGTGTCACTTCATGCACGGCATGCATGTATTTATAAAGAAACTGGAAAACTGGAAATAGGTGACCATGAAAAGTGTCTACATAAGACACTTGTCCTGACAAGGGAGGTGACCACAAGGAAAGGTTTTACTGCCAATGGGCTGTTTGATCAACGCGACTTCGCACTAATGCAACATCAGCGCGATAGACTATAATTACATTGGTATGAAGTAAGTTAAAAGAAAAGTGTATACATGGCAGATGAAAAATCATTATCAGAGTACAGTTCAATTGGCAAAAAATATTCAGAAAAAAACACCATATGCGCACACCCTATGGCAGGTATGCGAAGATACAACGCGAACCTCGACACTGAATACTCCCCCGTGCACTAGTGGTTGGTCTGGTTTACCAGTGGTTGGTCTGGCTGACATTGTTAGTTTAAAGCAGTAATAATATGCTCCCATGCAAAATGACCAATGCCGTCAACCTTTTCCACTTTCACTGGAAATGAATTTTGTCTTTTAAATTCTGACAAAGTCAACCTACATAAGGCTATTGTAAGAAAGTGCATACACGTTTACGGACAGTCTTTTCTTGACACAACACAAAGACTTTCTCAGATATCAAAACACCTCCCTGCCTCAATACCAAGAAAGGGGATTCTTCCACCAGCAACAATTCCTCTAATCAATATTGAAAAGAATGAACAGACGTTAATTGAGAATGTTGTTTCCTTTTCTCTTTACACCTGATACACAAATTAGGTAAACTGTAAGAAAAACTGACTGTAAAATTGGTTTTCTAAGAATGCCATATAGCAAAATGTCTATTGTGTAACAGAATAGGTGACCTAGATTAGTGTGGTGTGGGCGGCAGCCGCCATTGTAGCAGCCACTGGGAGTCCCCCGGGATCTGGGGAACGCCATTGCGGCACCAGTACTGTAGGTGTGTTTGATATAGGAATACACTGATGAAGCACTCAAATCATTTGCTTGAAACACAGTGGATGCCACAGTTATCATTGTATATTTCAATACTTATTTGATTATAAAATGTAGAATGCATTCATGCAAGTTAAAAGAAATCATAGACATTATGAAGAAGTTATACTTTATAGTACTGAAGGTGCATGGTGATGTCTTCAAAGGACTGTATATTGGCATGTGGCCAGTTAGCTTTTCAAATCTCTTTCATTGTCTTCCATTGCAGCCTGAATATAGCCTAATTTAAGCTAAAATTTAGCAATGTGTATTTCCGATTTTAAAATACCTGCAAGCAGTGTTTGCGTGTCAATAAGATTGCATGTTTTGAAGATGCATCTGTCTTGTATTTTCTTCATATTTAGACATTCATTTTCCCAAATATGAATCTGTAATCAATATCTATTGATTCGAAGGTAGATAGTGCCATTAACAGAAAGCATTTGCAATAGGTGTAATGTAGTTGGTGGTGATACTCCTGTGGGATGAGATATTTGCATGTAAGAAGGTGTGAGGGAGAGGAGTCGTTAATAGAGATCGTCTTAGGCTGGCATTGCATTTGACATGTTGCTACAAAATGTTGGTTTAATGGATATTTTTGTATACAACCGATTACTTATTTTACATTTATTAAATGTTGGTTGTGTGTTGGTCAGAGATGGGTTATGTGGGTTGAAGTCAGAAGGGAACGGGTCAATGTTGATGACAGTATATTTATGCCAAGGCTAATATATATTTCATACATTATGCTCAGCATATACAAAGTTGGATTTCTAGAATTACTACTTCTAGAGGACTCTTATGCATTTAAATAGTACAGAGAAAACTGTGGTTTCCGATGAAAACAGCCAATCTATTTATGGAAACACTGGAATGCAATATATTGATATGGTATTGAACTTGAAATGGAGCCAGTTCGTAGAAGGAAACAAAGGCTTTCACACAATAGCGCTGGCGAATGAGGTTCATCTGTGTAAGTACAGGCATTACCATAGGAAACCACCACCCTGGGGATTTCATACTGTCGCACTGGTATTGTGCATGTTCAGTTTACGTTGCTATACACGTTGATTGTATTTCGTGGCCCCAATTTTGACTGGGACAACTTCCTGAATGATGCAGATTCGTAACGGTGTGTAGGTCAATATTTAAGCTGGTCACCAGTCGGAAGTTATTACAGATTGACAGGTAATGTACTCATTGTGTATGAAATAAAAAGAATCTATGATCTTGCACTACGTGTATTGGTCTTAATACTGCATTTAATCACTATTGTATCTAGAGATGAATCAGGCATGAAATCGGTCAAAATGATTCTAATAGTTAAACTAAATAGCATCACTTATATACAGTCTGTCATTAACATACTAGCTGACCGTATCTTCTGATGAAAAGGTCAATCATGGAATAGGTCAAAATCATGATATGAAAACAACAGACTTTAACATTGAAAATGCCAATTCAATTGAAACCACCACAAAACAAGGTCCTAAAATAGGACTCATCTGTTCTTTAGTCAAAACCAAAAAGCCAAGGAATTAAAATGAGCAGTACAGTTGGTGATCTCTCCCCACAACAGACATTGTAGAAATACGGAGCCCCACGAGCAGAGGGCGCATTAATTATTTCTCCGCCCTACACTCACAACTGTTGTGTGGCGCCGAATATATGATTAGATCAGCGGTAAACTGTGTTGATTGGCGCTAGTCACTTCCATGCTTCGCTGGTCGCGGCTATGAGTACTGAATACTGAATAGTAAGTACTTTATTGCACCTGTGTGAAGTGGATCAATGTGCATCGCATTCTAAAACCACCTCACACGCTTTATTCATTGTATAGCACTGGAAGAGCCAGAATTTCAGAAGGGGGGGGCACAAAGGATTTTATGTGCTTTTGTACACTCAAAAGGTCGCGGATATTGCAACGTACCAGGGCTCTAATGGTTAAAAACCTGGGATCAGAATGAATAACTTGTATATCAAGTGTGAACATGGTGTTCTAGGAGGTTGTCACTGTTAACATTTCATACATATGTCCAAACCAAATTAATCACCGTTTCTGACATGAAACCAGCAGTAGCAAAGTCCATATAAAACACTGGACCTGACGAGGTGACGACTATTTATTATCACAGGCGTTAATCCAATCAGCGACCAGCCCCAGTTGTACTGCAAACAAGCAATACCCAATTTGTCGCCATTTAATCCCTATCACCTTGAGACTGATACGGCCCCTCTGAGCCGATATGATAATGAGCGTTATCAGGGGCCGTCCCAAACGCTGACTAGCGCTCTCTCTGGCATCTACGTAATTCAATTATGGACATATCTTGTATCAGAGGGATCCAATTAGTGGCTTGAAATGTGCAACGGTGCCATTAAAGATTAGAACCAATGAGCAAAGTAGTAGGGTCGGTTGGTGTTGTTTATACATGTACATAGATCTATACGTGTACTTGGATATGTTGACCAGCTTTTGGTTGTGCAGTTTTGCCGTTCATTATGCACATGTGATTGAAAGAGTTGTAAATGCGCACTAGACTCATCATTGCATTTAATGGCAGGTTGTCCCATTCCACAGGTGGCCCTTTGGGGATATCCCTCTCAATCGCAAATCAGGATGTACAAATAGATTGTTCTTTGTTGTCATTGTACTGAAATGACATGCGAGTGACCTAATGAACGCTGGCCAGTTAGCTTAATGGTGTATGCTAATTTACCTGATGAGTGGTCAGCTGATTTAACAAAAGTGCTAATGACATGTTTCAATTGATTATGTTAATAGGACATCGTGGACTTATTAACTAGCTGCCCTTGAAGTTAACGATGGTCAAGTATAAAGGTCGATCTCTGAGTATCAACGGACTAATCAAGTTATTTCTCAGGTTTCCCTCTTGGCACAATCGCTAAATACGCATAATTGACCCCTGCTTTACATCATTGTTTGAACTGACACTGTTACTGAGCTTGTTTTTATCATTATTTTCAGAGTTCAGAAGAAGTTATCACCAACAATGGCATTCATTACAGAGTACAGCTGCTGTATCCAAATGGTAGGTGCACTCAGTTTAGAGATTATAGTTTGGTGTGTAGTGTAAAATAATCATGTATGTCAGCTCGGCAATACATGTTATGCATTTTTACAACATCTGCTTATTGTAGTTTAGTTTCATAATTGGGAGAAAAAATTTTCTATAGGGAGCATATTAAACATTTTCTTCGCATGTAAAACGACAATCGCCCTCACCTCAAACTGGCCTCCAAACCAAATCACTTCCATCAAAACCTCACCCACCAGCTCCCTTCACTTCCGGCCTTGTTGACCTCCGCCCCAAGCCGGGCTAAGCCGTGTAAAGTCGGCCCTACACACCAATTCGGCCATTAGGCCATCCATTTTTCATTATTTCACAAACCTCTGACCATCGCCGCTCGCCTAATCAATGACCTCTCCTTGTATTATCGCCCAAACATGACCAAAGCGAAGACGCCCGCTTCCGGGTGAATCCGATTTGACTAAACAATTAGTTGCGTGCATACAAAATGGCCGCCAATGAGGCAGCGGCAATGTTCAGAGTTAGAGTGGAACATCTCTACTAAGATGGCCGTGCCTATGGTGCCAAAATAGAGAGGTGGCCTCTTTTAGAGGCTATGTGTTTTGTGAATGTGTATGTGGTGTTATAACTTGACGTGTTCTCTTTTAAGAGTTTATGTTATCAGTATCTTTATGTAGACTATTACTAGTAGTAGGACTATTCATCTAGATTATTTTTTTGACTACACTACACGTCAGTGCATGTTGTAAATAGTAAATAGTAGTGTAGTGTAGTCAAAAAAATAATCTAGATTATGTTATCAGTGTTGTTCCTTTCGAGTTTTTCCATAGAGCAACAGTTCTGCCTCTCCTTCTCAAGACAGCAAAGGCAGTTGGGGGTTATAAGGAAGGGGGGATATATGAAAAACAAAAACAACCGGCTAAAAGAGATGTGTGTATCTGTGTATGTGTGTGTATGTGAGGGGCGGGATGTGTGTGAAAAAAGAGGGCTGTGTTAAAAACAAAGGCCAACTGAAAGGAATGTGGACATCAAGGAAGTATTCTTGACCCCTTCATACCCCCCTCCCCTGATCTGTCTCTTCCTCCCACGACACAAAGCAGACAACAGGAATGACCGAAACGTCGCTATAAAACAGACGATTCGGAGCCGGTGAAAATTCAATTTGTCTTTTTGCCTCTCTGACTGCGCTGTAACTGGAGCCGGAAAGCAATTACCTCTCTACCGGAGGAGCCACTGACTTTTAATACTTGCTCAGACGAATGGTCTCACGCCAACGCCAGTACCGAACTAAACAGGCAATGGCTTCTTAAGTACCGCGTGGCTGGTGTTTAAAAAACCGCAGACGACAATCTTAACATCCTGTATTCTCGCTGCAAATCACGTTACGCTAGAACCTCTTCGAGATTCTGGCCTTGGGTGGTCTGAATAGACAGGTAGTCTCTTTAAGGATGTTCGTGGCTGGGTATCGTTGAGGAATTGGGATTTGTAAAATGGCCTTGTTAGAACCGATGCTTTTTTAAAAAACTATACAAGTACAATGTAGGCTAAACAGAAAGTTACACCGTATTTCGGCTTTTAAGCCACTCAGTTACCGTTATTATTGCAGTTGTCGTCTGTAATTTTCGGCTATTTCCGCCGTTTGATCCGCGGCGCACTCGTGATTTTCCGGAATCGCCTGTCACGCCATCTGCTGGGCTATTCTGGTTTCACGCTCAACGTCATTAAAGCGGCCGAATTTTCACACCGGGTGGCGCTTTCGTCTAAGCGGACCCGACGTTTATGCGTTTAAATGGACAGCGATTTTAATGGGCCTTTGTATTGTCTGGGGACATTAGTTTTAGAAAAGCACCACCAGTTGGTGACCTAGTTTGAGTGGCCAGCTGTAGTAACTGTGTGACTTTAGGGATAAGCATGACTGTTTGTTTTGGAATAGCGCTGTAATTTCGTTTTAGAGATTTTAAGGGGGATTTGCATGGCATTATGACTGCTTTTTTGTTTTCATTGCAAATATGAGTTCTATAAAGCAGTCATTAGGTATTCATGATGAAGTGGGATGAGTTGAGTAGCATGCAGCAACAATAACATGATAATCCTTAATGAATCCAAACAGTGATGTTGTGACACTGCATGGCGTTGTTTATTTTGCAGAACAAAAGAGTGAAAAGTGTCTGAGGAAAAACTTACTATTTATTAGATAAATTGTTTATAACAGATGGCTACAAAATTATGTTTAGCAGAAATTGTGTACGTGTATATATATTCAACCTATCATCAATCAATGGAATTTGAAAAAAAAACACAAAAACACAATATCATATTTAAATGGGACATTTTAGAAGAAAGTGTTCTTCGTTTCTGGTAATGTTTTGTCATTTATCTGACCTTTGAGTGTCGATTGTTGCAGGAATCCGGCAGGAGCAGGACCTCTACATCCGCCTGGTGGACTCCACCACAAAACAGGTGAGTGCCATAGGCATATTCAGTGGGGGTAAGCCTTTGTCCATTTGAAATCCATAACATATTGGGGGTCCACCCCTTTTTTGGAAAATCTGGATCTGCCAGTGAGTGTCACCACTCAATATAGCCCCAGTATGAAGAAGTTCCAAAGTAGGAATTATAAAGACAACTCTAAAATTAATGAATGTTTAAGAAAGAACCGTCTATGCGTGACCATTTTTAACGAATCCTCATGCTTCAACACCAAGTGAAACCATACTCTTTAAAAATCAACGTTAATCAGGTTGTACTTTAATTTGCTCAAATACTCCACATTAGTTATCACACAAAAATAACCCTCAAAATCAACTAGACATGGCCGATAACCCCCATTCGATCGCGTGAGCATCCAATTACCACACTCCTGGACGTCCCCCTATTATTCTATCACGTTATCGCCCTCCCCTGCCCTTATCGCCCCTGCACGTCCCCACCATCGCACACCCACCCCAGTGGGGGTCAAACTCATGAATTTCAATGTCGCTCGCACCAGTATCCATTTCCATCAAGTCAGCAGCCGTCACTAGCTGTGAAAATGGCGTCCACTTTTCACGAAAATGAGTTCTGTCAACAGTGTCGTCGTTCAGTGCTCATCACTTTTACGACATCGAGACCTCACAGCTTGAACACGAGACGAGAACAATGAGGTGATGAACGGAGAGAGAGGGCTTGTAGGTTTGCTGGTGACAAGGTCTCACGTGTCATATGGGTTACAACTGTGATACGTTGACATGATCATGTTTTGAAACTTTAAACACTTTAAAATCACAAGACATGCACACGGCACACCAAAACTTTGCATTATCATTATGATTTAATATCATATCACGTAGGCCAGATAAGTATTAGACACACTTTACTCTTATATTGATTAATTACTCTTGTTCCACTCTAGTCTTTCTTTACATATGGACACGATTTTAAATCATGGCTCAACGGCGATTAAATATGGCTTTATGGAAATCATCGCACACAGCAATGATTTTAGGACCCCGTGTAAGGGACCGGAAGTGGTTGCTGTGCGCATGCGCCGGTCACGTGGCGCGGTAAGTGATAGCGCGCATGCGCGACAGGAACAGGTGCCCTAACGCCGGAAATGGCCTAATAATCCGGGATAAATTGACTGTTGACGATATAACTCAATTGTAATCGTCTCACCGGCACAAGAGCTCTCGTTTGATTTAGTATCCCTATTTTGTGGTTATATTAAATATATAATCTATATAACTAAATTTTGAATGAATAATAAATAAATAAATAATCTTAATGATCTTTTTTTTAATTTCAACAATCAATAATGGTGATTGCAGTGTCAAGTTATTTGAACGTGACTCATACATAATGTGGCATGCACAGTGGTAGATGCAAATTTGTGTATCTGGATCCACTGTGTTTTACAGAGCATGTGTTCTACACATAAGCAGATCCAGGGGCGCAGGAGACGCCCTCCCCTCAACTTATCTACCAAAATTTCCTGTCTGCCCCTCCCGCCCACCAAAAAAACAAACAAAAAAACAAAAAAAACAAAAAAAAAAAAAAGCAAAAAACAACAACACAACAACAACAAAAAACAAAAACAAACAACGTGGATCATCCTCCGTGAAATCGTATATCTGGCCACTCCAGTGTATGTTATATTTAGCATCCCCCACCAACAAGAAAGTAACCCCCCTCAACCCTCCCCTCACCCTCCTTTACATACACACATACCTACCCACCCCTTCCAAGTATCGCTCACCGTGGCGGCGGCGGCGGTCTCAGCTGCCCGCCCTGTCTTATTTAGCGGCAATGGCCATGTTTACACAGAGAGACGAGCGCTCAATTGTTTCCTATGATATTTATGTCCTTCTTTTCCTACCGGGGAGAGAATTGCTTGTGGCAGCCGCTGATTCATGGGCCGGTGCGGACTTAACTCACGCAGCGGCCAGTCACAGGGCATCATACAGCCCAGCTACAGCTTGCAGGAAATGCACAAAGTGACACATACGTTGAATGCTCATCTGCTCAAGATTTTGAACGTTGTTCTAGTGTTTTACACTATCCTTTGAGTTTCTGTTGAAGTATACATGCATATACCATGGCAGGTTACAACCATCTGAACCTTATGCTGTTTGGACGAACACAAAATTATGGTTGCGGCCAAAGTATCCATATGATGCTGACGAATATTGTGGTATATTATCAAGTACTTTAGCTTAACATAAATATGGTTAAGTTAGTGTGGTTGTAAACGCCCCAGCACCCACCTTCACACCGAGATTTATTACTATTTGGGAGCAGTAAATGTGTACGTAGCAAACTAATCACTAGTTGTAGAATTAAAGTTTAGCATATGTAGTATAGAGCATTGCATAACGAGCTGAATTAGAGAAAAACGCATTATGAAAGCCTTACATTGGTATTTTGCAGGTGATTGCGTTTGAGGGTCAGGATAAGAACCCAGAGATGCAGAAGGTTCTGCTCACTCACGAGGTGATGTGTTCACGCTGCTGCGACAAGAAGAGCTGCGGTAACAGGAACGAGACGCCGTCAGACCCGGTCATCATAGACAGGTAGGCGGCTTACACAGGCTGTACCGTAAACTCTCACATGCAGGCAAAATGGCGAAGTGATTCAATTGTCTTTGTTGGCACAGTTTTAATGTGTTTGACAACTGATTAATGTTTTGGATGCAGTGGTTATGATGTGTCTTTGTCAAACCCAGTAGTGAATGCAATTTCAATTGTGATTTTCAGAAAGCTTGCTAACATTTTATATAGGGTTTTTTCTGCTAGTATGAATATACTTTTATGTGATATGATGCAGTTATCATATTTCATTGTGTTGCGTTCATCATATTATAGTAGGGTAGATTTAAAATACATTGTTATGCTTGCACAGGCAATGGCTTTTACATATAATCTAAAAGTTATAAAACACCAAGTCAATGATCCATTTAAGATATGCAACAGTCATGTGAAATAGCCAATAACATTGAGATGTAATCCAGGCAGAAGGTGAGAAAGGCCTCTTTGTTACAATCCAACAAAATTAATTATTTAGGTCCAGCAACTGTTGTTTCACACCATCACCAAGTTCAAGAGCAAGATAGCCTTTATCAGCTACGGTGCCATATCACACAGACAGCCTCTCTATATCTCAGCTACCATCCAATGCAGATACCATCAGCATCTACAAAAACTGTTTCGTGGATCCCAATAAATAATCATCATGTCTTCTCTTGGTTTCAATTTCCACCAGCAATTGCTTTCATGACTGGGCCCCTTCTTTATTTATTGATAGGGCACCGTTTCTAGCCACACGTCACGATGGCTGGTGGTCTGTAGACACGCAAGCCGAGCTTATCTGCTCCCCTCATATGGCAGGCTGCTTAATTGTGTGTTTTGGGGGTCTGAGTAGCGTGAAAACAACGCTTCGTCCTGCACAATCTGTGTAGTATTTGGCCAGTTTTGTTTGTTTGGTTTTCTATAGATAGATACTGTGACTGTTTTTCTTGCATGAAACGGCAACTAGCTCAAGAGCCGTTCAATTTTCCAGTATGCATATCTAACCATGTGCAGAATATGAATACACACGGACCAAAGGAAAGACACTCAAAATTAATCCTTTCTTATCGGCAAGACTGTTGTCAAATGTAGGCCTACGTCACAGATATGCCGTATGTCTGTATTTATGATGATTGGAACGTGTCAGAAGCAGTGAAGGCGAATGAAGGACTCGAAAAGGGGTTGGACGTTCTTGCTGTTAGACACAGACCAATGTCCACCGTTCCATGTGACGTATAAAAGACACGTTGAGACTGCTGTTCAGTCTCGCTGGACAGTTGCTGTATCTAATATCAATGAAGGTTATCCAAAAACATGGATCTCCCATCTTCACTGCTTTGTATCACCACCAACTGTTGCAGTTCAATCATATGCAGCCCCAATATAACCCCATATAAGTACCATTTCGCATGTCTAGAGCTTATGACTTTTCTCCATAAATGGCATGCGCATCGTCATCGTCTCCACTTGTAGCCTCGTTCCCACCACTGACTTCCGGTCACGTGTGATTGTAGCCAAAACGCCAATCAATAGAGTTTCATTAGCGCATGCGCCACTCTGAACCGAGCCCAATTTTTCCTTCTGCCATCGATATTGAAGGGTTTTGCGAGGGCACGCTTATTACACAGGCTCCAAGGTTGGTGAGCTTTTGGTTTGTGTGATGAGTTTCCTTTGTTATATGCTTATTTATTTATTGCCTAGTGCATACTATGCACTTGGTGTCTTCTCAGTGTGAACAGCTTGCTTATGAAATAACGACAACTACAAAAAAAAAAAAAAAACAAAAAACAAAACAAACAAACATTGTAGTTTGGAATACTGAAATTGGTGCTTTGTAAAAGAGCTTCTTTGAAATGCTGCTCTAAGCATTCGTGATCTACTCTTTTTCTCCTGAAAATATCCTCTCAACCATCCTATTCAAAACAGCAAGTCCACCCAAGCTCTCGTCGAGAACAGATCGTTTTAACACATGGCTAACACCACTGGCGTGCACGAGCATCCTGCAAATAGACACTGAAAACACCTACATGTATACGTGTACAACAATCTTCTGTAAAGTTGACTAACGTATTTCTACTTCAGATTATAGTCCCGTTACTTATGTTGACTGCACTGATACACCAAATAGCATCAGTTAGCACTAGACGAAAGTGCCACTAGTAGGCCCATAGGCCTACACATACGGCAACTCCTTCACAACCTGGATTGTGGGAATTGTTTACCGTTGTCTCCGTGGGTCAAGTATCACCCCGCTCCCCCCGCCCCCCCCCCCCTAATACAGCCAGACTCCGTCACTCTAACCGGAAGTGACGGGATCGCGCCACAAGTGTCTCCGATAACGGGCGATAATACGCGAGAAACGCGCCGCTGCCGCTTCGGTTACGATTAACTCACGACCATCCAAGATCGGGATGCGTTTTCGCCATTCCAAATATGAATATGGCTGTGCAAATAGGGTCTGGGTGATGGCGTGGTAAGGGGGGGGGGGTAGCTGAAGGATAAGTTACACTAGGACGGCGGCGGCGGCAGCAGTCCCTTGGGCACTGGATTTAATAAGCGGGCCGGGAATAGCGGGATAGAGAGGGAGCTGTTCCTGGCTACGGCACGACCACTCACTCAAGACCAGTATACTAGACTGACATGTCTTTTATTACACTTCACACCCTATCATTGGCTACACTGCTATTTAGATTAGGTATGATAACTAGGTGTTTGCAGGGGCCTCTTTTTTTACTCATGTGAACTGTACCTGGACTACTGAGAACCTCTCTATGAGGCTCGTCCCCGAAGCTGGCATCAAGTGGTTCAACCACAGAGGTGGTCGCTTTTGTGAAGTGTCGACTGACAATCTGTCTACTTGATGTTGGGGCTCAAGATATGTTAACAGTGTCCTGTTTACAGAGGTGACCGAACTAAAAGGTCATACCGTATTCCCATTCTATCGGCCACCGGGAGTGCCGCTCGTCTATTCCCACAAATTGGCAAGTCTCGTGGCGGCGAGAGTCCCGAGGGACTCCACGAGATCCCACGAGATCGTATCAGGTCCAGAGGGGAAATAGAATATTACCGTCAATCCCACACACAGCGTCAGTAGCCGTCTATATATGGAGTAGGGGGCTGTGAAAGCTGAGGTCATTGAACAGTTACGGACATGTAGTTAGTTACCTACTGTGTCGTTCAAATGTGGTTTAGATGTGAAGTAAACCAACAGTGGTGAAAATAATAGATGTTACATAGTAGGCTTCTACTTGTAATACACACATATACTTATTTCCCATTTTAATGGAAGAATGGAAGGTGGTGGTAGATGCAACAGACCTATAAACTGACTTAAAGACTAGACTAGAGACTTGGGAATCTATTGTGTAGTCACACCACCTCTATATAGCTCACCTTTGAACCAGAATGGATCTGAAGTTCTTGTTGAAGTCTAACCTCAAGAGAGACAACTGAAGAAAAACAAATACACAAATTAAGAAGAAAAAAATAGAACAGCTTATTTCCTTGGACAATTTTTTTGATTGATTTCTTATACGTGCTAGCATTCTAACCAGAGTACACCCCCACAAAAAAAAGAAAAAAAAAGACAAATTGAAACACATCCACCACTGAGCTATATCCCCAGCCTCCCTTTAGCCCCATAAATAGCCCGCTATCGGCGGCGGCGGCGGCATCTCTGGTGACGATCTTTCAATTCGCTGGGGAGAATTGGGTGGTGGGTATCGCCGGGGGATTGGACAGCCGGCCTGATGGCTATCAGGGCGCGGGATAGTGGGGTGTTTATTGGGGGTGTTGTGTGTGTGAGGAGGGGGGGGGGGGTGAATTGGATCTCCAGCATAGTACAGTCGAAGCTTTTTCATTAACACCACCATAAGGAATAGTATCAAGTGGTCGCAATAGAGGTGGTTGTCTCTTTATGGAGGTTTGACGGTTTCACTCTGAGACTGTGAAATGGTCTTATTAAGGAGGTGGTCTGGTCGGAATAGACAGGTGGTCTCAATTGGGGTGTGTACTGTAGACTATAAACTAGAGTATAGGACCAACCATGTCGCAGTCCGATTTTTTTATTTAATCCAGCCACACACGTTGAGTTTTCAAACTCAATGCAAACCGTTGTAGGATCATTGGAATTTCAGTTCGATTATGCTAATTTCCATCTTCCACATGCATTCTTACGCAAGCTTACGTTTTATCAAACAACCGTTTGACTTTTGTGTTAATGAGCCTGCCAATTAGAATTACGCTGCATCTAGAGAATATGCAAATTAGTTTCTAAAATTAGCAGACCCGCCGTCAAGAGCGGTGTTGTGAAAAGCGACACTTCCAAACACCAATGTTGGGGTCAAGGGTCAAATCAACCAAGGCGAGGCCAGGTCAATATTGTTCCGTTATCGATCCGCTTGTTAGTCTTCACGGCCACCTGTCAATCATGACACAAAAAGGGGCATGGCAGAGGACAGGTGCGTGAGCCTTGTGTCAGAGCGCGTGTGTGTGTGTGCGTGCTGTTTATTCGTCGTATTACTTTTGTGTTTCAGTATCTAGTAAACTGTAACTTAAGTATACCCGTGTGTATCCTTTACAATTCAAGTGAGAATGTAGCATTTGCACATGTTTTGAGCATGGGAAATCTAAATGGAAGTAGAATATAGTACCATTAGTCCATATTTATGTGTGTGAATAGGTTCACGAGGATTTGAGAAAAAAACACCGTACACAGCCATGTTTGTTGTGAAGCTGCCAAACCTGGTCGAGAGCTGCATGTATTGACCCCATTCCACTGCGTCCGTGTACCCCAGGGAGCCCTCAGTCAGAACTCCCACAGACACCCAGGGGGCAGTGGGACTGAAGCGCAAGGTGTGGGGTACAAAAGAGGAGCAATGCTTACAGTGTAGATATATACGGATAAGGGGCAGATACCTCAAGACAAAGCATCAAAGCGCCTAGATGAGTAACAAGATGAGTAACAAGATGATTAACATATGCAATACAATTGTTGGCATTGGCGAGTGTGAAGTCATCTGGCCCGCTGCTGGGACCATTTGGGCTGCGATGTCAATATCAGCCAAAATGGCTGACATTGTTGGAATGGCAGTGCATGTATGCACGAGAATTTGCATAGTGGAAAATGCGTCCTATGTGTCCTCGTTGTACTGTTATATAGTACTACTGATTATAGTCTATAGATACGTATATATGCATTACATTTTGTACAGTGTATCAGACAAGCCATCAACTTATACAGGATTCAATGGGGTGTTTTCTTTTCTTTTTCGAACTTTGAATTTCAATCTCCCACCAATGAGTAACTGTAAAAGCAGTATTCAGTCATAGTGAATCCGTGAAATCGCCACTCAGATGCGGCAAAAACAACAGTGTTCCGGTTCACTGCTCCCCAATGGCAGGCGAGACAAATTCCCGCGTGACAGCTCACGGCTGCGCATGCGTAAAAACGGCGACGATTATGCAGAGCATGCGCAGTATAATAGAGTGACGTGCTTCCGTATACGGGTGTGACTTTGCACGTCTGTAGGCTCACCCGCACCCGGGCTGGTGTGGAAGTGGTCAGCGTTTTGCATGACCACAGAAAAGCAATTATTGTAGCCTGCAGGCGAGGAGGAGAGAGTCCGAATAGAGTGTCCAGCTCAGGTCATTCTCAATTGGGGGTGGGGTGGGTGGGGTGGGGGTAAGAGCTCTGTTGTAGGGTTTCACAAATGCGTTGGGGAAAACGAGAATGGTTATTAATTTACTCCTCCAAGACATTGTTAAACTGAAAAAGAAAAAAAAAGAGTATGCTTCTATAGTCTTATATTATTTATTTTGATGGTAACACCACATATCTTATGGGCACGTTTTCCAATGCTAGCTCATTAAGTGACCACAAATGAACGAGTGCAAGCAAATACAACAGCCACGTACATGTACTGTTATTGGAATCGCACAACCCCAGATAAAAAGCTGACGGACACCAATCCACTTGTATTGTTATCCATCTTACTCACCTGTTATACTACACCATCTCTAACAAGATGTTTGTTTTCCTTGTCAGTGGATACATTGAACGTTGCGTCATCACACTCTGTTCTGTAACAGATCGTGATTGGCTCCCCGCTGACGTCACGCCCAGTGCGTGCTAGACTGCCAGCTAGAACAGGCCTGTGCTAGCAGGTGGTAATCACCAATTTGTTACACATGATCTGATGATCTAACACAATGCTGATTTCTATTTGAACGTGGGAAGATTGCAAACGTAGAGCTCTCATGTTTGGAATTCATCTGTATTTTCGTTGAACATGGACACCATTCACATTTACTATACTTTTACCTACTGGAAGTAAGCCTATCAGCTGTTGAAATCTTGCTTTTCTCACACTGGAGTGTACTGGTCTGAAGCATGAAAATACTGTTGCTGTATCCAAGCTGGTATACTATATTTGAAATACTTGACTAGGCTGCCGCCAATACCAGTGTACACTCACAAGACTGTCATTATTAAGCTGTAAATTACAGCTCTTTCTTCTTAAATGCAATGAATACAACTCATCATACATAAATTGCTCAATGTTACTGTAGATATCTATCCATTCCTGGGTTGGTGTTACACATAAAATGCTATTACAAGCCTAATGAACCCATCCAATGCATGGCCGATGCCACTCACACGTATCAGTATCCTCGAATCCTCTGGGGGAGTGTTGTGCAACACCAGCCTCTAGGCTCAGGTGGTGATTACACAACATACGCCCTGCTCTCCGTATTCACCTTATCATCACGGATATTTTGATACTGGAAACAAAAACACATGGCATAAATTAGTTCTCATTTCAAAGCTGATTAGGCTTTGTTGAGGCGTTAGGTAATACTTGCTAGCGCAATAGATCTGATGACTATTTGAATGTGCCCAGATTTAATGGATACATGGTGATGTATTTTCGGAGGCCTAGGCTTTGTTATTTTGTCATTTAGAAAACTCAATCCCCTAATATTAACAAAGAAGATTTGGATAATTAACCTCTTATTATTTTCGGATCTATTCATATGAAGAGAGGACGGTGAAAGATTAATAAAATTAAGCATGACATCAATGATTGCCCTGTCTCTGTATCACATTGATTTGGTTACAAACACAGTACATGCATGATAAAACTATAACCAAACAATCTGGCCACAGTGTCCCATAACACAAAGAACCCCCATGCCCATTGGTTCCTCAACACGTCCCCATCTCCCAGGATACAGACAGCTCAGGCACAAAACCCGGATGACGCAAATTTCCACCACCAGGCGGCGCTGCGAGTACGGAGCACCTGTCCAGATGGTCAGTGATCGGCAGATTACACACTTCTGACAGCAATGATCGGGCAGAACATCATATTCCTACCGTTGCCACGGACGCCGGTGATCCCGTCAACATGTTTGCTGAAGCCGTTGTCATGGAGTTTCCCACTTCCGCTGGCAGCCGTGACAGGAACAGACGACTTTTTGTGTCAAGTGTCACATGTTCATGTCTTCTTTTTAGCTCCAGAAGTCCGGGGAAACTATCCTCAATTCCCTGTGAAAAGAGTACTCGGGGAGAGCCCCTTAGCTCCGAATGGATGAGATGTTTTAACATACCAATTCGCTGTGCTGTTGTATTGCTCATTACTCTTGGATTTGTATCTTCCAACACCTTCAAACTAACACATAAACCACACACCTCATGATTCCAGCATCACTGTCCACATGTCCACAACAAAGGACCATTCCACCACAAACACTACAACCCCCGTGCATAAATCACGCCCGATCACAAGTCGCCCCTTTGATGAATAATGTACGCGTCCCAACCCCCAAAGGGGAACCTCGTCATGGACCACCATTCTCGAGGGAATCCCCAGATTACGCCACCGTCCCCGGGGGAATCCCCCACCTTGTTCTCTGGTGTTCGAGGACAATACCTGGTCGCTAACTGCCTGTTCAAAAATTCATGTCCCCAGGGACTGGGGTAGGCGAGTAGTGCTGCATACGCTGCCTTTTGTGTATGCTGCTGCTGTGATGTTATTTACGAGGCATCCTGTTGTGTGCATTATTTCTTAACTGCCATGTTGTTGTGTGTTTCTTGAAACACCAAATACACGTTGAATGTTAATTTTGCTATTTGTTGTTGTTTTTATGGTGATAGGAATGGGTTACCTGTAGTATTTTCACCACAATTGCAGCCATGATAGTGTTGTCTTTTGTATGTAATTGGGAAGGATGAAATATAGGTTGAAAAAGACAACAGTACGAGTTCACCTACTTTAGTACTTAATCGAGTCAGTTTTACGCTCATCTAAAAGATTGATAAATTGCTCCTGTTCATTAAAAAGCCTTATAAATATGTTATATGATAAACTTCTTATACACCCGTAGACCAATAATCTGCCCTCATGAATGTACAATCAGCATAATCTGCAAATAGTGTAATAAAAACACCTATGCATACTATCTCCAATAACCCCAGAGCTGAAGACTTTTTGAGCTGCCACAAAGAGGCCAAGACAACTCGCCATAAAGAAACCACCTCTCTAATCATATCACTCTAGTTCAGCCCACTGGTTGGTCGTAATAGAGAGGCTCTACAGTATACAGTAACACTTACTTTCACCCTCCAAACAAACAAGGCTCCTGACTCGTGATGCACATTGTTGAGAGCCTCAGTGATCCGCCGCTCAAGAGGCTACCGACAACGGCGCACTCGGCCGTGACGGAGGTCATGAATATTTAATGGGCGCCTCGCACAATGGACTGCACTCGTATGGAGCCTCAATTATACATGGCAGTAGTGTGGATAGTGTGTCTGCGTATTTAATATGATTTGTAGATGTACTGACAGACTTTTGGTAACCAATATTGTACGGATTTCTTTCTTGGCGATTTTGTTGCAGTGCTTGGAACTTGTCCTTGTGTGGACACTAGTCTTTGCTTACGTCTGTCCACAATTTTCTCAAAGACATTCATGTTCCATAACTCACATCCATTGACGCAGTTGCCTTTGTCCCACAGCACAGTGATACCTTATAAGCACTGAAGTTACATGGCCAGTGCTCAAACTTGGCCTTGTGCAATTATTTATCACTTGGTCACAGATCATTTGTGGACCTTAGATCACATGTAGATGTACATGTATATTCACAAATATCAATTGTTTAAAATGTGTTTTACAAAGCGTGTTGGGGATGGAATGAATATCTGCTAAAAATGTAAACAATATTTAAGTTGGAAATATGATTTGCATAGCATTTAATACAATGTAGGTTTTAAATGCTTTCATGCAATTTTCTTTAGAATTGATTACTATCGTACGCCTCACAATTACTCACAATGGCTTTGAAATGTAGACTAATTTCAATAAAGTGTTAAGAAATAAGAGCATGCATTTGCAAAGAAAGATAAAGATACCAACACCTTTACTTCAAACCCGCATCCGAAGCAATGCCCTCAATACTGACCACGTTAAAGCAATACAGCACACAACAACCCAATACATGTATATACAAAACACAGCTCAGCAATAGAATACTGCACTAAACTCCACTAGAGTGGGGCACAAATTAAATCAGAAGAAGACAGCCGGCGACAGCAGTGAACACGTCGTAATGTCCACTGAGCAACGGCCAACACTCACCACAAAACTGACCCATTTTCCAAAACACACATTCGCCAAATGGGCACGTGGCATTCCCATGTCAATAACACGCCACTCAAGGATGCGACTTGAGGAAGATGGGTTTTTAGTACTATTTGGAAGGTGGGCACAGCAGTACTGTACTCCTTTTACAGGGGTTTCTATTTCTTTCGGCCTGATGGAATCTTGGTGTTTGTTGTCTTGGTGTTTTTTTTTTGTTTGTTTTTTATTTTAGTTTCGTGACTTTTCAACAGATGGGAAAATGTATTGTTGTATCGACTTGTGTTGTGATGGAGTTAGATACACCAGGAGAATTTAATATTCTATGACTTCTGTGGTTGTTTTGGGAAGTAATGTGTTTACTAGCCATTGACACCGTTCACTATAATCATTAATATGATTAGCATGGACAATCAGATGAAGCGTAAATCATAAATTGTATATTGCCATTGAACGCTTGGGACATACATGTAGTCCAGTTGTTTAGCTGAACGTGAGTCCAAGCTTCAGCGCCAATAACATATTATACATCAAAATTTGCTACACACTAAATGTTTTACCTTTTACATTTATACAGTGTCATCCCCGCAAATGGACGAAAAATGTGATCACAAAATAGTGGGCCAATATAGTTGCCTTTTCTCCTTGTGTTTTACAGACAGTTCCTAATGGACTTGAGTGTTTCGTGCTGGCATTGTCTTTGCACAGAAACATGCTGCCGTCACATGAATCTCTGCAGAATATAATGAGCAATGATAGCCCTATTAGAATATAGTTTAAGCAATATAATCTGCTTGCTTGCATTGAACTTTTGGGGACAATAAATTAAACAGTTGTAAAGCTTGTCATTCAAACAATCCAAGCTTCCAGCGCCCACAGTTCATTTTGTCTACACATGGACTAACACCTCTATAGTACAAATGATTGACCAGCAGACAAACCCACATTCGTAAAATACCAGCCTGACACTGGAATCCAAGATGGCCGCCATCTTGCTGCCACAAGTGAGTTCGCCTCGCCAAGTGTTCGTCGTCGTTATTTATTCATCACGTCTCCACTTACTGCCAAAATAACACGTCATAACGTCGGCCACACACGAAAACGCCGGGCCACAGGTGGTGGCGGCATTCAAACGCTAATAGTTGCAGTACTTCAAAGTACTACTTAGCTTCCTCCTTTCTTATATGACATAAGACATGGAGGGAAGGACATAGACAACGATGAGCGTGGAAATGAGTCATTTCAAATGACATTTTCTTTGATACATGTATGAGGGATTCTCTATAGGTGTTGAATGTCTTAGTATTCGTGCAAGCTACATGTATAATGGGAGAAAGCCCATGCTTCAATGTCTAGCACACACGCTTCATTCTTCTAGCTGTAGGCTTACTTCAAGTTGGTGGATGTTTGGGTGCTACAAGTTCTATGCCAACTATCTATTCTATTAGCAAACTGTCGTGTTAGCTTTCAGACCAATTACCAGCCACTGACGTGCGTGACCGAAGGTAGACAGTCAATTTGGTAATTGTGTCGGTATTCTTGCTCAACATGTGGTCATGTGCCAATGACCAGGTGGCCTCGTGCACTGAATGTAACTGGGTTTTGTATAGAGTACATATAATTCTATGCATACTTTTGGTAGGAGTCGTAAAAGGTCGTGTCTTTGACCAAAACAAGTGCTTTGTTCTTTGAAATGCAAATTGTTTGTTGGATTAGAAGTATTGTCGAACATGGAAGAACGTACATCATGTATTTCACTTCTGTATCCTTCCAACACTACTCTCCCAACCAACCACCATACCTTCCAAACTACAGCAATGTTTAAATGGAAACTTCTGCTGCATTCTCCCAGTTCAAAATTCGCGTCTGCTTTCCCATATCACTCTTCCGCACACCTTCTTACCATCAACAGAATATGAACATCATGTTTCACAAAGTCCCCTGAAGAATTACACTGATAGATTCCCGTTCACACCTCAGCACACTAAAAACCAAACTCCACGTGTATGAAATATCATGCGCCAAACGACAACAAACAAGTAGCAGCACGTGGCCGCGCCAGGCGCCAAAGCGAGGCTAGAAAACTCATTGCGCGCGCACCTCGGCTGTCGGGTGCTGACACCTGCCGGGCGAGGGCAGCGGCGCCCCGGCCGGCAGATTTAGGGGCCCGGTCGGGCGAGGAGAGGGGTGGGGAAGGGTGGATAGGGAGGGAGGAGGCTTGTGAGGCGCTTGTGGGGTCCCCCGTGGCCCGAGGCTCGCCGTGTTCGCGGCTAGTTCCTGGCAGGCTGTTGTCGCGACCGGTGTGCAGATTTGTCTTAGGTCATTTTCCTGTTGTGTTAAGTCTTGTCTTGCATTTCTTTCATGAAGTTATTATGCTGACCACGTGTAAATGAATGGTGATTTGTTCAAAATGAGCTCCTATGTTTGTTTGTGGATGCAGAGGTTCATTACGGAGAAAAAATAGTAGAATGTGTTCGCTACTTTTTGTATTGCACGGAGGCACATAATTTGTGTACTTTAAAAACAAGCTATTTTTTCTAATAAAAGAGAAAGTGAAAACATTATGATAACACGCCCCTAGCTATTTGTCCCTGCTATTGTCGAGATCGCGCTATCTCTGCACACGTCTATTTCCCAGAATTATACATAAGGCTACTCTGTTTAACTCCACATCTAACACATCAATGTACCAATCTAAATGTAAGCCCTTTGTTCCACAATAAGTGTAAACATCTTCTAATCAGATCTCGGAAACAACCCTTTAATACAGCTATTGTTAATCTTCTCCGTATCCACTGACCGATGGTCAGCTGATAGAGTCACCGGTCACTTCATAAACAGACCCCAGGTCACTTTGAGCAGACGCTGGTCACTCAGCCGGCATAAATGGTCATCGGCAGCCCCCAGATGCGCACGCAACCAGAAAATGAGTTTCCTTTAACCCTCTGACTGTAGCTCTTAAAGGTCTGGGGAGTTCGGTGAATTTTGACCCTTTCGCTTTTTACACATTGGAGCCAGGTGGGAGAAGTATTGTTAAAGTCATTTTATTTCTCAATCAGCATGACATGATTTGAAAATCTATTGTTGTCGTATGATAAGAACCAAAACTATGTTCACCCCATCTTCGGGACCCGCATTCAGCATTTCGTTAACATTGTTCATGCAGTTGTACATTAAGTCTCTTAAGAAATTACTTTTAAAACTCTGGCGTTATTGACAGTGCTGTGCTTTTTTGTCAAGCATTGGTAAAATATTAGTATGTTTTAGTATCCATGTGTAGCAAAAAAAAACAAAAAAAAACAAAAAAACAAAAAAAAACAAAAAAACAAAAAAAAACTACTACTCCTTGTTCTGGCTGCATCTGTTTTGTTTTGGAGTAGTTCTCATTGTAAATGATTATTTTTAACTTCCAAAGAATCAAGAGAATGTTATTAATAAAACATTATCATTGCTGGCATTTTAAGCATTAAATAGTATCACACATAACAATGAGTGGACAGTGGTCAGTGATATAACCGTTCTTGGCGGTGATGGTCACAACAATCACACCAGATGGAACGACTCTGAGCGGTGAACCGGAAAATGAAAAGATGTCGGCTGCGGCATGGAGGAAATTCCCTTGAATTTAAAACGAGGCCATCTGGGGAGGGTGGGGGGAGTCGGCGGGGGAGGAGGGCGATGTAATGCGAGATAGGCGCAGGCCTTTTGTACTCCTGGGGAAATATGGCAGTATTTTGTGGGGTGTACGGGACACCATGTGGCTAGGGAATAATATGAGAGCCAGTTAATGTTGCGAGTATTCTGGTAAAATATCAATGTTGTGGACTGGATGGTTTTTGGTATAATCTCAGTTGGTAGGCCTACATATGCATTGAATATAAGAAAGTTCACGACGTTTGGCAAACCTTGCCACATAGAATAGAAAGCATTATAAAAACATTTTGAAAAACAAAGTGAAACTACAAATGTACTACCTTAAAGCTGTGCATACCCGTAGCACATTTTAGCCTGTGCAGTGAAAGTGGAAACAAAATGTGCTTGGAAAATAGCCAACTTATAACAGATTGCTGAAATGACATTATATTCTACGCCAGGTCATTGACAGTCACTTTGAAACTCCCACAGGGGTATTTTACATTTTCCCATCAACTACTAAGTATTAAGATATTCCTTTTCAATGTATGAACGTTTCCCAAGTACTCAAGTACCCATTTTAAAATATATAACGTAAGTTGTGTCACCAGTGCACAAATAACATTCAGAACAGCAAATCTGTGTTGAAGTCATATAAGCTTTGTTGCCTTCATTTCTATTAACAAAAACGTGACAGCGCATTATTACACTTAATCCCGAATCCTGTTTACTTATACACTGTAAGCAAAGCAAAATTAATATGTTAAAGCAAATAACCCTCCACGCTGAAGTTACAGAACCAGTTCTTGAGCCCGCGCTGGCACCTTCGAGCCTATTACGACGGTGGCTCTACCCTAACCAGGGCATAAATACGGCCTAATTCCACACTGTCTCCCCTCGGAGTGCCCCGTACCCATTGATTACACATACAGCTACTTTATTTTGGCAATTGATGAGCCCAGATAAATCCTTGTTATCCCGGCTGGATGCGTGGTTTGGGTCGGTCTAGTCGTTTTGTTTCCTCACACCCACCATTGGTTTCAACCCTCTCGAAAATTAGTGTTAGGCTTGAGTTTTCTTCTGCTCGTACTTTAATGCTGAATTTAGCTGCTTGTTTGGTGCAGGCACGTGTATAGACTATACTTATTAGCAGTGACAGTGAATAATGGCTGTATAATAGGTTTCGTGGGTTTTTAGAATATCGCTGTCTTTTGTCTGTTGTTGCCATTGTAGATGAGCTTTTTTTTATTATTAGAGCGTTTGTTCGAGTGGATTTTGGTAATTTTGTTGCCCGCGGGCTACCAAATTCAAGTTTTATATAAACATAAATGTCACAAACGTAGCCAATAAGTCTCAGCTATAAACAAACTCTACATCATATACACGACGTCATATGTAATATTTACAAGTGTTAAAACTGAAATACTCCCAGAGCACATTTCCTTTGAAGTTGACCTTGCCCCGTCTCGGCCAATTGACTTGCTCCAAATGAGGTCACGCACCTGCTGTGGGCACCTGTCCGGCGCAGGTGCGCACTTGTCTCACCATAATTGTCGTCTGCAAAATGATTTTTGAGTTCTCATTTTAACGCTGGCGTACACAAGAGCAGTGCATATAATAATCGTTGACTGTAAAGTTGGTCTAAAGTCATTGAACAACAGTAGAAAAGAACATGGTCAAGGAATAAAAGTAATCTGTTATGTACAGTGCAATTTTGAAATATTATTTATGAGAGGTCATCCGGAATCACAACAACTAAATTCACGCGGAGCAATGTGCTGGTAAAACAGTGGCAACATTACATGAACTATCGGAATTCTATTCTAAATGGCCACTTCAACATCGTACTGTGTATATCATAAGATAGCCTTTCCGTGATAATTACCACATTTTTAATAAGTCGACCTCAAATTTAACGCACCCCATTTCTTCGTTTGCAAGTCATTCAAATAACTGTTTGTTTGTTTTGTTTGGTTTGCCTGCTTTCTTACAACCACACACATAAAATTTAAAATATAGACAAGTTCAAATTTTGAACACTATAAAAAGAGGAGAGCAGAAAAAACATTCATCAGGCAATGCAGAAGACGTCGTCTCTGACTCAGCCACCAAATCGAATCAAACACCCAGCATATTTTCCAATTAGAAAGTTCTCACTGTGCAAATGAACACTAACCAATGCATCATTATCTCATTTGACGCTGCTGCCGCCGTAATGTATTATATTATTGCCTCTAACAGGCCCATATATCCTGGCTGTCTGGTTAGAACGCCACGTCACACGTCGTCACGTACGTAATGACGACGGATCACGCCTGTCGTCCGCACGACGTCTGACGTATGGCCCCGCACGGGACGTCGCCATCCCCGTCTCCGTGCAAGATCGGGTGTCTCCCCCTCCTTGCCTCCCCCACATCCGATATCTCACACGTTCTTTTCTCTCTCTCTTTCCTAGAACTTGAAAACATTTGCTAATAACGTCCCTTATAAATGGAGAGGATCCATCCTTGCTGCTATAAGCATGCTGTGTTTTGCACTGTTCCATTGTTGGCTGGCCCATGACCATGTGGTAGGTTTTAATTGTCACCTGGCTAATATTGGCCTGCTGACTGTTGACTACTAGTACAATACTAAGTGCATACGTGTAGTTCATATTGTGAGCATTTCCTTGAGTCTAATGACTTGAAACACAGATTTTTAAAATCTCAATAATCTACTACCATATACTGAAATAATCCCACCCAGGAACTATTCCAATACTGCAGCATGTGTTGGAATTGCAGACACCAATCAGAAAAGCGTGTCAGCGAACCCAACGGCAATGACAAACAAGCAGTCCCAGTGGCCCTCCAGTACCCCGTTCCTACTCCATCAGACACAAGTTGATGGAGAACTCAATTGACATGTCTGAACAGCACATTGTACGTATATATGTATAATGCACGTGCCAACAGCTAACTAGGTCAACCATCCATGCTGTCGTCCATCTAAAACGGCTCTCTGGAACAAACACTTTAATTGTCAACTCATCTTGAACAAGCACTGGTGTGCTGAGTGTCAGTATGGTGTCTGTACTGTGCCCTACTATAGGACGGAGCGAGCCGAGCCCTCTCCCGGCCCTACTGCCAGCGTCCACGGCGTGCTGGGTGATGGGTCCCCGGGGGCCGGCGAGCCGACAGCGGCCGCCACAACACGCCGTGGCTGCCGGCCGCGGTGGTGTGGTGGTTGTTGTATTGACCGATCCATTGATGATGTTCACTATTGACCGCCGAGGTGGTGGTACCAGCAGTAGCAGACACCTGGTGGGGGGTTGGGCCTTGGCCAGGTTGTCAATATACAATGTTGTGGTTGTTGGTGTGCAGTGTGCGTGCAATGAATGCAATTGGTACGTACAGTATTTATTAGGAGATTGTAAAAGCAGAGATTTGAACGCTATTCGGTATTGGACGTATAGCATTAGGAAAAGTAGTGCAAACGTATTGGTCGCACCATTTCCTATGCCTATGACTATAAAACACATCAGAACCATTTTCAGTCTCATGGTTTTGATGTTACTCAATTTGCACCAAGGTGGCTAGTCTGACGAACATGCACGGTACCGCAACACCCCCTTCCCCTTTTGCCGACCGCTAACCGCTAACAGCTGATCTACCTATTAAAAAGCGAGAACACTCATTTCTATAATGGGATCCCCCGCCCCCAATACCCCCCCGCTTTCCGTCCCCCACTCCCCCGTTTGATGACCTGTAATACGCCAAAACCCAATAAGGCGCCATTTTGGTTGATGCATTCTGAGCTGGCGCATGAATAATGGAGCCGGCGTATGCATAACGCTAATGGGCGCACGCCGCCGATATAGTGCGCCTTATTCGATTAGATGCGCCGGCGTCTGTAAGCGAGTACGCCGCGTGACGCGATCATTGCGTAATGGACGGCAAATTCCGGTTTATAGCCGCTTCTTGAAAGGCGGGGACACTTGTTACTCCACTTATATTTGGGGTAGCAAGGGATCCTTTTTTGTGCTTGCATTTCCTTATTGTGCTCTTAAGATTAGGGGAGGAATTATTATGTGAAGTTATGAGTGGCATCTCGTGGCATGCATGGGGTTGAAAGTTAAAGGTTTTAAATGGCTCTATCATTCTTTAACCAAAGCGAACTTCGAGTGACTTGTAGGGTCTGACAACATCCTCTCAAATATGCATTCTTCTCATTGAGCATGGCATATACTTCCAGCAAATGCACGCATGCAACTAATAGAGCATATAGCCTGCAAATATTTGCACATAGCACTTATGAACAAGTAGGGTTCTATATTCGATTGCCAAACCTGGGTTAAAACAATTGCACCCACACACCACCGCACCACAAACTCAAGTTCACAAGATGCACTGGTCTAGCTGGTGAAAAATGCTGTCGTGTTTTCACACGTCGCATACCTCGGCACGCAGACTGTTTTCTTACATGTGTCAAGCATCAGCCCAGTGTCAGTATGAGGACAACATTTACAGTTGAACCTCCAAAATAAGACCACCTCTATAAAGAAACCACCAGTATGACTAAAGATGGACCTTCTTGAAAAGACCACCTTTCTATTGAGACCACTCCTCGGTCTTAACAGAGAGGTTGTACTGCGCTCGGATCCACTGCTCTTGTGTTATTTTACTGTACCTCATCTATCTGGCTTAGACTGTAATTTGATAGACAAAGTACAATGTCCAGCAACAAAGCACCTGCTGCATAATTTTGCTTTTAATGTCATCAACTATGGGGACAAGATTCACGCCGCTCGTGGAAGGAACTTACTCCCGGTGGAGGGATTACAAAAAATGGTGATGACGCTGACTATTTTTAGAATGGAAATTCCGTTGTCCATTTTGTGGGGATCACCTGTTACAACTTGGATGAGGAAAGCAATCAACACTTATATTCAGTTTATGACTTCTTTGCTTCTGAACATTATCATATTAAGACCACTATATAGCTTAATCAGAGGAGCATGTATCGCCTTTCTAAACCTTCTTATAGAGACCACTTCAAAATTCCATACAGAGGTCACCTCTCTATTGAGACCACTTGAGTCCAGCCTCCCAAATCGTCCCAACAATAGAGAGGTTGTACACTTTCAATATCCAGGCACCACTAGCCTATGATATTTGTCCGCGCATGCGCTGTGGTCCCTGCCCGTGCATTAGCGAGGCTGATCCTCCTAGGGGACTACACCACGCCGTCACCGACACCACCCAGATACCCACCCCATGCACCGACCAGGGCTTCATATTGGAGCGGTTGGGGTGAAATAAGGAGGAGGATATGGGGTAAATAAATACTGGTAGAATGAAATAAAGTGGCGTTGGGAAGTGAAAGGGCAACTCAGGGGTACGTGCAATTTCGAATATAGGGTTTTAGATCCGTGTTTGTCATTTTCAAGTGTAACACACAGTATCATCGATGTCTCGCCCATCTCACGTAGGATGATATTGTTTTACAATCTTTGTTATGAATTCTGGCAATATGAGCACACTGCTCAAAGAGGTAAATATGTTAACTTCAGCCAATTTAAGATACACCCCTCAATAGCTGTAGGGTTAGTATGCACCCCCGCCCCCCGCTCCCCCAAACGTAAACCCACAGTACTGCCAAAAGAAGGCTGGATGCACATCACAACATGCAATGGGTGTTTGGAGTGCACTTTGGAGGCCGTAGAGTCAGCGGATGGTACAAAAATACTCGTCCGAGGACAATGGCTCCACTGGGTACGATAAAGGTACTGGGTAGTGCAGTGGTAGTGCTTTATACTCTATTTTCACCCCACAGTGTTGCAGCCCATTGGATTGGTGTACACGATCTGTTGCCATATTACATTAACACTCAAGAGTTTTACTGCATTTTTGTATGATACCCGTATACCAACATTTATATATATATATATTACAAACGTGTATAATAACTGGACGGTTCTAAACACATGCTGCGTACATGACTGTGTTGGGTCTAAGTTTCATTTGATTCAAGACAAACACTGAATGAAGCTCGTAACAAAATAATACAGCACACACCTATCCACTCTCAATAACCCGTTTTACATCTACCAATACAACTACATGTACTACATACATGTATACGCAATTCCCTATTACATGGAACAAGTCTCGGCCAAAACCTGCATCCTCTGACGAGCCGTCACATAACTCCCCATTGCCTCTAAAAGAAGCTCGCAGTAAGAACGCTTAATATTGTTTTGTGCCAGGTTCTTGCTTAAAAGGAGAGCCCGGTAATGTTCTCCATTTAACCCCCCCAATAAAACTGCAGAGCAGCCTTTCATGCAGTTGTGCCAGGCTTGTACCTTGGGAAATAATATGACAGGCGTGTCAGCCGTGTGCCTAGCTGTGGACTATTGTATTGTGTGCCCGGGTAATTGAATGAATGCAATAAACATTTTTTGTGTATGTGTGTGTGTGTGCAAGGTTCATGCAGCGGTGTCTTTGGGTTACTGATTATAGTAAGGGTAATTTAGGGTTTTACTGTAGGCTTTAAGAGTCCGAAGTGGTAGGGTAGTACCTATATTAATAGAGAGGTGGCCTCTTTCTAAAGGTTCGTGGTAGTTCTTTTAATGAAGGACGGGGGCAGTTAAAAATGGTGTAGTTGTAGAAGTGGCCTCTTTACAGAGACAGTATTTAAATTGTAAGTTCTACAATAGCAGTATTGATAGGAAGTCTTGTCGGGTCCACGGCTACCTAACTCATACTGTATGCATTTGATATGATTTTGTGAATTGAACCGTATAAGCACTGCTACTGAACATACCAGCATTTCAGGACGTTCAGGACTTACTGAAATGACATTCAAAATAATTATGATAATCATCTCGATCTGTCTCATATTCAGTAAGAACATTTCTGTGCCACTTAAATAACATACTGAACACTTCCATTTGGTCTAATAGACTTTCACGAGACTCAAACTCAGGACCTCGTGTTTGTGCGACCAGTATGATAGTCTAGCATTAGCGATGGTTGCGTTTAAATGAATACTCATGGTTGACGGTCACAGTTTTGTGCATTTGTCGTGTGTTGTGCAAATAGTAATTCCATGCTCAGTAGCTTGAAACTTGTTTGACAGTATGAAACATATCAGTCCAGCATTCTATTACTATATGTTTTTCGGTTGATACCCACCTCTGCGCAAGTGCAATTCCATTATTATAAGATTAAACAAATGAGCCATTGGTAATGTGGGCGTACTCATTAAATTTGTACAACACGAATGAGATTGTTGGTTTGAAGCTTTTAGATACTTGTAGGGCTATAGACAAATGTTTATCCTGATATAGTGTGCTTACTAACTACAGATGCACAACTATTGGCGAAACCGCGAATTCGTTCGATACCATTACGCTATTCCAGCTTCTACAGCAATATATTTAATATCTAATACAAACCTTATTACAATATCAATAACCAGTCTTCATCCCGTGTATTTGCAGATTCTTTCTCAAGTTCTTCATGAAGTGCAACCAGAACTGCCTGAAGAACGCGGGGAACCCCCGGGACATGCGGCGCTTCCAGGTATTGACCAATTGACCACTGACACACCAATAACAACGCAGGACTGCACACTATAAGCGCCCTCACTCTATAGAACTTAACTTCCAGCATCCAAGTTGTATGCAGACAGACAACCTCCAATTATGTATGAGAACGTCCATTCCCCGTCAGAGTACAAAGGCCGGCACCGTCCGCACGGGCTGGCGAAACGTCCGAATCGGCGTTTACGTCGCACGTTGTTTAATAGAGTACGTCGGACGTTGTGTCGTTATCTCTGCCCGCCAGGCGGCGCCATCAAACAATGGCGGCGGCCGTTAAGGCGGAGGTCTATCTCCGCGGCCGCACGTCACATGAAAGCGACAACACGACGGGACTGACTCATGGAGGCGCATCATCGGGCTGCCTTCACTTGTTATTGCTGCCTTAATAGAACCTGCAATGAGTATTGAATCAAGAAGATAAAGACAAGGTTTTGCTTGTTGGTTGGTTGGTTGGTTAGTTTGGTGGGTGCGCAGTTTTGAGATGGGTGTGTTTTCCAAGGGACCCTTGTTTATTTTGACAAGAGTTCATCAGACAAAAAAGTATCCAAAACAAGATGTTTTTCTATCTACGTAGTACTACTGGGTAGCGGTCTTTTATTGTTATGGTTATTAAGAGCACCAACGTGCCCCGCTCTCCCTTTCACCACACTGCTCTCACCGTCCGCGCTGTTGGCTCAACGAGCCTCAGTAATCTACCTCCCGGCGGCGGCTGAGTCGGCGGCGGCGGCCATTGGCGGCGGCCGCAGCAGCCTTGTCCAACCCCCAGGAGAATTGAGCAGCCAGTACTGCCGCCACACGGCCGGTATATGAACTATTTGTCTGCTGCAGGGAGTTGGTGTTTGATGCATTTTTTAATGCATTTTTTATATATGTGCTGAAACTTTGGTTTTGTTTTGGGGATTATCTTTGAATTGTGTGCATATGATAAGTGTGTATATTAGATTGCATACTAAAACAACAAGCATATTATTAGAGACGTACATATGTGCTTTAGATTTGATGGTATTATTAATGATGACTACCTATGGTTGGTAAAGGTGAACTACCCTGTCGAAAACTGGCCAGCAATGTGTTAAGATTTCAAAAGACGTGCTAACTAAAATCATGTTGCCTATCTTATCTGACCTATCAAGTTGGCCAAATATAAATGCATTATAAAAATAGCCATTTTCCTTCAACAACCCACCCCAACAATGCAACATTGCCCAAAACAAAAGAATGATTTTAAACAACACACAACAGCAAGCAAAAAATGTCCCATCTGGCTGTGCAAGCGAGGCGAGATGGAAAGTGGACCTTTATGTGTTTTAGATGGACGTCCAAATGACCGCTCGGGTCATTGTTCAAATCAGGAGACAGTGGATTAAGCCGGGTGAGGTCGGGGAGTGAGCCGACTCAATGGCCATTAATGGGAAGAGCAATTAGTTTCGGCCAGAGATAAAAAACCTAATGACCTTTGCAGAGTCGAGATCCACTTTCTTTTGTTTGATGAAGGGGCCTTTATAGGTGTAGATCTTGTAATGCGATTTGGCCTGGCCACCGGTTTATGGCTGACTTCAGGACAGTTAATGTCAATGTGCCAAATGTGGCCTCAATTAGCCAACATGCCGCCAGTTCAATCAAAAGCTATAGGCCGTTTAAAGGTCCGGGGAAAGGTTTATTAAGGGGTGGGGGTGGGGGGAACCTGGATGCAAGGTTTAATGGATGAACATGGAGAGGGGCAGTATGTGCAGTATCACTGGCATTTGGTTTTGTTGTGGTTGTATTCTGCTGTGACCTTTAAAGATGGGTGTAGGTCTACTTTAAAGAGTAAAAGAGTAATGGATGTCATTCTAATCGTCTAAATTCCCATGTAATTGTTAACAATTGCAATGTGGTAGATGTACTGACTGCTCGTTGTATACATCGAAGAACAAAAGTCAGCAATTCTCCATCTACGTGACATTTAAATTCACGTACTGTATGTATTCAGTCAGTAGCATATTATAACAAGATATCAGGATATTTAGAATTTGTATTGATCCATACACATTCATGTGTGCCTACATTTACCACACTCAAGCACACTTCTGCAATATATTACAAACCACACAAAACCCCATTTACCGGTACCAAACAGGTGGCCGTGTCTTCCACCATGAGCCTGGGCTTATTATCATAGCCTTCACAATGCATATAAATAATTTAACAATAGTTTAAATGCCAATTCAACCATGCCCTCTTATCTAACGGACCCTCCTCTCCTCCCCGCAGGTGACCGTGTCCTCCACCATGAGCCTGGAGACCTCCACTCTCTGTGTGTCCGACAACATGTTCGTGCACAACAACAGCAAGCACGGCCGCAAGACGCGCAAGCTCGAGACCGCAGAGTCCGGTGAGTACGGTGCACGTGCACGCACTCACGCGCACTTTCAGACACGCACATATACACAGTCATTCATTCACACACACCAAGATTTGCTTGGATATACCAAGCACGATTTGAGAAATGCAACCTCGAGACCGCCGGTCCGGTGAGTATGGTGCACGTGCACGCACTCACACGCACACATTCACGTGCACACATTCACGGATATATACGCACGCTGCAAAAGTTACACAATTTCCCACAGCTACTAGTCATCTTCATCTGCGAACTTCAAGCACAGACTCCACAGATTAAATTATATGTGTATACGTTTTGTACAGTAATTGCAAATTGAAAGATGAATTCTTTGAGCTTTTTACTAATGCAAAACTCACAGCAATACACTGACAAACATTTTCACTACTTCAAGACACCCACCATAAGTAATTATATAGACAAATAATGGCAGCATGCATTCTGCAGCACTCGCTTACCATGTTCAAGGATTACCAGCAGCAATGTCTGGATCTTAAAACAAGCAGCCATTTCCAAGAATGCAACATCACCGCAGAAACAAAGCAAAAAATGAAAACAACTCCCCGGGCGTTCAGAATTTTTACAATAATCTTAAATTCATTCATTTAAACAGGCCGTTATCGCAGTGGACGTGTCTTTTTAGCCGAACAAAGCCATAAGAAGCGGGCCAGATAAGCCAATATCGGGCTTTAATTTAAACCTGGCCGCGGATATCGGACATTATCGGGCGAATCATGCCATTGTCATTTGCATACGCCATTCGGAGCGACTTCTTACGACACTCGCGAGACAAAGCACATTTGAATGGTGCTTAAACTATTTGGAGCCATGATAGGACTGGCACTATGCAATTTGCCCGGCCGGTCTACCAGGACCTCGCCAGCTTATTGGTTTGGTATGTTTCAAAATCTACATCTCCGCCCGTCCAACTATCGCTGAGCATTATCGACGTGTACGACTTACAGTTATGAAGCCCCCAGGGCACTCCCGAGGAGTCGGCGTCGTTGCCACCAAACGAGAAAGAGTGGGCATAAAAGAGCTTTCATTGTTTTATGGGCGTATTTTGCATTATCATATTTGCACATACAATGGCTGAGATGGCTGCTTGTAAATGAGGTAAGAGCGCATTACTGATAATATGCGGGGCTGGATTTCAGCCCATGAAAAGTATGAAGAACGCGATAGTACAATGTAGATTACATTTTGCCTGATGTGGACGTCATTCCAATTTAAGAACTCTCGTAAAGTTACAACGTTCGCTTGCGGCAGAGTGCAAGTCTGGGCGGTGTGTTTCGTGTGATATTGTAGGGGCTTTCCGCTTTCCCAACAAACAGACTTTAAACTTCATTACTAAAGCTGTTGGAAAGAGAAAAAAAGAAAAAAAAAGTTATTTAAAAATACATTAGAAAGTTTGCTGGTGAAAATATCCGGAAGTACAACTGGGACCGAGGTAGCCGCAAACTCGTCATGCAACGTTAGCCGTGCGCGCAAATACATTCTCAAAAATAGCTTAATGTGGATTAGGGCTTTGTCCGCCAATTGAAAGGGGCGATTGTGAGAGGATTAGGGTCAAGTGGAGGGGGACTTGTGGGATTAAGGCCTTGTTTCCGGGTCACGGCAGGATTAGCGCGAGTACTACACATGAATACTTAAGTGGTAGCGTAGTATCGATCTGAAAACAGCTAGCATCTATAGAGGGGAGGGGTATAGGGTTGTGGGATATGGGACAAGAAGCCTGAAAAAATATGTAATGTGGGATCTCCATTAATTTGGATGTGGTTAAGGGCACTGAATGTTAGTGTAGTTCTGGATAGGGAGTTCCCGAAAAAGGATGGGGGTGAAAATTCGTAGTGATCTCTTAATGCAGGTAGCATGGAGGAAATTTGAAAACGTCCTAATATAGAGGTGGCCTCTTTGTAGAAGTGGTCGTCCTGTCAATGTAGTCTCTTTCAGCTGGTCTCTCTCTATTTATAATTACCAAACGTGACCTCTTTCTAGAGGAGGTTTTATTTGGAGGGTCTGCTGTTTAGCCACTGCCTGCTCTAGGTATGTGTGTGTGTGGGGGGGAGGGGGGGCTGAGTTGAGTTGTCATTGTTGCGGCCGGTGGTGATTAGACCATCTTTCAATTAGTGGGGAGCACTCAATGGTAATGAACAGACCGCGGCGACGCTCATCCCAGTCTGTCGTCGCCCGGGCAATTACTGCTGCGCCACAGCACAGTACATGCAAGTGTATGTCGCGGGCGTTAAAATGGAGAAGGACAAGAGTATTTTTGGGAGCTAGGACATTGTTTTGGATGAACGGTTGGATGATTAGATGATTAATGTAACCACTATAGTAGAATGGGGATTAGGAGTAGAATGGGGATTAATAGCAACATCATGTGATATTATACCCCACCCCTTCCACTTCCACCCCCACCCCCACCCAACAAAAATAAGATAAAAATAAAATAAGGAAAAAAGAGAGACTTGTATGCAAGAGTAACACACACCCGTGGAGACACACACATCAAGAAACTTTGCCTCTATTACCCCCACCCCCTCTCACACCTCCACCATTCGCCGCGGCTGCCGCCGAAGTGCCACCTGTCCACTGATTACCTCTCAGCAGACGACTTTCGCCCCATAATCACCACATGGCCACGTGTTCTGCTGCTGGAGTAATGCTGCCGCCAGACAATACCAACAAGTGAAGTCATGGTCTCTTACACATGCATGTTTTGTGGTAGATTCACCATTTAAAATACGCATGTCTCACCTCCCTCTCTGTAAATTGTCATCAAATGTTTTAAAAATTGACTTTTGGCTTTGATTCTCTAGTATGAACATGTGTGACTGTCAGACTGGGGCTTAAGCAGACATTTCACCGGCATGACGTTTTAATAGCTCGAGACCATCGAACATACTAACCTGACAACCATTACCCAATTTCATAGCCACGTTTACTAAAGAAACCTTCAGCCCCGTTGCTGATGTTGCCGTCATTAAAAATTCAAACTGGTAGCTCTGAGATTGAGAGACTATACACAAATCCATCCATGGAGATATGTGTTTAGTATTGAACTTAGTATAGCATTGAACAAAATGCTGTGTAGAATACTAATATAGGCATCAAGATGTAGGGATCTAACAGCATCTTACTTTTGTAGTGTTGTAGGGAGTAGGGAGTGTGTAAAAGAGAACTTGGCTCTAATGACTTTATCGTAATTAATTACCATAACCATCATCCAATAGATCCATCATCTACTCAGTGACAACACTACAGAACAGGAAATACTCATCCACTTCTGTGAGCTACTCAACAATGAGCAGTACATTGCAAACCATAGAAAACAACACTCACCACTTATGTGAAAGTTCATAATTGCGTTATATACAAAATTGCTAAAATGCACCAACCCTCCGCATCATGATGTCAACAACCAAATGGAAGACCATAGTATGTCAATGGTTACTTGTGTATGTTGTGGTCACTTGAGCAGGTTGCACTGTACGTTTGCCTTGTTGCTCAGACAGGGTAATTA
Source organism: Streblospio benedicti (assembly GCA_019095985.1). Taxonomy (NCBI): domain Eukaryota; kingdom Metazoa; phylum Annelida; class Polychaeta; order Spionida; family Spionidae; genus Streblospio; species Streblospio benedicti. The sequence continues at coordinate 10,772,156 of CM032668.1, forward strand.
GCGGCGTGCATCGTGAGATGGAGTGTAAAATTTGCTTTGCCTCCATTATTTCCCAGGAGAGTGCCACTGCAGTAAAAGATGGGGCTGGCGTCAAGAAACAGGTTACTACGGCTGATTACCATCCAAAGAATAGTTTTGTAAAGAATTAATCAACAGCACAAGACTTAGTTTTTGTATATACGTACAGGGGTTAATTAATCACCGGTGGAAGTAATACAAGTTACTTTTTGTGTTGCATTCTGATTAGGATTTTTATAAAAGTTCGTAAGTTCCAATTAGTGCCAGTTTCTTGCCTTCTTCTGTCCATGTGGACATTATAAAATATACAAATTACCAAGTTTATGTCAGCAGCAACGCAAGTACAAATCTAAGACACGTTGTAATAGTACTAATATAAGGCCTGTGACGTTGGTAAAGAATTGCAAATCTTACTTCAGTTGAGATTAATTGACATTTGATGTGACGCATATATTTAGTGAGTATTTTTATGAGTTGTGATTTTGTGCTGTCACTTGGGAAACGGTATTTTGTAAACAAAGGACTCACGTTTATTTTATGAATGTTACACATAAGAGGATTGCATATTACCAGTTATAAATTCCTGATATTATCTAATATATACAGCAGCTTCAGCAGCAGCAGCAGCCGCAGCCGCAGCAGCAGCAGCAGCAGCAGCAGCAGCAGCAGCAGCAGCAGCTGTCACAGCAAAACGAAGAATCACAACACAGACTCACAGACACACGCACAAACCTAACTGACAACAGCAACCATCCATTTAACTAACAACCACCCAAACAAACAACCAAATAACCAAACAAGCCCCCTCACTGACCCTGGCACCCTCCCCTGCTGTGTTGCAGGCTACCTGCTGCAGACGCCGACGATCAAGGCGATCTGCCCGAGCGAGGGCTGGACCACGGGCGGCACGACGGTGATCATCATCGGGGACAACTTCTTTGACGGGCTGCAGGTCGTGTTCGGCACCATGCTCGTGTGGAGCGAGGTGAGAGTCCTACACTCTATAAGACATCTCATTCACATCTCCAGTTCTTAGAGTCGCACTACATCAGAGGTTATACTCTTACCTTTAACAGTTGTACTGCATCAGGGATACCATTCTGTTTGTCTCTATACTGTATACTGACCATCCCCTTATGCAGTTGGTGACCTACTGATACTCTATTATGTATAATATTAGCTATACATGTATGTATATATCGCTCTTCCCAGGCAGTCGGTGGATAGTTACATCCTGTCTTATGTACTAAATTGTATATACTAGTACTCTACATGTATTATGTATCACATGCAATATGTCTTTCACTTCTCAAGTCTCTCTTGTGACTATCAGAGTTGTACTGCATCAGGCATACTATACTGGTTGTCTCTGTACTGTATGATGCAGTTGGTGACATACTTCTACCCTATTATGTATAATATAGCTATAAACCAGTCTTTCACATTTCTAATGGCATTTACGCTTACACTTAGAATTGTATTGTGCATACAGATACTATCTTTGCCTGTACTGTATCATGCTCTTTTATGATCCAGTTGGTGACGCCTCACGCGATCCGCGTGCAGACGCCGCCGCGCCACATCCCGGGCGTGGTGGAGGTGACGCTCTCCTACAAGGGCAAGCAGTTCTGTAAGGGCGCGCCCGGCCGCTTCGTCTACACAGGTACTGCTCCACTCAATGCTGGAGGCTCATAGCAAATGTGGTATTTATGTGGTACTCAGAATCATGTTTCATTGTGTTACATAGATTCTTCTACACCCATGGGGACAGCATCATGGAAGGGTGTGTGGTAACAATATACCGTACACATAACTGCTATCTAATAGTAGTAATGGGTATGGTATTTACAGCACTATACCATACCCATTACTACTATTATTATACATAGTAGTAATGTGTATGGCATAGTGTTTGTAAATCATAGCAGTATACATACCACAAACCCTCCTATGATGCTGGGGCCCATGTCTAAACCATACTATCACACTCATTAGCTGAACAGTAAATATCTATCTTATTGGACAAGCATCGATTAAACATTTAGTTCAAAAGTAAGCTGTCATATTATAATACATTGTTGGGATTGTTGATACATGTAGGTGCAGATGAGTATTGAGCATAGAAGAAAAATGAGTGGAGAAAAATATCACTGATATCAGGCATGTACGTTTCAGCCCTGTCGGAGCCGACCATCGACTACGGCTTTGAACGGCTCAGACGCCTGGTGCCCAGACACCCCGGGGACCCCGCGCTGCTGCCAAAGGTGAGGACCCTTTCTTTTCATTTTCATGTTTTTTTTTTTGCATTTCCGCTAACTAGAATGAGTATGATACCCCCTACTACATTTTATACATGCGCCCTCGCCACTTTACCAAAAAAATGGACCAGCTAGTGAAGAGTCTCGCAGTGCCAGGATGAGGTTGTACATATTGTAATTAGTAAGGAATAATGAGAAAATGTCTCAAAAGCAAAGCACTAATTTGGCAGTTACAAATGTTCATTCCTGAATTATACTGTGCCAGTGTGGGAAATGCACTGAGAAAGGAAAAATATTATTCATGCTTTTTGAAAACACACCCATGCTGAGACAAAATGACCATCAATAACAGCTAGAATACCATGGCAGATTTACCTTCAATATGTTTGCAACATTTTCCATCCAGAGATACTATGCTTCAAGTCTAATCCGCTAACATTTTAAATCCTTTATGTTCTTGCATATCATCCTAGACATATGATTATAATCAAGTCCATTATCCTGACATTTAATCCTCCATGTTCTTGCAGCAAATCATTGTGACCATATTATTTGAGGTATCAGCAAGTCTAGTCAATTGGCATTAAGTCTATCTTGTTTTTGAAGGAAATCATCCTGAATATAATTTTGTAGATAGCATCATGTCCAGTTCATCTAGAAGATCATCCTGAACATATTTTTGAGATACAATCAAGTTCGGTTTCTTAACATTGAACCATCCCTGTTGTTTTAGGAGATCATCATGAACATTTCATTTGAGTTACCATCAAGCCAGTCCGCTGACATAGAATCCATCCTGTTCTTTCTGCAGATCATCCTGAACATACAATTTTGATACAGTACAATCCAGTCTCTCACGTTGAGTTCACTGAGCTAGCATCAAGTCCAGTCTGTCACAGTGAGTTTAATGAGCTAGCTTCAAGTCCAGACTCTCACATTGAGTTTATTTGAGTTACCATGAAGTCCAGTCTGTCACACTGAGTCCTCTGTGTTGTTCCAGGAGATCATCCTGAAGCGTGCGGCTGACCTGGCCGAGGCGCTTTACAGCATGCCCAGGAACCAGCTGTCCGGAGGCGGCACCCGCTCACCCTCCATGACTAACAACGCAGGCGCCTACTCCTACAGCGGTCAGCTGGCGGTCAGTGTGCCTGACGCGACTGGCTGGGACGATGGTGAGTGGTTGATATGTGGTCAGCTTGTTGCTCTATCACATACAATTCAATCGCTTACATCAATTTACACACATTCTCAATGAAATATATTAATCTTAACCTGTTATTGGCCAATTTGACAGTATGAATGTGAATTTCATTGTATTTTCTGGACACCTTCAGTAAGTGTCCTTATAATACAGCAGTCCTTAAAAGGAAGGTGTACACACAGACAGTATTTACTGTATTCAACACTCTACTTCCTTCTTCAGAATTCCCTCATTTTTTTCTCCAGAATACAAATACATGAGTACCGTTAAATACAACTATTCGCGTCCCTTTCCAGCGTACCGCTCGCAGTCCTCCGCCCTGTCCCCGCGGGGCGCCGGAAGCTTTGGCTCGTCATCAGGTTCTACCCCGCAGACCACCTCAGCGGGGGCGTTCGGATCCCCGGCCGCCATGAACGGCTTCTCTTCCCAGCACACCAGCCTCGGAAACAGCCTCGGTAAGGACGCTGTCATCTGCTTTGTCAAATGCTTGTTTTTCGTGGGGTAGTCAGTGATGCCTACAATTGCAGCCTAGAGTTAAGCCTGACATAGACTGAAATCTACACAGGCTGATGTCTGATTTAACTGCATGTATCAACCAGCAGATCCAGAGCCCTTTTTTTGCCTCAAAAGAATCATGTTCATGGGTTTTTGACATCTCCACAAGGTTTGGTGCTTAAAAAAACTTGAAATCCTCTAGGTTCGAACCTCCACCTCTTTTCTAAACACATGGATCTGTCAATGGTACATTGAGAATAAATCACTCATACATTTCTTATCTTGGATTTCATGCAGCATGCATCCTAGTTTGCAATCGTGGCACCATTTACTACTTTAGCCCTTGAAGGGTTATTGCACTTTAAATATAGGACAGTACCAAACTATGCAGCTGCATCCATGTTTATAGCAGACGTCAGCATAGAACTAGAACTATCTACCATTGCGTTATCTATGCCCCTTATATATAGATGCTATGACCCAGTGCGACATGAATTTAGGGTAGTTATGTGGACACCTGTATAACTTTCAACACACTGCTAGCCTAAATGACCAGCTGTTCATATCATTTTAATTCTTGTATCAGTGTGTGACATCTAGAAGAGGGTGTCTTATGTACTGCCCTTAATTTTCATTGCATTTCTCTCATTTGGGGTCACCATTTTATGTACAGAAGCATCCATGTATAAAGGAAAGCACTGTTTTGATCATTTTACACTGTAACAGTTCTGTGTGTGTACATGTATTACATGTATTTTTTTTCTTTAGTTTTTTGGTGCTGACCCGAAAATCATTATATGTGTATAGTTTAATTGTTTGTCTACTTGGTTTAATTCTTATATTTACTGATTTGAAAAAGTCATCACATTCAAATAATCAATTACTAACCTACCACATAAAACACAAAATGCTCTTTCTGACCAAACAATAAGCTATACACACAGCTATACATTTACTTCCTTGTATATAGACTGCATTATTCATTCAAAAAACGCTTGTTACACGCTTGCTTTTGCATCTTTGTCATCATTGTATTATCGCTGTGTATATTTTGTTTTCTTTTGTTTGTTTGTTTGACTGTTTTGCTTTCACTGTTTTCTCTCTCCCCACCCGTCCCTCTAGCCTCGAACAACACCAACACCACCGCCAACAACAACAACGACTCGCCAGCACCCACGGGCTACAACCAACACATGGACGCCCTCATGGCCAGTAACCTGCACTACTTCCCTCCCCCGTCAGAGACCTCGGGAGGAGACCTGAAGCCCGAAACCAGGACAAGCGCTTTTGCCCCGGTGTCCAGACACGATTGGATGTCAGGGGCAGGGGGGCCAGCCAGCGTGGGAGGCTGGGTCCACCCCATCCTTGGTGTTAGTATTCAGCTGGCAGCTTTCAGATGAGCAAAGTTAGATTGAAGCACAGTGTGAAGAATTTTATTCTTGCAAATGCATGTATACATTGTGAGGTTTATTATCTGTATGTCGAGGCCTTTTTACATTGCAAGACTAATGGAGGCCTATTTGCGACTTTTAAATTTCCATGTTTTTATTTATTTATATTTTCTCTTCAATTGTTTTTCCCCACAATTTTACAATTTTTAATGGGCCATTGATTGTGGGCCTGGAGCAGAGGGCGTTATTTTGTTTCATCTATTCTATATTTAGTTCATCTATATTATAACTAAAGTTAATCCAGTGTGACTTTATTTCTTATATGAAAAAAGGATGAATACATACATGTCTCTTTTATTTAAGTTAAAATCATTTCATGAAGTGTGTGTAAAGTATACTTGAATTTAGAATAAATACATATCGAATATAAATAATAACACAAATAGACCTACGAGAAAATACCATGCTTAAAGGCAAAAACTAATTTCAACAGATGGTAATTGGTATAAAGAGAAAACGAGAACAGTGACCAATACTTGCATGCTTATTTGGCAAAGTTGGTCCTAGTAGAATAAAGAAAATGATATCAGAATTTAAAAATGTCTTTGAATTTCAACTTTACAAGTTTCTTTTTTTTCTTAATTTGGTGTTATGTTTGTTAGTTTAGTCAACGTTAAATATGTATATGCTTGTTTCTTGATTTGTGTGAATTCAACTGTGATGTGTGATTTTTAAACAGTGATATTGGATTTGTTATGAAAACAAATTAATAAATTGTTTACTATTTTGCAATATATATTATGCATTTAAACCATATACTAATATTGTAGAATCTCATTTTCATATACAAGTACGCACCATGTGCAACCGTACTGGCATAGTATTAACTTTGTGTTTACTAATTTGTGCTTTCATTTGCAGGAATGAGCACCCCCCTCCCCCTCTACCCCAGCATGCATGTCATCTAATGCAGCAAACCTTGCGAATATCCATCATGGGAGAGAGTGGAAAGACCGAATGCAACACGCTACAGTGGATTTAGCAGTGTTAAAGCGGATACCATGTATACGAAGTCATATCTTGCTGAACTGCAGGTTTTTAATGACAATCAAGGATAACCCACTAATGATGACAGAGATAATGGAACATCTGGATGAGGCCCTTTTTAATATATCAGTTATAGTTGGCTTGTGGCAAAAATCTTTCCCTGTCACATGCTAAATTCTCACAGCCTCATCCAAAGGGTGTTTAGATGGTTTGATATGTGTGGACAGTGTATGATCATACGGGATTTCTGAGAGTATCGCACTCTTGAGGTTCCTTATTTTTCATAAGGACTGTATTTTGTCAATTCACAAGGACAATTGCTACTATAATGTTGGGTTTCTGGTGGATAAACGTTACAGTAATGTTGTCTGGAATAGATGTTCATTATGTAAATCCACAATGTAAGTGTGAATGAATCATGGGAAATGAATGACAATTGTTGACTTGCACGTATCTAATACAGCGATATCCACAAATGCTGTATCCGAGTATTATATTTAACATGGTTTTCTTTATTTATCAACCTTAACCTAGCAAAATGCATTTTAATGCAATTGTGGATGCTCATTTTTTAACGTTTGATATGCATTCTCACTTTTGTTATTTGTGATATATATTAGTAACATGCATGGTGTGAGGAATTTTTATAAGTTATACACATACAATTAATTTGTACTTATATAATGGTTCATACTATATTACTTTATAAAGTAAGCCTGAAAGACTTTCTCTAATAATAAGAATTTGTGGGCAATGTCCGAAGCAGAAATCAAAATGGTTCTAGTCAATAATATGGCAATTTATAGAAATTATTCTATTTCAATTTAAAAAAAAATGTGCTTTTTTATGTTTCTTGATTTTCAAATGATGTGCATGATTCTTTTTTCAAGTTTCAAATTGATATGTTTTAAGTGAAGAGTCACTGTTAAATTCTTTGTAGTTATCCTATTTAATGTCATCATTTCCCAAAGCAGGGGTTGGAATAATGATGTTTTGGTTCAAGTGTAACTAAATAATGCAATCATATATATAAACAATAACACATTATATTTTATACACTTTTTATTTTTATTTTCACAATTTATCACAAATCCATGTCTGCTCTCTGATTTTAATTGTTGTCAATTTACTGTTGATGTCATTTTTTAGCATAATATAACGAACAAGTTTATTTCATTGACGCTGTTTAGTAATTTATTAGAAATGTGTGAGCCAACCAACATTTTAGGTTAGTATATAACAATTGTAGCTTGCCTGAAAGACTTTTGTACATGCATTATGTGCTAGTTCACGGAAGCATGTTTACAATTGTGTGAATGAAATAGAATGCCTTTTCAGATATAATGCAATGTGTTCAAATTGTATACAATCAATGATTCTTCCAGTGTTCAAAATGAATATATAATTGTAGATATATGTATTAGTAATATGCCAAATTTTCATGGAAAATGTAGTGCAAATAGGTTTAAATAGAGGATAGAAGGTTTAGGTTTGACCAACCTTTAGTGATGACACAAAATTCATCAATTCAAAATGTTCATAGTTCATTTGCTGATAAATTAGGTACAGCTGTAAAAATTGTAATTCGTGTATAACTAAACATCAATGAGATATCTACAACATAGAATGCACTCACAAAATAAATTTTAAGTACGAAAGCTGGAATTTCAATGCTCTTTGAGCTATGATATTCATATAAAATAGCGACAGCATTAGTAACTTTGTCTTCAAAACATATTGCTGATTGTATAATTTATAATTTACATAAATGCATGATCTTACATATATGTCAGTATATACATTTTGAATACTCATATATTCCAATGATCTCATCAAACCGTGTTCAGTATTATTTGCAACAGGGTGAACGGCTTGACATTTTATACAAACGCCATAATTGTCTTCAGTATTAAAAAAGTACTACAGATTTCTGAGATTTTGCAGAGATTGTTACAAAACTGAATCATATGTATCCTAGTGTAATAATGTATGTAATATGTGAAACGTTGTGTGCATAATTGAAATATCAGTAAGACATTTTTAAAGGTAGGTAACTACAAAACATATTCAAAAAAATGTTTCTTTATGTAGATATTCAAGAGATTCCATGGAACACATTAAAAAATTCTGGGAATCTCTTCTTCATTGAGAATTCCCTGGGAATCTCCTTTTTAATGGGGATTCTCTGAAAACCCCTCATTTGCTGGGGATTCCCTTACTTAAGGGGCTAGGGTAACAGTTACACACCTCTTGCTCAGAGATACCAGTGTATATATGGAACATGTTGTACAGGTTCTTTTATTGTCGTCACTTGGAACTCAACTGCTATTACATGTATGATAATATTGCACTGTATTTATTATTGCAAATTAAAATAAAAGAAGAATTATGTTTATTCACATTGTTTTGTATTTTATTATAACTGTTGTGTTTTGTGTCAGTGCATATAAGATATTTGTATAATGCCCTGCAGAAAGGGTAGTCTTCATTATTATCTGAAATTGAGGTATTGACAATCGCAGACACCCACCCACTTAAAAGGTCTTGCATTTATCATAGCACGAGGGAGGAATGAAAATTCTCTTGGGGGTAGATGCTGTAAAAATCAACTTTATTTATTGCTTTATTGCTTTATTATTATTTTTATAGAAATTTAAAAAAAAAATAGGGGGAGGGGGCAGGCATGAAAATCTGGGAGGGTACGGTCTAACAGGGTACATCTAGAGGCACTCCAGGAAATATCTAGGCCTATAGTAATGCAGGCGTGGGGTTGGAAATCATAAGATAATGGTGTCATTGTTTCATATCGCCCACCCACCCGGACCATAGTAAATGGTAGCCCACTAACATTGCAGTGAAAACGTAAGAACCGCATCTTTTGTTTATCAAAATATTGGATTCCCATATACCCATCCCTAAACCAAAATACTCGAATCTTACGGTTAACACGAAAAAAGTCCAGGTTATTTAAGTTTTAACACAGACATACATGCAGTAAACATTGATGAATCTATAAAGTACAATAGAATAGGCAGAGCTCATAAAATAAGTTGTGTTAAATTGTTTTCAACGTGTACTTCAAGGGTCAAGCGTTTCCTCTTTCACGTTGTTCTATCGGGGAAAGATGTGGTGGGGAACATTAGCTGCGACATAATATGCACTGTACAGAGGACATTTTGTACCCAAGCATATACACTAAACTGGTTAACTACTGAAATATTTAACTATTGAGTATGTGAAAGCAGTAGCAAATCCAGTATTTCTCTGAAACAGTGCGTGTGCATCAAATAGTGAGCGAACCACGATCAATCTGACACCCCGCGAGCCCAGGACCTGGAAGAAAGATCAAACAGTATACGAAAGGTGGTGCGGGTTGCCCCCCCCCCACCCCCACCCCAGGAACCGCATCTCTCCTCGTATCTCCCATTGAGATGTACACCATAATACTGTGAGACCGTTATGACTAAACACAAAAAGTGATCTTTCCATGCGCAATATTCACCCCCAACCGGTTGCGTTATGTTCATCAAGTCCCATTCATACATGTACAACGCTCTTTCTCCACAGCGTTCTCACCTATAAACCCACCACGCACTAACTTCATACAAACCAAACCAGCCCCTCCCCTTCCCAACCTCATCCCATCAAGATTAATAAACTCACCCCTTCACCAAGAAAAAAAAACCCTCAAGAACGCTAATCACCAGCGTGACATGACGAACGACTTCCGGCAAAGTAGCAAACGCGATACGTACACGTCGTCGTCGTCTTCCGAACGGTCGTCGCGGCAAAACATTCCAAACAGCTACGATCATCATCATCATCATCATCATCATCATCATCATCAAAGCGGGCGCAGCGGCTGCGCAATTAATGCACTTCCGGGACGGGCGAGCCAATTGGCCCGATCGTTCGGCGCGGCTCTGATGCCAATTCCCCGCCATCATATTTCATAAGCTACACTCGTTGGCACTCAACAGGTGCTCGCCCCGCGCGGCGCATCCATCAGTCGCGTGCCCGGCGCGATCACCCACGCGGGTCGCATTCCGGCCCGGCCGCGACCAGCAACTGCACTTTCTTCTTAAAAGCCGGCGGGTCCCGCGTGGTGGGCGCCTTGATTTGGACGGTGAACGTTCGCCGCCCGCTTCTTCTTAGGTCTGAATGACGCTGCTGCTGCTGCCGCTCCGTGGTGGTGGGGACGGGGGTTGGTGGCGGGGACGGGGGTGTTCGAGGGTTGCAGGGCCCGGAGGGTGGCGTTAGGGAGGCTGCGGTGCCGTGCTGATAACGGTGGGGCGGGTGAGGAAGGGTGAGAGTGAGGGGTGGGGGTATGTATGACTAACCCCGCCTCTCAACTTCCGTTATTGAGTCTCCACATTAGCGATAGAGCCCCATTACCGAGGCGCCGGTGCCCGAGCTCCGATGGGGGCTTGATGATGATGGCAAATCGATAAGTGATTCAAGGTTCTCACAGAAGACGGGGGTGATTTGTGATTTGGCGGGGTGGGGGCCGTGATTGGGCTTGGTAGGCGAGGGGTTTGAGAAGGTGGGTGGGTGGGGGTGGGTGGGCTGGGAATAAGTCATGTCAATTTTCAGTGATAATCCTACTTTGAGCTAATGGTGGGCATTAGATCAATGTCATTACTACATATGGATCCGGGAATAAAACCAAAGCCAATGTCATGTGATGGATATTTGTCCGCTCTGATTTTCCTACGTGCATAATCATAATGGTTGAACATTTGATTTTCTTTTTTAAATTTTGAAGCATCATGTGATGAGAAGGTTGAAAGAATCTTGTGGCAACAATATGAAAGCTCCCATTAGCAGTCAACCCAATCCTAACAATATGGGAACGTCATTTTTTAACACGGCAAACACCTTTTCGTACTCCTTTCTTGTTGTGTTGTTTGCCTATATCAGTTTATGCAGCTCACTTGACTGTCCTGAGTTGGTAAACGTTTCAAGTGAATCGCTGAATCACATGGTTTACATCTAGGATTGTCTTCAAGTTTCTTCTGCTCAAATGAAATATATCAAATCCAGCATGCTTTCTTTTCGCGGTATTCATGACGACTTTAGTGTTTAGAGCAGCCACCTTTTATATTACTACTACTACTATCAATCAAATAATCACATAATGCAAACTTTACAAAGCCATAACGCGCTTTCAAGCCTCACGTCCTAATTCACCAGTAAAGACACCCCCCGCCAATTCCTCAATCCTTAGCCGCTTGGTGGTACTTTGCATGTAAATATGGATTATGTTATTTCATGTATATTTTTTTTATTTGCTATCTCATAAATTAAATCATTGTAATGTAAACTCTTCTATCAAAAGGCTCTCGATAAAAAAATAATACAACACGGTACACTACACTACCCTACACTACACTACAATACAATACAATACAACACAACACAATACCCCTCCAACCCTTCTCACTATTTAACAACAAAATGTTGCTTTGATAGCGCGGATCTATAGTATTCACACCGTCTTGACACTTCCACCTCGGCATCCACCACTGTACCACAAACTAGACCCTACCTTACAATTGACGAATTGAAATCGGTAATCAATGATCTTGTAACATCTAAGCTAGACCAAAACAACAGTCTTCTGATGGGTGTTGCTGAAAACAAAATTTCCAGACTACAAAAAATTCAAAACACGTCCGCAGAAATCATATTTCAAAAGAATAAAACATGGCAATGTAACTGCTATTCTGAAAGAATTACATTGGCTTCCAGTAAAAAATAGAATGGTTCTCAAAATTCGTTTTTAACATGCAAAAGAATTTAATGGAAAGGCTCCATCTATCTTTCTGACGTCCTTGTAAAACAAAAACCAGCCATCGTCTTTGTTCAAATAGTGACCACCTACTCCTCCATGTACCTAAATCAAACTTAAAGAGCTTCGTGGATGCTGCCTTT
>CM032668.1:10784599-10893748 GCA_019095985.1 Streblospio benedicti
CGACAAGGTGCCACATTGCAGACTGATGAACAAACTACGGCTGTATGGGACTCATGGCGACATACGCCGGTAGATAGATGGCTTCCTCTCTCACAGGACACAGCAGGCCATAGTTGATGGGGCTTACTCAAGTTATGGAGATGTAAACTCTGGGGTACCCCGGGGAACTGTAATGGGTCACTGTTGTTCCTACTTTTTATCAATAATATGCCATCGGTCGTTGATCCAGGAAGACACGTGAGATTATTTGCAGATGAGTGTGTGATCTACGGTAACATAAGGAACATGGATGATCAAGTTTAGTGCCAGAGGGACCTAGGTGAACTGTCCAAGTGGGGCTAGCTCTGGGGAATGAAGTTTAATACCACTAAGCGTCACATAATGACTGTCACCAAACGTGCACCCCCCTCATCAAATTCTACCAGCTGGATGGTAAAGTGCTAAGCCATGTATACTCTGCTACTTATTGGGCATCCTGATTCAGAACAGCAACATATTAGAAACACTGTCATCAAGTGCAACAGTAGACATGTGCAGTATGGAACTCCCATTACAGGACAGATAAAGAAACAACACTGCAGAAAGTTCAGAACAGAGTGATTCGCTGGGTGTGCGGAAAGACCTAGGTGTTAGACCGCAAAATATAACCAACGGAAAATATAACCAGTTATGATTTGCGTTAACGCAAAATATAACTACAGCCCCAAAAATGACCCTGGTGACGCAAAATATAACCACTGACGCAAAACATAACCAAGGTGTAGCCAGTCACAATTCCAATCTCGCCAAATGATGAGTTAATTCATTTTTTGAGTTAACCTTTTTCATATGATCAACATCAACTTGTTAAATCAGGCTGCCCCCATCCAGAACTATGAAACTGTAAATGTAAATGTTTGGTTTCTGGTCTTCCCCGCAGGATCAGACGACTCTACATCTACACAAGGTGATTGGCATCCTTGTCACACTATATTTTTCTCAACCCCTCGAAAGCATTCAGCACAATTGTTACAGTAGCACAGATGTGCTAATCACTAACACTTGCGTTCATTCGCCTGACCTGTACCTATTTAACATGTAGGTACCACGGAATAGTGTGCAACCTGTTAGAGGTAAGTTTGCTCAATACTTACCACCAGACCCGACTACTCATTTTTACAGTTTACATGGCACATACTCATACAGCAGAGGGTAGACTCGAGTGCATAATGCCTAAAATTGGGTTAAAATATGTAAGTTTAATGCTGCATTTGTGTGGGTTGTGTGAGTAAAATATTGGCAACATACATGTAGAATGTGAAGCCTTTGCATATGCAGACATCTTGTTTGATCTTAGGGTGTCTTGTGGTCAAACGTGGTGTGCACATTTGTGGTTTTCAATGTGATGAGAACCAGGAATACCTGTAGCCCTAATTGAGCTTAGTATATAACAACTGTAACCACTGAGTACTCCGTCTGCGGTTTAAGATGCGGCACCTCCCTGGCCGTATTACCTCTCTATAGCATTCATTGCTTTTCTATTTATGGTAGCGCATGTCAATTTATGTATCAAGACCTAGGGCGCTGTCTGTTTTTATAGTACATTCTAAAGAATATACCATGGCAGCTGGTGGCGTGAAATGGGAGGGAAACACGTGACATTTAGTGAGAAGCAGCTGGTGAGAAGTGTACACTAAGTGCGTGAGCATAGGCACTCTTTATTGGACACTTGGCATTAGCTCAAGTTACAATATCTTGCACTGGAATCATTCTTCGCGGCCCTTACTGGACTCCTAGTATTAGATGCAGTTCAGTAGTATAGAAAATAAACACTATGTGTGCTATAAGTAAAATCATCAGCAGTATATAAGTGCATTGTTCTTTTGTTTTGAAGGTTTCTATGGAAGGTATCTTTTAGTATTGAATAATAAATCAATCTCCACTAGTGCTTAAATATTCTATATTGTTATAAATTTCTCAGAAATTGGCATATATAGGTGGGTAACTTTTTAAAAGCAAAATGTATTTTGTGGGTTACTTTTTTTCAAAAATAGGTATAATGGTCCATTCTCAACCTGTCAGAAATATATCCGCACCCACGTCCACACACCCCATGCTAGACCGAAAAAACATAACCAGCTGCAAAACATCACTAGATCAAAAGTGTTCAAAGAACACGACGTCGCTAGAACAACACTGACTTATGGCCGCTAGCTTGTCTGGAGACACACATACACACATACATAGATGCATACATACATAGTTACAAACGAATGAAACGCAATGCGACGCAATTAACAAAAAGGCAACATAACAGACAATAAAGAGTAACTGACCATGTAAAATGTTTAACAAGGTATATATGATCAGTGTCACATGCTTCAATAATGGTGTTCTGGAAATGCTGTGCTCTCTGAGCACTTTCCATTTAGTTAGCAAAGGGGCAAATATCAAAGTAGGTGATGGTCATCACTTGCATTAATATTGCATCGCATTGGAAGTCATATTTCAAATGGTATTGAAATGACTATGTCAAATGCTGAAATTGATGACAAATGACCTTATGGAAGGAACTCTTTCATTAGCAAAGTGCCAAAATTGGACACTGATGATGATCCCCACGCATATAAACAGTGTATCAACTTTGGAGCTAATGGTTGAAGCTGTATTGAAACTAATGAAGACAATGGCAAAAAATGACCTAAAATGGTCTTGTAGAAGTTATACTTAAATTGGCAAAGTGCCAAAATTGAACAGAGTTAATTTTCAGTAGGCATGCAAGCATTGTACCAAGTTTTAATGCTTTTTCACGAGCATCAGCAAAGCTATTGCAGAAAATGTTGAAAATGGACCCAATATGGCACCATGAAAAGCACACTTTAATTGGCAAGGTGCCCAAAATCAAATCACTCTGGTGTCGCCTCATAACAAATAGTTGTGTAAAGTCTGAACAAAATCGGGTCAACCGTAAAATCTATAGCTTGTCCGGAGGCAAACATACATACATACTAACATAGATACATACATACATAGTTACAAACGAACAAAACACAATGCTTTCGCTTCAGCTGCTGAAGTGACGCAACCAGTTATGTTTTGCATTAACGCAAAACGTAACCACACGCCCGAAAATGGACCCGGTGACGCAAAATATAACCACTGGCGCAAAATATAACCACAGCAAATGTAACAACAACCTCAACACGAAATGACATGCTGCTTAGGTTACCATGGATCTGTCGGTTACAGTGGATCTGTAGCTTCCTGTCATCAAGGATTAATTATTATTATGAATTATTATACTCATGGGGTGGCTGTCAATGGCTGAAAATCAGACATTCAGGCTGTCACCTCTGTTGTTCCACAGGGCACTGTCCTGGGCCACTGCCCTTCTTGGTATATATCAATGATATAGAGAAAAATTTGCATTAAAAAATTAGGCGATTCGCAGAAGACAGTGCAATTTATAGGGAGATACAAACCGCAAAAGATTCCCACATACTGCAAGAAGATTTGTTTAAATTACAAAATTGGGCAGATACATGGCAAATGAGTTTCAATGTGAAAAAATACAAGACTCTTAGAATAAAAAGAAAAACCACGCATAACTACAAGTACCTAATGCCTACCCCCACCAAGGCGTCTACTGGCATACAAGTTTCAGATTAAAAGATTCACTCAGCCCATAACTAACTTACCATTAATCCAACAAATAGAAACTTTTCAGCTCTAGATGAAATAACATCTGATACATATTTGGGTGTGATCCTTGATAGCAGGTTGTCCTTCAATGAGCACATTGATGCCATCAGGAAGGGCTAAAAATTATTGACCCTTTGTCGTCGAAATTTGCATCTGTGCAGTCCACAGATAAATGAAAATGCATATAAGTCCATTATACGTCCCCATTTAGAATATGCTTCACCTGCGTGGAACCCTCACACGTCGCTGAACATCAGCAAATTAGAGGCTGTCCAGCGGAGAGCAGCTCGCTTTGTGATGAATGACTATAACTATGGACCAAACTCAAACTTGAGTGATAGCATTACTACAAAACTCAAGTGGCTGCCGTTGCAGCACAGAAGAGCAATGTATAATCCGTCTATGTTTTATAAGATTAAAAATATCATTGTCAATATTTCCTTCCCATCCACTGTACAGTTGTCATACAGATCCGATGTAAGATACAATAGGGTTAAACTTCTCCACTCCGACGCATACAAATATAGTTTCTTTTGTAGCACCATTCGTATATGGAATATGCTTCCTATACAAATATTACATTATTACATTACATGCAGGATTCATAGAATTTTTCAAAGCTAAGTCATTAATATGGATGACCCCTTTGCATTGGGAAAAAGTATGTAATACCTGCACTCTGGTGTAGTATTCATTAGAAATGCTGTTCTTGTTGCTTTTTTGTTATTGACGTTTTTCTAATTCATTGCAATTGTTTTTTATCATTGCACTTGTTTATTATTTATTCATGTACATGGTATGTCACAAATGCACAAAATTTCATGTACGGCCATCGGCCCTTTCGGATATAAAGATTGAAGATTGAAGATTGAAGACAATATTTGACATAATTACACAACGCACCTAGCCAAAAGCCCATGTATACAGGCAATTCAAGTCGATACTTACACACCGAAAAAGAACATTTCTATTAAGACCACCCAACGGCTGGCCTCATGTTGTAATGAAGATGTGGTCTCTTTACAGAGGTTCAAACATATTGAACAGCGTTTGTATAATATCTCCGTGAAGTGTCACAGTTTTGCTATTTAGATACTTGAACTCTAACGCTTACAAACTCTCTGGCAGTTTAATAATGATGTGCGCGTTTTATTTACGATGTTATGGCGAGACATCTTGACATATTTTTTTTTGGATTAAAAACTGCGTACATGTATGTGTTACAATCAAGGCAGAAGGTGAGGGTTCTTGTTTTTGATATCTACAGACATTCAGAAAAAATCCCCATCAGTCTGCCCTGGGCGAATTGTTTTACAGCCGCTTGAATCTTTTGGATCAGAGTGAAATACATTTTATGGTATATCTTAACATGTAAAATAAACTTATTTTTATTTTGTTTGGATGGTGCAACATAGTGTACTTCAGCTTAAAGTCAATATTCATAAGAATCTGCCAACTGACATTCAAATAAGAGAACGTTTTGTCGAATATAATTACCCAAGTTTGAATTAGAAGTCAAATTCATCACATCCAATTCACCAGAAATAAATTGGGTTTAATATAAAGAAAATTTACTAAAGAACATTAGATGGCCGCCAAGATGGCCTCCAAATCACTATTTCATATATTATCATTTACTAGATTTGATTTTCCGGTATTGATGAAGCAATAGAATATTATATTTACAGAGCCATGTAACACTCTTGTTTATTCTGTTTATTTGAACGCCAGAATTGATGATCAGTACATGGGATCAATCAAATCAAGCAAACAAATTTTGAATTTATTTGAATAGGCCCTAAATTGAATGACTTTGATGGTGTAGTCTGACTGCCAAATGTATTTGGTAAATGGGGCCTCTAAGCATTCGACAATCTGGGTCTGACCCGTAGCCAGACATGCTAAATTATTTAACACACCTGTGTTCCAGGTCTGCATTAGTCTTCCATTGCCTTTCTCTCTCTATTCCATAAGCTTTCTTACTTTACTAATTCAGCCTGAGCTGTGCACTAAAGACCTATTCACTGCCTTTCAAACGCACATTATCGATATCTGGATAACTTATTTCTCTAGAAAGCTGTCTTAGCTGACATCATCAGTGGGTTTCACACAACACATACATTGATCACAGCTCTGTAATTTCACCTCAGGTGATTTATAGTGCTAGAGGATGCTGCCCACATCTCAGAGCCACGAATCATTGTACTATGCACACAGGTGGAATAAACTCTGCCCCTTGATGGCAAAGGTTGGTGAGTACTAGCAGAAACGCACGTTATGTGCCCTAAGCAGTCTTGAATATAACAGTTGCATGCGCATGTCAAGTCACTCAGCACGACTTCCGATGCCGAAAATCGGGTATTAGCGGGTATTAGCGTAAGGACTGAATTTCGCTATTTCGCCGAACAAAATTCCAGTGGAGGAATTCGTAGTGGCCGCTGAGAAAGCATGTGGACTATTGACTGATTTCAGTGAAAAAGACCAGATGAGAGCAGAAATTACGAGTTTCTTGAAGAAAGTTCGACCTCCCCCATCCAATATATCCAAGAGTGAGAGAAGAGCATTAATAGAGCTCAGAAAATGTTGTGAGATTACGATTTTACCAGCGGATAAGGGCAAGGCTACTGTGGTAATGAATGTGTCTGACTATGAGGATAAGGTTACTGAAATGTTAAGTGACGCTAGGACATATGAAAAATTAAAAAAAGACCCCACCCAATCTTACAAAAAGAAACTCATAGCTATTTTAACACGATTCAAAGAAGAAGATAAAATTACAGAAACTCAATATAGACATTTATATCCTACATCAGAGACCGTCCCCAGAATGTACTGCACTCCAAAGATCCACAAAGAAGGAAACCCACTACGTCCTATAGTTGATTACACTGGTTCGATAGGATACAACAGCTCAAGAGCCTTAGCGGATCTTCTAGGCCCAATGGTAGGACTGACACAACACCATGTGAAGAACTCTAAAGACTTGGCCAAAACGATGAGTACAATAATGATTCAGGATGATGAAGTGTTTGCTTCCCACGATGTAGTGTCGCTATTTACAAACACGCCCATAGACCGAGCATTAGACATCATCCGCGACAGACTCTGTAAGGATACAACATTGAAAAAAAGAACACGTTTGACACCAAATGATGTTATGGAACTATGCGAGTTCATTTTGACCACCACATATTTTCAGTTCAGGGGCACTATCTACCAACAAAAGTTTGGCACAGCTATGGGCAGTCCAGTGTCACCCATTGTCGCGAACCTGTTTATGGAGTGGCTGGAACAAGAAGCAATTGCCACTTCACCAATCACATGCAGACCGCAGTTGTGGAAAAGATACGTAGACGATGTATTGAAAAAGATTAAAGAAGGGGAAACACAGAACTTGACTGACCATCTCAATACAGTAGATACCACAGGAAGCATCAAGTTCACTCATGAAGAGGAGAAAGATGGCACCATTCCGTTCCTAGACACTTTGATAGTGAGGAAAGCAGACAATACTGTGAAGCTACTTGTATATAGGAAAAAAGACCCACACAGACCAGTACCTACATTTCTCGTCTCACCACCCATTGCAACACGAGCTAGGTGTGATCCGGACTCTACTCGACAGGTGCAATGACATAGTGACAGAGACAGGAGATAGACAGAAAGAGGAAGAACATATAGTAGGGGCTCTAACTAAATGTGGCTACCCAAGATGGTCTTTTGAAAAAGTGAAAGCACAGATAGAAAAGAAGAAGGAAGGAGGAAAGGACAAGAGAAAGAAAAAAGAATAAGGACTCAGCAGGCTCCAAAGGATTAGTCATCTTACCTTACGTAAAAGGGGTAACAGAGGGTATTTCACGGATCCTCAATAAGGACCAAGTGTCTACAGCGATGAAGCCCCTACAGACCATCAGGAACATTCTCGTTCATCCTAAGGACAAACAGGATAAGCTAGAGAAATGTGAAGTGGTGTACAAAATTCCCTGTAAGTCTTGCAAGAGTGTGTATGTTGGGGAAACTGGCAGAAAACTGGGCACCCGTGTAAAAGAACACATGAAGGATGTGGAGCAGAACAGTGGGGGATCTTTCACCAGAGCAGCGAGGAAAGAATCCCTAACCCAAATCAGCAAGAGTGCGATCACAGACCATGCAAAACAGAACAATCATGAAATAGACTGGGAGGAAGTGAGTGTACTGGATAGGGAGGGGGATTGGAGAACAAGAACCATCAGGGAGGCGATAAAGATACGAGGACAGAAGCAGGTCATGAACCGAGACGCGGGGGCCTTTCAACTCTCTCACGTGTACGACCCGATTTTCGGCATCGGAAGTCGTGCTGAGTGACTTGACATGCGCAGAGACGTTTTGAAAATGGTGACAGGAGTTGCCGAAACTGTCAACAGTAAATATTATATTTGTGTTGTGTAAAGATGAACTAATAAATAATGTATATATGTGTATCACAACACGATGAACTCGTTCAAGGATCTTTGACAAATGTAGTCCAGGCCAAGTTTAAGAACCTGCCATGGTTTCTACCCACCTAGGTCTCGCCCATGGTCCAGACATTTGGTTTTACACATTTTAATACAGAGTCCTTTGGCTTCCATACCTGTCTTCCACTTTTTACGGCTCTTTAACAGACTTAATCATAATTACAAGGTTATCAGCGTGCTGCAGTCCCAAGACTAGAGGATTGGGTTATTATAGGTTCAATGTAACAATTTCCACCAATGAATGACAAGGAGTTCTATATTCATATCTGGAGATCTTCGCTGAAATGATTTGGGGTTTTATGACATAGAATTGTACTGGACAGCCATACAATATGGCCAAGGGTTAAGGTTTATGATGCAGCACACTTTTTCATTCCATGTAACTGTAGATTAGCTTGGAATTCTGCTAACGCTCTGATCTTGCCTCGGGTTTTCCTGCACAGGGCGCTGGAAGTTGCTTCTCATCGACCACTTCTAAAGTTTTCCTTTCAATTTAGTCACTACATTGAGAAAATAGGTCATAGTTTTACTTGAAAAAATTGGTAATGAATTTATGTATACACTCAATGTATGTAATTACGTTTGAGCTTGCTTTACATTGTGTGACTAAGAAAAACAGCAGTCATTCTACATAGAATGCAGTTCGGAGCTTTATCACAGAAGCAATACATATAGTTAATCAAAGCTGACATATATACTGCATTCACAAGGCAGTCACCAAGAACCTCATGATCAAAGAGGAACAACTTTGGAATATAACTAATATCCGCTGTCTTCAAAGACTTACAATACTTACAATAAACTATATTCTCTCGCGCTCTCTTCTATGCCAAGCAAGCTCCTACCCACTATATTGACATAGCTGAAGACACATCTCCCCTTTGACTATATCAAGTGGCCCAGACGGGACTCGAACTCGCGACCCAAAGGTTGTGAGACCAGAATGATACCATCATTCCAAGCAGCGGGCTGTTGCTGTCAATATAGTGGGTAGGAGCTTGCTTGCCATAGAAGAGAGCGAGAGAGAATGTAATTGTATCAATAAGCAAACATGGTAAAAACCCATTAGAAATCTTACAATAAACGCATATGGTAATAAACTACTGTACTTTGCACAGTTGCACACATTGACTTTACACTGTGGATCAGCCATCCATATTCATGTTGTGTACACTCTCCACCATACAATCTCATTACAATTTTCATGTCATTTTTCAAGTACCTGTAACTCATAACATACTACATAAATATACACACAGACATCCGATATTACCTATGTTGAGCTTTCTTGCTTTCCCTATTTAGACCGATTAGAGCATTACCTCTACTATTCTTTCAAAGCATAAGTATGTGATAAGATGACATATATTATAGTGCGGTTACAAGAGATCTGCTATAACAGATGACTCCCATTCAGTCCATTGCCACCTTTCCATACCACGGCTGACGTAAAGAATTTGTAAGGATCTTCAACCAAAGATTCAAAGGAAATGTCCGAAATTATCCAATCCAAAACAATATCCTAGTGCTTGATCTTGAACAACGTGGCCTGACTCGCAATGGTTCAGAGCTATCACCAACTGTAGTTGCTGAAGGTGTTTTCTTGACACCACCTGATCTATTATCGGTTATCATATGTGGATGTGGAAAGACTGGATGGGTAATTTTGTACACGTATTGAGATGTTTTACAGTGACTATGCAAGTTATCTTGAAATGCATCACACTTAGATTAGCTTTTAGTGCTTTTATTGGATTCCTCGACCATAAAACCCCACTGGAAGACATAAGTATAATCTTTCTACGTTATATATAGGGGAGTTAGGCCCATTTATGTATTCTGGTGGCCATCTTGGTGGCCATCTTGAATAACTAGAAATGCTACAGGGTGCAAAATGTCCATCCGGTCAATTCATGCTACCAAGAAACCCTACTATCAAGATCAAATGACACAAAAACTATAACTGACAAAAAAGGGGTAGGCTAAAAATCACTGTTTGGCAACTTGACTAGATCAAATTGTCTCACTCTCGAGCTGAACCAAGTCTTCTTAATACATAACATTATTCCCGAAATACCATACAGGCAAACATGACTATCAACTAGGAAAAAAGCGCTTTGTTAAAAAAGCTTACCCTTATGATGGTGGAACAAAGGTAGATATTATATGGACATTATCCATTTCTGATAATATTATCACAGACCTTACAATGATTCATTGTAAGGTCTGTGATATTATTATCTTAACAAAGAAACATACTTGAGTTTAGTTGTAAATTTTATATACAAAAACAAAACAAGCAAACAAACAAAATAAAACAAAAACATTATACTTGCAGGATTCTGTAATTTTGATCACGAGAAAGCTAGTTATTGAAATTCAAGGCAAAATGGGGTTTGAAACCAAATTAGCATGTTTTTGCCCCATATCTTTGCGTGTCAAGAATCCATAAACAACAATCCTGTACAATCCTGTGAAAGTCTCGAGTCACATTCACAAAAAAGTTCGATAACATAGAAATGAAACAAGAGATCGTGAAGCATCCTAGATAATCTTTCAATAATCATTATCTTCTTGGGAAAAACACATTAGAAAATTATCTACTAGGGTTTATCAGTAATTAATCAAATATTGATATGAAGTAAAAAGCTTACTTCGAAGTTAACACATGTGCATGTCCGTGTTTCAGATGACACATGATAAAGTTATGCGAAACAAGCTCAAGAAGGAACAGGTGAAACTGTTAATTTGAATCAGACATGAAAAAAATTGCTGATTAGTATAGCAATTAATTTACATATTACTCTCACACATTACTACCATCCACATCAAATCAAAATCAAAATCTTGTAGAGGTACAACAGAACAAAATCAAAATCAAAATCAAAATCAAAATCTTGTAGAGGTACAACAGAACATATATAACGGCCAAGCACAACTAAATTTTACATGGGCCATTTTTAATTCTAAGTGCTGGCATTTATTGTTTTTTTACCTAACAGAATGTATGGGTCTAGTCGTGGTGAAAAGTTGAAGAATTTACGTGAGTGATTACTAAAAGTACTGTGTACAAAGTCCAACTGGCAAACAACCAGCTTGATATTTTACTTCTTTTAATTTCTTCAATGAAACAACACTCGGTGATTTAGGATATAAAACGTGCACATTTATGATAGTAAAAAGATGTATGCAATAAACTTTACAGTCCCTTAGTCACATATCTTTCCCATTAATCACAATTAACAAGTTAAATTCACCACAAATAAGTGATATGCACGTGCAAAAAACCGAATGTCAAGTTTGTAAGAATATCAAAACATCATTATGTCTATACACTCACTACTTTGTTTCAACAGGTTTCGGAACATTTACAATGCGCGTTGGTCACAATCAGATGGCATTTTATATTAAATTTTTGTTACTTGCAAATTTTGTGTTCCAAGACATATTTATTTGTACTGTTTTTCATCACAGAATAACAGCAGTACATCGTATTATATAACAGTCAGAAACCCATTGGTTTCTTCTTGTGTTATGTTTTTTTCAGGCGCGTTTTAATGATTCAAAAATCCAAGGAAAAACATTAATTCTTAAGATGTTTTATCGAAGACATCATATTTAAAAAAATATGTATTTATGCATTCAGATTGAATCTTTGAACATTTGCTGTAAGTCCTTTTTAACTACTAAAATCCTTTAATTTGCAGTTTCTTTTGTCCGAATACAGTAAGAATAGCCAAAGTTGACCCCAAAAAGGGACCATTGTGGTCCATATGAAGTAGGTGCAGGAAGGTTACCATTTTCAACTGACAAACCAAACATGACCATCCTAGCTCAAACGATGTGTGGGGTAACAGTGAAGAAGTCGATCAAATAGTGGTCCGGAGTCGACCCAAATATGGCCCATTTGGGTCCAAGTGGAATATGCTCCAAAAGTCGCCATTTTCAACTGACAAACCCAAATTGAGCATCCTAGGTCAAAAGATATTACTTGGAGAGTGGTAACAGTAAGAAATCAACCAAATAATGGATCAGAATGGAGCCAAATAGGGACCAATTTGGTTGGTGTGTAATAGGCTACAAGAAATTACTATTTTCAACTGGCAAACCAAAATTCGACATCCCAGGTCAAACGATATGACAGTAAGAAATGGACCAAATAATGACAAGAAATGGACCCAAATATGGACCGTTTGGGCCCATGTGAGATAGGGCTCTTGTGGTCACCATATCCAACGGACATGCCAAATTTGAGCATCCTAGCTCAAACGATGCAATCTGTAGAAGGGTGACAAACCGGATGGACCGAGCGACGGTCAGTCGTTCGGTTAGAAGCAATTAATGGAGTCTTAGCCAGTGTTAAACACTGGAATTACACTACAAATACTGATAAATAAATAAGATTATCAAGAGCTGCAATGGCTATTATGAAAAAAAAGTGATTAAGCAAAATCTGAAGAGCGAGGAGGCAAGTGAAGCAAAGCCTAAAGCTTGGAGCGACCGCCTCCTCTGCCACAGCCTCGCTACGGGCCTGTATGAGTTGGCTTAACAGTGGCTGCTATTCCTACACCAATATTTACAGATTCTGGTGATATGCCGGTTGTAAAGATTAAATCTGTTCACAAGAATAAGTTGGGCGTGGATGTATCAGCACGCAGTTGCACTGCGCTAGATGCTGTAGTGATAGACGGGATGGACTGTTCAATGGCCATCCAAGGGAAACGTAGCTGATTTCGTATCGAATAGTATAGAATATATGATTAAGAAACTAGTGTCAAGTTCTGTGTTTTTGGATTTTGATCGAAATTATGATTATAGTACAAAGTCGACCAGAAGAGCAGAGCGTGGAAAAGTGGCAACATGAGTGTACAAACTGACCAGGCAAACATCTCTACCAATTTTACCAACATTCCTCTCTAACAAAGACAACAGAAAGCAGATCATTGACATCATATGTACTGATGTCATTGACACTATTAAGAAACACAAATTAAACATTACCTGCTCCACCATAAGTAATATGGATGATAAAATGCTCTTGTTGCTCTGGACAAACGTGTGGTTCAAATAGATGTAGCTCTTCATCAGCAAATCGAACATGCAGTTGTCAAGAAAAGCGAAATGTATGTTGTAACCAATATACTTTAAGAACGTTGTCACAGATTTTGATGATAGTGACGATAGTGAGGAAGAAAATGTTGCTTATGAGAATATTAGTATGTCTACTACTAATATTATTATGTTTATTGTCATTCTGACAAATATTGCCAATTTGTAATGAAGTATGTGGTTATGGCTATGAATTGTACGATTTATAATAACATGTTTTCTGCATATGCGAAATATGAATATCATTAAACTTATTTTGAGAGTTCTACAATGTAAAACAGATCCAATATATGAAATAGTCATGCATTCAACTGTCAAATTCTGACAATCTCCAAATTACATGTACACCTTTTCAGGTAAATCCAAGATGACAGCAACCGTAAAACTGTTCTCAGGATTCTAAAACATAAAGCCATTTATGTATCACAAAACATCATACAGTTTAAAAAGAAGGGCAGTTGAATTTGGACAAGCGGTTTCAGAATTATGGCAATTCACGTAAATCCAAGATGGCCACCATTTTATTGCCGGAAATCTCAAAACGATCAAGAAATGTAATAGAATGCTTCGCACACCCCAAAAGGTCTACTGTATTTCTACCAGACTATGTGTTTTGGTGTAATCGCAATATTTTCCATTTTGTATTTGTTTGTAGAGGTCAAAGGTTGAAAATAGTTTTAGCCAAAACACAGACTTCAAGATATCTGATTCTGACATGTCCAACGTTCTGCATGATTTCAAAGGTGGTGGGGGGGGGTAGGCGAGGGAAGAGGGCTATGGGCACATTTGCATTAGGCGTAATGCATGTATGATACAATCAAATTAAACACATTTTCAAGCATTTGTATTTTATTGATTCAGAATCATATTCGTCCATCGGTCATCAATGGTGACACATGTAGACACAGGCTTCCATATGTACCCCTCTCTTCTCGAGATGCTGGGTCCCATGAGCAGAGACCTACTTTAATTGTACGCAAATATGTCTGATTTTATAGTACTATTTAAAATACTAACTCAACACTTGGTGCTCGCTGTGTGCAAGTAACAGCTAGTTAGATACTACTTGAATATACTGGCTGCAAGCTGCACGCTGCAAGGTGCTCTCGCGGGTCACACGTCGCCCCCCGAATTCCATACTTTTGGATCACCCCCACAACTAAAGACTGACTCGGACACTCCTCGTGATACCTTGTACAAACAATGATCCAGACTTAGTTATTTGAATTTTATTGCTTTATCAATTGAACCACGTGATCAACTCCAGGTAGAAAAGGGCCGCCCTGGCCACGAGACGGCGGATTGTCCCACACCTCGCACAAGCAGACATCATGACGGGTCCGATTGCGCATCACTGGACCGGACAGGACCTCAGTGCAGACATCCAGGTACCATCAAGTGTTATTTAGCATGAGTAATCAGTGTCTGTGCTACCACCAAATCTCAGTGGCCGACTTTGCATCCAGGGTTCATAAAATTGTTGGTGGCCAATTTAATGTTTGCTTTTTAACTGCAGTATTTAGTATTTGCCTATTCGTATCTTTAAGAAGAATAAGTTGATGATTGAAATTTCTGCCAGATCGTAAACAATGTGTAGTATTTATGGATATATAATTATCTAAGATAACTTATAATTATAGATGTTTTTAAACGTAAATGATTACGTAATGATTTATACACTACCACGTCATATTTTAACGTACACGTTCTAACAAACATGGATATATGTATGACTATACGTTCAAACCAACTGCCTAACAAATATAAAACAGTTAGAGGGAACGCTGAAAAGATAGAAAACTTATTAAATCATTAAAATGCTAGATGGGCAGCTGTTGTTGCCATGTAATAACCAAAAAGTATAAAATTAGTGGGGGAGTATTTTTCCTATTCCTTGCCTATGTGTCAATCTCATCCTACAATAATGCACAAACACAATATATAAAGAAGTAGTTCGGAAAATTAGCTCTTTATACAAGGTTTTTGTATATAAATAATCCATCAATATCATAATAATTGTGGCAAACTACATTTATTTAGATTACGAGTATTATGGGTTTTTTCTTTCAAAGCGTCTTGACCATGGATGAGAAACAAATATGAATATGATTATTGATACTGTGTGTCCTGAAAATGTTCATATCAGCTGATATTTGTGAAGTTTTTCAGTCAGCGTTTGACAAAAAATAAACAAATAACATACCTACATGTATTGCTTATACAGATCAAATCGTTTTACATCCATCTTCTAAGTGTTTTAAATTAGGCTCTTTTTAATACCATAGTGCAGCATATCTTTGGACTACTACGGGCATGGACATTTACGTTGTCCTCGTGCCCTTTTCCCGCTCACAAGAGTTGAGAAAACATTTACAATACCAAAGAATATTCACTTCTCTTTCAGCGTTGCTTAGTCCAGTACCGTTCGCCCAACGTGTCTGAAAGCCAGCTGGCCACTATTCGCTCAAACCTGGTCAATGTCATCGATGACCATCAAGGCCAAAAACCCTATGAGATAGTTGCAGTTCTCAAAGCAAGACTCAATCAGGTGTTGGGCGACGATGCAAACTTCTGGCACGTGGAGGTGGAAACCGAGTACCCCGGTCTGATGTTCTACCACCTGGTCCGTTTCGTCAGCTTCTTGAAGCTGGCGTGCATGAAGTGCCAAGTTGGCAAATACACGGTGTGCAGTCCAAGTTTTCTATCATTAGTTTTATTATATACCCAATTTGAAATACAGGGGTGTTTGTTTGTTTGTAGTTGTTTTTGTTTTTTTTTGTTTTTTTGGGGTGTGTGGGGGTGGGGGGTGGGGGGTGGGGGTGGCGCACTGTCACTAACAATGGCTTTAAAAAATTTGGGGACCATGAAATCTTATATAGATTTCATACAAAATGATTGTAAAGCAAAGTAGCAAAACATGAGAGTGAATGTTCACTTAAAGGTATTACGAACACTGTGAAAATAAATTTGCATCTCAGATAATCTGAAAACCCCTTTTCTTTTCTAGGATTAACAAAAACAAAATAAGATTGTTGGTTACGCAAACTTACATATTTTGCTGAAAATACGCATTTGAATTGTATTGAAAGCATGAAATGTTTATAAGTATATAGTGGCATAGTTAGCCGGGTGGCGGGAGAGAACGAGCCGTTCATGGGGTACGCAGAGGACCAATCCACAGTGAAAACATGTATCACATCAGGACACTCATTTCCAATCACAATGGAACCAGACATGCGATACTGTCCTGATGTCAGGACACACCGCCCTCCCAAATAAAACTCCCAGTTTATGTTGCTCGCTACACTTTCTGCAATACGCCATTTTAGTACTTTAAAGAAACTAACTTCACGATAAGATTGTGCTGTTGTTGTTTTTTTGCTGCCCGAAGTGTTCATAATGTAATACTGCAAACCTCTGATCTCTCTAATGAGAACACTTAAGTGACAGCCCTATGAAGGATTCTATCGTTCAGTATTGAAAAAAAAAGTTTCATTAAAACAACTTTGTCGACTGCCTTCAGGTGGATGGTCTCAATGAACAGGTCGTCTCTTTATGAGCTTCATGGTGTTCTCTCCATGAAGGATTACCTTTTTAAAAATGTTCATCATGTTGGGACATAGATAATGTAATGAGTAATAATTTCATCTGTCACAACGCAAACTGGTCTTATAATTATTGAAAGGGTCTGGTCATATGTTTGCCACTATATGAGATGTTCTACCATAATCAAAGAGCGTTCATGAATCGATGTAGCATCCTTGCTGTAGGTGCGTGTGTGGCAGACGCCTCACGCGTGGAGCTACGAGCGCGGGTGGGAGTGCTGCGGCTCGGGTCGTCTGCTGAACGACGCCCAGGCAGCCAATGACAAGGCCCTGCTGACCCAGCTCCGCACCCAGAAGCACGTGGAAGACGGGAAGGCGCTGGAAGGGCCACAAGGCATCGCCCTTTCCCAACAGGTCACCTCCAATTACAAAAGAGCCATATATGCAAGCTAAGCATAGCGTGCATAATTAGATATTTAAAAAAACAAAAAACAACGTGACATTCTTTACTCTATTATTTAGCACGAGACAGCAAAGAAGGAAGATGTTTGAAATATAGTATCTCTGGAGACACTTCATAATTTTTCACAAATATACATGTGTATGTAGCAAGTTTTGTGCGGTCGACATTTTCATACTGTTTTCTATTGTTTTTTGAAGAGGCTCTTTTAATTATAATTATACAAATTTTTATGTATATGTACAGAACATACAATGCATTAAAATACTACGAATTGCAAAGTCTGTAACATTCCATATGTGATAACTTTACATTTTATATGTGATAGCTATAGATTTTATAAGTGATAACTAAAGGTTTTGGATACATTCAATACTGTAGCATCCTAGTGTAGTGTGTTTTATATGAGTACCTAAAGGGGGAATTATTAATAGATACTATTTGCCAAGCAAGTATTTGCCTATGTATTGTAAACTAATGAATAAATCATATTTTCTTTTTTTTTTGTTTTTTTTTGTTTTTTTTTTGTTTTTTTTTTATATCAATTCAGTGTTCATATGAGTAGATTAAGTAGTAAGCCGTTCAGATTTGCAAATAAACACCATGTCGTCACTTTTGAACCATGATCTTTACAGCTGATTAAAAATCTACATTAAAATGCGCGCATGCGCATAGTGAAAGAAAGCGGCCAAATATTGCCAGACATAATGACGATTGATACATGTACGTTTTTGCTAATTACACGATTTATTTTAAAGCTTCAAATAAATTCAACGCACCACTGAAATCGTTGTTAAAATCTGCACCCATATTGGACATCGTAGTTGGAACCGATAAAAGTATTTATCAAGGGCAGATCAAGGTTTTTGGAGAAAAAAAGGTGTGTGTGTGTGGGGGGGGGGGGGGGGGGGGGGGGGGGGGGTGGGGGAAGGGGGCATTGATTTTGTTCCTACAGGCTTATCATTAGACTTTTTTCTGGCCTCGGGGGCGCCCAGTGGACCTTCGTTTATATGTGCAAACATGAACTTCAACCACCCTAAATAGATATCAATAATGCAGGAGGCAAATGTATCAATGGATTATCAGAAGATATTGCAAAGGCGAAATACAAACTTCCCATTCCTCATTTCCGAGACTAGCCTTACTTTTATAGTGAACAATATTGTTTCAATCAAATCTCTGAACAAGTGATTTGATCTATATCTCCATGGACGATGTATTTTGCAATTTACGAAAGAAAGATATGACTAATAGAAACTTTCTTAACAATGATCATCACTTAGACACCAAATTGGAGGAGCCTGGCAATTTATTGGGATCAAGTTCAATAAAAGTTTTTCTTTCACCTAACTTTTTAAGGATTCGCTGCAAAGATCCGGAGTCATGATGTATTACGTACTTGGGACCAACTTACCGAACTTTTAAAACAAACCCATAATGCAAACTACACGAACATGCGGACAGTCAGAACATTTTTAATTACAATAATCATACCCAAGCAAGGACGTCGTACGGACGTTGCCATGGCACGCACAAGCCATTGAGTGCAAGAATAAGATTAAGAATAAGTTTATTAACCAATCACGGACCCTCACCCACGGTTAGCAAAATTACAAAGAATTTTTAATGGTTAGAAATAACAATAACATACAGTCACAGAATACAAGACATACAGTGCGTATTAGGGGTGGGGCGAAGCTTCGAACCTTCTTTCGTCTACCTATACCTTCGAAGGTAACTTTGACAACCGAACCTTTGGGGTGACGCTAATTTGCTTTTATTTTCGCCCATGCATAGTCAGAAAATCACTGTTACGGTTATCGATTTCATGGTAGAAACAACATTTATCGAGACTGGCATTATCTATTATTTGAAAATGAAACATGGCACCCTTAAGGTCAAGCGTTTGTTAGTAAATTGTTAAGTAATCAACTGACCAATACGTTATTTTAGTCTAGTGGCTGGGGATAGGTACTTGAGTTGTTACTGATAATTTAATAGGTACATGGTAAGTAGAGACTACAGTAACCAATAGCTGTAACTAGCGTTGCTGAGGAGAAAATTCATATGGGCATAACCACCTTCCCGGAGCTCTGGCAGCCATGGATGAGACCTACCCCCTGAAATCCTCTGTAGTCTAGCACTATTCTATTTGATACATGGCCGTCTTATAACCATGTGCACTAACTATTCAAAAATATTTAAATAAAATAACTGGTTTAACACCTATTGGGTATAAGCTTAATTTTTTTTACCATATCTATAATCAATAAATAATCGGAACCACGCCTGCTTTTTAGTTAATATCAACTTCCGGCAGCACCGGCGTATTCGGACCGAATTTTTCGCTGATTTTGTATTGATTTGGTGGTCTGAGACCTATATGAGGGAAATGATGAATATTACATTTTGCTTAGATATATATTTATGATGTCTGCAACATGTCCAACTCATGTTATGCCACTCAGAATTTTGTTTAAATATCCATCTCGCTAAGCTCAAACTGAGAAATTTAGACTGCGGCTGTTTCTGAGTGATATGATCACAGGTTTCAAAAATCTTTTCAAATGGTATTCTTGGCCTTGACAAAGACTAACAAATACTGTGAAACTAGAATATTTCGTGGCTATTAGATTTTGCGATTTCCATCTTTGAATGATTTTGTGACTTTAATTTTGCGATTTTGTTGCATCCTGGACCTACTTTACATAGGCCATGAATGTTTGCTGACTATTCAAGTTTTTTTGCCACAAAATTCGCAAATTAAATCATGCGCAAACATTTTTTTTTTTTTTTTTTTTTTTTTTTTTTACAGTAGCATTGTTTAGTTCGATTTTTGTCATATTGCTTGTTACAAACGGATTTGTTTATAACATACCTGGTAATGAAACAGGGCACTGTGTGCCTATATGCAAGAAGGGTGTCTATTTTCATGGGTTAATTTGCAGTTAGTGCCCTGGTGAGTGCAAAAAGGCTTTTTCGTGGTTTGTATCATGACAAGATGTGCAAGAAAAGATATAATAGCAAGCAGCCATGTTGAAATCCAAGATGATAAACAGAAATTTTACATGCAAAATTGATTTTATTTCACGATACATAAATGATTTGACTACAGTACTGTATACAGGCGTACTGTGTTTTAAATGTATAAATGAAAACATGTGGTTTTAAGTTTAGTAGAACAAGACACCCGGTATTAATTTTTGATAAATTTAACAATATAAAAATATACAGTACAACATACTTAAAAATTAAAATACTAAGAAAGTATCTAATTAACAATATATAGCGTGCCTTACTTTTATGAACGAATAGTTGTGAAATAATGTGGAGTTCACCAAATCCAATTAATATCTAAAGTGTTGAGCCCAGCGTCTTTAATTGACACAGTGTTAACGCTGGTGCAATAATGATTTCTGGAAGGCACACTGTCATTGGAAAATTGCCAAAACGGACACGGTGATTTTCACTCTATTTGTAAACAATGGTACATTGGGGCATTTTATGTCAAGTAGCATTGCAATTACCTGTGCTGCAGATAAAGCTAGAAATTGACCAAAAATAGCTTTTCGAGAGCACAATTCAACTGCTGAAGTGCTAAAAACGGACAACTGTAACTTTTATCGACATTAGAGGACTCTTTTCCCAAGTCAATAGGGCAATAGCATGCAGGCCTCTCTCAGTCAGGATTCATCTAGTGTCAATACTCAATAGATACACCCAAGTCAATTAATTCCAAAATATCTATGCCATTTTATAGTTATTTAAACTGTGTACAGTACAACATTTTTATTTGTATATCTCCAAATGGGAATCACTTCAGTGCCGCCTTATTATATCTATACCTAATAATCGTGTAGTTTGAACAAACTCCCTTTTTTGATTCTTCATTGTAAATTATACTTATACAACACTGGAGCGGCGCCTCTTCTTATCATACTTGGAATGAGTTGGTGATTGCAGCGAGCCAGCACGTTTTCTAAAGGGTGGCATTTGGAGTGCTTTTGCCTGCTCTTTTAGTGCATTCTTTTTCTTCCGGTGGCGAATGTACCTCACCCCGCAAATCGTGATCCAGGAGCTGATGATTATAACCACACTGATCACTGATAGTATAAATGCCCATATAAAACCCATGTCCTTGAACATTGAAATTTTCTCAACTTCATCCCCAGGCAGAAACCCATAATCAGAGTAATCGTCATCAAAATCAGTGCTATCATCTATATCTGGACATTGTCCTGTTTCCATTTTACATTGTTCCCCACCACAAGTAGCAGGACACGGTTTGGAACAGTTCCACCCATAGTAGCCATGCTGGCACTGATCACACCATCCTGTATCTCGAGCACATATGCGAGGTGGGTCACAATTATTGGAACAGTTTCCCGGACACCCAGAGCCATAGGTCCCCGCTGGGCAGTCCTCTTCACAAACCCCATCCAACTTTTCACACCGGAGGCAACCTGCTGGGCAAGGATAATCACAAGCAGTATGCCACCGTCCATTGGGGCATTCCTTGCATGGGTTAGGGCCCCAATCTCGTGGGCAGCTGCCATTCCAGCAAGAGACCTTCTCTGTACATTCGTTGTTTGCACAGTGCTTACACTGCGGGCAAGCCTGGTGGGTCAAATTTCCAACTTCATAACAATCAGCCTTGCAGTGACCATCCTTATCACATTCAGTGCAGAATCCCATATTTTCGTCACACGTTCCATTCTGCTCAGCTGAACAAATCAGCCAGCCATGCTGACCAAATGCAGGACATGCAGTGCCACAATCGTCACCAGTGAAACCTGGACCGCAAAAATCCAGGCACTCCCCATGTAGGTTGCACGCGTGGCCACCACAGTCACAACTCACTGTGCAGTTCTCACCAGACTGGTCCCATCGGCACGGCTTGTACACAGGAACATAGTCATTAGCACATGTGAACTGCGCTCCACCCGAAACACAATGTTGGCCATGGAAACAGCCAGATGCAGCTGTAAGGTTCCTCCCAGTGGAGCACAGGCATTTGGAACTTCCAGCTGGGTCATGGAAGAATGACGCGAATGATTTATTATATGATGTCCAGCAGAGTTGGCTACACTCTTTGGTGTCATTTATTGCCTCTTCATCGTGTTGATCTATTAACAGCGAGCGAAGCCAGCAGCCAAAGTACTCCATCTTGTCCATGGGTATCTTGTGGAGAGGAGGCCCTTCTGTCGTATCTTGTATAGATATAGTGGTCAAAGATTGTGCTGTAACCTGTTCAGTTGTAATATGTTTAGTAGTCATCTTTGCTGTGCTAACATGTTCTGTGGTAGCCTGTTCTGTGGTAACTTTTGCTGTGGTAAAATGCTCTGTGCTAACCTGTTCCATGCTAACCTGTTCTGTGCTAACATGTTCTGTGGTAGCCTGTTCTGTGGTAGCCTGTTCTGTGGTAATATGTTCTGTGACAACCTGTTCCGTGCTAACATGTTCTGTGGTAGCCTGTTCTGTGGTAATATGTTCTGTGACAACCTGTTCCGTGCTAACATGTTCTGTGGTAGCCTGTTCTGTGGTAGCCTGTTCTGTGGTAATATGTTCTGTGACAACCTGTTCCGTGGTAACATGTTCCATGGTAACATGTTCCGTGGTAGCCTGTTCTGTGGTAATATGTTCTGTGACAACCTGTTCCGTGGTAACATGTTCTGTGGTAGCTTGTTCTGTGGTAGTCTGTTCTGATTTACCCTGTTCCGTGGTTACTTTTGCTGTGGTAAACTGCTCCATGGTAACCTGTTCTGTAGCAAACTTTGTGGTAACTTTTTTCATGTTAACTTGCTCTGTAGCAGCCGCGCCTGTGACAATCTCTTGTTTTGTTGTAGCCACTTCTGCTATTGATTGTCCGTTTTGTGGCTCACTAGTTGTGTCATTATCCCCTGATTTTAATTGCAGACTGCCATTCTCTGTATTCTCTGCTGTTGTTTTATTCATATCAAAAGTTGTCTTATCAGTAGTGGGGTAATTTGTTTCATTCAAGCGCTCTGTTATCTGCGTCACACTTGGATGGATGTAAAGCACAACTAGCAGGACTATGAAGAGCTGAATTTCCATGATTTCGAAATTAAATGTGTAGCAAACTCTGGTATAGATCTAGCCCTCCAAGGTAATAATTAGTGGTGCATCCTGATGGGGCTGTAAAACATAAAAGTAGTTTTTATCTGACGAAAATATAAGTGAGTACCTTCATTTTGACACCTCAAACACTATATTGTTGGTTCATTAATAGCTGTGGTACGATTGTTTAAAAAAAAATACACGGGTGAGTGTGAAATGCTCTACCGTAGTAAATCTAGTCTAGATTCTACTACGTAGTACTAGAATCTAGACTACTTGCCAAGATTTTTTTTCTGATTCTGAGCTGTGGCAACGCACTCTCATTATAAACATTCTTCATCCATAAAAATAGCGCCCAGGAAATAACACCATACCTGAACAATCTTTTAGAAGATAATTAGAATACATTTATAGTGACAATGACATGTAATAGATCCAACCCAATGGCATTGGCAATGCAAAGTCCAGAAAGTACTGCTCAAAATGTAGTCATCGAAGCGAAGTATGCAAGCGTGACGTTCAACGTCAAGACGTCAAACAAAACTAAAATCAATAAATAGGGGTATAGATCTACTTAACTATACATGATAGTTTTATTCAACATGCCTTTATATGTCGAACGTACGTTGCAGTCACACGTACAGTCATACAAGGAGGGAACTGCGGAGGGTGGTGGTGAAGCAGGGAGGAGCATTTTATATGTTCCAGGTGTCATCAATTTCAACCCGAGCAGCAGCAGAAAGGGGGCGGGGGTATTGAGATGCACATTTAATGGTATGCACGTGTTTACCAGGGGTAGAAGTAGCTGGAGGGAGGGTTTTTAGAGGGGTAAAGCATTGCCACATACATGTAGTATGTGTATGGCTGTCACATATGACTGTGGGAGGAAGGTGATGGAGATGTATTTAATCTTTCCCAGAGCTGTATAGTGGCTGGAGCTGGTGTGAGGGATGGGGGACAAGGGTAAGAATGGGAAGGGAGGAGCATTTAATATGTTCCAAATCTCATCCGTTTCAACCAGACCAGCAAGAGGAAGGGGGTGCATTAATTATGGACCTGTTTAGATGGGGATGGGGATGAGCGAGTTGGGGAGAGTTTTGTAGGAATGTAGGGATAGGGGGATCTAGATTCATCCCCCATCCCAGCCTTCCCCAAAATATTTTTTTTTAAAACGCAAAAAATCACATTTAGATCTGGTATTGCCTGGTATAGGTACATTGACATGCTTCATACCTTGCTATGTGTTAAAAATCTGGATTTAGAAATGTAATTTTTACTGGATTTATAACATGAATTTGCAATAGTCTATTAGGCATCGACCATTTGATCTCAGGGGGGGGGGGGGCAGCAAAATATTGAAAAAAAAAATAATTGTCAAGTCACTCCTACAGTCACATCTTTGCAATATTAAAAAAAAATATTTGAGGCTCAGTAATCTAAGAAAAAAAGAATTAGATGTCAAATTTCATGAAAAAAATATTGAAGCTATGGTGAAAATAGCTGCCCCTGAGATCAAATGGTCGATGCCTTAATATCAACAGTTAGTAGTTGCAAAACTATACTCCAATAACCAATTGATCTGTGGTGAAGTTTGATATTATTTATTGTTGGATAACTATTACATGAACTGACAAATGTTTGTACATCATTATGAATGCCTGTCCATACAAACGATCGTCGAAACAATTCAAAGGTTCTGTGTACGCCTAAATGTTAACCTATGTATGTGTCGATTATGAACTGTATTGATAACTCTTTTTGTCAAGGTAGGGATAATTAACCACTAGTCTGATTGTGGACATGTCACGAGAGGGAGTAGTTGTTACATTATACAACATGGACGGATCGTGCATAACAGTATGTGTGTATTCCCTAAAATGACTAATTGAATCGTTGATTTGGTTGGAGGTTGTATGCCAAAGTCTAAATAATTTATGCGGTCCCGGTGTGGTTCATGTTTGTTCTGTCCTGTCGTGACTTCTTGCAGTGTGATGGCTTTGATTTTGTGTCCCAATAGACACCATTCACATGAGGAAAGTTGGTTGCCAAGTTAACCAATCATAGATCTGAACGCTGCACCTCATGCATATTATGATGCCTAATCCTGTCTAACTTGCCATTCAAGAGGGGGATTTGCGCCCGTTGCTATGAAGTCAACTTAGGATGGCACGTTGTCAAGGAGGCCAGTTAGACAGCCAATCACGAGCCAGTAATCAGCCACTTTCCAATTTAATCCATGCAAAAACACAACTGAAGCGCAGGCTTTAACATCATGTATGCATGGATTATGCTTACAGTATTCTCCGCCTAAATAGATACACTAACTGGCGTTTTTTTTTTACTTGTCTCATAAAGTTAGTGTTTATTTCACTTTTTTCTTACAACCTCACATGACAACGTATTGCTGCCACGAGATGTGAATCTTCAGTTTACTTACTGCCTTGGTCTAAAAATGATTTTTCACCCAAGATAATGCCAAAGCAAATGTGGAAGCTTCAGTCAGTTTCTTTTCCATTTTACATTGATCTAGTAGCATCATTCCCACCAGCAAAATATTATGAAATCTGCGTACAATAATTGAAGAATGTGGATCCTATGATAGATCACAATTCTACGTTGATTTACAATGTCAATGCTTGCTACTCAGACAGTATTTATGTCGATGTTTCCAAGCATGCCTCATGATAGGCTATGCATGTAACTGGAAAATATTGGGATGAAGGGTAAAAGTCTTTCCTTGACTGAAAGACTTACTACATAACAGGCGGCAAATAGAAGTGGTAAATGGGGATGAAAAGCACGTGACTTGCGTCCTTCATCACACCCTTGAAAACGTCATAGTAACCCGCGTATGAATCATCTAGCTTGTTTCATTCCAGGCTTTTTATTGAAACTGTGTGTGTTTGGGTGTCAACGTCTGCCGTGAAATTAGCCTCGTTCAACCAGGCTATGTATACATTTCTTTTCTAATCGTAGTTTCTGTCTAAAACCAGCAGGTGGCTACAGACAATTGCATTCTGGGAAAAAAAATAGACACGCGTTAGCATCGCAGAGCTTTGGCTGATTGAGACTGCACCACGTGGGGGTAAAATCTGTAGTAACTATTTTGAGACACCACTACAATCGTGCATAAATATTTTATTGAGACAGCGATTAGAAAACTAGTGTATTGCATAGTTGGCATAGTTGATCAAGGCTACTGCGAAATAATCTCTATTTTGAAGGCTGTCATACAAATGCATTTTTACACTATAAATACCCCAAATATTAGTTGAGTTTGATCCCCATTTAATGGAGTAGATATTAATTTTTCAAGTAGTTGCCACCATTGTGTTTTCACCCATCATAAACCGGTTTCCTTATAGAGGTTTTCTGTTGATTTACTAATTGATTCAAGTTAACTCATTCCATTGATAAATTCTTTCTTAACAATTGAAAATATGCGTTAAAGTGTGAATGTAGTGCAGTAATTTATTTTGACAAAGATGATAATAAAATGTCATATGTTTATGAAGCGCAGTAATTAAGATAAATAAATTTTGATGATTATGTTATACTGTTTCGTATATGACCGTATATATATTTCTACATACAACATTTATTACGGTACTTAAGTGGTGGCAGTGGTGTGAGTCAATATATTTTTAAAATATAATATTTACATGTTCTATTAAATTTTCCCCTGATTATATGGAAAATATAATTATGTAAAAACATAATACATGAGTGCAAAATACTTATTTATTCTCTGTTTAAATACAAGCGAAATGTAACACCATTATTGGCAGAAAAACCGCATATAAGTGGACATATCAATTCCCTTTTTGTATGAAAATTTGATGATAGTTAACTTAAAAATATAACTTCTCCTGATTTGCAGATATTGATGTACATAAAGTAAAACATGTGAAATGAGAACACAATGAGTTTTTCAACGTGTGCTTAAATCTCAGATACAACGTGACTTTTATTAAATTGTGCTTCTCAAGTATGAGTTTTCTAGGATGTTTTACATTGTTTTCCACCCATGCAGTCACCACGTTTGATGTGTTTCAGTAAAAAACAACACTCTTAGTGCTGATGAGATATTTGGCTAGCATTATTGTGACATTCGTCATCACCTGCTCTTGTTCCAAACAACACGAGTTGTAAAATCACTGATACTGCTCAGACGATTCTAAATTTTAACCTATTTTACTGAGGTCTGTGCTAAGGAAGTCATGAACCTTATTGTTGCATTGTACCTGCTCCATGTATAAAACCATCAGGCTTCCTTTTGCTCGAATGTAAATGCCATTATTTTGAAGCGTTTGTTTAAGACATTTGACATGGCCTTGTGGTGCCTTTCACTAACAATGGTTTGACTTGGCTTCTTTGCAATCCAGCACACTTGGGTCATTAATCTTGTGACCTCTCCATTTGTTGCACTGCCAGGTTGATATCACCTGTGCAGCAGTGAACTATGTCAGCTTATTCAAGCATAATGTTGACTCAAGGTCAGTCAGGTGTGATAGCAACCTATGGTTAGCTACTACATACAGTGTGACTTGACACTGTACGTCCAGTAATCCTCGTTTGTGTAGTCCATAATGGCCTCTTCGATTATGTCTTGATAACGCATATACCTGAAAATAGTCAAACATAATAAATGTAGACGTCTATCTGGAAAATCTTTCATGACCAAACTTTTATTGTCAACTTTTACTTTCTATGTACGTATAGCAAGCATATTTCTACCAACGATAGACATAGCTGAAGACAGGTTTTACAACCTTAAGCTTCCATTTGTCTATATGTAAGCTGGGGGTTACAGAGACAACGGTTCAGCCATGTAACATTTTAACGGCTCGCTGCCTGGGACGATGGTATCATTCTGGTCTCACAACCTTGGGGTCGTGAGTTCGAGTCCTGCCAGGGCCACTTGATATAGTCAAATGGAAGCTTAGGGTTGTAAAACCTGTCTTCAGCTGTATCTATCGTTGGTAGAAATATGCCTGCCAAAAAGACGTGAGAAAGAGAAGTTTGAAAAGTTTATTTTCAATGCCGTACTCTACAGAATACACCCACACAACATGGGTCTGTTTATTTGTAATAAATCATATTATTACCTGTAAAACCTAACATGTAAAATGACTTGAACACAGACTGAAGAGCAGACTACTGTTCTATATGACTTGAACACAGACTGACCTGCAGAAGATGTTAAGGACGTCGGCCTCGTTGAAATCGGCGGCGAGCTTGCGGAAGCGACGCTCCTCACGCACGACGGCACGCTTCAGACACACAAACTCATCCTCTAGCAGCAGAATGGCACTGATCAGCTCATCACCATCCATGCCTGGAAACAGCATCATTGGAGGATTCTTTTTGCAAGTCTATAGCACTATGTCTGCCGGGACTCAAACCCTAGATCACAACCACTGTGACAAGCACTTAAGGCAGGCAGACAGTAGTAGTGACCCAGAGAGAATCCTCTATGTGGTGTGTCAATACCCAAGACCAAGTCTTGTACCCAAGTCAATTATGCCAAAGTCTATGATAACAGCAGGACAGTTGGGCATATATATGGTCTTTCTAGAGGCCTAATGTATACCATATATTACAAGTTTTCAAGTACATTGTATATTAATACATGCGCTATTCTTGTATATTTTTGCCATATTTTAGATCCAGAAATTGATTTAAAAGAGAATATTCTACAGTCAATTTTCGTTTACAAAATTTAATGTTCATGAATTACCTGTGAAAAAAAGACTACAACTGCGACTTTTATTCCAATTGTATACACATGCGCAAACAATTGAAATAAAACACAGACTAAAAGGCCCAACCCCTTGTGTAAATACACACACAGTATGTGTGTATTTACACTTAGCAGGAACAGTCAGCATAAGAAACACTCACGTGCCATGTTGGCTGCAGTGGTTCTACGCAGAATCCGCTCGGCCTCCTGGGATTCACAGGTACCCTCTTCTAGTGGACACTGCAACAGCATATCAACAATATCATATAAAAAACGGATACTGGAAAGCTATTCTCTACTTCTATAATCACTTGCTTACTTTTTCTTATGGATAGAAGTTTATGGCACGATAAAATATCATCATGGAACTGCGTCATAAATGTGGACAACTTGCCCATTCTCCAATTTGATTATTGATACTAAATGTTTTGCTAAGTAAAAAAACCTTTGTGTGTGAGTAATAATGTCTCTATACCTAGCTGTGAGCATCTTACCTTGTAGACATAGAAAATTTTCTGGAACTCAAGGATTGCTCTGGATGCGATGTACTGCATCTGGCCATATCTACAGACATAAAAATAGAGAATACCATGTAAGTACAGAATTGTAATTTAAAAATAATTTAATTACTACCAATTACACCCATGTAAAATAGAAGGTGCTCTTGACAGTTGAGATGCATTCAATGAAAGTATGCTTATCCTGATGTCCACATTATACACATAGGACAAACTCATTTATCCAGATACATTGAGATGCTGGAAGGATATACAGATAATCAATATATTATGCATAAGGGATTGGAGGTCGAAAGTGAGAAACTGCATAATACAATTACAAGAAATTAATTAACTATAAAGGAAAACTTTCAACAAATACCTTTTAGCATACATTATTTTACTGTGGTTTTAACATAAAATAATATCCTTTGGACAAAGTATGACACTACCTGGTATTAAACTTTGCAATAAATTCATTGATAACATGTTTGTTTTGCGATGTAAATAGTGCCCTGAGCATGATTTGAGGAATTCCACAGGCATGCTGAAAAAACAGTCTTAGTCAAATAGGTCGAGCTCCACAAATACATGTACACATCATAGTTATATATTTATTTATACTTTAAACAGAATAAAAGTTCACATTTTGAGCTTTCGGCAATACTCTTGCCTTGTTCACAACAAGTGATGACGTCATAGGTCGTCACTGTTGGCGCGGGAGAGTCCCCAGCTGCCCCCCCCCCCCCCCCCCACCCCCTCTCGAGGGGCCAACACGTTGTTCCATATGGTGGAAAGGGTGTGTCTGCCTCCATCTCTGTTGAGAGAAGGTCTCAATCTCCTTATATGGATCGCCTCCTTCACTCCACGTTCAAAGTACTTTGGTTCGACACATAACAATTTTGTTTCCTCTATGGAGATGCCATGTACCTGTTGGTCAGGGTGTAGATGATGAGATACTTCCGACGCCGTAGAGCTTGGGCGTCTATGTTTCATGAACCTTGCTTTCAGGGATCGTTCTGTCTCACCAACTATGACGCATCA
The DNA here is from genome assembly GCA_019095985.1 of Streblospio benedicti. Classification (NCBI taxonomy): domain Eukaryota; kingdom Metazoa; phylum Annelida; class Polychaeta; order Spionida; family Spionidae; genus Streblospio; species Streblospio benedicti. The sequence goes on from CM032668.1 coordinate 10,815,253, forward strand.
CAATCGTTACATTCAATCTTGTACACTGGTGCAATCACTCTCTCCTTATCTAAGGGATCTTTTGGTCTCGCTAACAACTGTCTAAGGGTGTTGACTGGCTTAAAGAATGCCTGGACATGGTATCTATGTAACACCCTCCTTATATGCTCAGAAACACCCTTGACATAGGGTATTACTACTGGGGGAGTCCTATTCAACTCATCGTCATCACTTGTTGTGAACAAGCCAAGAGTATTTGCCCAAAGCTCAAAATGTGTACTTTTATTGTCCTGTTTAAAGTATAAATAAATATATAACTATCACATCCAGGATAATGTTTGCTTTTGTGTTACGCTACATCTGCTTCAGTTAATATAGGCATTACATATATAGCGGTTTAAACCGAAAAGTATAAAGATTGGTTTAGAATGCTTTTCAACTGTGCAAGCCTCTATATTGAAGGTTCGTTCCTGTTACCATGGAAATCAGAGATTGAACAGAAATGGTCATTGTTAAAAGTGTGCCCTTTCTCGCAAAACATACGCTATTTACATGTAGCCACCCGAAAACCAGAGATAGATGTTTTCAGGGGCCACTAGTACATGTGTTTATGATAGCTCACAGTTATGGGCAGCACATATAAAAAAATGACAGCCCTGAGTGTGTTGATGTATTTTAAAGCAATTCTTTGTGAAAAAATGTAATATCCAGGTGACCTTCAGAAATGCCGAAATGGACTTCCGCGTGTCAGAAGATGCCCATGGACGTGTTAATTTCATACACCAACTGCATCAATATCACAACAAAATGGGTTTGCATGATGCAAAACGACATTCCCATTCAGAAAACTACATAGCAGAGGGTCTGAGTAATTGAATATTTTGGAGAAGAGATGCGTAGAGGTTGCACTTTGCCAGATAAATGGTACTTTTCTTTTGACGAACTGAGAGGTTTCGTTCTACAGTGCCTGAGATGATATCAAGTGCCAGTGATTTTTTACAGTTTTGAAAGAAAAGGTACCATGTGTCTGCATGAAATGCATTGTTATGAAGGTTACAATGAGAACATGGTACCTGCACCATGGGAACATGCTTTCAGCCAGATGGTACTCAGTTGCCAGCTTAGCGAGCAGTTGTTCGTATGCCTCCATCTTGCACTTGAGCTCATTCACCTGTTCCACACGGTCCAGGTGCATGGTGATCACATCCGCTCTGGACAGCCGTCGACGCACTGAAGTAGATGTGAGTATATATGTGAATGGGTGAATGAGAGGGTGATCAAGCAAGTGAATGAGTTTGATAAAACTAAAACATTGAAACTGGATTATACATACGATAGATATAGATTTGAGTGTTTCATCAGTTTTTAATATAAAAATATCTACGATATGTAAATATAGACATCATCATCAATTTTCATTAGTGTTGTCTAAACAGATCTTGTGTGCTATGTTTTAAAAACACACTTTTGCAAAAAATATAATAATGATACAAAACATGGACCCCGCTCTCATGGGAATGTTGTGTGGTATGTATACTACTATGATTTACAAACACTATGCTATACACATTACTACTATGGAAGGTTCTATATAATAGTAGTAATGTGTATGGTATAGTGTTTGTAAATCATAGTAGTATACATACCAAAAACACCCTCCCATAATGCTGGGGCTCCTGATACAAAAAGACAAATCAAGTGTATTTTATGGTAAAGGTAAAAAAAATAGATGGTGGTTGAATGACATCAAAATTTAATGTCTATTATTTTCATTATCAAGCACGTTCTATGAAGGTGTGAAATGTCTCAGTACACTGTACATTGATTACAGGGACTACCTTGGCTCTGCTGGAAAGAAACATAAGGACTGTTTTGGTGAGAATTCAGTGAGAATCAACCAGCTTTTAGAAGAAAAAGTTAAACTAAAAGCTAACTGAGGTGTTCGTAGTTATCCATCCTCTGCTTCAAATGAAAACAGGACCTGATTGCCATTAAAAGTTTTATTCAGTCCAAACTATGCCAGATACAGCATTCATGACTAAGCAAGAAAACCCATTAAATTGGGCATTTTCCGACACAAACAATATGATAATTTTCAATAGCAGCCTGAATGAAGTTTATGGATCCATAACATCAGGCACCTCACTCCTTCTCAATTCTCTTGGTTCTTCAGTGATCACTGACAAGGATGATATTTCCATGTGATTGGCTGAACACTTTGACAGAGTAAAGTAGAACCTCTCTATTAGGACCACCTTTGGGATGAGTGCTACAATGTAGGTGGTATCAACAGAGAGGCCGTTTTGGTAGCTTCATGGAGGTTTGGGACCATGAAAAGTTGTCTTATTATAGAGTTGGTCCCAATATAGATAAACAATGAGGTCATAAACTGACTACTACAGATTGAAATAAATGATGTACCGGATTCCAAGCCAACACGCAGAGAACTACACAAAGCTGTTAGACACCTCTCTCCATGGACAAAGCTCATGGCTCTGCAATGATGCAGGAAAATGTAGACATGTTTGCAGAGGCATGCAAAACATTTGGCTTCACAATTGGCAAACAATAGAGAAACCTACTATGAACTATTACTAGAAAAACTTACTAAGTATGGGCCTAACATAACCGCAAATGACCAATGTGTACATGCACTGGATAGGTTCACCTGACTAATGGCAGTACTTTGTCCAGAAGTGCAGCGGTAAATGATGAAGTTGACACCTGGCTTGCAAAGGCCAATGCTTCCTTCAGCAGTCTGTCTTAGAATGTACATCGTAGCATCACAGTAGAGAACAAGATGAAATTTTATCTGCTGCATTGTTCCAAAACAATGCCAGCAGTGTCCCGGCCTAATGCTTCCAAGGTCAATCACTTCCCTACTACACATCTCAGAAAGCTGCTAGGCATCAAATGGCAAGACAGGATATCTGACACTGTGGTCTTGGCCTACATGTATGCAGGTCTACCACATGTTCATGCCCTCTTGAAGAACAACAACTTCTCTGAGCAGGACACATAGCTAGGATGCCAGAGTTGAGACTATAGACTATACAAACTGCTGTTTGGTGAGTTACAGTGCTGTAAGCCCTCTCTTACAATGAAAGGCTCCTTAAAAGCATTCAACAGAAGTCACACATCCTGGGACCAAACGACACAAAATCATTGTGAATGGAGAGTTGTACTGCATCAGTGCATGATGGGGTGAAATGCTACAAAGAAGACTTAAAGGCAGCAAGAAGAGAGCAAGCGGCAGGTGAGGAAACTTCACTAGGACCAATCTTTAACACTGGCAGCCCTTCCCTGCCCCAAATGTCCACGTACATTCCATGTGCAAATTAGGCTCATCAGCAAGCCCATCATAAGAGAATAAGAAAATGATGTATAGAAGGTCCTGTCACATCAATGGATGAACAACACATGTATGTAATACACTAGTGAATATGGATGTATATCTGAAATAACTTCATCCATATTCTTATCATTATATGTTACAGTGTCAAAAATATAGATATTCATCTATTCTATACACAATTTTTCACTGTCATCAAGTTATGCATGTCAGTTTTTTTACATATAATGTGTGCATGTGTGTGTGTGAGATTGTGTGTTTGTTTGTTTGTGTGTGTGTGTGTGTGTGTGTGTGTGTGTGTGTGCGTGCGTGCGTGCGTGCGTGCGTGCGTGCGTGTGTGTGTGTGTGAATAAGTTAGTAAGCAAGGCCTCACATTTGTTCTTGATCGGCGGCTGGTCTAGATGTGTGCCTGCATAGTGTGTCTTCTTCCGCACCTCATATGGCAAGCGGACCTGGGTGCCACAGACTGGACAGCAGGCAGGTAGACAATCACTCTCTTCTGTCAGCATGTCAGAGTAGAGTATACGACAACCAGGGCATCGGTTACAGCGGTCACCGACTGAGACAGATAAAAAGATGCATTGTAAAGACCCAGTCAAAGCGTCGAGAATGTTAATAGTTGATCATTTACAGTATGGTTAAAGATGAATTATTTGTGGTGAAAAAGATGATTATTCTGATGCCAAAGGTCATGTCTGATGAAGATGATTTGGCAAGTAATATCAACTGCAATGGACCTATTTTCCAAACATGCATTTTAAAATGAGTTCCAAGTGTCTGTCTCCACTACCAGCTAATGTCTTACACGTTAGCGTAAGTCACGAAACAATTAAAAGATAGCATTCTATGCATAAATTTACATACAGCACTTGGGTTATTGTCAATTCAGTGGTCATCAGGTAAAGAGTCGCTTGCTTGAGAGCAAAAATTCAGCTGAGTGAAATTAGCCCATACTACAGCTGATTTGCACTCTATGTAATATCGGCTGGTGGCACACCAGCCTCTATGGAAATCCAAACTGTAACCTAGAAAACTAGCCAATCAGCGCAATTCTCTCACTTTTTTGGGGAACTTTTGACCTGTCAATTTTCTGTAACTCCTCCTCCTCCTCATGCTCCTTATATGGGCAAAAGCAACAACAAGACGGCACTCACGTGGCAATATAGTCTTTATCACGCCCTGTACTAAATCCAAACACCGAATTAAAGGGCAGAGCGATTAAGGATATCTTTATACAGCCTTTATAAAAAAGATAAAGTACGGATTCGTGGCGGCAACGCACGATACGACTGAGGCTGAATACTAATGTTAAGTTTACCTGTTGAATTATGCATATATTTGGCCTAATTGGCTTGATCTCAAGGCTCAAAAGCAAGTTTTGAAAACGTATAGCTATTGAGCCCTTGTTGATATTCAGGTCAAAAGCAAGTTTTGAAACGTATAGCTATTGAGCCTTGTTGATATTCAGGTCAAAAGCAAGTTTTGAAAACGTATAGCTATTGAGCCTTGTTGATATTCAGGGTGCTGATTTGGCTTGGCATCAATTATTGGCCATGTCTGACCCTTGCATAAAAATCAGTATGGCTGATATCTTTCATTTACAACTGATTTCCTTTTTTTAAGATAAAAACGATGCTGAGATACAGCCTATTTTAGTGATTTAAAACTGAAAAGTGCCATACATGTACTTAAAAATGAAAATAGTTCCAACTTAAAACCCCACCCTTGTTTTTGTGATAAATAAGCATTAGATTTTAGACATTTATGGAGACATAATTTGTAACTATGGACACTTGCATGTACCTGTTGACTATGATATTATCAACTACCCAACTAAATGTGTTGATGTTTGACACCGTGCACGAAGTTTACCTATTAGCATGAATGATCATCATTAGCATAATTTTACCCATAGAAGTTTTATTGGTGCATAAACCTCAAATATCAGATACGTTGAAACCACTTGGTGATCAAAATGGGAGTCTGTTTCGATTTCACAATGCATTATTATGACATAGTGCTGTGTTAAGCCTATGCAATATCAATTATCATAAGAATCAAGAACACTTGGCGATAAGATCTTTCGTAAATTATATTCTTATCTATCAAATTGATACTTTGGACGTATTATGGCTCCAGATTAACACAGATATATGTTTTCAATCATTGATTAAACTAATGCGGTTTTAAGCAATGTACATTCTTGCTCATTGGCAGAAAAATAAAAACCCTGTCAGGGATTCTAATAACTCCCAATGTGATTTCTTGACGTGAGACATCTTATTTGGATGTGTCTTGGGTCACTAATGGGGATTCAAAGTAGACATAACTGTCAAGAATTTTGATGGGAAAATGATATTTATTCTAATTTACAAACCTATGGGCTTGCATTCACTATGCCCATACAGCGCTTTAATGTGCAGGAATACAGGTACCTTGAGATGCATTGCTGCCAACGCCGCGAGAACTGTTGCTAGCTTGCGAGATGCTGACAATATTGTCGCATATATCGGACTCCATGATGAAGAAGTCAGTGTCTCCAATCATGCCGGAGGGTTGTCGAGATGTTCCACCTCCTGCCATGGACAGATGAGGGTAGGAGGGCCCATGCCCAGCCAGACTCACCTTCAATAAAATCATATGCTGGTCACTATGACAGTACTGAAGCATGTTCTAACAACTTTAACATCTACACCACAAAGTTACATCTATTTACATTGCCGTCATGACATTGATCAGTTTCTCACTTGCACTTTTGTGTGTTTAGCCAGTGGGGGTAAAAAGGTGTAAGTATTTTGCTATAATAACAACTGAATGTTACATACTGTGCAAAGTTACTCCATATTGGCAAACATTGCCAAATAGTTAAATACATCTAAAAACATCTATTACAAAAAGATGTAAAGAACCTTTGTTTTTCTTCTGCTTGGTTGAAAAATACCAGTCTTTATTGTAAAATATATATTTTTCAAAATGCCACTTATTACATATAGATTGTAGTTCTTGAGAAAAAAATAAAAAAGATTAGCAATTTATCAAATCATGAGATTCTTGTTTGTTCTTATTTCAGTATGAATGGCTGTCATTTTGCATTTAATATGAACGACACACAAAACAGGTTGAAATATTTGTGCTACCTTTTGTCCGGGTCTGTACTTATCATGGTCCTTCCCTTCCTGATCACCCTCTGCTGGGCCTTGCCGATCTGAGAACTGCACACTTTTTGGTTGCTTCGTTGAGACTGCTGGATCACCATCTTTACCTTTCAGCTCTGCCGTCTTTTCCTCTTTATTTTCCTCTTTCTTTTGGTTCATTCCTGCCTCTTTTTTTCCCTCCTGCTTCTTAATCACTCCTGCCTCTTTCTTTTTCTCCTGCTTCTTGATCACTTGTGCCTCTTTCTTTTTCTCCTTCTTCACTTTTGCCACATTAGTTTTCTTCTTGTTCTGCTTCTCTTTTGGCTTTTTCTTGTTCTGCTTCCCTTTTGCCTCTTTCTTTTTCACGTTCTTCTTGTTCACTTCTGCCTTTTTCTTTTTCCCCTTCTTCACTTTTGCCACATTCGTTTTCTTCTTGTTCTGCTTCTCTTCTGGCTTTTTCTTGTTCTGCTTCCCTTTTGCCTCTTTCTTTTTCTCCTTCTTCTTGTTCACTTTTCCGTCTTTCTTTTTCTTCTTCTTGGGCTCTGGTGTAGCTGGGATTGGCTGTTGACCATAGTCTGGTACAGTTGGGTTTGGCTGTTGGCCATAGTCTGGAGCAGTGGGGTTTGGCTCTGGAGCAGGTGGACTGTATGGCTGTTGCTCATATGTTGGGTTAGCTTGTGGTGCTGGTGCTGGGCTTGATGCATCTTCCCTGTCTTTTGCTACCTGCTTTTTTGACTTTTTTTGTTTCTTTTTTTCCTTTTTCTTTTCATGTTCATTCATCTCGTCCGATTCTTCGGGAGGTAATGATGGTACTTCTGCTGGGCTTGTTACAGGCTGCTGTAGTAATGATGGATCCATAGCTCTTTGCCTAAGTGGTTCAGGGTCAAATGATGCATCAACAGGAAAGCAAATACACTGATGACCTGGTGGAATCATTTGGAAAGATTTAATGCTAAGTCTGCGTTTATGTCTACCAGCTTTGGGTTGGGGCTTTGGTTCTGGCTCTTCAATCTCATCTATTACGTCTTCGATTTTTGTTGTTAATCGTTCTGTTGTCGCAAGATCAATATCCAGTTCTTCTAGGGTTTTTCCTTTATTTAATTCTTCAAGTAAAAATGCATCTTCCCTGTCTTTTGCTTTCGCCTTTTTTACCTTTTTTTCTTTCTTTTTTTTCTTTTTCATTTCATGTTTATCCTTCTTGTCCAATCCTTTAGGTGGTATATAGCCTGGGGTGTTTTCATCCGGTGGAATAAATGCAGGCTCACCAAAATCTTTTCCCTCATCATTATCTGATGATTTCTTCTTCTTTTTCTTCTTTTCTTTTGCCATTTTATATTCATTATAACCGTCATCTAAAACCTGTTCAACCTGCCCTTCATCTGGAAGCTTTTCGCCGGGTCTCAAAATTTTTCCTGTTTCCAAGAAGTATTGCAAAGCTTCATCAGTTAATTGCTCAGAAGCTTTACGAGAGGCTTTACCAGATGCATTATCATTTCTATTCCAATTCTGCCTATTATCATTTCTATTACAAGCATTATCATTTCTATCAGCAGCGTTATCATTTCTATTACAAGCATTGTCATTTCTATTAGCAGCATTATGATTTCTATTACCAGAATTATCATTTCTATTACAAGGATCATCATTTCTATTACCACCATTATTATTTCTAAACTTCCTACTATCATTTCTATTTTCAGCATTACCATTGATATTCTCAACATTTGGCAAATTTATATTGCTAGCTAGACCTGGTTTTCTAAATTTTACAGCACCATTAACCAAGGGAATCTTGAACGCATCTTCTTTTGTCACCTTTTTTTGCACCTTATCATTTTTGCCTTCTAGTTTAACATCAATCACAGGTATTTCTCTCTCCGAATCAGTATTTTTATCATTTTTTCTTTTCTTGTCTGCTTTTACTAGTCTACCCATTGGAGTCTGTGTTTCTTCCACACTATTGTAACTGCTCGTTTCTGCATCTCGCTGTGGTTTTGAAGGCGAACAACTTTCGTCTCTTGATGAATGTTTAAAAATAAGTTTTTTTAGATTGTATGCTCGTCGTAGCATGGCTGCAGGTGACAGATACCTGAAAATACATATTTACTTTTATTCAAATATTTGCACCAGACTAAACGTCTATGTTACATAAAAGAGAAAAATAAATGAATGAATACCATTAAAAGCAACAAATAATGGTTGTATCTCTGAGTTTTGCAGCCAAGACCATAAATGCCCCCCATATATATTATAACAGTAAGTTTAACTTTTGATTTTACGAATTTGTTTAAAAGAAAATAAACACAAGTCTGGACTATGCAATGCTTTGAAAACAAATTGGTTCTCCTGTGTCACCAACATATGTAGCTTTTAAATTAACACACGTGTTGCAGTAAACGCAGCTACATGTATCAAAATTCATATGACTAATAGAACTACTAGACCGTGGGCCACCGTAACCCCCCTCCCCCTCCCTTTGGGATTTTTGGAGACCCATATATTATTAAAGCCTGATATCTTAGCTTTAATTTTTGACATGTTGGATGTTATACAACCTTGACAATAAAAAGTTGTAGATATTTTAGTATTGAAGGGTCGGAGAAAAAAAATCGGAAAAACTGAAACACCCTTCCACTGATTTAACTAGCTCTTATATGAAAACTAAGCTGTGTACACAGGCTTATATGGTGTCATTTTAAAGCTAATTGATTGGCCTTTCTATGTAACGTATTTTCTGTTGGAATATATACATACAGTGCTGGGGGGAGATCACTAAAGCAGCCTCGTAACACGAAACGCGGTGCATTTATTTTGGGCTAGTACATTAACATATTTATTGAAAAGCCTGTATACTGATATAGCCATTAAAATGGTGTTTATTAAGAAGTATACTCATTTAGGAACAAAATGACATGCACCTCACTACCATAGGCCCTCTAGTATTGATTTTATGATTAATTGTTTACCCCTACCCCTAAATTGCTATTTTGACCCAAATGTACTAAAATGCATATATACAGACTTTTTCTTATAAAAGGTTATTTCATATATTCTTGTCATCATGTGTAATAACCAAATATGGTAGATGACGAGTTTTCTTATAGAAAGATATGCTGTTCATAAAAAGATATGCTGTTCATATAAAGCTATCTTTCATTACTCAACCTCCTTTAGAATTGTAAATATTAAACACTAAACGACCCTGCCTATGTAACTAACTTTTACAGAATACATGTAGGACCTCAGAATGTGATCCTCCATTTTTTTAATGGAAAACACGATTCTTTCTACTAAACTGTTGTAATAAATCACACCCCACACCCTCATCTCTCCTTTAAAAAATATGTCTTTGAATTCCTGACAGTCTTATATACAGTAAAGGAATTGGTGCTATAAGTGGTGCAGATTGCACCCAAGAGCACACAAAATTTCACAAATTTCCCGAGGGAGCATGCCCCCGGGACCCCTAGCATCTGCACGTCTGTGCCACATGTGTGCATGACAGAGGCATTTCACAATGTTTATCATGACTGATCGTTCGCTTTACCCCCACCCCCACCCACAACCGAGATTAGCCAAATTTATGAGAATTGCATAGCCTTAAATAACCACCAAAACGTTAGTGGGATATACAAATGACACCCCCCGTTTTTCAAAACCTTCTGACGGCCCTGGCGTACACCATACTGGAGGAGTAGGGGGAAGGGGAGGGGTTCCACAGGCAGTAAGAAATCAATATAAAAGTTCTGTCGGAGCTGTTCTGTTCTGTTATAATATTAAATCAATGCCAAAATATCAGACTAAAAATATAATGACGCTCTGAACTAGTATCCCAAAATGTAGTGTCATAAGCAACTTTCATTTTTGTTCCAAAATATATTCAAAATTTGAATCATTTATTTTCACCATTAAATGGTCCATTTTTTACTTGAAAGAACCCGAGGAAATAATTATTATATGTAATTAAGTCATTAGACTTAGGTAAGGACTTGGAGTCATAAGTCTAATGACTTAATTACATATAATAATATATACCCAAGTCCATTAAATCATAAATAATTTCAAACCTGAGGAAAGAACATAGATTTAACCCAAGAGTAAGATACAATTGTTTTTCTATTAACACAAACTACCACGATTGTTAAGCGTAACTTTATGTTTACCGGTCAATGCATTCATGACTCACTTGAATATCAAATCACACGAAATAAGATCTCCTATTACTATATCCCAGTCCAGACATATTGCAAGATCACTTCTCAAATATGTAAGGTAATACCCTACGTAGAACGTTTTCGAATTCTCAGTAATCGTACGTTTATCGTTATGGAAACGTTAAACGTATTACAGGAAAAGCCTTTGTTAACGTTTGGCATTTGCAGCGTATGTGCTAATGAGCTCGGCATTTACTAGTTTAAAGTAAATTCTGCTTAAATTATAGTAGTTGTTATAGTCATAGCATATATTGTTGAAATACTACATCACCTTTTATGTGAGTACTTTTGGAAATATCTTTTATTGGTAAATTATCTTAAGGTGTTCATGTTCGGACCATATTAGGAGCCGGTATGATTAAAACTTATTTTCAATGTGACTAGAACTTTTAATACCTCCGAATTGGCTTGGATAAATAATCACAACAAAATTAGTGATGAATTGTTATGACAATTTTTATTCCTCTTCACATTTCGATCAAACTACTTTTGTAGTTTGAAGCTTGTAAGCTTAGCCGATGCTTCTAATCATGAAAATGCCCCCCAATGCCCGCCCCCAATCAATTGTGTTGTATATTTGATAAATACAACCACACAACATTGTTATAAAGTGAAAACTAGTCACAGACATACATACATATTGCTTTGAGTTGAAGTATTACAGGTAGATAGGATTGTCACTGGCCATTGTTCTCAGTCAGAGCTTAATGTTTTTGTTGGTGTTGTGAAAGGTCTCGGGTTCAGTCCCCGACATCTCCACCAGTGTCAAGTGGTGAGAATGCCAGTGGCTTGTTGAGTAGTTTATTGTTCTTCGGTTGGTAGCAGACTGCTTGTCCCTCGCCTGTGTCCTGCTTAAATAACCAGACTTACTAGGCTTCGCTAACCAGGCACTGCCAGGTGCCTGTTGAGTCTCTGGTATGAGACTGTACAGTGTCTAGCCATAAAAACTGTAGCATTGTATATTTATTTATTCATTTATATATTTATTTATTAATTTATTTCAGACATAGAATACATATATGTAATCAATACATGCATTCGAGTCCATATAAGAAAGAAAAAGAAAACTAGGATCTAAAAATATATAAGTAAAAGTAAAAAAGTCACAGTATGAAACAGCATAATATAAATATATATGAAATAGGAGCACCACACCTTATATAATACATGTAAATTAAAGCTGGTTTAGTGATTGGTTAATTGACGAGACTATATATGCAGTTTGCTGTCAGCCTTTAAAAAGATTGAAATTAAATATAAGATACATTGAACTGACAATAGACTAACACATAATCATTAATAAAAAGCCTGTTAATTAGGCCACTAATAAATTTTCTTTGAAGTTCTTTAAAAGTCTTTAAACCACATTGTAAAAGATATTATACAACCTAGATACATGTACAACCTATATACCATAAATACATAGGTTGCGACAAGTTTGGGGCTAGTGGATGTCCACATGCCTTGGTCATATGAGAAGTTCAGTCGGACATGAAGTCAGCAATAGTTGCAAGCCCAAGTGGGGACCCAGTGAAAATATTTTTGACACTATACATCTTGCTCTTCTATATACTTGGATGCTGATTATCATTTCTCAAGTTTAACTCAGAATAAAATAAACATAATTCCAATATGTCATGTAAACTACATAACAGTTTTCACAATTTATTCATCATGAATTTACGTGGCTGACTTCGATAAAATTTTCAATTCTAAAATTCACCACATTATTGTTGCCCATAGCACATTACACATATCAAGACACTGATTCTGAATAGACCTGTTTCTGACACATTGGAATCGTATGAATTTCATATGAATTTATTGAAAATATGACTAAGTAATGTTTTAAGAAAATGAAGCTCTGCAATTGCAGGTTTCATCATATTTCTGATGTAGGCTCCTATAAAGATATATAAAAGATATATGTTAGAATTTAAACCCTTCTGGTTCGTAAACCTGATATTTCATCTAGCACCTAAATTTTCATTGGGCACCCACATGCAGACACCCACATGTCCGAATGGGCACCCACTTTAAAATTAAGCCCTGCTCAGTACTCAGACACCACAGATCAAAGGGATCTGTCGGCTGGTCATTCAAGATACCTTAGTGATTGTCCAAACTTTAAGGCTCTCAATATAGACTTTACGTATCCGGTAACTGATGACTATAGGATATGATCTTAGCCAGTTTAATCAAAACAGTCCAAGTCTTAATTAAGTTTCAAATGGACAATATGGCACTTAATAAATGGATGATAATCGCATAAAATCATAGGCAGCTTAGCCACGTCAAAACTTTTTGCTATATATATTTTGCTATCACGATGATATGTGATGAACATGAAAATGCTTTTAAGTATATATATATATAGGAATGATTTTAGGATATGACCCTAGCCAGTTAAATTAAAACAGTCCAAGTCTTAATTAAGATTCAAATGGCCAATATGGAGCTTAGTAAATGGACAATAATCACATAAAGTCATAGGTGCCTTAGCCGCCTCTAAACTTTTCAATGGATATATTTTGTTATTATGAGGATATGTGATGAACATGAAAATGCTTTTAGCTATAGTCATTATTTCACTTGTTGAGAGGTTGAGGGTGGCGAGGATAAGGGAAGGGGAGATCAAAAGTTGATAACATTGGAGGGTGAAAAATATCTAAATCCCCTGATAACATAATGACAGTTCTCTTATTCATTTTACAGTATTTTTCTTTCTTTCTGAAATATCACCTTTGCTGAAAAAAGTAACTTGCATTGATATATATCAACTTCTGATTGTGCGAGACCATGAAACGTGTTCTGCAAAATTTTGACTCTTTGAATGAGGGCTTATTTTCAATAACTTGTTAATTGAATAATAGACCCCAAATAAATTACGGTGGCCATTTTGTCATTGTAATATTAAGGAAATATAAACATTTCGAATATTTATGTATTGTAGATATTATGTTTCAAAACTAACCATATGCCCATTTAGAAGGATATTTGTACTAAACCATATGTGAGAGTTGGGCAGAATAGAGTTATTTAAAATTATTTCTATATTTTTTGAAGTGATATAACTGAAACGTATCCACTTGTGATATTGATAATCACAAATAATCAATCATCAAGTGTTTCATCTAGAGTTCAATGTGCATTATGTATGCATTATGTGTGCACTGTGCATTGCCAAAACATATACCAATGTTAGTTAGAGTAATGTCTTTATAAACATATGTGAATAAACTAATTTCCGGAGGACACAAAAACAGCTGATGTTTTGCTATTCTTTCTATTTATAGAGGGTACGGTGATTATTGGGAAGCATCATGTTACGGCATGGTGCATTGCGTCCTTTTAAGGAAGGAAAATACAAGGTAAGGAAGATCAGAACAGCAGAGGAAGCCAAGGCAATGGCCGAAGAGCTTCTTGCACCAGATAGGACCCAACGAAAGCGCTCATTGGAAGAATGGGCAGCATGGATGTTTGATACTGACAAGAAGTCAGATGGAGACAAGTCAGAGGATCATGGAGATAGGTTCGAAGAGGCACAGTCAGAGATGATAGATGAGGCAAAGCACAACAACAATGAAGAGCCATATCAAAAGAAGAATGATGAGGCAAATCAAAGCAACATTGATGAGGCAAAGGGAAATACACACGATGAGACAAAGCAAACAAAGACGGCTGAACCCAAGCAAAACAAGATGGATGAGTCCAAGCAAAGCAAGACGAATGAGGTCAAGCAAAACAAGAAGAATAAGGCCAAGCAAAACAAGGATGAATCAAAGCAAACATGGGAAGCTGAACCCAAAGGAAACAAGAGGGATGAGGCGAAGCTGAACACGCAGGATGAAGAAAAGCAAATAAAAAATCATGAAGCAAATATGAATGACAACAACAGTATTAATGGGGATGTGGACAGCAGCAGCAGTGAAGAAGTAGTAGTAAAGAAAAAAGGCGTGCTTGACGGAGTTGTAAGTAGAGTGAAAAGTGGGAAGATAAGTTTGCTTAGTAGTGGAGAGTCAGAAGTTGAAAGTGAAGTGAAACAAAAGAAAAACCAGAAAAAGCGTTTAAAAGCAGACAAGAAAAGCAACAAGAGGAAGATGGTGTCCAATGTAACTGATAAGTCATTGAGTAGGGGTGATTATCAAAAAGCACAGAAAGTGAAACAAGTGCATTGGCCCAATTTTGAGAAACAGAAAGGTAGGAAATATACAAGCAGTACTGCTTCAAGTGATGATCAACTCAAAAGTAGTGATAGTATTGATAGCATTAGAAAAAGGCAAAGCAAATTTGACATGGTGAAAAGCTTGATTTTTAGTGGTAGCGAATCTGAAGAAGAAGAAAAGAAGAGAATGAAAAAGAAAAGGACACATATAAATTCAAATTCAAATTCTAAAACAACTAAAAAGAGATCAATTTCAAGTGATGAATCTACCAGCACTAGTAGTGATGACAGCACAGAAGATCAAAAACAAAACAAGAAAAAGTCTGTGCATTTCTATAAGTATAACACTTATTTTAGCAGTGACTCAGAGCATGATTCTAAATATGATCAGTCAAAAAGGGCTCACCGGAGTGATAATATTGATGAGTATGCAAATGGTGATTATGTCATGGAGGACGCAGGTACATGTAGCAGCAGTAGCATGGATACTGTGGAAAAGAAACGAAGCTACCTGGGCAGACTGTATGATTACATAAGCAACAGTGAGTCTGATGCTGAAATGGAAAAGAAAAGATTACAAGCAAAGTATAACCATACAAAAGAATTGAAAAGACTGCAAACAGTCAAGAAGAATGGGTCTTATTTAACAATGCTTGACAGTCTGAAGGACAATGATAATGATTACAGGGAAACTAAAGATGAGAAGATACCTCCATCCAAAAATGATAAAAAAGAAGTAAAAATGAGTATTAAGCAGAAGTTGCTCTCTCGTGTTAGAGATAATGACAGCAGTAGAATTGAAAATGGTAAGAAGAAAAGAGGAGCCATAAGTTCAGGCTTTTGCAAAATTAGAAAGATGACATCAAGTTTCCTATATCCTTCTGATGAGGCTGAGTCTGAAAACAGAAAAATGAAACAAACAAGAAAAAAGGGAGCACATTCTGATAATAATTTCCATTGTGTAAATAGTGTAAATAACAGTGAAAAGAAAACATCTGTGTTAAAGAAGAGTGATTCTGCTAAGGGAGATGAGCTCATGTTCAACAAGAAGAAAAACAGTGCCTATTTCAAATGCAGTAGTAGTAGTTCAAGCAGTAGTGACACTGGAAAAAAGAAACGCACCCGGTGGAACAGATTTAAAGATACCTTCAGTGGGACTGATTCTGAAGTCGAAAAAGAAAAAAAGAGAATGCGGAATAGAAAAAGGCATGAGCATGCTAGCCAGTCAAATGAGGATCACAGTATTTCAATTAATTTAGCCGAGAGGAGTGTGTCGTTTACAAATGTGAATTATAATAATATATCTGACATTGAGAATGATGATCTAAATGTGAATATCAATAGTAGTGAAGCTGGTAAGATGGGAAAAAAAGATAAAAAAGGTGGAAAAAAGAAAAGGACTGATAATGCTGCTGGTGGAGATGGTGCAAAGAAGAAAAAAGATAAGAAAGGCAAAAAAGACCTAAAGGTACCGGATATTGTTGTTTCAGATAGTAAAGGTATATTGAAAGATGAAAAACAATTGAAAAGAGAAAAGAAAGCTGCTAGAGCAGAGAGGAAAAGTCAGAAAGCTAAGAAAGGTGTGACCTTCCAAGGGGATCAAAAGGATTTACTCAAAGTTCCTGAGCGGAAAAAGAAAAAAAAGAAGAAAAAGGGAAGCATTGCCAGCAGCTCAGACTCTGGAGGTGAAAGTGATAGCACAAATAATAGTGCTTCAAAGAAGGCAAGTAAAAAAAAGAAGATTGGATCTCAGCTTGGTGATCTACAAAAAGAGCAAAAGGGAAAGAAGGGAAAGAAAAAGGACAAAGGGGGTGGAAAGAAGGCAAAGAAAAAGGGCAAAGGCGATGCAGCTTCAACGTCTGGTAGCAGTGCTAGTGGAGGCAAAAAGGGAAAGAAGGACAAAGGTGGTGGAAAGAAAGGAAAGAAAAAGGGCAAAGGCGATGCAGCTTCAACGTCTGGTAGCAGTGCTAGTGGAGGCAAAAAGGGAAAGAAGGACAAAGCAGGTGGAAAGAAGAAGGATAAGAAAAAGGGCAAAGGCGATGCAGCTTCAACGTCTGGTAGCAGTGCTAGTGGAGGCAAAAAGGGAAAGAAGGACAAAGCAGGTGGAAAGAAGAAGGATAAGAAAAAGGGCAAAGGCGATGCAGCTTCAACGTCTGGTAGCAGTGCGAGTGGAGGCAAAAAGGGAAAGAAGGATAAGAAATTGGCCAAAGCTGGTGGAAAGAAGGAAAAGAAAAAGGGTAAAGCAGCTTCATCATCTGGTAGTAGTGCTAGTGGAGGCAAAAAAGGAAAGAAGGATAAGAAATTGGCTAAAGCTGGTGGAAAGAAGGAAAAGAAAAAGGGCAAAGGGGATGCAGCTTCATCATCTGGTAGCAGTGCTAGTGGAGGCAAAAAGGGAAAGAAGGATAAGAAAAAGGGCAAAGCTGGTGGAAAGAAGGATAAGAAAAAGGGCAAAGGCGATGCAGCTTCATCATCTGGTAGCAGTGCTAGTGGAGGCAAAAAGGAAAGAAGCATAAAGAAAAAAGTCACAGTTGGTGGAAAGGAGGGAAAGAAAAAAGACGAAGGCAGTGCATCTCCTCCGCCCGTTCAGCTTGAAGAAAAAACCACGGAGCCATTTAAGGTGATAGAGTTTTTGTTTTTCTTTAATTTTATCATTATTCTTAAACAAGTATATGTACAAAGGTGATTGCTTATTGTATGGCTTGTCACCATAAAAAATACATGCATTTGCAACAAGCAGTAGATATTATGATATACTGTTTAACTTCTACAAGAAAAATGTTAAAAGATCATCTCCAGTAAAAGCTTCAGTGCACCATATTTGAAATATTGATTATATGCAAGTGTTTTCTACACACTGTACATATATGCAATTAAGCTCTGATGCAATTACCACATATAGCAATTAAGGGATATTATTTGTATACACTGGCTGATCCAAGCGGGGTCACAGGAGGCCCCATTCAACCCAGAAATGATTATTGATTGGGTTATGGGTATTAAATTGTGCTTTCTAGCATATGGAATTCTTAATGACCTTCTGGTTCCACCTACTCTTTTGTGACAATTTTATAATAAAAATACAATAGCATATAATCGCTGCATATAATGTGTATACGTTTTCATAATACATTCATTAAAATGCAGGTGGCTGAGGGGCCTACGGTTTCTTGGGACCCCAAATTGTCTCCCATTAACGACAGGTAAGAATATGCAATAGAGCCTCTATTGAAATAGTTAAGACTTCATTTGTAATAAGACCGGTACCATTAATTACAATCCCAAACCTTCCTTAAGAGCCCACTGGGAAACTCCAACTCTCCAGTGAACATGCTGCAAATGAAAGAGCCCATTGCTTAAAGGCCACTCCATCAAAGAGTGATCTATCAAATATCAAAATTATTGCCTTGTCATAGTGAATATACACTCATTTGATTGAACATTCCACCTGCCAAAGTAGTCCAAATTGGACCTATTAAAAAGCACATGGGCATTTGCACAAATGTTAGGCTACCCTACCTTCAGACAAGTCACATTCATCGTTTTATTCCAACTAGAATAGAATAATCTCCATACTGTTGATAGCTTCATACTTCAAATGTGTGCACATCTTAACCAGATCAAAAGTGCTCCGAGAGCTCAGCATTGATAGACCACTATTGCTTGATGACTCCTATCTGTAAATACCATGGAATTCCAGGTTTAATGATACATGTATATGAACCATAAATAATCTATACTGCTGGAATTTCCACACACTTACACAGGCATTTCATATAGCATCTGCCATATTTCTTCAGTGTGACATCACATTTTGATGTAATGACTGAACCCCTAGATTTGAAAATCCAGTAGTATGAAATAAATATGTTTCATATATATGTGCACATCTTGCATTAACATTCTAGCCGATTGAAACTTCTTGCACAACACAAAATAATCTGACTTACTTGTTGATGGTTTCAAACTTTTTTACATGATATTAAGACATCATTCAAGCCCAGGGCATACGACCTCAGAGACTGGAACGTCTGTCGACTCGCAGACAGGGCCAGGTGAGTTTTTGTCTTTATTTTGGTTTTGTTTTTTGGGGCGTGGGTGGCTGATGGTTGTCAATACATAAACTTTTCAAGAAAATACTGAAAAAAAGCAATAGAAATAATTCTTTCTCATTATTTCACAAACACTGACTTTGTTTGCTTGGTTATGCAGAGTTGCCATTTTTCTTTTGGCACCTAGCGAACTATAAACTGTGCTATTGAAGATAATTATGACTAAAAATGTTGATTTTATATAAGGTGGAATTGTATGGAATTGTTTGAATGATATATTTTGTTTGAATATGAATATGCTTAATCCATTTTGTGCCCGTCCACCTTACTACAAAGAAGTCTTCCCTTGGTTACCCTGAATTCCCCCTCAACCACATGACCCAATGCAGTTTTGATGCATGTCAATTCAATAGCAGACTTTTACAATCTGACAATACAATAACATATGAGAAACCCATGTTTGACATTGCAGATTGCAGGCCAATCCGCCAATGTATTCCACGATGTCGAGGGACTTGTGACCCGCTATGTCCGCGAATACCATGCAAGGACATCTGTGAACCGGCAGAGAGGCCTAGTGAGTGACTTCTACCTCATTATTGTTATGATTATTGCAGGTCTCAGTCATTATCATTTCCTTAAGCTGCCATCTAAACACACATCTTTTCATTGTAAAAATTGTCAAATTAGGGGATAGACCTGTATATATATATATATATATATATATATATATATATATATATATATATATATATATATATATATATATATATATATATATATATATATATATATATATATATATATATATATATGGACCTGAAAAAATATGTATATTGGAATTTCACTGGTTCAGATTTTGGTACAGATCTGGCAATGCAAGTATATGTGAATGATTGATAGTGTTATAGCTCACCTCACACCGCACCCTCCCCGTGGAGTTAAAAAAAACACATGAGCATGCCATAAAAACTCAAACCTTTACTTTTAAATGTATACATGATATTACTTGCCTCTCCCTAGCTACGGACAGGTGCTTGGCACGCTGCGGCTGTCCTCCACCAGACTTCAATCGCTGTGACAACGACTGTGTGGAGCGAGAGGCAGATCGGATCAATCGATGTCATGACCGCCATGGACACAAATGCAGGTAATGCTGTCTGGCAGATATCTGATGCTGCATTTGCCTGCCTGTCTAGCTGTCTAGCTGTCTAGCTGTCCATTGGTTATTTTTCTATGACACAGACACAAATATGAATGTACCTCACTTGTGACCTTTTGCTCACCTACTTTTATCTACATTTTATTTATAATGAAAAAAAAATCTTGTTTCGAAGGTATTATCACATCCTTCACAGCCTGAACTTGTAGAATATTGCATGAGCTTGCAAGTGCAATGTTCAACAAATTCATGCTGTGAATATCACAATAGTGCACAAAAACAAGTAGCTATATTTATCATATCTTGAATCACATGTATTTCTACGATTTATTCAATCACAAAAAGAAAGCACAATGTAAGATTACAGGGCATTTAGGGGCACCTCCCTGATAGAGTGATATAATGTTGTAAAGTAGAAATACTTCATAGACTACAATGATACTTCTACTAAATCACTATTTTTATACTATATTAACCATTACACTGCCCTGATAGCAAGCGTTGCTGTAACCCATGCTGTGACCCATGCCGCACCCACGCGCGCCGACCCCGCTCCCCCTGCCACCCGGGCGACCCTCCAGGCGCCTGTGGTGGCAGTGACAAGTGTAGCGGCAAGGACGGTGATGACTGTGGTTTTAACAGTGAGGACCAGGGCCTTG
Source organism: Streblospio benedicti (assembly GCA_019095985.1). Classification (NCBI taxonomy): domain Eukaryota; kingdom Metazoa; phylum Annelida; class Polychaeta; order Spionida; family Spionidae; genus Streblospio; species Streblospio benedicti. The sequence goes on from CM032668.1 coordinate 10,835,967, forward strand.
GTGATTTGGGAGGTAAGTTTGGGCAGTTCTATATGGTTTTAGGCCATTAGATCGCTGTTTGCAGCATCATAGCAGTTAAGAGAATTGGTGATTAAGATGATTACGATTATTATCCAAAGTCTGGGTGATTTCGGGGGCTTATTAATATTTCTTGTTTGTCCATTCATGAAGAATAAGTACACACTGACCATGTTCAGGAATAACCAGTTTATAACCAGTATTATTACTTATGGTAACTATGAAAATGTTGATTGTATTTATGATAACCAGGATCTCCGCAATTTGTGAAGTGCCAGTAAGTTTGTAAGGTTTGGGCCATCATACGGTATTGGGTTCTTGGGTATGTATGTTGGCAGTCACATTACAGTTTAGGGGATTGTAAATAACTGGGAAGATGACGATGTTGATGATTAACGAGGTGCTGTGTGATTTAGGAGGTGAGTGACTGTGAGTTTAGGTGATTCTTGTTTGTCTAGTCATCTTAAGTTTAACCCATGAGCTCACAGTTCAGTCTAGTGGATGGTAATATTAGTGATGAGCACTAAGCGCAATCGTAGAAATATGCTGTTTGCTTCACAAGGAAAAAAAAGTGTTAAAAGGATGCCTATGTGTGACCTAGGATGAATGTGATTTGTGAGCCCAATGGGTAGCAGTGAGTTTGAACTTAAATATGCTGCATTGCATCGTCATATCTCACGACTATATACGCAGTATAGTTGGTATGAACAAGGACTTTAAGGCAGTGTGAGTTATCAAGCCGTGAAAACCAACGATGGCTGCATTGACATTTATTCCTTTTTGTTTCTTTCTTCAATCAGATGATGACACGGTGTTCATCCTGGAGAGTGAGCCGTGTGGCGGGGACATCGTGAGTGTGTCTCATGCCAGCACCAGTACTCATGCAAGTGGTATGTAGTGGAACCTTTCTTATGAGGGGGGTGTATAGCCTTGATGAAAATCCATTCACCAACATATTTTTCCTAAATAACCAGTCACCAATACATTTCATTGTCTTTCACCAATCCCCAGGAATTGTAATGGAATAGGTTGCATCACATTTTCATCACATTTCACACACTTAAATACAGCCAATTGACAATTCATGCTCAAGATTTAAGGTATAAGTGAAAAGTGTCCACATAAGCCAAGTGTCCTTTTATGCTTTTATGAGAGGTGTCCACATGGACAGGTTGCACGGTACACTAGACATATTGGTACACCAAAGAAGAAAAGGAATGTTTACAAATTGATATGATTACTCATTCATTTTGACATATAAAACTGTGCAATGATGTTTTCCAGCAGCATTGATTTAACTTTGTACAAGGCAATGCATTTTAAAGAAGTTGGAGTCAGCGTAAGAAAAAACCTACAATTCAGTTAAACATGTGCCAATGTAGTGGGAAATCAGTATACATGTATCTGTAAACTATGCCTTATGGGGCAAGAGGTCCTGTGGGTGGGAGGTGAGACCGTACCCATCCTGCGTTATGTTGTATTTTTCCTTTCAATCATATGATGATTACACGAACATGAACAAATAGATTTTCAATATAGTATCAAGGATTAACCCTGTATGTGTCAGCTAGCAAGGTATCATACCGTCAAACTATTTTTGGTCCTCTCAGGCAAGAAAAGGTCTGAACCAGATACGGTCACCAACTGCCCTGCCTGCCTTATGCTGTTTGACCACCCAGAGCTTGCCAAAGACCTGTGTATTCCTTACACTGTAAGTACATATACATATAGGAGGTATTTATAATATATTACAAAACTGTATACAATCAAAAGGCCTAACCCCAACTAATAGCTCTCCGAGAAATTTAGAACATAGCAAATCTAGACTATTCAAATTCAAATGTACAAAAACATCCATATAAAAGCTCTTAGCCTAAATTATCTTTTTCCAGGCTCAAACGCCAATTGCATCACTGGATGGTCATGTACAGTATATTGTTGCATTCATCATTAGCTATCACAATGGAAGATCAAGAAAATAGCTCAGTTGAGGAGTTTGAGATATTGTGTCTTTGAGTCAAATTCTCTGCAAAAACCACCTCTTACCAAGAATCTAGATCCATACTTGTGTGGCACGGCATGCATATTTGGTGCCTGCATGTGGTTGAATCAGACATGGATCACAGGATCACAGTACAACCTGTTAAAGATCAGTTTGCTCAACAGCCACATCTAGTCTTATCTTAAACGCACAACCATATCACTCACCTATTACCCTCACAACCCACCACATTCTTTTTCAGTGCCCTATGTGCCGAGCGACGTACCCAGAAACCCCCGGGCGCCAGATTGAGCAGCGCGGTATCTCTATCAAGCGTACAGCGCGCACAGTGGGGATGAGCGAAGATCAATGCGATCAAAATTGCGCTCCGGGCTGCAAAACCAGTGAGTGCTTGTAGAATGTATAACTAAGTTCTTTGATTTGGCAATAGACAGTATAATATTTCACAGTATTTATTTGTCTACAGTGTCAATTAAAGAAAAGGGCTACAACTTGTTTATAAATTTAGAATCTTTTTTATTTGTATTCATTTCTAAAATCTTCTTCACTCAGTTATATGCAACATCAGCAAGAAATTTTTCATTCAATTAGATTTTTAAAAATTTTCTGATGCAGTCTCACATCTAATTGACAAAAATAATTTAGAATTGAATCAAAAGAAATAGATAAATAAGAAATCAGGAATTTAAAACAAGACGTGGACTCTCTTCTTCAATAGACAGTCAAGACAAACCAATAATAATCCACTACTATTATTCCATTTTAACTTTTAGTAGCTTAAACAGTTGTAAATTGCACTACTAATGCAGTAACAAATGCCTAAATCAAGCTCAAATATTCCAATTTGAACAGAATGCATTCTGACAAATGAAAATGTGAAGTGGAAATGGTTTTCTAATTATTATATGTAAGTGTGAATTGCGAAAAGTGTAAATTTGTGAGAAATGTATGTGTGAAGTGAGACCTGCACCCTCAGAGCGTGGGGGGGGGGGGGGTGTCATATATGTTGGGTAGTGGGGGTGTGCCATTTCTATGGGTTACCCTTTTAGACATCCCAGGTATACTGATGGGTCTAAATTTTGTAATTTCAGTATAGCTATGTGTATATTTTGTGATTCTTGGTTTAGCTATACATGTTCATGTAGGTTTAAAATTAAATGTACAGATATTGTTGGTGTAAGTTTCTTTTTGTTTGATACTGATATAATTTTTTGAATACCAATTTTGTTGATAAAATGTTAACATTATGTAGTTTCATTATTTGATATGTATAGACATGGGTCACTTTTTCATGCCAAATTAGTATATTGATGTGTACCGTTTCGACGTTCGAAATAGCACAGCACACCCGTACCCATTTATGAGAGAGACTCCAACCCCCACGCCTGTACCTCCAATCTTGACCTTCCTCTATAATAATCACCTCCCTATATGGACTACATGTCTTTAAATATCACAAATCTTTGTTTCAGTTCGCCAGCATCTAAACAAAAACGAGTTTATCGCAGAATATGTGAAGCGCGTGGCCTGCCATGACACAATGTTGCGCAAACTCGAAAGATACAAGCAGGTTTGTTATTGTTATATATGTTAACGATTACCATGCTGTGACAATATGTATAAATCACCCCAGTTCTGTGCACAGCAGATGTTAAGATTGGAATTCTGTGTAAAGATTGGGTCGGTGTTTGATTGGGAGAGTGTTTAGATAGGGAGTGGGATTTGAAATAACCAAATGATATACATGAATGTTCAAAATATGGTTTAAGGATAGATAATGAAACTGCATGTAACATACAGATAAGAGACAATTCAAAGAAAACAATATTGAGAAAATGGGGTTCTACTGTACACATGTGTTTCTACATGGGCCAGGGCTGGATATCATAAAGGTTTTAAAGTACTGCTTTGTTAGTCTGCTAAATTCATAGAACCCCACATTTAAATACCATCAATCAATGTGCCATCAATTTTGAAGTGCTTGTACATTTATAATGTGCTACTCACATTAGCCAAAACATGCATTTCACTGAGTATTTCTGTTTCTCGGTGAAACCAGTTAAACATATGTTTAGATTGTAAGCATGCCAATTAATTTGACATCTTAATATATCAATGCTACAATGTACTCACCAATCAAACAAAATCACCATAATATAAATTTGAATAAATGTTCTTTTCTATTTAGTTGATCATCACCCTCTGGTATGAATACATTTCCTCAGAAACCCACTGTCCCTGGTTTAGGTGAGTATTATTATGTATTCTAATAGATATTACAAGGATGTGGTGGGGTCGGAGTTTAAAAGATAGTAGGAAAAGGCTGAAAGAATGAAAGAAAAATGTATTATATAAGTAGATGAAAAATGTTGTGAATTTTTTTTATTCTTATTGTGATTGGAACTATTTGTGATACTATTGGTGATAGTCCCTTTCTGGTAGTGTATACTACGCTGTTTGTGGCACTGTAGGTATGGTGAGATGCAGGACATGGCTTCTAAGGCGATCATAGAGTACCAGAGGCTTGCTTACAACTACAAGGTAAACAAAAGATTTTGCATTGTATTGATGTATGTAAGTTATTTGGTCAAGATCCCTTTCCCTACTTAGATAAGAAAATAGGGTCCTATGGTCACTGCAACAACGTCATTCCAAATCAGGATCATATCATCAATAAATTCGATTTGTGTGTGGTCCACCTCCATATGTTTTTACCAATAAAATGCTTTGATACCAAATAGCACCCTTCACCATATCAGGTCCAGGATTATACAAAAGAACTCACTCTCGAAATTGGATCATATAGTTCATTTTTGTTTAGATTCCAATCTCCCTTGATAGTAATTGCCTGTAATATACATGTGAGGAGATTAATACATGCTAGATAGTTTATGATAGATAATTTCAAACCAACATAATACGTCTACCCTGTGTTTCAAGGGCTCGAAAGACATTGTGCAATTATTGCTGATCATAGATTGCTTGTGTTATCTAGAAATTTATAAGGGCTTTAGGTAAACAGGTCAAAACTGTCATGCTTGTTGCTTCAGGGATGTGAAGACCATACTGGAGAGGAGGAGCTCCTCTGTGGTGGGGACCAAGCCCGGAGGCGCTCATCAAACTTCATGACCGCCCTCTGCATGTTCCGTCAGTAGCTTTTCCTTTCTTCATACTTAACGTATTTTAGAATGGGGTTTGAGGTAGGGAGCGGGTGGGGTCATGATGCTTGATATATATATGTATTTGTGAAATGTGAAAGAGCAACTGTGGTGGAGTGGGGGGGGGGGGATATGGAAATTGACAAATTGATCACCAGCTTTGTTACTGCTATCTATAAGTTCCTTCAATGACTTTTTACTTACCATCTTAATGATTGGAAGGTTACCATTTATCATAAGAGAGAGAGAGAGAGTGTAATCCACAATCAATGTGTGCTTTTATCAAAATAGCTAGAAATGCATGCATGAAATGTCATCAACAATGTATGAAATATAAATAATTGAAAATCATTGCTATTGACACAATTACACCAATACATGTGTGCCCTCTATTGGTGATGTTGATGATGAAGGTCTGTGCAACTTTAATGAGCCACTTTGACAACATTCCAAAGCTCATCTGTTCAATAAATTCTGTAGCCATCATTGTACTGTATGCAAGCATGCAAGGAGTCGATACAACTCAATCTTCTAATGAGCTGTTTCATTTTTATCATTATTTTCGTCTACACTTTTAATATAATCAAAATCAATGAAATGTAAAGTTTTATGAAAGTACATTTTAGTTGCAGAGCGGGATCCCTAGTGGGTAGGCACATGCCCAATGTTGTTGTTTTCATACGTTTTTTCATATGTTTGTTTTACATGATGTCATTTGGGACCCCATTTTCCCATTTTCAATTTTTTCAGCTTTCAAAGCCAAGATAAAAATCATAGTACGTAAAGAAATTGTATTTGTGGCCATCCACTTTATATGATTGTGAGCAATAGTAACTCAAAATATATACACAGATGGAGACAATTAAATATATACCCTAGATTCTGTTATTTGGATTGCTATTTTTGTTTCAGGCCTATCGAACGATGAGATTGTTACTGAGTCACTGCGCCAAGAAACCGAAATGATTAAGGTTAGAATGTGTTTTCTTCATACTTTTGGGTCCTATGTAGAATGTATATCATGATTGTATTAAAATCAGTATACAATATTAAACTGATTATTAATTGATTATTACCGTATAGGACCATCCAAGTGCCCAGGGCCGTTAGATTGAAATTTTCTCAAACTGCGGGGTGGCCTGAGGGGAGTGCAGTTACTACATAATTCTTAAAGACGTCTAAGAAAAAGAGGGGGGAGGGCTGTTACAGGAGGGTGGGCACTTGGATGGTCAAATACGGTAAATTGACTCATTGAGCTTGAGATCAATTGTATATTTAAGGTAGCGACCATCATTGATTGTAATGGGGGTCATTTGGAGTGAGGGGGGGGGGGGCGCTCAATTTTCTTTGGTCATTGGGGGTCTTCGGGTAGGCGCTCAAATCTAATTCAAAGTGAGAGGAACGGCACTCAATTCTCAAACTGAAAAGATAATTTTTCACATACTTGTCAATATTTCATTCCCATCCACTGTACAGTTGTCATACAGATCTGATGTAAGATACAATAGGGTTAAAATTCTCCACTCCGACGCATGCAAATATAGTTTCTATTGTAGTACCATTTGTATATGGAATATGCTTCCTATACAAATATTAGATGCAGGATCCATTGAAATTTTTAAAGCTAAGTCATTAACATGGATGACCCTGTTACATTGAGAGAAAGTATGTAATACCTGGACTCTTGTGTAGTACTATATTCATTAGAAATGTTGTTGTTGTTATTGTTTTTGTTCTTGTTGTTTTTCTAATTCACTGCAATTGTTTTTTTTTTTATTATTGGGACATTATTGCACTTGTTTATTATTAATTCATGTACATGGTATGTCACAAATGCATAAAATTTCCTGTAAGGCCATCGGCCCTTTTGGAAATAAAGATTGAAGATTGAAGAGATGGGGTACGGTATATTTCGCCCTCAAAACTCAATCACCCGACAAAAAACACCATTCGTTTTGATATAAATATGAGATATCTGATGCCCGCGTTTATTGCCTAGTTTGTGAAACACCTTATTTGTTATCCGGTATGCAAGATACAATAAGATGACGCATGGAGGACGAAAATAATATGATATTTCTCCTTCAAATTTTGAAACTTCGTCACATCCATGGCAGATCTTTACCAAAAACAGGTGTTTGTCACAAATTCCCGGAAATCAGTTTTGCATGCATAACTCAGACCTACTGCATCTACTCCCACACCTTGTCTTGAGATCACAACCACGGTTCTAACAGTAGCGCACAACCCATTGTGACATTTTTTTTGTTTTTGTTTTTGTTTTTTATTTTTTGTTTTGTATTTTGGTGTGACATTGTCTTATAGGATATGTCTTAAGTGTTCTGCACATGAACCAGACATAACATGAGGGGTTTGGGCTTATAAGCATATGCTTATATATACATAATAGATGTTTTATACAATAATACTACATGTATGCACGAGTGCCAAACTACAAACCATCTTAAATCATAAAATATACGTATATAGCGTTCGAACAGCACAAATAAACAATATTGGCAGAACATGACAATGAAATGGCCAATAAAAAATGTTCCAATAATATGCATACTACGTCTTTTGTAAATCTTCAAAATGATACCTGTGGTAATTTACATTGTATATCTGGAGAACCCTTGAGGCAGCCCTCACCTTCCCCTACCCCCACCCACAGCCCCACCCAACATATCCATGCATGTAGTCTTTTGGTGTGTAACTCATGCACATCGACCTGCTTAAATTTATCATTATCAATGTACGTGTACAATTGCATGAACAAAACTGTTTTTTTGCACACATTATCCCTAAATCATATCTTGAGACACAGGTGACCTAGTGTATTGTGTATGTGGCTTCTGACAGAGATGACACTAACATTTCTCTTTGACCATCATCTAGGTTAGGCGCAATTTGGTGAAGGAGGAGCGCAGACTGCGCAAGTTTGTCAAGAACTACAAAGAGATACAGTCATTCAACCTGATTTGCAGGTATGAATTTCCCATTCTATCACTCTGTGCATAAATCATCGTTGAGAGGCGTGCTCAATTATATGATTGATTTACTGCACGCTACCGTGATTTAATGCATGCTAAGTCCAACAGGACAATTTAAAGTAGGTCACCACTTGACCTTGCCTCCCATGAGACTGTTATATGTTGATATGATTTGTTTTAAATACAAACGAAGCAAACGCTTATTTAGTGTGCATTTTTGTGATAGAATGGTATTGGACTACTCAATTGTTGTGACAATCATAAAATATAGTATGCTGATGCTCCATTCGTTCATGATAATCACACCTCAGCATGCCAAATTTTACATTGACACTCCAATCTTGTGGTCAAATCCCACCCACAATCATCAAGTGGTAGCGAACCCAATTCTGTGGCAATATGTATAAATGTTAAAAAAACTAACTGATGTGCCCCTAGTTTTACTGGGTGGCAGTAGTCAAACAGAGAAATTGGTGTACAAATGACATTGGTTAGGCCATTGATTCGTATCCAGGGGTGCCCAAACTGTACCAGACCTATGTAAAATATTGATGGTCCTCTTCAGGATGTGACAAGTTATGAAACTAAAATATCATTAGTAAAAAATCACTAATCTATTAATTTTCGGTTAAGGGGAGGCCCTAACATGAGGAAAAGGGTAGGAGTAATCAAATACAAGTCTCTGTCTGATATGTTAGATTGATACACCATTACCTTAGAATTGCTAAGTAAAGTTTCCAGAACCAATGGAGTCTTTTATCTACCACTGTTGTCAGGTGTGCTTACAACACAAAATTTCAGGTGTGTTTTCAACAAGTAAACTGTACTTCATCACTAAATCATATAATGCATACTATGTTATGGCTATACATTTCAGGTATGCACCCCTGCAGGAGATCATAGAGGAGGTAACACAAGATTGCAATGATGAGGATGCTTGGCAGTTCAGGGTGGCCCTTGACTGAGCGGGGCCGGGGAGGGTTTGGGCTGCCAATGCTGCCATGATTAAGGCAGCGATGGGTGCCTACTGAACAGTGCTCACTGAAACTACCATACAGAGCTCACTGAAACCACTACTTAGTGGTCACTGAAACCACTATTTTGTGGTCAAAGACAGGATAGGTCAAGTCATGCAGTATGGACGAGTTGCTCAAGCAACAAACAAATGCGTCACTCGTCAAATCGACCAAGATCAGACTGACGTGTGTCGCTTGCTGTCTAGCCAAGTGCCAGGAAGTATGCCTTAGAGTTGGAAGCAAGATACAAGAAGTGTGTCCTCATGAACAAAGACATGAGAAATGACTCAAGAAAGACGTGCAATGTCTCCAAGAATCATGTCCCAGCGTGGTGGACAGCTGAAAAATGACCTAGCTTCGGCTCGAGGGACCAGTTCGGGTGCTGAGCTATAGAGCCAGAGCAAGTGGAACATGCTGCTGACTGTGCTACTGTATTTTTGACCTGTTTTGAACAATAGCATCACTTTTTAGACTTACATTAACAATGTTTTGGACCTATATTAAACAATAGCCTTTTGGATATATATTACGCAATTTCTAGAAGTATATACTACTGCCATTAACAACTGTTGTCAAAGTTTAAATGTAATGAATTTTAATCAATCATACCATGTTCTACTTATGCCCTACCATATTTGATATCATAATTTCAATGTTCATGAAATGTTCATTAAATATTTTAAGCAGTGTTAGGGCCAAAGTACCAAATATAAAAGAATATTATAAAACTCCAATGTCAATGAACTGTTTTTCTATTTTGTGAATATAACATATCATTATTGTGCTTGTACTTATTTTATGTTTATGGGAGATATGATTTAAGTGTGGTTTAGAAATATAGTTAATAATATTTTATGTCAGTAATGTTCTGATTCCACACTGATACATTGTGATATTTTTAGGTAGTGATGTAAATTTTGTGGGGTTTATTTGTTAATTCATTCAGCTTTTCGTACTGTGTAGTCTGTTTTTGACAATATAATTGATTATCAACTTAAGAATAATTACATTGTACTTTTTTTAAATATTCCAAACTAGACTGTTTTAGTTTTGATGTATATGATTTGAAATGTCAGTAAAATTGATAACTTTGTTCATGTAACTAATTTCAAGTTTCAGTAAAATATGTATCTTTCTATGTTAAAAATCAGCTTTAATATCGCTCAATATTTTATCATGGAAGTAGTAGTTTAATTAAAGCACATTAATAAATTTGAAAACAATCTACTTATGTTTTTATACTGCTTTTATATTACCATTCTTTACTTCTATCATGTGAAACAAGAATTCTGCATCACACAGCTTGTAAACTTTAAGAATAGGCCTTCATGTAAAATGATTGTAATTTTTATAGAGTCACAAAAGATTCTCATGCGGGTGGAGTATTTTAGTGTAAATAATTTTCAATGAAGTGTCCTAAGAAAACAAATTGGTGTCAGCACATTGAATGACAAAATAGTCCCTCTCCAAAGCTTTGTGCCACCATCATGACCATGGTTCAGTTTTGAGTATCGCTATTTATAAAACGCAATTATAAGATGCATATACTAAATGGCACTTAAGAATTGCTAGAAATGCAAAATACAGTTGAAATTCTGTTTATGAATAGGTGGGATAAATAACTAATATCAACCAGTAGTAAAACAAGTTTTACGTTTGGTGGTGTCATCAATTTAGTTCCTAGAAGAGTATGGTGTTTATTTCAGACCAGTGTAATATATTGATTTCTTTCAAATTTGTTGTTTATTTTAAGGCCATTTTGTATCATACCATGATGTAATAAAATAAGTCAAATGAAATAGAATAAAAAAGGTCAACCATAATTCCACCATAACGAAATCCAGCCCATCAAAACATCTTCCTGATTAAATTACTGACACATGAAGCTATCGAAATATATATGAAAATATTGTGATTATATGAGATTGTGTCAGCTTATTTTGAAATGCAAGTGAGAAAGTATATACTATAGCATAAATGGACAGTAAAACAGATTCACTGGCTACCATTGGTTTTGTATGGTTAGCTACATGTACCGTTTCATATATTATATCAGTAAGTATGTTTTGTATATATATATACAGTGGGGTAACATAAACAGTCTACAGCTACGAATTCCAACACGAATATTTCAATTATTTTAATTCAATACAATAAGTATGCAAGGGACATTAGCCAATAGTGTCTAACATAATCATGACATGCATATAGATATCAAATATTATTATTGGTGTAATGCATTCGAAATGTCAGGATAAACTGCATAATCACACAAATACTCTTAAAAATAATGTGAACAAAGTAGACAGTTCAAGTACAGGTACACACATGTATGTCTAAATATAAAGTTGAAATCAGTACTGGACGCCATGTGGATGTATGAAATCAGTAACCATCTGCACAACACATACATGTAAATCCATTATGAGTGATCAGTGCCAAATTTTACACTAACATGTGTGCAATGTATGGAATGATTTCACTCATCTCCCATATTGATATGAAAGAATACTCTCTATACCACATGACCACTAATTTGAATTAAAAAAAAGAGGCGCTTTTTCCCATGAATATTTATTCGCCAAACTTTAATTTTTGGAAATGGGGATAGTCTTGTAGTCTTGTGAAGTAAGTCTTATTTTTAAAAAAGCATGTGAGTGAAATTGTCCAATGGAACAATTTACATGAGAGTGTGTCACAGAAAAAAGCAACATGTACATGTATACTGTCAACTATAACTAGAATCACTACACGTAATTCACTGAGTTTAATAAAGAAGCATATTCAAGCCGGTTGTATGATTATGTCCATGGATACACTTTTGATAGAATCCGTAATGAATGCGATGATCACTTAATTTGCCATTATTCCTAGTATTTGTTGTTGTGCCGTCTTAACTGCTGTACAAAATAAGTGCCAAAGATTTAAAAATTTTCAAGTTTATTTAATTTTCTGGGTGCTTTCGAACATAAAGTTCCTCATCAGAGCTAAAATATCTAAAGGTAGCCAAAAAAACATGACGTCCCTTTTTTTTGCCTACCTTTAGATATTTTAGCTCTGATGAGGAACTTTATGTTCGAAAGTGCTCAGCAAAATTAAATAAACTTGAAAATTTTTAAATCTTTGGCATTTATTTTGTACAGCAGTTAAGATGGCACAACAACAAATACTGGGAATAATGAGAGGACCTGCTGCAGTTCAAATAATGAATTTGGCTTACTTAATTTGCCAATGGTAAAAATTTCTGAATGGTCATCTGCCAACCGTCTTTGGTCACCATGAACGTTTTCTAGACAGCAGATAGTATACATTTCAGAAACAAAGCAAAAAAGCACAAAAGCAATCAGCAATCATCGTGCACATATACACACAATGCATATTGGTAAAAAAAAGCCCAGCCACTTCAAGTCATGAGATCATGTCAGTGTTCATTGTCTTCTTCGTGGATAACTTCCAGAGTGAAGTAGTCCGATTCCTCCTTTTCCTCACCATCATCACCTGCATCTGCATGTACCAACACAGGCTCCATCCGCACCCCGTCATGACAGTCCACAACGTCCACATGTCCACAACGCCCTCGTGATGTTCCAGGTGCATTGAAGTCTCCACTATCATATCCTAGTGCAGAGTTCCGTGACCATCTAGAATATGAGGCGACATTGGAATCTCCCCGGTTCACACTCTGACCATTCAATTTCGATGATGTATGTAAGTCTCCATCATCCACACAGCAGTCATCGTCGTTGAAGTCGCCGCTCTCAACACAATGATATCGTGTGCCGCATCTGTAGACACAATGTGCTCCCAGAAGACCATCATCGTCGTCGTCATAATCGCTGAGGTCATCGTCAGAGAGGTCATCATCGTCGTCTTCATCAGTGTCAGGGTGGGTGGCGTGTTGTCAGCCGGCCGTAGGGTCACCTCCCTCTGACCCCGAACATGCCAGCAGCTTATAGAGGGTCTCATCATCAAGGCAACCTGACAGATGGTCAACAAAAAGAATACTGCATTATTGTGCATACACTTGTATTGCGGACACTAGCGGGACTTTGTTTGCATGGATATGTATAGTGTGATAGATGTGCATAGTCTTAATATGGATACTGTTCTGAAAGCGGCATATTTGGCATCAACGATGGTGCCGATGCCCTTTTAGTGCAAGTGGGAAAAAGCTAATGATTTAAGTGTTAAGTGGGAACAGGACCCCATCCCCATCATGACCCTCATGAATGCGGATACAGTGATTACAAGTTTCTGTTTTATCGGAGTTACCTTTAACAAATTCCTCTTTAGATAGTACACCATCTTTGTTGAGGTCCATTTTACTGAAACAGAATTGGATATTATGTATACACCATAGGGTAACACACACCCCTCCCCGCATTAAACCGGGCTTGCGTAATGGAATGCTGCAACAAAAGCTTATAACATGAATATGGCAATACTAATACTGTAAATATGTTGGTGATGTTCAATAGTCATTTATTTAGCAAGATTACTTGGACGAAGTGCATTATTTATAATTACAGTTTACTTTGTTTGGAAGAATTCACTCAACACAATGTAATTTCTAGTTTTAAAATTTGACAACACAACTTGTATATATATTCAAGGCCTGAAATCTTCATACAAACAAATAAATCTATATATTTTGTCATTTAATATAATCATTCACGTTTACTTTATTTTTGGTTTCCACATGGAAATGACTGATTGAGTTTACAACGCAAGAATTCATCTGTTCAGGTTTTATTTTACTCTAAATTGTATTGAGCTCAAATGTTGAGAAGTCAGTATTTCACAATGTTCACATGACTTTCTCGGGGTACATTGTGATAATGATGCTATTATATTCCCCATCCCCCGAACGTCCACAAGATATAACGGTCCATGCAATACCCGCTCTACCTCACTATGGACTTATTGAAATAATAGTTTGTAAAGAAAAAAATGCCAAAAATGAATTCATACAAGTGAATAAGGTCTTACTTAAATATATCTCTGGTTCTAGCGATGGGAGCATCCTCGCTCACCACGGTGTTGTCTCCACCATCTGTCATCAAGTAGATGGCCTACAAGCAGAGAACAGTGCTATGATCATTATTTGTTTCCCAGTGCTTGCGGATACATGTTCAAACTTCTTCCTCTCTCACACATCTTTTTAGCAAGCATATTTCCACTAGCGATAGACATAGCTGAGACAGGTTTAACAACACTATAACCCTATAACAACCCTTGCTATAGGCAAATGGACGCGTATGGTTGTTAAACCTGTATTCAGCTATGTCGATCGTTGGTAGAAATATGCTTGCCAAAAAGATGTATGTGTGAGAGACGGAAAGAAGTTTGAAAAGGCTATGACCATGACTGGAACTTGGACCACCACTAGTATTCAAACCAGAAAAGAATCATGAAGCAGAAATCCAAATACATGTATGCCCGCAAAAAGGTTTACATGTGCCGTTCTGTATCCGCACAAGGTTCAAAGTTTCAAATATAATCATACGCCCCTTTTGTTGAAAACCTCGATCTGCCAATTGGGGTTCTATTTCTGGAGGTCATGGAGGTCACACACTGCTGGTAATGCAATTACGCTACACGCACGTTCAGGTAATTACAGCTGTTAATGAGATCCCCCATCCCTCACCCCACCGTACCCGCCAATGATACGTGATACATTGACAAAGGCATTGTAATGAGAAGTGATTGTCCATAATTGCTGATTACTCGGAGACATCACAGAGTGTTAGTAAGTAATTGCTGATAATACAATATCACCATTGGGTACGCGGCACAAGACAATTTTACAGAACGTTATCCGGCTCACATTTGACTTGGCATTTTTTGCGTCGCTTCAGCTGAAGCAAAAGCCCTCTGTTTGTTTTGGTTGTATCAAACTCTGTATGTATGTCTTTGGACAAACTACATAATTTAATAGTGACCTGATCTTTTTCACCACTCTAGTCTTGACACAATTGTACAGTATGAGAGTACACCGAAGTGATATGATGCTGGGCACTTTGCCAATTAAAGTGTGCTTTCTAGTGGAGCAAGGGTGTTATCATTTTTAATGATAAAGGTTACAAAAAGTAAAAAACATTTCTTATGGCAACCCCACTCTTTGGCATCATGATTACATTACCTCATAAGTGTTCATTGAGCACATCACTGAAATGATGACTCAGGGGCAATAAAAATATTTCTTTTAACCATATTTAGAAAGCAACTACTAACTAAAGTCACACTACCGTAGTTCTATGGCTGGTATTATTGATGACTCCTTCTGTAAATGCATTAAATCAAAGCACTACACCATAATATTAGTACTTGCATGGAATATTAATATTAAATGAGCTTGCAAGGAAAAAAAAAACCCGAATAGATACGCACGCTATTTTAGATAAACATATGAATTTTGTTATGAACTAACGTTTTTATGATCTTCTCTCACATTTATACGGCACACGAGACACAGTAGTTTGATTGCGAAGTAAACATCGCAATGTGCTCTCTGAGCACTTTTGAGCTAGTTTATCTAGTGTTAGTTTGACATTCTGTTTGCATTTAGTCCCTTGAAAATTAGTTGTAGGTGATTGAATTGATGAACGCTTTGATAAATCTAGTAATTATACCCCGGAATACTTCGAAAAGCTTGACTGTGCCAGTGGTTTCTTCTACCATGATGATCACACTGCCATTGTTGACCTCTATAACTTCGATGACCTTCAAACCTTGATACTGACTACTTTGATGATCTCAATGAGCTGAATGACCTTAAGGAGACTTGCTGGAGATAAAAGAATTTGGAGGGAAAAAAATCTTAAAATGTTCTTGTTTTTTATTTTAGTATAAAAGTACATTCATTTCCCTTTTTAAAAATGTATAACACTTTAAAGGTTGCGGGAATGGAATTTGGTTTATGGACCATACAAAAGATCATACAAATACAATGAAAAATTCAGTCAATGTTAATTTTGACTGTACCGAAATTGTATACATGATCTTTGCATGGTCCATGAACCAAAATCTATTCCCGAAACCCCTAAAGTGTTATACATTTTTATAAAGGGAAATGCTTCTACGTTTATACTAAAATAAAAAAAACAAGGCACATTTTAAGAATTTTTTTATCTCCAGCAAGTCTCGTTAATGCTCATAGTTACTTTGATGACCTTGACACTGTCCTGTTTGACCTCACTGACCTTGATGATTTCGGCCATCTCGTCGACCTCGATGGTGCCGTTGCGGTCTATGTCGTAGAGACGGAAGGCGAGCTCGAGCTTCTCCTCCGGCCGGCCTGCCTGCGTGATGCTGATCGCCTGGAGTGGGAACAGTTAACCTGTACAATAGAACTGTCCATTAAGACCCCACCCCCACCCCCCACATGAGACTGAACCTCAAGTGGTCTTCATAAGAAAGATGGTCTTTATACGAAGATTAATCTAGTCGCTATCGCGAAAGCCTTTATTGGACATAGATCGAGCCCATGTAAGTGAACACTACTGATTAGGTATGAAAAGCTAAAAAAGGCAAAGCCACAAGCTTGATAATTAAAAAAAAACATCTTTAGTGTGGATAACATACTTGTATGCATATAGTACAAACTTTTTCCAGTTTTCTAAAACTTTAATAAAACTGCTTGGCTTTGGATGATAAACAACGCTTTAGATAAGAGTGGATGCTTTTGTTAAAGGGCCGGTCAGACTGGTTTCTACGTCTAGTCCACATTACGTCTAAATCACGGATGGAAATCTTGTGGACGTGATGTCAGTGATATTAACGTGTTTAAAACATGTTTAAGACATGTCATATTAAGACGTGCGACAGAAAACAAGTTTTGAACTTCAAAATTTTATTCCGAGTCCAACCAAGGACAGTACACGTGATGAAGACGTGCAACGCACGTGAAGCAGACGATATAATCAGTGCCACTATACGGCAGTGATCAATGCGTGGGGGGACGCAACAAGACGTGAAAGCCTCTAATACATTACAAATACCATTATATGGCCGTTTGATCTGCTAAATGTTGGCAGGTACGTGTCAATGCATTATCCAAACTGCTTACTTGGACAAATAATGGTTGGACGTGATTAGCCGTGCTAATGCAGTGATAAGGCAGTGCAACAGCCGCCGACGGTTATATCACGTACGCAGCATGTCTAAGATTTTCAATTGACAAAAAAACACACAAAAAAAAAAAAACAAACAAAAAAACAAACAAACAAAAAAAACAACAACACCCCCACTGACAACCACGCCCGCCAGATTTTGAAAACATTTTGGGCGTGATACGGTCGTGATGCAGCCGTGATATTGTACGTGACATCCAGACTTCATGAAAACCGCCATTGGAATGTATGTATGCACGATGATTTGCCCCAATGTCATGGTGACTGGATGTAGGATTCAGGAGTAGGCCTATATATCTCAGCGGTCATACGAGCAGATATTGCCATATAGTGGTCAGCTTACTTCGACATTGTTTTATATATGATACAGTCTTCAGTATCAACTGACATTTAGGCCACGGGCCCATCACATTAACAATGCAATGTGTACAGTGTACACCCGTGTGTGTGTGTGGGGGGGGGGTGGTTACAGCACTCCAGCCGGTCACGTGATTGAGGTGAGTGGGTCGGCGGCCGGACGCACGCGGCGCCTTAATTATTGACGACTGAGTGGCGTGATTGGAGATGGACACATGGCTTGTTCTACTTGCTGTTGCATGTTGTAACAATAACAGTGCAACCTGCTCATTTGTCCACCTTTCACAGTACATCCGCATACTGCACGGTCACTTCAAGAAGACCGTACTTCCATCATGTGTTGGCATTTCCAATTCAGAGTCTGAAGACCATCATAGACCTCCATAAAGATCTATTGATCGACCAGAGCCTCTCTATTAAGACTGCCCTCAGGAGCCACTTCTAGTGGTCTCACTAAATAGGTGGTCTCTTTATAGAGGTTCATGCCAGTCTGTCTATGAAGCTTTGGGACCGCAATAAATGGTCTTGCTGTAGAGATGTTCTCAACAGAGATATGGTTTTAGATGAAGGTTCTTCTGTATCGCATTTCTATTGAAACCATTTGAGGGCATACAAAATGTACCCTTGGTGGTCTTTATAGAGATGTTCATTATACACACCTATTCGGTTTATGGTGGGTAGAGTGCGAAGGTGAAAAAAGGCTGACTATGAGGGATGTGGTAGTGGAGGGGACAAATAGGACTTGAGATTTCCAGTTAGAAGGTTGTCGAGAAAAGGTTGACAAATAGTGTATTGAGGGAAAAAGAAACTAATTAAAGGGATGTTGGGTGGGCCCAAAATTCATATAGATGTGAGTTGCAGCAGTTTATCTCATATTTCTACAGCCAAAAAACATCTTCCTACCTGCTTTTTAATGGAATCCAAGGTTTTTCTCGTAATATTTTGTACATATTTTGTAAATCTGTATAACTGGAAACACTTACATGTACAATTTCATTCAGTCTGCGCGTAAAATATGTATTCAGTTTGTATCTATATCTACATAGATTGCTTAAAAAAGTGCCTTTATGTCAGTCTATTTTCACTGTTTTGGATAACCACATTTTCCAATTCCACATGCACTGCACGTTTGTACTAATAACATAACACATCAGTGTACCCATCTTCTTTCACGGGAGCCATAAATAATACCTGATTGCATATATGTGACTACGTCATCCCGCTGTGATAGAATATGCAATTGTACTTCTACGTGGTTTATCTACATTTGGCACAAATCAAGATTTGATTGCAGTTGTAATGGAAAAAGCAATCATCGCATTAGGCTTCATACACACTGCTGTCCCGTGTGGTGCAACAGAAATCACTGGAACAGCCATTCCACCCATCCAC
This sequence comes from Streblospio benedicti, assembly GCA_019095985.1. Taxonomy (NCBI): domain Eukaryota; kingdom Metazoa; phylum Annelida; class Polychaeta; order Spionida; family Spionidae; genus Streblospio; species Streblospio benedicti. Next base: position 10,855,035 of record CM032668.1, read on the forward strand.
ATTTTCCCGTATATATACAGCTAGCGCAGATCTAGATACATGTATCTACAGATAAGAGAGTAGCACCACAATACGTAACTGTAAAATAATGAAATTCTGTGTACTATCAGGTCCATATTGAGAGGGGATTTGAGCCACTAACACCCCCTCCCCTCACTGCGAATTTTATATTCTTATGTTCGGCACTCTAGAGTAGAATCACTATCAATGCCGCCCTCGGGACTGCCATCCTCTTAATGAATGCCTGAAAGCGACCAACATGTTCCTGTTATAGACACTTCTTTCTATACATGTTCATATATATAGGACGTTCCACAGAATATAATCCTCATTAGGTGTTCAGCAGACACGAACACAACCATCCACGTGCCATATTGCATCCCAATTTTTAACACCTGATCTGCCAGTGGTAGTGAGCAGGGAACGTGGAAATTGCTCATTGGCACTCCTCATTAACATCTTAATACACGATATAGCAAAAAAAAAAAAGCAAAGAAACACACACAAAAACACACATGCACAGATTTTCGAAGATTGAATTCATTTTCTATTTCAGCATGATATGCGTATGCACGCATTCATATTTTCTTTTGTTGTGGGATTAATATAGCTTTTTTCAATCTCAACATTCAGAAGACGCCGAGAGCTGTCTTTCATTGAAATGTAAAGACTTCAAGAAATAGGACTTCCATCATTTGTTGTCATTTCCAATTTAGAGGCTGAAGTCATTTTCCTTATTGGATTATTTTTGGGAGAGGTTTCACGGAAAAGAGGGCATGTGTAGTTTGGCCATACAAATGTAACCTTGTCTACAGATTTCATTTCACAGGGAGAAGGGATTAGGCCTATAAAGAGTCCCGAAATCGGCATCTTACATTTTGATCCTCTTGAAAGTACGCTTCATATGAAACTCATAAGCACAAATACTTGTAAGCTACTTCTGTAGATCATGTTCACTTGGAACTCTCTATTGACCATCTCTCTATTGAGACCACCTTTATAACAAGACCACCTTTCACGGTCCCAAACCTTCATAAAGTTACCGAAACGAACATCTTTATATAGACCACCTCTCCATTGAGACCACTTAGCACTGGTCCCAAAGGTGGTCCCAATAGGGAGGTTCAAATGTACCCCCAAGTCTCCGTCACACTGTACGTGGTATATGGAGAACAAGTTGGTGTATATCTGCTCGGCGCTGGGTCCACAGGGCCCCATCATTATTACCCCGCCCCGGCAGCAGCCGGCTCTCAGGGGCGGTGGTCGTATGGATGGCCCGTACCCAGGCCACCCGATAACGTCAGTCTTAACGTACGGCCCCGCAGAGGACGGCGGCGAGGTGGGCCGGCCGCAAATCACGCCAAGACGCCGTGAGCAGCGGCACAGCTTGCCGCCGAGTACAGAGACACGCTGGACAGATGAAACTAAAATCGGTTTCTTGCTTAAATAACAAGGCCACTTTGGTTGGTCCGGTGGTCCTAGATAGCAAATCTCCTTATAGAAAGATCGTCGGCAGTACTGCCTGAGACACCACCTCAAGCAGCGCCAATACACCACCGGACAACTTTTAAATTGGCCGTATATGTATCAAACTAACTTCCGCTAGTTTCTCAATACCTACTTTCAACGCAATGGACATGCACTGGTTACCGCGGTTTCTATCAATATTTAGCAGTAGTGAGGAAGTTGAGAAACAGTACTACCAGTTGTGACCTAGGCTTTATTTACTAATAGAACCACGATTTCCCCATGCATTACTCACATGCATCACCTAACCCGCAACACGTCTACAGAGATTGATATTCGTGATTGTGTGACTGCAACTCAAGCCCGCTATCCTGTTTTGGGGACTAGAACTACAATAGAACCTCTCAAGTAAGACCACATTTGATTAAGACAATCTTCAAATTGGATCATCCGCGAGCTTGTCTCTTTATGGTAGGTTCGCTGTCGTCTCTTTATAAAGATTTCTGACTGGAAATAGCTGACTGAGGTGGTTTCTACACACCATAGAGGTTGCCTTCATTGGAGGCTCGCGTTCCTGGTGAACAGACGACACAAAACCTTGACAAATGTCGTAAAATACATCTCTCTTCATTAGCGGCTTTTACAGGCTAAATTTCCGTTGCCACGAATCACTTTATATGCAGCGCGGCCATTGAAAGCCGTTCTTTCCCATTCATCTTCTAGCGCATCCGTAATTCAATTTTATGTGCTGCCGGATGCGTTCTTTACTTTTAAGTGCTACCTGCCTCTCTATACTACCCTCTTTATAGTTCACTTGCAATATAGCACTCCCTCTCATCCCGGTGCTTGCTAATATAACTTACCATCTATTTCTACACAGGAAAACTAGTGATAGCTCGGTGGTGGGCCCAAAGGCTAAGAGGTGGGGGTTGAAGTTAAACCTCAAGTAGGAAATCACGCGGAATTTCAAAATCTTCCACTGGCCACAAGTCCACGTACCCATTCCCCGCCCCCACCCATTGGGGGAAGGTTCGCGGAAGGATTTTGGATCTTGAGAAATGGTCTTAAGAAGAGGTTTTACTGTAGAAACCCATTCTCTCGAATCCATAGAGAAAGCATTAAACTCTGAGAAAACCAACTCATGTATTTTCATAATGCAGTTTAAGGGAAATGTCACTAATTTGAGAGAACACAAACTTTGAGATAAGCAATATCAAGATAAAGTCCTAAAGTTCAATTCCTGCAGATGACCCGCAGAGAGTTCAGAACAGAAATTTATATGGGGTAAAAAGGACACCATTAACCTGTTGTATACGTAAAATGCAGTCGCGATTAACAGCTTTGTCGTCTTCTAGCCACTTCACATATCAACAAGCATTTGACAGCTAGTATACTACAGTATATCTTTCTTAACTCCCTGGGGAGCATACAACACAATGCTGCCGTAGTGTAGACGTGCTTATCACTCACATTAGCGTCCACTCGCATAACCTGTACCTATTTAAAATGTAGGTACCACGGATGAGTATGCGACCAGTTAAAGGTAAGTTCGCTCAACACCCTCCATCAGACCTGATCAGGGGAATCGAATCCACTCCCTATCCATCCGGCCACGAAAGCATATATGAATCTACTGAGCATTCCTTTAACTTAAAATGCAACCACGCCATTGCATTCGATAAAGGTTCGCATTGCTACTGAATACAGCAGAATCCTAAAAAAAACTTGATGTCATTCCTGCAAAAAGCGAGAAACTTGATTGATTTGGGTATAACGTAATAATCTCGCGTTCTTAGACGTCTCAGCTGGCTTTCAAAAAACAGACCACGGCAAATGTGGCAGTCATATAGCGACAGATGGAAGCGATGGCTTGGGATGGGGTAGGAGGGGATTATTACAGACGGGCGGACGTATTTTCTGTCTTTAGTTTGAGACAGAGTAAGTTGCAAGACTGAGTCCGGAAAGTTCTTTGTGCTTACGTGTTTTATCCATCTGTCATTATCATGCATCCACATGCTCTTTTCAAGTTTTTGGTGCACGTGTCCAAATGGCTGAAAGACAAATACAATCCCAATTTGTTCTGGAAGACTATAGTATTACAGCGCAGTAAGATTTTGGCATGGGGCCTTAACATGCCGGATACTTGGCTGTCTGTAGTGAGATCGTCTCGTCATTATGAGACTACAATTTATTAGTGCTCGGGGGATTGTGAAAAATGAAACCATTACATATATGGCAAGCTATTTCTAGGCCACAACCAAACATAAATAGTTTGAAGATTTCAGCCTCGCCCACTAGCCCTCTAAAATGACCACTATATACAGAGCGGTGCTCAGATGGATTGGTTGGGTTCATCTAACCCCACCCCCTCCTCCATGAGTGGCATAGTTCATCATGATCAGATGAGATTTTATATGTTTTAACTCCAACAACGCTGTAAAGGTATTCATTTTACGATTGTATTCGAACAGAAAGAAGGAATCCCCCTAACATACACTGTAACTTTGGAGTATCTAGTTGTTATGTGCATGACCCCAGCTCCCATCCTGGTCGTGATAAATCGCAGGCACTTGTGGCAGACTAATGTAATCTGCCGAGTGTATCTATTATGTAACAGCAATCAGCATTGAAGTAATAATGGCTAGGATATAAAGTTACGTGTCTAGTAATCATTTCAGGACGTGAACAATGAGAACCATTTATACGATTGAAAACAAACAGCCCAGTATGCCTTATATTTGATCATATATGATTCTTTTGTTATGTTACATTTGTGATTCCATTCAATTAGAAAACAGGACAATGCCCACTGTAATGTGGACTGTGAGTGAGATTTAAAAAAAAAAAAAAAAAAAAAAAAAAAAAAAAAAAAAAGATTTGTGCTTTTACATGTCTACGTGCTTTCTAGCATAAAAATCTACTATCCCAATCAGATTTCCGAGCCCTACATCTAGATCTACGAGAACAACTAACAAGCTTCTACAATATCACATCACATTGCTCAACCGCTCTCTCACAAACAACCCAATTCCAGTATGACCAGTAAACAACCACAAAACAGTGCACAAAATATAGCAATACCTCGGAGCAAACCAGTGTAATCAAATGATAACCGCACTACAAAGACCCGTACATTGCAGCCATTATTGGACCCTCCAAGGACATTAACAAACTATTGTCGTGGCTTGAGCCTTGACACAAAGCCAGGCCTGGTCTGTCGGGAAAGTCTGCTGCCTCTCAGGTCATTATAATACTGCCAAACAAGAGGAGATGTTGTGACAGGTCGCGGATGATGCAAGGGAAACAGGTGGTTATTAAGAGGGTTCCCGTGGATTTAATATGATCCCGCTGAGGACTGGGGTTTTAGGTTGTTAACTTTTGAAAAGTTGATTTTTATAGTCAGTAGACCATTGTGATATATATGAGTGATGAACCGACAACTCAGTGAAGATCAATGAACAATCGGATAACATGCCAAAAGTGATCACCATTACAGAGCATTGCCACTCCATTATTAGTTGCACCATAATTTTGCTAACATATTTTCCTTTAATATACACCTACGTTTCCCAACAATCACTATTGTCCCTAATGACCTAGTTCTACCGCCTGTATAACCTCGTTTAATCAGACTCTTCTGCACAGTAGGCCTATTCATGACTTCCATGAGGTAGGCCGCACGACGTAAATATTTATCTTTGACGCCACCATCATCTTTAGCATCTAGCAGCATCACCTAGTATGGTCACGTGTGACGTACCAAAATAGGAATGTAATAATGAGGTCACGTGTGACGTACCTGCAGGAACTCCTTAAAGTCGATCTTGCCGGAGCCGTCCTCGTCGAAGGTGCGAAACACGTGGTCGTAGAAGGCGGCCGCCTTGCCGTCCGGGAACAGCGTCTGGTAGATGGCCAGGAACTTACTGCGCGACAGCTGGCCCGACGGACAGTCCTTCTGTTGGGTAGAGACACACACTGACTTAGGGGCAGTTTATCTATAAATGAGTAAACGGGAACATAATCATGCAGTTTTGGGTGTAATTGGATATATTTCTACAAAATGAGACATCACACTGTGGGTGAGAGGAAAAGAGTGGCAGATTCGATTTAGGATGACGGGCGAGAGGCAGGTTAATCCAAAGAGGGCGATGTGGTTGTTCAAACGTCTGCTGCTTCTGCTGCTGCAGTTGTTGTTGTTGTTGCCGCCGCCGCCGCTGCTGCTGCTGCTGTTGTTGTTGTTGTTGCTGCTGCTGCTGCTGCTGCTGCTGCTGGCGTTGCTGTTAATATGACTACGGCCGTGTTTGAGGAGATTAGTGTCATAAAAGTATATTCATAAAGTAGCTTAACGAAACTACGATCGCACACTATTATTAATCGTGCGAGTAACATCTCAGCAATGACAACTTACAAAATCCCTAATTTGATTTGATTGATATCCTATGTCACCAACATGGAACCTAAGTGAAGTGGCATTCGCATTGAACGCGGCCTGCTGCACGTGCATCCGGGACCTAGTGACCCCGGTGAGTAAACACAGCTGCCGCCTCTAAATATTGACCGCAAGTTACTAATTGAGCCACATTGACAGCGATTGATCTGGATCCCGCTGCCCAATTAGCCCCATCAGAGGGCGACCCACTTCCAGCCGCACGATAGAACTCCGCAATTGTGCACACCATCAAGATACATTTAGTGAATGTGTGTGTGTGTGTGGGAGTGGAGGAGGGTGGGGTATAAAGAGACATTTGGTGGAAATGCTGAAAAGAGAGGTGTGTGACTTTAAGGATGTAGGGACGTGGGGAAACCATGTCGGATCTGGACAAAACGCAAAAAATTGAGATGTGGAAAATATAAGGCAAAAAAGGAGATGTGGGATTTATTATCCTAACCATTTATAATCCCCCCTCCCCAAAAAACAAAAAACAAAAACAAAAACAACAACGACAAAAACATAGCCTTAGATTATTTTCACCCCATCAAGATACACTTAGTGTCGTTCGCATTGTACCTAGGACTGTTATCGAGTGCGAGTGTAAAATAGTCATTCGGGGTCAAACTTATGTTAGTGCATGGTCATTGCTTAGAGAATGTTCTAAATTCACTCAGAAATTTAAGTCACTTCATCAAGTTTACTAAAACGCTTGACACGCTGTAGCCGGGTGCTGATGCCTTTCCTCCCATATGCGTGACCCTAAAATCGGAATGTTTTCACATGTAAAGCTTATCTTCTTTTGAAATTCTTACTCACGAACAGTACCCCTAAAACCACCACTATAATCCTTATTGTGTATAAAATCTGGGTTTTCATATCATGACTGCATTGGTGTCTACTTTGAAAGTGACTAAAAAGCACCTGCTGTCATCTGGGGACATTTACTACAACACAGGACCATCCAAAACGTTCATGGCTGGTCATTTAAATACTAAAAGTAACAAACTGGTCATTTAAATGAAGATTACTTCAGACAATCCCCGAGTAGTGTTGTTTTGTGTAACCATACTTTCCCTATTCAGCATTAGACTACTAGTGACCATTACAAATCAGTATCCAGACATTGACTAACCTGTGTCATCCACGGTGCATCGATTCATGTGACACAGAATTAGGTCATTACTGATCCCCTCTGCATGAATAACAATGGCCAATTATACACACAATAGTCACTGAGCAAAGCAATATCTAACATGCGGCCTAGTTAGACTTCTTGTAGCAAGAGCATGAAACCATAATGCATTACATTTACATTGCTGCTGCTGCTGCTGCTGCTGCTGCTGCTGCTGATGATGCTGCTGCTGACTGATGGTTGGCATGGTAGATCCTGGGGTCTAGGCCACAAATCCCCACAACCCCCCGCCCCCCCCCCCAAACGAAAAAAAAACGAAAAAAAAAAACCCATTACCATGTGGACTTGTTTGTTTGCTTTTGCTTACACCTGTGAGCTTTCAAAATGGCGAAGTCCATGAAGTGCATCGGTTAGAGAACCCCCCCCTTGCTTCAGCTCACTGCCTAAAAAACTGGTTCCGCCTATAGTGGTAATGCTCACTTGGCTACAGTGTCTATATCGCATCCTGAGAGAATAATAAAGTGAGTGAGACCTTATCACATCCGCCTGATACCTCCACCCAACAATGGACCGCATGTAACGGGCAGGTGAAGTGCTGATCAAATAGCAGAGTGCATCATCAAGTGGTAATTGACCTACACGAGAGCTGCAGTAGCTCACGTTGTAGACACACGCGTGATAGATGCATTGATATAGACATAAGAGTTTTACATGACTGATCATCTACTCATATAGGCTTTCGACAGCCAAATATGTGTACGAAACACAACCCACGTCTACCCTGTGATGTGTTATGTTAATCAAGTACAACGGTCGGTTGAAGAGATAATGCAAGCATGTTATTAAACGATCCCATTATGGATGTTGTGCTTTAGCCAGAATAATAGAAAAAATATTATTTTCTTTCTCCGATATAGGAACAGTAGAAAATTCGGCTTTGCCATTGCCATGATTACCTATAATTACTAGTTTTCTAGCTTTTGGCTCACAGAAAACTGAATGCTTGATGCCGTGATCGCGGCTACATGAAATACCATACTAATCGCATATGAACAGTTTGATCTGCAGAACTCGAACTTCATGATGTGAGTATATATATACATCTTCGCATTGTTAGAATTTCAGATAAACAGGCATTGCATGTACAAGGCTGTCTATTTTCAAGATGAAAACCCCCCCCCCCCCACCCCCCCCAATCAAATGATCACTTCTATATAAAAGATATGACCAGGTTCGCAATCCGAAATCATTATAAGGCAGATGTTATAAGGCCACAACGACGATCCTAATTCGCAAATACACCTCTCCAATAGAATTACTAAGATTATCGTATCATAGTGAGATTCTACTTATAATACATTTCAAATGGACCTACATTTATGAACATCTCTGAGTGAGTTCAAATGATGCACATGCATGACCACGTCATTTATTTGCGGACCCCATGTACTGTCTGTACACCACTTGCACGGGTCGACCGTATGTGGCTGCTGCCCCGGGGATGATGGAGTGGCGGCAGCATGGGTGTGACTGTCTCCCCCCGGGGCTAGGCGCTTACTTACCGCCTCACTGTCCCTTGAGGAGACTGTCGCCCATTTTTCTCTTTATATTTTGACCTCGCATGAATATTTTAGACTGTTGTTGTGTGTGCGTTTATTTGGTAGGTTGAAAGAAATCACTGTAAAATTAAATCATGTAAATGTAAAATAATATAAATTGAAGAACAGTGATTGTTTAGCCTATAAGCAGATTGAAAAGGAGGCTGTTGCATTGAAACTGGTTTCAAATAGAGGACTAAAACATTTTAAACCTATAGACTATTTCGTATATTGCATGGTGAGAAGAAAGACTATGCATATTTAACATGAGACCACATGCAGTTTACCGTATAAACTCGATATTAGATAACTTTCCGCCCATAATTTGCTATAGATCTGCTACCATGTAATACGAATTCGGAAATAAACGCGTGACTGTCTTGTTTGGTTTTGTCCCAAAGACCGAAGAAAGAAAAGGCAATAGTTCTCTTGTGTCAATCAATACTTGTTTATTGCAAATGCTATGAAGTCATTGTCTATTGATGGATTTGATGGATTTAGAGCGCTAATCACAATTAAACTTTACGGCGATTGATCAACGTTGCATAAACTTTCTTGATTACCATTGGCCCGTATGATTCCGCATATAGGTGGGTCTATATGGACAGTACCTATGATTGTTACTGTTCGTAGATATATCGAATATAAGCACTGAGCTTATAAGCAAACAAATGAGGCTTTTGAAGAAGACAAAACAGTTAAACACTCATTTAATTGCAGTGTATGCTTGCAGACTAAGATACAGATCCATGGGAGCTTGAAAATAGGGAGTGGTTGTGTGTTGTGACAGGTTTAACATGTGCCCCTCGCACATTGACTGGTTTTGTTCGGGGTGAAAATGTTGACAATTTGGGACAATGGTGAGGGGTCGCATTCCTCCATACTCTGCCTATGCAATCCAAAAATTCTGAAGACTTGATATGTAGTGCATTGGTGAGCCCTTATACACGAATGAATACATAAAATACCAGTTCTTTTTAAGTTGTTTTAGAAAGGGAGCCTTAGGGTGGGAGGGTGCATGAGCAAGCATATGCATGGCAGTTTTGCAGATTTTCTTTAGTAAGAAATAATCTGAGAACTGTGTCTTTTCACACTTTTCTGTAAACATGGAACAGCAAGCACATGGATAAAATGTGCCTATGTGCATATGTATCCAAATGCATCTAAGGAGACGACTCGAGTCAAAGTTTGCCATGCTGAATCCTTTTTCACTTTTGAAATAAATTATATTTAAACATAGTGTGCATGTGAGTGTAGTTTGTGTGTGCACCCACCATGAAGCCCTTGTACCAGTCCTTGATCTGGCGCTCGGTGAAGCTCGTCTTCTCGGTGAGGAGCTCCAGGTCCTCGGCCGGGATCTTGGCTGCCTTGTTCCCCATCGCTGCCCACAGATGATTGGCTCGATCTGAAACAGCGTGTGCGTGGTTGTTTATGAAACACAACACGATTGGGTCATTTTAAAACACAATATACGTGGTTTCATGAGCTATATTGTGCTATTCCAGGTCCTAAGACGGGATCTTGGCTGCCTCGTTCCCCATCACTGCCTCAAGACTATAGGTTCGAAACGCCAATTGGTTTATCCTGAAGCAATGCATGATAAGAATTTCGTGATACATATTCACAATTCATTCACATATAACAGGTGTTTGGCTCATTCTGAAACACCATATAATTCATTATTCATTCCACATTGAACAACATGCGATTCAATTGGCTGTTTAGTGTTTTTTATGGGTGTGTGTGAGTTTTTGTTTTGTTTTTGTTCTTTTGTTTTAAATATTTCGGGAGGAGGAAGTGGGTAAAAAGATCACCTCAAATGCCTTCCCCCTTTTTCTCCGTTTGCAATCACCACATTACTTAATTACAACCATAAAACTAGAGCACTAAAGCTCATACGTTGCATGACCCTTTCCAATAATATCTCACTTTGAACTGTTTGGCCCTTTTGCCATCATCAAACAAAAGCTGTAAATACCTACATCTAAAAACGACGCTTTTAGGATGCATCTGTTTACAAGTTCAACACCCTTATACCATCATCAGCTACAAACAGGCATCCCACCATATTTTTCTGTGTAGTTTTAACACCTTCCAAGTTGCTAAATAAGGGATCCATTTCTGAAGAAACCTACAGGTAATGACCATTAGCAGGCAAAGCAGTAAACACTCCCATCTCCTAATTGAGACTCACGGCCATAGGCATTCCGCATTATATTAGCAAACAGCACTGATATTAAGCCCGTGTCTGACAGTGACGAATGTTCATTCCCGAAATTTACTGTTCTAGTACTATACTGTAGGAAATGAAAGTCACAGACGATTTATGCATTTATAATCACGCTTGCCACGTTTACATTGTGCGCATGAAAACTAGTGAATGCATTACGCTACAGTCATGCTACAGTCTTACTACCACTTACGGTAGATGTGGATGCTTGGGGATAACAAATACGTAAGCATCCGGAAGAATACGTATCTCCCGTAACCATACGTCTCTATCGGTAACTCAATACGCATTGTACGTAGACATACGTAGACATACGCAGATTCGTCACAGGATTTTGAAATTCCCAAAACTTTGCTTTGGACCAAATATACGTAAAATATACGTAAAATATATAAATCTTACGTACACTCATCCGCGAGAATCCGTATCATACGTAATCATCTGTATTTATCCGTAACCCAATACGCTGGGTCCGCAGTAATATGACGATCTATCGCTTTACTCAGAAATCAGGTTGACAACTGCCATCCTGGGTATCTTTGCTGCGTATTTTCATGATATTTACGTATTTTCATCATGCAAGCATCCGCAGGTCCGTATCATGCCATGTGACTGTAGCATCATCACGTGGTCATGATACGGTCCTGCAGATGCTCTCACAATGAAAATACGTTAATACCTCAGAGTTGAGAGATAGATTGTCGTGATAATATGGAGCTTCACGGATGAGTAAACATATCTTGCATTTGGGTTAACGTATTTTACGCAAGAGTTACTACTATATTTGACGTATACATGTGTCATCCGCAACAAAGTTTTGGGAATTTCAAAATCCTTGCGGCAAATCTGCATATGTCTACATATCCTGCGTAATGAATTAGGACAGACACGTGCGAGTTGTTCATCTTCAATTTTTGGGGCCGTGTAACCGTAGAGTTGGTGTACATGTACAAATGTATATATTATACGGGTCTGCCATACAATCTCAAAAATCACACATAGTTAACTAACAGTCTATCTTGATTATCATAGTTCATGTTATTGTCTTTTCACACAGTTTGTACACTTGAACATTGTTGAAGTAAACACAAATACATTTATTCCCCAAGAGTCAACGGTGTTCTAGCGACGCTATGCTCTACGATCACCTTTGATTTAAGTTTTTCATTGCGAATTTCTTATTCTCTTCCACACTGTAAATTGTTGGGGATTAGAATTCGTGACTGTCAGACTCTCTACATATTTGATGTATGAGATGGGATATGAAAAATGTTTGCGTTTTCAGAGACAATATAGTTTCCCCCTAGGCGAGGTTTCACTGAACATTCTATGGCAACATTACTGAATCCTTTCTTAAAATTCAATAATTAGGCATATGAAACAATATACATGGAGAAGTGTTAGTTTCAGTCGAGAGTTGTCTTTGATAGAGGACTCTCCCATGTTCGACTTTCAAATATGTTATTACCACTAATACTTTTTAACTGCAACCATGAGAAGAGGTATACGGAAAGTTTAAACTGGTGACATATTTTCGAAATGGACAAAACGTACATAGAAAGTGTCTTTAACATGAACACCGAGGTGGAAACAGAAGCCTGTATACATACAAGTACAGATGGTCATCAATTCAGTATTGGTATATTTTTTTTAAAATTTTCCATTGAGCCTCAAAACTCCAAATCACACACATGATAGGCAATTGAAATGCGAGTTCTTATACTAAACGGGGGAGGGGGACTAGTATATTATCCATTATAGAGCCTGCCACCATCCCCATCAATCTATGCAGTGCCATTGCAAACCATCCTACGGTAAAACCCCAACACGCATGCGCATCAATAACTAGGATGCTTCCAAAAAAGGACACTTTTCAACCTATCCTCACTATATATACTGGTACTAAGACGTTTATAAAATATGGCAAGGCCTAATAATGTGTGTTATTTCTTTCACACATACGTACACCCACAGTGGCCCAAAATAGAACCGCTGCATGGTAATGTGGGGCTGGTGTTCGCGCTAGCTCTATAACCGATCCTCACGGTGGTGATGCATCACTTTCTCTATGTGCATTGTATTGTGCTGATTGTGCACCAAAGTAGCGTTAATGTATGACGCAAACAGCGGATACTGTGCACAATGACACCAACTGTACTAGAGCTTTCGTTCTGTCACCTAGGCAGACCCATACTCCATAGGGCTAGCAGTCGCAAGGGGCGCCTACCCCCACCCCACACCTACACACGGAAGTGTGTGTGTGTGTGTGTGGGGGGGGGGGGTAAATTTGAATCTCGCAGACGAAAATATTATTTAAAATGAAGATATCACAACAGATAAATTATAGAAGATAGATGAAAATGGCGTCCACTCACCTCTACAGCTGATGTGGACTGCACATGTGCTAATCCCGGTACTGTGATGATGGTTCCCTCTGCTATCTTCAGCCAATGTTCACCATCTGATATCCAGCTATCCCTTCTCTGGATAGGCTTCAGTTTATTTATATTGCACCACATATATTCAACATAGAATGTGACGCTTACTTATTTGAAGACTTAAGACAGCAAAATGCACGAGTTTTGTAGTCTGGTTTTAAGTCTCGGCTATGGCTTGTCAGTTAGACATACATCCTTATTCCTTCCCATGTTATATGTTATACTGTAGTGTTAACTGATATCCAGAAGTCATATATTTCATTTCAAATCCTTGTTAGATGCTTGCGTATAGCTTGCACGCCTTCTGGAGTAAACTATTCTACATACAAATTCCATGTCTCCTTTACTTTACATTAGTCACAAGAAAATACATATTACACATACTAAATCAAATGAAGTAACACCCGAAGACAAATATGCATATATATTATAACCTATTTTCCGCTCGCAAGCCTTCTTAAGACAGGTATATCATTTATGGTTGTCACAGGAGTCGCATTTTGTACAAGGCAGGCCTACTGTGTGAGATGTTTCAAGAACAGTGTCATGTACTACACTAGTAGACAGGTGAGAACGGGCTGACTTTGGGGAACCATAGGCGTTCCAAGACCTTGAAATCACCTAAGATACAGTAGTAAGAACAACTATTCATTTGATATTTAGTTTAGTTTGTGTTTTATCCATGCTGATACAAGCCAACGTACACATTTGCCAACAAAATAAAATCAGTGACGATAGCTGGTAAATCGTGCGAATGGTTTAAAACGAGCACCGCTGCAATGTGAAGGGATGAAAAAAGAAAACAGATCTAGTTAATTAGAGTTTTGCGCATGCGCACTAACGTCACGTGACGCGCTTGATTACCGCAAATGGAGAAACGTCGCTTTTGATGATGGCACGAGTGAGGCGCAGACAAAAGAGTGGGGCAGTTCCGGACTAACCTGGCCAATAAGGGGTGCTTGTGACGTCATATTCCACCAAAATAGAAGCTTGCTGTTGTCAATGTACCGATCGATACAACCTCTCTATTAAGACTACTTGAAGGAGGGTCGCTTCACGTGCAGGGGTTTTAAAAAATGTGATGTTTCTATTGATGTTGTGTATGAGTTTGACTTGTTATGTTTGTGTGCGACAGTGTACTCTCCGAGACACCAATATAGTGTAATGGTCGACAAGAGAGTTAATCGTACAGCAGAAGTTTCCACAAATTTTCGAGTAGCACACGAAACCGGCGTAGAGTAGCCCTCTCCTCTGCATTAAGACAACACTCAGGTGGTCGTCATTGTAGAATTGTAGCAACTAATAGTGTGGAAAGACAAAACGTGCCCTAACGCACGCACACACACACACACACACACACACACACACACACACACACATCATGTGTTACCTATCCACACGACGTTTGATGTGACCGATCACAATCACCATTGAGCAGACACACAGCCATTCAAGTGCCCCATTCCGGAGACAATGGCTCATTCACACAACCTGCTCCCCACACGGCCTGCTACAGTGTGTTTCAAAGGCACGATGTCAGCAGCGGCTAATTCACTTTACAGCAGACGCTCAGGTCGCATTATACGTGACTTCTATTCTATAGAACATGAGAGGCAACGATCTACATATGAGGTACGAGATTGCCTTTGATGTGCACGTCATATCAGCCGCTTGTGTTTGATGTGCTAGCGGATAGAGGCCAGCATTAGTTGGTGTTATAAGGCGGGGGATTATGGCGAGCACGAGGATGCTTTCCCTACAATGTCTTCAGTTAGAGGCAGTGATTCAATGTTGGGGGAGTTCCCAGAGTTGTGTTCATGTACCCGTATACCAATATTTAGTGTTCTGGTGTGTTGCAGCTGCTGCTGCTCTGGTGGTGGTGGTGTTTTCACTGCTGTTTGTTTATTGTTTTTGTTGTTGCTGCTGCTGTTGCTGCTGCTGCTGCTGCTGCCGTCATTGTGAATGTTACAGTTATACACGTACACATTGTTTTGAAAATAGCATACCCAATTACAATCAAAGCCACTGTGGAATTGTCATAAACCAAATAAATATAACCAGGACTTTAAACCAACCCAAAGTGTATCCTCTCTGCCAAACTCAGTTATCAAAACAACCCCAACTCAATCTCACAGCACAATCTGACATTCTGAAAGTCTACAACTGCAGCTTAATAACTGTGGCGCCATGTGCAGCAAAGTCCTGCAGAAGATTGATTAATAATTTCTTGCATCTGGCAAGGCACCTATGGGGGTGGCATTGGGGGTATTCTCATTAACAACAAGGGAAGCTCGGGGGCGACGGCAGGAAATGTCACAGCAGCCCCAGCCCAGGGTGGACGGAAACGTGGGCACGGCGGCCAATTAGAGCGGCGGCGGCGGCGGCGGGGGTTTGTAGGGAACTAGACACTCTATATCCCACTGCTTGGCTTTTATGGCATGTTCTTTTCTTTGTTGGCCCCTTCTTTGCCTCAGCCCACCAAGTTTGGATTTCATTGACACATCCTACTAACTGGAGATGTCACGTAACTCTTTTTTCCTATATCTGTTCTTTTATCCCTCTTATTCGTCTCTTCTTTAGATTCCACTACATTCACTACATTCATACTATCAGCGAGGGTAACCCGAGGGTAGTAACGATTGTGTGTTTTTAAAGTCTTACGGTTGCTCGTTTTCAATTACCGCGGTTTCTGCTGTTTTAACCATGGGCCCCCGCCTCATAGGAGGGGCTGTGTGCATGTGTAAGTATGCTACTATGATTTACAAACATTATGCCATACACATTACTACTGTTATATGGAAGGATGTTTTCGAGATAATAGTAGTAATGTGTATGGTGCAGTGTTTGTAAATCATAGTAGCCTACATCTCACAGTGACACGGACCCTCCCATGATGCCGGGGCCCACACGAATAAATAGGACAGGCTCTCCTCTACTCGCACCCACACTGTCACACTGTGATCTGCTGAGACACATCACCTGGCTTGCCCATTCTAATCGCACCCGGAATCCCCGACCTCTGCAATGTATAGAGGAACTGCAGACTAGGAAATACAAACTCAGCCATAAAGGCTCAGCAGCCATTCAAATTTCCTATATACCCACCCAAATAGGTGCTATCTGTGTTACCCTGATGTGCTGCATGGAAAAGCTTGCCATTCACATGTATCCGTGTCGCCATTCAGGCAATCCTTGCATTCAGTTTAGCACTCTCTGCTTTTCAACATTTGTGTACGCACATAATATTGACATTTACTCTGCGGTGCAGTGTAGAGCTAATAGTGAAGTAGCGCTACTCATCCATTATACGTGTATATGTTCTTTGGGGCAGGCATGTATTTTCATCAGAATAGCCTGCATTATGAATGATTTTTTGTCAGATAACAATGGTGTGGCATTTTAAGAAAGCAATGTATAAAAACTTAATTATGACAGACGTATAAGGCACTGGTGACAGCATCATGACACCCCGGCAATAATGAGAATTTCAAATATGTATGCCCTGTAGTGACAATTTTAATATCCCTTTTCACTCTGTGTACATCACAGAAGTTTTTACAGATGTGTGCCATGTGCGCTCATACGTTTGAAGTATTAAATGGACGTTATTGGGGCGTATAATAGAGACAGCGATTATAAACCTGCACGCTATGAGTAACCCCCCCCCCCTTACACACACATCCATGACTGTAGTTTTTAGCATTTTACAAAACACGTATGTTATCTGTCTTTGCCAACATGTATTCAGCCGTTTGTCAGGACTGAAAATTGAGACCCTTGAATAGAGAAGACAGCTCCATATCATGGATAGTCACCAAATGATCCATATGTGTATGTCTATATGCTATTAGGCTAATTACCCTGGGTTCTTATCTCATCGATGACGTCACTGTATCAAGCCATCGCGTGAATAAAGGATGAACATAACTTGTAGAAAGATTAAAATCTCCCAGCAAGTAATGATTGTGAAACATGCTTCTTGTGAGAGAAGATAGAGAGAGGTAGATGAGTACAGGATGTTGCATACCACATGATCATCGTGCACACACTAACCACGCACCGCACACTCAACGCGCAATTTGAAATCATCCTGCTGAACCATGAACTAAAAATGTAACATGCCACCTCAAAGCTACCGTACTATTAACTCATGCCGTATCCACGTGCTCAATCGAAAGAGGCCATTCAATAATTCACGACTCAATTATAAGTTCTACGAGACATCAGATCCAGTGTCACACAATCCGATAACATTTATGTTAAGTGCTTTTTCACATATAGTAACTGCTAATTATCTAGAGGTAAAGTACAATGATATGAGTATCAGTTACCATCGGCCATGTATCCATGTCCATATATTATTTACGTGTACCACAGTCGACTTATACACATGTACATTGTAAATGTTACAATCATAATGGTCTGTCAAATGACATCCTTGTTTTAACCTCGATTATCCAGTTACCAACTGTAAAGAAGGTTCACTACTCAATGGAATATACTGTACACCAAGACCACCATCACGACTTATCCACTATCAAGTTTGGTATACATCCATATGAGGTTCAGTTACATACCATCAAGTCAAGGTTTGTAGAAATACTTAGTTTGTCCGCTGTCGTATAATCATTCCAGTGAAAGTGATTATCATCATTTGCACTACATGTCCACTGGTAAAATGTTCATTGCTCATTCAAACTAAATTAGAATGTCCAAGTGGGTATGTACATATATCATATATCGTCATTACTAAGCCGCTGATTCTCATGTCCTGTCCACCACTAACTATTATCTCTGAATATGGACTTTCAAGTTCATGTACACTTTTACACCCTTTTCCAAAACACTAAAACAGCTTCAGCTACATATCACAACCAATATGAAGTCACTAACAAATATAAAAAAGAAACTACAGTTGTTATGTGACATCACCATGCCACCGAGTACACCTCTAATATCGCCGCCGCCGCCTCCGGACGCCGCTGCTCATTGTCTTATGAGTAACTCACGTTTATGTGTTTACCTAACTAGTGGCGGTGGCGGAGGCGGCGGCGGCCGTTATATAAGCGTCTCTTTGAGTGGCGGTCGCCGCCAGCTGAGATGTTACTTATTGAGTGGCGGACCCAGGTGGGGAGCGGGCGGAAACAGCATGGTGCAAGTCTATGTTTTTTTTTTTTTTTTTTTTTTTTTTTTTTTTTTTTGGGGGGGTATTATCTTTTAGCATTTTAGCAATGTTCTTGAAGGTATAATGCAATCATGACGGATTCATTTGTAGCCGATGTGAAGTCATCTGCCCGTCCGCCCACACCCGCCTGCTGGGAAATTCATCACTTTCAACCGAATGCGTTTGCACAAAAACAAATGCCAAGAGTTAGAAGCTGTGATCGCGCATGTCAACGTGATAAATGGCGCGATTTTATATAGTTTATTCGGGCGCACACATGAAATGATGACATAAATGGTACACGCGAACAACCGGTCTGTGTGAGGCAGTGGCTGCTTCTTTTGTTAAGGGAAAAGCTCAGTTGATTTTACACTTTCTGGTCAGCAGCATATGCATGTGATTCTTACGTAACTGAAGATTCGTGCACATTTTTTGTTAAACAAGCACATTTAAAAGCATGCTTACGAAAACATAATCTTGCAGAGTGTCAAGAAGTTATGTTATCCAGAACTTTTTTTGTATGTAATGGATGATTTGGTTTTAGATCTGGAGATATCTGGCTAATTCGGTAGTTCTTTTTCAATTTCTGGCCAGTTCTGATCTACAGAAATGGTATCACCTCTCCTGAGAAGTGATTTGTGTTCCTTTTTCGTCTTATAGCAAAGGACTATTGATTTTAAATTTCTAATCCGGACCATCTGCTTGATGTTTTGAATCGTTTAGAAAACTATCTTGAGCTCGTTTGGAGCAACCTAAGGTCTTTTCAGATTAAAGCTGGCCTCTTCTGGATGATGTTGGAAGCTGTATAATCGATTATTCAAACTATAAGAGCCGATACTACATACAGTAGCTATAGGCCAGGCATGCACGTGACCAAAATGCTCAGCTAATCCAGGTCATCTGGTTGATTTTCTAGATCATCTGCTATATCTGGAGCATGTGGATCATCTAGAACTCTGACGGCTTGCAGAAGCTGCAAAAATTGGCTTGCTTCGAACTACTTCATATTCAGGCTGTTACGTAACAAATATTGATACATGTTAGCCGATCCAACCCGAAATGACAAATCAGACGTCTTCTGGATCAGCATCTGAAGCTGCCACTTTTCGTGCGAAATTGGGGGAGTGGTTTTAAATAGAAATGGTCAGATTGGACATAGCTTTTAGCCTATTAGAGCGTCTTGAATGGCGTGCTAAGTTAGAAGACCTTCCCATGCATCATGCTTGAAGCTTATTGTTCAATTAATGAGATATTAAAAACAGGAAGTAAACAAAATATACTGAAATGACAAAAAATCACCACATAGCAAGGCTCGGTTTTTCTTATACAAACATAAAACGTTCAGTTCGGGAGATCTTGAGTTGGAATCCGCATTTGTCCATCGAATAACTTGACCAGGTTTCCTAAACTTTTAACATTCAACATTGTGGCACAGATTATTTTACGTTGTTGTGGCCTCAGTAAGTGGGTGTGAGGGTTCAAGTCCCCCTCGTTACTGATTCCCGAATCCATCTCTGACCTGGAGAGCAAGGCTCGCTAATGCGTGGACAAACAGCCGCCTGTTGGCGCCAGACCGCGAGAGTGCTCGGCAAATACGGGGCCACACAGGCAACAGCTTCATGGAGGCTTGATAAACAGGAGATACCCGGATAACAGTTGATCAGAAGAATCCACATCTTACTTTTACCAGGAACCAATATGTCTCGGTCTTCGTTTGTGTGTGGGTGTGCGTTAAAAAAATGCTCAAACTAGTTTTATTACAGAAGCATTGCCCTCGATTCACATATACGTACTGGTTCTAATGTTAAACAAATGAAATAAGTGGCAGGATTTCTCAGAACTAGGGACATGCCAGTCAAATCACACGCGGGAAGACCCGGAAGAGAGCACTCCTGTGGTTCTGGGATCTTGTCAAAATGATGATGTATTTGGCCCTCTGTACCCACTGCCCTTTTCACTGTGTAGTCTATTTAATTCAATGACTGACGTGAATCGTATGGTTTCGCGCTTTGCCATTCTTTACAAAAAATATTAGAGAATGTTCATTTCGATACTCCTGTGGCTACAATGGGTTGAACATACATAAGAGGTCCCCTAAATCACCTTTGATATTTTGTAACTAGGGGTCCTACTGTATATAAAAAAACTTGGGTGGATCGCTGTCACAACTGCAATAAGTGAGAATTCAAGGTGGCCGCAGTGATGGTCGCTGGCTCATAAAAAGTGTTATATCTTCCTTAATATTGAAGATAGAAACATAATTCTGTTGCCTAAGGGTATGTTTGTGATGGTGAGGAATCAGTTTTGACACAGCAGGATTTGATGGTGAGGAATCCATTGATATAGGAAAAAACTGAATCAACCTGGCAATAAATGAGTAAAACAAGATGGTTGTCAAAATGGCCACTCATTCAAACTATTAACGCCCTTCATAATCAAGATAAAACAATGATTCTGGTGTTTTCAATAAAGTCAACAACTTACAATGATAGTCAAAGTATAACAAATACATATATCTTACAATTTGGACATTCATTTGTATATTATGATCATAATTGGTATTAAAATGACAAAAATGACAATGATATCGATGACTGTTATCAAAGTTTGACTACACAAGATACCACAAAAGATAACACAGGGAGTTAAGCTTACTCCCATCTGAGAATATGTGAATTGCCTGTATCACAAATCTAACAGAGCAGATATTAGTTCAAAGGAAAGTAAGATATCTGACATGATTACCTACACAAGCGGTGAAACCTGCATAAAAACCCTCCATGTATGTTGTAAATGATTGTGAAGCGACTGCACAATATCTTGATCCATGCAATAATGCCTACTGAAATAAGTGTACAAATGTGTGTGATAGAAGGGATGGAATTGTATGTTGCTTTTAGAAATACTAGGTTTATTTCTAAACGATTAAGTACTACCATTCATAGGCATCAGCTCAAAACGTTCAAATCAATCGGGTTACGTAGAACCGTCACTTAAGTGAAGAGAGATATGATAAATCCGCTTTGATTGAACATTTTCAAATTTGTTGAAACTAAATTTGTCGTATAGTGAGGTAGTCATAAGTGGGACATGCATCACTGGACTAACCAATATTCAGCTTTATGAACAGATTCATCTACTATCACGAGCATCCCAACCCTGACAAAAATTCAGAAGCTGGTGTACGTTTGGTACCTCATGCACTCCATGCAGCAAGTGAGGGAGCTCAGAGATTACTATTTTTATCTAATGATACAGATGTGATGGTTATCATGCTACATGTCTGGCCAATATACTTAATCGTTCAGTTTTAGAGATAAACCTAGGATTTGTAAAAGCAACATACAATTGCATCCCTTGTTTTACTATTGCAAGCATTTGTACACTTATTTCAGTAGGCATTATTACTTGGGTCAAGATATTGTGTAATCGCTTGTCACAATCATTCACAACATACATTGGGTTTTCATGACGGTTTGTGTAATTATTCATGTCAGATATCTTACTTTTACATTGAACTAATATCTGCTCTGTTAGGCGATAGTAGATAGCATCAATGTGTCAGTTTCTTCCAGCATTTCATTGCCTGGATGGTAGTGACTATACTAGTAAATATTTGGCACTAAAACTATAGCTTTGAAGTATCTTATTTTGATAAATATCTGTCAGACTTTGGTTTCAATATGAAGAAGGAACAAACCTACTCGAATGCTTCTCCCGTCAATAACAAGCGACGTTTCGGTGGGCTTTCCATCTGCTGCATGATTCGATGGCAAAGTGCGATAAATATTGTTGTTTTGCAACCCTCTGCCGCGTTAAGTCACGTGATAGATGAAATTCCAAGTCACACGTATACGTATTTTCATAACTGGGTTCAGATTCCCAAGCAAGAGATGAGAATTATTGGACTCGGAAGAGAATTGCAGCCTAAGAAAAACTCTATCTGAACCAAGGCAAGGCGGTCCCCCCAGTTCTGACAAGACATCCACACGTCACTGGCAATTCCACCCTTCACGTGACTCAACGCGGGAGCAGAGTGCCGAACAACAACATTCGTCGCACTTTTCCCTCAAAGCCTGAAGCAGGTAGACGGTCCACTGAACCGTCGCTTCTTATGGATGAGAGAAGCATTTGAGTAAGGTTTGTTCCTTCTTCATATGATTAATCTAGATGCTAAGAAATCATTATTTTATTATATTTGGAGTCAATGCTGATAATATTGATTTCAGTAAAGTAGAACAGTTTCTTCTCCAACTTTTTAAGCGTCGTATACTGTACAGACACTGGATCAGTTACGGTATTGCTTGTACTACCAAACCAAGAAGACATTTACAGATTTGCCACCAACCTCAAATTCAACAAAAGCTCGTGTATTGTAGACATTTCATGCAACAGCATTTTATGCAACACATGTCCAAATTAAATGCTTAATAAATTCCGGTATAGATCCAATCAAGTTTGGATTTTACAAGGATGCTGAGGGTATGATGAAAGAAAGAAACAACCAATGTTCTTTTTCTGGATGACTTATCATTCTGTAATTGTGGCAAATGTGCTGCCAAGAAGTGTCCATGTTGTGATGCCAGTCAACCATGTTATGTATACTGTAGGTGCCCTCCCTTGAATGATTTCAAAAACCCACATCTGTCTTAAAACTTGCAGTTAATCTATGATAATTGGTCTTTGAACTTTAAGGGTGATGACTAGATTGATATAGAATGTTTAGAGTATACCAATGTAAGATGAAGGAGTATCTTTATGGTATCTTGTATAGTCAAAGTTTGATAACGGTCATTGATATCATTGCCATTTTATTATTCTAATACCAGTTGTGATCATTATGTATGTCATAATTGCAACATACATCTATTTATTATAATTTGACTATCATTGTAGGTAGCTGGCTTTCATGAAAACACCAGAATCAAGAGGTGTTGATAACTTATGTTTGAATGAGCGGCCATTTTGACAGCCATCTTGTTTTACTCAAATATTTCCGGGTTGACTCAGTTTTTTCCTATATCAATGGCTTCCTCACCATCACAAGCATACCCTTAGACACCAGAATCATGTTTCTATCTTCAATATAAAGGAAGCTATAACACTTTTTATTAGCCAGCGACCATCTCGGCGGCCTTCTTGAATTTCCCACTTATTGCCGGGGTGACAGCGATCCACCCATTTTTTTGACACAGTAGGATCCCTTGTTACAAAATATCTTAAACAAAACTTCCTGGATGGACCTTTTTAAACAGAAAATGGGGACTTAGAGTGGAATTCTGGCAGAGCAGTACCTCGTTTGCCTTTCCTTCCAATTTTATATTCGAATCGAATCGGTGCTTCTTTGATCTTGCACAAATAACGTACGTCAGTATCAAAATTTTTAAAGATGACCAGGACTATTGTAAGTTCGCTTGGGTGGATATCGGACAGTTTTTTTTATTGCAATTGATTATGAAGGATCTGTTGCCGAGTCACATGTGGGATTCATAGGAGCGCTTTTGTGTTTAGGATGTCTTTACTTTGATACTGACGTACGTTATTTGTGCCAGATCAAAGAAGCTGCCACAAAAAACAAAAAAAAAACAAAAAAAAAACAAAAAACAAATAAAAGTAAACAAAAAAACACACAAACAAAAATATACACAACAGATTTGCGTAAGTTAATGTGCGGTCAAAATATGTACTTTTGCGGCTTCAATTGAATCAGTACAAATTGTCGTATGCTCAATAATCCGTTTTGACGGGAAGTCATCTGCCAATTACGCTAACGAGTACAAACAAAGAACAGACATCAGGCATAGCGTGTTAGAGTTCAGAAAGCAAGACTGACGAACAATCCGAATACCTGATGGTATTGAACTAAAGAACGACAAACGAACGAACACACAAACATAGAAACAAACAATGCATCTAAATTGATTATTCCTCGCAATAATAGACATGAGCGTCCTGGCGTTATGACTGCAGCAATGGATCACATGAGGACGTTGTAATTCATTGGAAGTCATTAAAAAGTCTCATCTCGGATTTCTGAGATGGGGCAAACTGTAAGCCCCATCTCAAATCGGGTTGGGAAATCCCTTCAAGATGTGGCTTTCTTTTGGTTATGAGTCTCATCTCAACATTCATTTGTTAGTGGTGCTCTTCAAATATTTTTCTTACTTTCTAGTAAAATTAATCTCAAATGTAACCAAAGACTTTATTAGTATTTTATGTATTCATGTTTTGTTAATATATTATATTATTTTGTATTCATGTATATATATAATATTAATTTTAATATGGACTTTTAAAAATCTGAAATAAATTTCTTATTATGATTTATGACTTGCGGGGGGGTTAAAATCCCCACAGAGGTTTTGTAATCTGAAGCATAAAAAATAATTTATGGGGAAGGATGCTGAAATGGATGTTCAAATTCTAACCGACCTGGTGGAAGAGGTACATGTACATGTATCTGCATAGGCAGATCCGGGGGGGGGGGGCGCAGGGGGCGCGCGCCTCCCCTTTTCCCACCAAAATACTTCATTTTCCCAGGGTTTTTCATGAAATCACGTAAGTGCGCCCCCTCTTTTCCTTAAGTGCGCCTCCCTTTTCCGAAAACCTGGATCTGCCTATGATGTGGATGATGTGGTAACGCAGGTCAAGCATGGTACTGTTGAACGTCTCATCTCAACCAAGTAGACAACTAGAAGTAAAGTTTTCACTCATGAAACTATGGAAGAGAATAAAATTCCTTTTCTCGATACTCTGATTGAATCAAAAGAAAACGGTTAATGAAAAATAACAGTTTACGGGGAAAGCACACACACAAATCAATACTTGAATTTTGAGTCTCTCCATCCATCTATACACAAACTAGGAGTAGTGAGAACTAAACACTCTTAGATCGAATGGACACGGTTGTAACAGAAGAGGATGATAAAGAGACCGAAAAACGTACAATCATTGACGCACTAACCACTTGTAATTACCCCAAGTGGGCAATTCAAGAAGTGAAACGAAAAGAAAAAGGGAAGTCAATACGAAGAAGTCTCAGAAAACGGCAGTAAAAAAACTCCAAGGGATCGATGCGTATGATTGTTCACCTGTATGTTAAAGGTATACGACTCAAGGAGGACCAAAGAAATGTGGAGGCACATGACCAGAGAAGCGTTCGCACCAGAGCCACTTGCCTCATTACTGTGGAAAAACATCAATATCAGCCACTGCACTGACGGAGGATTTGTGTGTGCTATAAAAGACCATGGTAGTGATAGAGAGGTTTGTATGTGTTCTAAATGTATGTCCATGGTAGGCCCACTGATTGCGGGCTGTGTGTGTTCTAAATGACCACCGTACTGATGGAGGATTTGTGTGTGTTCTACATGGCCACTGTACTGATGGAGTATTTGCATCTGTTCTAAATGTCCACGATACTGATTTTGTGTAGGCTATGTGAAATTTAGGTGTACAACATTGTGAATCGTGTGTGCAGTTCATGTGAGCAGTAGTATTACTAGACAATGGGTATGTGCACGTGACCATGAGGGATTAACAAAGCACAATTGAGCAGGGTCGTTTCGAGTGTGAAATGTGATGTACTTGGAATTGTCATACACATAATTTGTTCTAGACACGCAAATGTACACTCTTCAGGCCTTCTTTTTATTTCAGTGTTGGTTGGTTTCATTAAATATTAAAAGCTTTTTTATCATCTTTTGCTATATTTGTATTGTTGTTGTTGTTGTTGTTGTTGTTGTTGTTGTTGTTGTTGTTGTTGTTGTTGTTGTTGTTGTTGTTGTTGTTGTTGTTGTTGTTTGTTGTTTTTTCCTTTTTTAATTTTCAATTTGGCTGGGGTTAAATTACATATACACATTGGTTAAAACAAAACAAAAAATCAGTTGGCCTAAAGGTATTTACTTGCATTTCAGACAATCGACATCTCCAAAAATATGTTATTACTCGTTTTACCCCACTTCGTCGTTCGTTCTCGATTGTGATTGGCTTAGTGCAAGAGGTCAATTTATCTTCCTATTCTTTTGCCGAGGTGATCTCATTACATTGTGAATAGAAAAACACAAGCGTTCAATGCTTATTAACATAATACATATGTTAGGTCACGTGCTGCTGCCTTATTTTATTTCTTTTGTATCGCCCTGACTTGTAAAAGCCACGTTGGATGGGTGACATTGTTATTTGTTTATTTATACAGTCATGTTTCTATATTATGATTGTCACACGTCTGTATAATAAAATAGTATTGAATTGAATTGAGCTGAATAATAACTGCATTACTACGGCGTATAAATTATCACGTGGTCATATCTTGGACGTTCAGAGAAATGCTTGCACATTACTGTTTGGAGGATTGACCTTTAGAAGCATATGTCGAGCGCGCACCCTGCTTTACCTGGTGTATTCCATGAAAGTTTGGGTGAACAAACTCGATATTTTATTGATAGTCTGAATTGAATGTTTATTTACTTTTTTATTCTGCATTAACAGTACTATGAAAAAAGAATCACGTATTCATGCATTAATATTTGCCGATCATAAAATGATGGCGTTTCACAATATTGCATTGACACGTCTAGGTCTAGGTCACGTTTTTCAATATGCAGTAGGCCTACTTGAACTATCTATATTGGCTTCCATTATTTTCTATACCTCCTGCAATATACACACATGCATCACGTTGACATGTTAGAGAACGACCGAAATAAGTTTTAAAGGTTTTAGTTTTAGCTCAGATCTGTGGGTACAACATATCCTCTACTTCTCCTTACTACGACGTATACAGTAAACGCATTATACGAGAACGATGGCGTTTAAAAGTGAACAAGACATGCCTTGGTCAGGTAAGATACATTCACGCTATTTCCATATATTGTAGAGGGACGTTATGTACGATATGCACCGTCCCGTCCCGTGTTTTAGTATTAGGCTGTAGAGGGGAATATAGAATATGAGTAGCTTGCTTGTAATAGTCCAGACCAATTATTCCCTGTGGCCAGTGGACACCGTAGCAAATTACGGTTAAGATATCGTACCTAGCAAATACGTCACACACAGACTATATTGCTGTTCTATTAATTGCTGTTTCCGTTTATTTTTCTTTGAATAATTAGAGTCTACGCAAATATATATAAAAACAAATAATAGGCCTACGATGAACACTCATACACACTACATACAGTAGAACCACAATTAAGACCACCTCTATCAAACAAACGTCCATGAAGAGACCCCCTCTATTGAGACCGCTTTATATGGACTATTAGGAGAGTTCCCTGGTGGTCTTCATAGAGTTTCCACTGTATAATGCTCTTTGCTAGACCCGGTCTACCAGTCCACCCCAGCAAGTACCATCGTCGATCCCATACTACTCACCCCCAGAGACAACTTACGGCTCTACCCTAGAGACCGTGATCATGTGCGGATGCCACGCAGCCGCTGTGAAGTCCTTGCATCTCTCAAAACATCCAGGTCAGTGCCACTTTTGCGCCTTGTTATCAACCTTTGCGATGATATTAGTGTGCAACTGGCTAAACAATTCGTTTAATCAAAGCTTGGCTATTGATGCATAATATCTATACTTGAGTGGCAGAGACAACTGTCTCTGTTCAAAATCCATGCATTGCATTTGAAACAGAGCCAAAGAGAATCCAAAAGCCTATATACAGACAGGTACATGATAAACATTTATGCGAATATCGAAGAACCCCACCGTGATGGATTATACAACATTTGAAACAAGTCAAATTGATTCTAGTCGTGCCACCCTGTGTTAACAGCAGACTTATAAGCTGCAGAATCACCACCCGCAGCGTTTCGTCAAACGAGGTACCGGCGAATATACGTTTTATCAACACGGGAATAGTTCAATATTCAACAAGTTTGCAGACCTTATAAAACTGCAAAATTCTTCAAAGAAATGCATACATATACGTAAAATTTACTACTGAATTGGATTTTACATATAATAGATGTTTACTTACAGCATTTTTGAGTGAAAACGTTTTTGAACACAGCTGTTGTGAATCCAGAACCGCGAAAATTCTTCATTTTTTCCAGTTGCGCAGAACGTCATGCGCAGTGGTATTTGCAGGTGCGCTAAACGTTCATCGCACAAAAGCTACGATTTTTGGTCAACACGACATTGAATATTAAAAGGTTATTTTCAAGTATGTTTCGTCGTATTGTATACGTGAAAAGTAGTTTTCTAATAGAATTTTGAGTGAGGAATACGAATCTGTAATCGGATTTACATTACTATGAAAATTGACTGAGATATAAGGGAAATACTGATCGTAAACAAATATGACAGACGACCCGGTTCAGCAGAGAAACTTGGAAAACACAATATTCTGATGAATTCACGCCTCAAATAGACATTTTTGTATACATTTCCAAAGTTTATCAATGTGACAGCCACCAATTTTCCATACAATACCTTATATCCATGATCTGACATGAAATATTTTTTCAAATGGGATTTTAACATGTACCGGAAGTCATATGGAACGTTTGTCGCAGCTAAAAATGAAAAAAAAGACCACTGCGCATGACGTTCTGCGCAACTGGAAAGTGAAGAATCTGCCCACAGTTGACACGAAAATCTTATTCGTTTTTAATTTGATTGTTGCAATGCAACATCCAACATATCTGTGATCAAATATGCATTGGAAAGGCACAAATCATACTTTTTGAAACTAACTTATGTTTGGCATGCGAGCAGCAGGTAGTTTATTGCACTATATGTGTGAGGTGAATTTGAACATGTCATTTTGGAAAGTCGTCATTGAGCCGCTACTTCTGATCGTAAAACATAAAAGTGTCAAAATGGCAGGTTATGTAACCGTATTATTACATTCTTCGCAGCCGATATCATGATATGAAAGTTATCCCATGATTGAGTACATAGGTGCAGCGACCACGTTTATCAACATACGTGTAACGTAGTTATCTGAACGGGATGTACGCCCTTAGTTAAAACCTTACGCATTTTGACTGAATTTCTGGCTGAATTTCTGGCTGAATATTCTGAGTTGAGTTCATATAGCCTACAGACCTCGTGTGCATAGTCTTAACCAACCCAATCGGGGCTTTGGTACTATCCATCCAGATGCTAAGACTTGTTTCTCCTCCCTCCAGAGGTCAGCGGATGCTGCCACTGGATTTCTTTGACAATTACCCTGAGCTGAAAGAGGACGTGAGGGTGTTCCACAGAGCGATCCGCTACGGTGCCTACAGGGTGCTCAGTGTCTTCCTACAGGGGCACGGTCAGTACACACACACTCCCACACATCCCCCACCTGATGGCTCCTGACTTGTTTCATGTAGCTTCCATGTAGACCCCAAACCGTTGCCTACATTATCACCTGATACCCTTTTATACATACAAAAATCACACCTTTGTCAATTTCTTCAAGCGAAACTTGGTTTGTGCATTCCTGTGCAAAATTTGTTACAAGTTAAAAGTATTATCTGGTAATGTGCCTCATTTTGAAAAGTACCTGGCACACTAAAACAAGAATAACTGTGTTCCATTCATCTTCATGCATAGAGGCGCGTCTGATCCACGCGCGCGGCCGATTGGGGAACACTGCGCTCCATGTGGCTTGTCGTGCCGGGCGCTGGGAACTCATCCCCCACCTATTAGCCTGTGGTGCTTCCCGATACACGCGCAATGAACTTTTGGAGCTACCTATAGCCAGGGTGCCTAAAGAATTGCTTAAGAACCTGACTTTCAAGGTAAACTTACTGTAAAACTTGAATAGTTTGTGGCCATGCAAATTTGCGATTTTAGAGAAAGAATCATTTTCAAATAGCTTTCTTTAACATCAAGCATGCCACTTGTCCACGTGGGTACCTCCATACGGCGGATATTTTTCTTAAGGGTACTAGTATACTGAATTCTTAGAAAGTCCTATGACATCTTATCCTCACCTATATTGGGTTTATTATTAGCTGTTATTCAATCCACAAGTTATGTAAAATAGCCTCTCATTCAATTCTTATGTTTTAAAGTGAATCATTTCTGAAGGCCTAAACCAATCAAATCATCAGAATAATTTTGGTTTAGCTAAACATAATGTACTGTCTGTGATGGATTGTTTGTTGTTTTTTTCATCAATGTTTAGACGGATAGGCTTTGAGGCAAGTTTGAAAAAGTTCCCGTAAAACTTTACTAAGTCCACGTGTAGTTTTTGTAATGTTGTTTATGTACAGTGTAAATGAGACTCCCGTGAACGGACAATATAGTAATAAAATGAAATGTTAAAAAGTAATAACCACCAACAATTAGGCAGCCTTTAAATATATGATTTCTAACATGACAGTGATGTCTAAAATTAAATTGCATGCAAATATTTCTACAATGGTGAAATCCGATGCATCTGTATTTATCATTGCTATCTTTAATGAAAGCTGGTCACTGCCACACACTATAGGTGCTGCTTCAGCTGGCATCCACACATGATGCTTTTGATGAATTTTTTCACGACTGGATGATTGAACGTCAATTGACAACGTGGCACCCTAATCCATTCGATGATCCAGTGTATGCACGGCTGACAAAGAGGGTAGAAAAGCAGGTGAGTGAAAAGAGCCATAGCAAGTCATAGATGTTGTATATGTATTATTTCAAATCACACCTAATTGGTGTTTTCAATCATTCCTGAGGAAAATTTGAAGATTTTCAAAAATGTTTTTTATTTGGTGCTAATTTGAAGAGCGATAAGTATAATGATTTTGGCTGTGAACTGATACTATTTTAATAATTCATTTCATCTATTTAATTTCATTGATCTGGAGAACAAGCAGTGTGCAGTCTGCAAACATACCTGCCAGAATAAATTCCTCCAGCTACACCTTTACAAATAAAACATTCGGTCTCAAGTTTGTATCTGGAGCAATATCGAGGTGTAAGCTCTAGAAAAATAACACAGACAAATGTTTTGTTAACATCGCCTGGTATCTGGAGAATCAGATAGCCAACGGATTTCATTGTTGTGGCCTGATATTAGAATTGGTGCTAATAATTTATATGCTGCTTCCAGAAATCCATTAATAAGGAAGACGAGCAGTACTCTCCTCAGCTCGAGGTGTTACCTGGCTACGTCGTCAGGAGACCTCGACCGGACGAGCCCTGCAGGCCCTGCAGGCTCGCGTGCAACCTGGTCTGAGGGGTCTACATGTACATACAGGTCATATGGGACTATCAGGTCACATGAACTGCAAGTCACTAGAGTCAAGCATATTGTGGTGTTGTCAGTTCTTATGGACTGTGAGGCTGATAGTTACTTAGGTGATGAGAATTAGATATTGTTAGAATTTAGTCATATGAACCGTAAGTTCATCAGGCAAAGATAGTAGTTTCTAGCACTTTGTGTGGTGTGTTTATTGAAGTGCCCCAATCAGTGGATTTATTTAGATAACATTTTAATTAACTCCTCTAGGTGCTCTGTTTTAGGGTAATCTGGTATTACTATAATTGGTAGCTCGTTTGGAGTTTTTTTGTTTTTAAGTGAGTAAGAGATTTTATTGTACATGTATTTTCGTACTATGTTGAAAATCGTGAATGTAAAGATTGATTTTAAAGGACACTCATAATACATGTAGTTCAGAAATGTGCATTTTAAACTGTTTTTTATATTATTGTTTTAAAATGCTGTAGGACTTTTTTATATGTAATGTTTCATTATTTCATTGTATTATTCATTTTATCTTAATTGTATCTTTGAAATAAATAAGTTTATTTGATTTTATCATTTTCCTTTTAAATTTATTTCATACATGATTGTAATTTTACATCAACAATATTCTCCATGCAATGCGAGATTCACAACTTCCAAAAAAATTAGACTTTCATCATAATAAATATATTGATTATCCTATATCAATTGCATCAACTTTTATTGTAAATATGGTTATTATCGGCATTGATGTAGAAGGTTGGCTGCATTTCGTTGGCCGTAAATAGTGGTCCTAATATCCCGGTATAAATATGGCTTGGCCCAAAATAGGCATGCACAGGAACATATATTCCTTGAATGCTGCTCTGAATTTTATGAGCATTGTGACAGTTTGAGTTACATCTATTTAGACAGATATGTAGTATGGTATTTTGTAGTGATAAAAAGTATTCTAATAAATAAACTACATAATATTTATCAGCAAC
The DNA here is from genome assembly GCA_019095985.1 of Streblospio benedicti. NCBI lineage: Eukaryota > Metazoa > Annelida > Polychaeta > Spionida > Spionidae > Streblospio > Streblospio benedicti. Next base: position 10,887,663 of record CM032668.1, read on the forward strand.
ACTGAGAACTTCCATCTCTCGAATATACCCAGTGTCTACCGGTATACATTACACGAGTCCACATTCACGACCGTTCAACAATTACTCCAATGAGCTATATACAAACCACCATGATCACATTTGCATGATCTCGAGACTCATATCTAACTTAATTTGTTTTCACAATTAATCCATACATGGCATTTTGAGTATGAAAACATCCGCTCATGGGCATTGACTTGTTTAGCCACTTCAAAATCAAGACTTATCTCAAACATTCTGCCTCATGAGTGTCACTTCCTCATAATGAATCTCCCATTTTCCTTATGATTTGTGCTACAACGTTGCAATGTTTGACACTATTTGCTGCATAAGCAACCTGTTCATCCCTGTGTCCTTGCTGCAATCATGAGGTGTTATAATTATCTAAATGAGCAAATATACACATGGAAACTGCAACCAATTCTCTGTTTTCGATGCAGATGATTAAAATTATGCACACTTAATAATCATCAATACCCGTGTGCTGATATCTATTCTGCATAATACCTTGCTTCTCAGAAATTCTCAACCTTTTCCCCCCACCCAGTAAATCAGCTTATTACCAGGCTGATATTTCCATATGGAGAGCAGTAATGGCATCAAGCACATGACAGTTCAAACAACCTATCACAGTGTCACCATGACATCCCCACTATGGATGCCATCGTCCTCCCCATCCTCTTCCGAGTCCTCAAAACTGTTGTTGGTCACCATGGAAACGAGTGTTCTCAGTCCTGACTTTGGCCGGTGCAGCCTGGCCACCATGTAGTCCCCAACACCACCTCCTCCTACGCTGCTGGCATTGCTGCAACGGCGCTCTCTGGCAGGGCTGGCGTTCTGCATGGCGCGAGCGATGCCTGCAGAGGTGACGCGGGAGCGCCGCGCCGCTGGCCCCACCTTGCCGCTGCGCTTCATGACGGGAGCCGGCACCGAGTTCTCATGCTCTGCGACCTTCAGAGACAGGGCCTCGTTACGTGACCGCAAATCAACCACCTGAAACAGGGTTTGAAATGGACTTTACTGCATATAATTAATCATGTAATTCTCTACCTTTTCTCGCGTTTACACTACTCCAAGTAGGATGACCGGATGCTGAGTATTTCATTTGTAAAATCAATGGTGCAAGATGTAATTTTGTAGGAATTAGATATCTTTTACTTCATAGTGGTTAATTGAAGCTCAGAACTGAAGACAGGAGTGACAAACAACAATTCGTTTTGCGTTTGAAGCAGACATTTAACAAAGCCGACGTATCAATATGGTATTGGGTTGAAAAAAGTAAATCAACATGTAGGTGTTGATTTGAATATGGTGCACACAAAAATGGGCTAAATAACGAGAATATTAAAGAGGGCAGAATCTTGGAAAGTGACAAGACAGGCTTTGCGGAGTATATAACCATATATAGGAATGCCATATCAAATGGGGATACACCATGGCCTCCTCTTAGCTCTCACCTGGCGCTTGATGTCGACAAACTGGCGGAAGCGCGTGTCTGAGTTGAGCTTGTGCTTGAGGCGCTCAATCTGCAGGATGTAGACGTTGATCTGGTTGTGAAGGTCGGCGTTGGTGGCCTCCGAGGCAGCTAGCGCTGCACGCAGACTGTTCATCTCCCCACGCAGCTCTCTACATGACCCAGGGGTAAGAGACTTAGGTGTGTGTTGTAGAGTAAATAGGTCATGGATACAAGACTATTGAAAAAGAACTTTGAACGATACGTTGATATTTTGTACACTGCTGTCACACTTTGGCTAATTATAACAATCTTCTCCCTCATGTAGCTCATTACAGCAGAGAACTTTGTTTTTGGAGAGAGGACATGTGCCTAAAATATTACATCCTAATTGCATTTTTCTTCAGTGAGTAGAATCCTCATGTACGATAACAACCGCCTAATTTGACAATAAAAAGAAAGATAAAGGCTCATGGGCCTTTGAATGGTGATGTACCTAATGATGTCGAGACTCTGTGCCTCCTTCTGCTCGAACTGGCGTTTCCTCGTGTCCATCTCGCTGAGTGTGGCCTTCAGCTCCTGATCCAGCTCCCCGATCTCAGCCTCCTTCGCCCACAGCTGTTTCCGGATCCGCGTCAGCTCGCTTGTCGACTCATCCAGCTGCACTGTCAGAGTGCGCACCTACTCAGAACAAAAATATGTCATACAACACTTAAACAATTCTACTCTCGCTGTTCTTCCAAGCAATATAGGCTATATATACAGTTATTCATAACGCTATAACAGATTATGTAAAATCCTGAAACAAAATACCTGACAATCTTGTGCTGACTAATTTTAGCCTGGTCCAGGTGATGTTAAAAGTTTTTGGTCTGATCAAGGACAGCCTTATTTTTGACCAGCCATTCTCATTGCTAATTTAGGGACTGGCCAGCTTTTGTTAGCATGTCCTACTTTTCATTCTTGCTGACCATGTAGACCATAAGCACAGTTTGGCCATTTGTTTTGCATGGGGGGGGGGGCATTTTACATTTGAAAATCCCAATGCTGTACCTTGGCATTGGATTCCTGTAGCTCGTTTTCAATGCCCTTGAAGCGGTTCTCCATCTTTGCCATCTCATTGCTCTGGTGCACAATGAGCTTCTTGTAGTGCTTGTTCTCTTCCTCTAACCTATCACGCTCCTGTTCTAGCTCAGCAATTTTCTTCTCCATAACCTGAGTTGAAAGAGAAATGTTGTACATGTGTAGCCTGTTAAACACTCTCTATCATCATGTATCCAATTGTTCGCATGTCTACATTCTTATGAACTAAACTTTGGAACGTTTTTGGATGACATTTTACATGCAGTATAGCTGTAAATTAAAGTAAATTAGTACAAGGAAAGAATGAACTCAACCTACTGAGCTTATGCTGCAAATTGGTGATTTGTGCTCAAATGTCTTGTGACTTTGATGCCACAAATGCTTTTAAATCAGTCATACATGTAGAAGCGGCAAGAGGTTGCGAATAAGCTACACAACATTACAACAATGGTGGCATTTATAGGCAACTTTGCAGTAGAATGCAAGCCACCAAAAAGACCTCTCCATGCGTGCCACTCACCGCCATGCGCTGCTGGTCCTTGCGGTAGTTCGTGAGAAGCACCTGTTGCTTGTCGTTGAGGCCCTGCAGGCGCTTCACCTCCGCCTCCATCTACAATACGCCATAGTTTATGTCATGACTCCCATGGCATAGCTCTGAGGCTAATGCTATGACTTTCAAATGCATCGCTTTCAAGTCGATGGCATGTCTCCCAAGTTAATGGCATAACTTCATTCAAGACATTTATATCAAGACTTCGAAGTTTACGTCAGACTCCCAACTTTATGTCTGAACACCCAGCTGAATTTCTAATTCAATGCCACAATTTGAATGCTCACTTCTCACAATAGGTGACGATGTTAGGGGAAAACGTTTCCAATGTATCAAAAAAGACGATAAATGAATGTATGCAGTACTCACAAGTATGCGCTCTCGCTCCCACTCCTTTCTGAGACTCTCGTACACCCGCAGGTCCTCCATCATCTATAAGACACGAAAATTACTACCTTGATCCTGTTAGTGAAGACAAAACAATGCCATCCTTCGATCAGTGCAGAATTAAGAGGGTAGGACCTACCGTCATCACGCTATGTTACACAGAGATTAAGTTACCCAGATATTAATTTTCTTGAGACAATATGGTAGTTTAAAACTTGTATGAATTAAGTTAAGTAAACACGAAAGCATTATGAATTCTACAGGTTATGAAAATCAATAAAGTAAAAAAAAGGGTATTATGTAGAACAGTGGTCAATGTTGTATAAATAAGCACATGTACAAGCAAAGGTTAATGCTAATAGAATTAGCCTAATATAAACCTATAGGGCGAAGCAAAATATTTATTTTACAGCTTATGGCATTCTGCAGAGAAATGAATTGTTGGACTAGATGGTACAATTGCGAAATATTAGCTCATTCCCAAATCACCTATGTTTTCCAAAATAATGCTATAAATAGTCGTAATATCAGTGGAAACGGCCTGATGATCAATTTTATCAATTATAAGTATTTTTAAATATGCGAGTTAATGGCATACATGTACGTAGCAAGCATATATATCAATGTTGCTTGCATTGTGCAACTTGTTTGCTATCACTAATTTAGGGGTGGATTTTTGCATGGCATTGAAGATAGCTTATACGTTCCCATAAACTAGCAACAATGATTGTAGAGAATATACTCGTCTCCTTCAGAGCAATAATTTGTTGGTTGAATGAGTGCAAGTTAATCAAGGCCACGATTCTCACCTGTTTCCTCTCGGCTTTCCACCCTCGATGCTTCTCCTGTAGAGAACTCATATCTGTCTGCAGCTGAAACAGAAGGATCGAGGATCCCGAATAATCTAAAAACCTAGCTGATAGAGACTACTTAATTTCATAGCCTAGGTACTCATCACTATTTTGATAAAAGTGTGTTGAGCGAAAGTATTCTCTGCATATGTACTTGGTGATTATGATGTGTATCAATCAAGAGGGACACTAATCGTTAAAAGGCAGCGATTGGAAGGCAGATAGAAATACAAATATATCTACTTCATTGCAGAGTATTAGATTATCAAAAATGCTAATAATATTCTAATTGCATAATTAGGCAGGTTATCCAAATGAAGTCGGGAAGGTTGTTGGTTAAAGAGAAAATCTGCAAAGAGAAGCAGAAATGTTAAATATAGAATTGGTTGAAAGACTTAACAAATAGTGAAAATTATACCCTAAAATGAGCTTTCTACGATGAATTAAGCCAAATGAAAGGTAATAGTAATAAGGATACTAAAAGACAATACTATTGAGAAAAGGCTACAATGTAAAACAATGAACACTAGACTCTCTACATACTATTTTTATTCACACAGTACGCATGAATATAGGCCCAATAAACATGGAAATAATTGAATAATTTCACACCTACATGTATATATAGTACTAAATATTACACATAATAATATTCAAACCACTTTCTAGAAGGAAAAACGTATAAATATTCCCTGTGACCCCACCATCAAAGTATTTCAAGGTCATTTTCAAAGTACTATTGTAAACTTCACTATTATGAAGAACTAGCTTCCCTCCTGTCTCCTACGGAGACATAACGCACGCAGCAACAGAGGGGCACACAGCAACAACGATGGATAAAGTCGCACGCAGCAAACATAGAAACATAACGCACGCAGCATTTCTAAAACCCGTGAGATATGCACACGCAGCAACAGTGAAACATAAACGCACGCATGATAACGCACGCAGCAACAATCTGTATCTGTATCTGTATCTGGTGGGATGCGGTGCAGGGCCTGTTACGCATAAGTGCACCGGAGGGAGCGCGTGGTTACTGCATGTGCTGGAGAAGGGCTCTTTGAACCCTTCCGGTTTCTTGGGTGACAATGCGCTCATCAAGCTGGTTCCATTCTACTACGGTTTGACGAAGAATGAATTTCGCAGTTGCTCGGTGGTAGCTTCAGGCACAATGTATCCCCTGGTGTTGTTGGTGGCATAACGGTTGACAATGTTGGTGGTTACGTGGTCACTGTAGCTCTTTGGCTTAATTTTCACGTTTCTGTCTTGGCTGGTGGTTGAAAGAACGTGTTTGGGCATAGATGGAAGTAGTCCTTTGTAATCTTGAACATGATGTTAAAGTCACCGTGCCTTGCGTCTGCCCGGACTAGTAGAGGTTTTAACTCTAGCCACGATATCATATTAGTTACACAACCTTCCTCTCGAGTTTTGTAGTCGCCGATTTATAAATCCGGAGAGCAGCTCAGCGTTGGACCTTTTTCTAGTTGTTCGATATCCTTAATGAGGTAGGGTCCCCATACAACGGAGGCATATTCAATATTGAGCGTACTAGAGCTAGGTAGGCAAGTTTTTTTTCATTGTTCAAAGGGCAGGGCGGAAAATTTTTGTTTTGGAAAACAAAAAGTTGAATTAGGGGAGTTTTTTTTGATTTTGGGTTTAAATTTTGGATCCTCAGGATGTTTATGCCGGGATGGGTTTTAGTAACTTGTTGGGGAAAATTTTTGAGCAAATGGCCCGTTGA